>JAFEMH010000397.1:0-600000 GCA_022495995.1 Adenophora triphylla var. japonica
TTTGCATCTCCTCCCTTGCCAAATCCTCCAAAATGAATCCAAATAAATGAAGAAATGGATTTTGGACTCGCCCACACTTCACCCGCCGCCACTTCAAATAAACAATCTCAAAAATGCCGCGCAGTACTGCAATGGAGAAGGAGATGATTACGAGTCTCTCTCAGACTCTTTACAATTCACACACCAGTTAGGCAATATGCATTTAGTAGGCCTATGGAGCTGCAGTTTGTTGAACACGTTTTTGATATTTCAAAGGAAAAATTTCCAAGAGATGATCATGAGTCTCTTCAGACTCCTTGCAGTTCACACACCAGTTAGGCAATATGGTAGGCCAATCCAACTGCAATTTGTTGAACATGTTCGATATTTCAAAGAAAAAAATTCCAAGAGGGACAAAGTTTACTTTAGCTAGTAATATACTTGCCATTTCGATATTTCATGAAGCCAGTTTTAACCATCTCTTTCAGTATTAAAGTGCTTGTATTAAAGAAATAGAGCTATGCATGTCTTTTTCATAGTCTTTTTGTTGGTATTGCCAAGATAGAAGTTAGGTATAATAATAAATATAGACTTTGAACGAGGACTTATGGAAGGCTGTGATTACAATACATTACTAGAATGATGGTGTATATTAAGATGGTTGTGTAGACGATGGAGGCAGAGACTAATACAGTTTGCTACTTTGGAAGAGTGAAAATATCAATGTCAGTCAAGCTATTGTATGCTCTAGGGCGAGGAAGACCATATCTAGCAAGGATAATGTTTAACTAGAAGGAATATTACTACGTGTAATTTAACAAAGAACAAGGAGTCTTGCTTTGACATTACTGAATGCATGGTGAAGCCATGTTTAAGAAATGGTTTATACCAATTTTGGTACATTTGTTATGAGGTTGTTTTGTTTTTGAAATTTGAGGCATTTGTGCAATCTCAAGATGCTTCTCCCCACTTTTGCAAGCCGAGATGGTAGAGCATGTGGAGACGTTCAATCCCCAACTCCATAGATAATAGCTGACTCAATTGGCAAAGTCATGATCCCTTGCCAAAGTAACATTTGAAGGCTATTGCTTAAGGTACAAAGACTCATCTGAAATTTACTTTGCAAAATCCTTTAGGCCGAATGTAATTGTACATAGTTCTTGACCCCATTCAAAACATTTTCTGACTTCTTCACGAATTGCGTGATGAAGAATGTAGCAACCTCAAATAGTTTGCCAGAGGGGTAATTGCTTTTAGTTTTATAGATAGATTTTAGTTCATTACTACAAGGGTCAATTTCCTAAGGGGCTTCATTTAAAGGGAGTTGTCTTGAGGAGGGAGTTAGGTAAAGCAAACAATGCTTCAAGAAAGAAAATTGTATCTTTGTATATTGCTAAGTTACCGTCTAGCCACAATTTATTTAGTTGCTTGAGAATGCCTCCAACAATGTAGAGGCTCTGTTTAAGAAGTGTTCAGAGATAGGTGTAACCAAGCGCATGCTCTATAGCTAGGTGGTTTGAGCTCAAACTCCAATGCTTCTCCAACTCTTGCAAATTTGAATCAACCTGTCAGAAAACTGCTAATCTGTGAATGCGTTCATTCATCAACCATAAAACTACTCGCAGTGAGTATGTCATCTATCTAAAGCATCTAGATCCCACTGGAAAAGCCTAGCGTATTCACCTTTCACTCAATAATTAAACCCAGCGACTTGTTATGAAATCTGCATGAGTTCTTGCATATGTAAGATATTATCAAGCAGTTGATGGGCACCAACAATCAGGAGAGGCCTATTTCATAATTTTTTTCAAAAATTGTTATTTACTGGCAAAATAATTTTAAAGAAGGAAAACCATTACCCTCTTCCCAAGGCAATAATGCTCGTAAATGCAAGGCACCACTATAAAATTAAAATTTCGTGCAGAAGATAGGCGTAATCATGGTCTGATGAGATCTGATGAAACCTGAGCATTATTTTAAAAAGCAAAAACCTCTGGAAAATAAAACCTTCTTGATTTTCCTTGCACGAGGGACCCAAATACCTTCTTGGAAATCCATATGAGACTTGCTTCAAAAAGGCTATTTACTGGACATATAGTTTCCTACAGAAAGATTATTCATGTGGGATTGTTCCCTGCTTCCTTAAAGCACAATTTGTTTTTACTATGATGAACTTTTTATTTTTTGAACTCACTATGATGAATATATTTGAGATATATTTTACGCATCAGATCTGTGAAGGATAAGAATTTGAGTCCCAAATATGTGGCTTTTTTCTTGTGTGTACATAACTGCCAATACTTTGTCTTTCAATGACTATATTGCCCTCAAATGTTAAATACGTTTATTAACTTTTGTTTGTGATTAATTGTGGCAGTGTATGAGGAACAGAGGCTACTGGATAATGAAAGTTGTACTTGCTTTGAAGTAAATAATAATTATACATTTTAGATTCTCTTGGCAACTTTAAATGCTTACATACTTTCTTGTTCTTAAATTGTCATCTTTTACTCCTCTGACTAGTTACAAGATGGGCCGTTGGGCCTTCAACTTTTACATTTATTCCATGCATCAAATAGACAGGCTGAATCAAAGTTCAGTAGTATCATTTCCTCTGTCTTTAATGGTTTATAAATCAAGATGTATCAACTGAACTTCTTCCTCTCTTCCTTATAAGCTTATACTATTCTTTTGGCAGGATGAAGAACCTAATGATCGTAAAATCAGCAAACTATGTGAATACGCTTCAAAGAATCCTCTACGTATCCCGAAGGTTAAGCTGCTTTTGGTCTTAATTTGAAGCTCTGATGTGTGATTATGGTTTGCACCCAATTCAGTTGATTTAGCTACTTAGTGTTTTCACACCACTCTTTTTTCTTATTCCTCTAAGAAAGTGTTGCAAAGGACATTGTTTTATCTTGTCCCGACTATGTTCCTACACCAGACGTCTCGTTTTTCAAATTTGCAATCATGATGATTACTGGATTGCCTTTTCTTGTTTGTTGTACCTTATAAAGTCTCCTTTCCTTTTCTTCTTTTTAAGAATCTTGCTGTTTTACTATGATGAAGTAGGAAGCCATTACTGCGAGTATCTATTTTATGAGTTCGAGTTTTATGGTGGGCGTTTTGCTTGGGAGAGTTGTTTTGCGCACAATATCCACTTGACGTGGATGGATTCTTAGAGATTACCCATTTCATGCCTTTACTTATTTTTGCTTTCACATATTTTTCTTGTTATTCTTGTATTGCTTAATATCATCTCCTCTTCCGTGGTTCACTTTACAAAGACCTCAGGCCATGCTTACTAGTTCCAGGATGAAACTCTACGTAGATATGTCTTCACTTTATTCCTTTTTCTTATCTCCTTTTCTGAAGCTACTGAACTCATATCCCTTGATTAAACTTGCGGAAAAAAGTGTTTACTCTACTCTCATCAACTTTAGTTGTTCAGGTTTGTCCAGTTTGGCCTCAGATATTCCGTCCGTCCGTCCTAACATAAATTGTTATTTGATCAAAAGAACTGAAACATACCTATGCTTTAAAATTTTCAAGAAGTTCTTTATAGAACCTCAATAACAATTAAGATAGTGCTTGATGAGGGCCTTTGTTTAGTTACTGGAGGTTGACATGCTGCTTATATTTTGATTCTTTATTATTTATGGGATCGGCAAGGCGTGGAACTGTGATAAGCATGCTTAGCTTGACCTCCTTATTGATTTGATAACAGGAATCTTTGCAAGGAACTGTCCTGCAATGGCTGGAATGTCATTCTGGCACTTTAAATTTGTCATCTCTGTGTTGATTATTCGTAATTTGTCTTCGTTTTCTGTTTTGGAGATTATTTCTATTCATACATTTGACTTGTACAATTTTTATGAGTGATTTCTTCTTCTATATGGTCTTTCGATTGGGCATTGGACAACTTACCCCTTTTTAGCCTTTGTTATTTGCTTTTCTGTGACCAAAAGATTTGACTACTTAGAGTTCTTTCTGCAAAAGTGAGCTTTATTTTGTTCATCTTTTATTCTATGGACTATACAACACAGAACACGCAAATTGTTGTGCCAATATATTCTTTTGACTTGTCTGGTCATTATGAGCGCACATCAATGAAGTAGTTATTTTTATTGATTCATGTTCATTCGATGGGAAGTTTCATTGATAGCATACAATTATTCTGCACTATAGGTTAAGCTTCTTGCTTTACATATTCCTCGTAGCTGTATATTCACTTACACCTCTCTTTGTCGGTTATTTTTTTATGTGTCACATGGCAAGGAGATGGATAATATACTGGAGTAGAAACATTTATGTAGCGACCCCTATGATGCTCAAACTCTTTGGTTTACCTCGCCGGACCCTTGTCAACAAGACTAAAATAGGAGTGTCTGACACGGGTACGGTGGGGTAAATCAAAGATTCCAAGCATCAGAGGCGACCCGAGCCTGAAAACCCGTTCGGCTATATAACTACCACACATTGACCCACTGAACACAAACATCTTGGGTCCACTTGGCTTCCCACAGGCCCACCCAAAAGTCCATGGATGATGTTGGTGCCCAATAGCTGTGGGTGGATGCTTATCTATCACGATCAAAATCCACATCTTTTTTATGTGGGATGAGGGATATCACAGTTTACCAGCTACCTGTTAAAATAAAACAGGTGCTGAAACATAGGGAACTAAGGGAAGAGCTGCTTGCGGTGCTATACTATATGAATAGTAGTACCGACAGAAGATCTCATCCATGGTACAGACTTGAGCATGAAGTTTGCCTCTCTTTCCATCCCGTAATTTCTTAACTCCATTGTACAAGTAGCATAGTTGTTAAAGGCGAGAGGCGGGCGAGATGTACTTGGAGAAGGCGAAAGGCTAGGCGAGAGGCGGGCGGCAAAAAGGCGAGCAAGGAGTAAAATAGAACAAAAAATTAGTAAAAAATAGAAAATATATATCTATATACACGCAACACATAAACAAAGCATAAAATGTGCTATGAACATGAATAAAACATTAAATAAATTTCGAAATTCTCCATATAATATAATAGTATTTTAATATAGTTTAAACCTCAAATTTGAGACTTCTAACACAAAAGGCGCATGAATTAAATTACAAAGTTCAAATCAACAAAACATGTACTAGTTTAAGCAAGTGAAATAAACGTAAACCCTTCTAACACAAAATGCGAGCAAGACGAAAGACTCGTGAAGAAAGGCGTTGATCCGCCTGCCTGGCTAGGCGATTGACCACCCAAGGCGCCAAAAGGGGGAGACGGGCGATCGCCTTTGACAACTATGATAAGTAGTCCAGCTTGATTTAAAGAATCTGTCACAAACTTTGACCAATACAAGTTAGGAGCTTGTGCTTGCAGAAAATACTTTGGCAAAAGCTTTTTGTAACTTTACTTGGTGATATGCTGCACTGAATTGATATGCTTATCTCGCACATGCGCACACCATATAAAGGAAAACACTGTTATAATACTCATTTGTCTTGTGGTTTCACAGAACAATCTTTTTAGTCAATGAAATCTTCTTCGATCCTAGGCTTGCTAGATCTTTACAGGTTTGGGTCAACAGATGTCATGGAAAAAAAAGGAAATGCTTAGGACAATTCTGTTGGGTTTTGGGGTAACATGCGCAGCGGAAGATTTAGCATAATCACAAAACCCTAGCCACGAATCCGTCTAATATGAATAGATTAGAATTATGAATATAGATGTGCTAACCTTTGTTGTGTTTTTGTCTTTCGTACACGTATTCGTAATCCAGTTTGAATCGTAGACGAAACTTTGATCTTCTCCTTGTTCTTCCTTGTGATGAATCCACAACGGTAGGTCTTCAAGCTCTAGGTGATAAAGCAATCACTCTCTATTGGTAATCCACATGCGAACGAACTAAGATCAATATCTTGTTGGATTGCTAGATGATCTTTGATTGTTGAAACTCTTTTCAACAATCTATGGCTTATATGGAATGGTGTTTTGATCTTTAATTCGTAATCAAAATCAATGAACTAGTGTTTCATAAACCCTAATTTTTGTCTATGTTGGCTGAGGACAAAGGGTCTATTTATACTTTATAAATATTCCTAACTTTTAGGAAGAAAAATCCTAATCCAAGCCAAAATCGGACTTTCCAGCAAAGAGGCAAGAGTTGTCCCTATAGGCACGACTCGTGATCACGAGTCGTCCCAAAAGGGCACGAGTCGTATCTACCCTTTCCAAGTCATGGCACGAGTCGCGCCCAGTAATTCACTCGTGCTGATTGAAGGCACGAGTCATGCCCCTGGTCACGAGTCTTGACAATTTCCTTGGTTCTTGCTTTTTCCAGATTTGAGTCATTTTTCGATCCGTCCTTTGTGTGTGACCCTATAAAAATTATATTTATGTTGGTAGTGAGTCGAAACATCGATCCTCACAAGATATAAGTGGTCTCTAGCAAACCATTATATCTACCCAATTAAATATAACATCAAAGCTTGATTCCTTGATAGATCATTGTCACAATCCCTTTGTCACACGATGTCATATTGAACATAAGTCATGGTCCACGTCAACTTAAATTGTTCAATGCTTTCTCGACTCCGAATATGTTGATAATTCAAGTGCATTTGATCTCTATCAAATCTCTTGAGTGTGGCCACACATTTCATCAACACAATTCATCGAGGGGCCCAAGCAGACATCTCTCTTTACGAGGGACAAATCCCTTCTTGACTTATCATTCTTCCCTACAAGAATCCAGTTGTGCCAACATAACCCTTATTGCTATCCTATTAAAGATAGTGTTAGACTACATAAAACACAACGTTCATCATGTGGAAGACGATGATAATCTCAGGTACTAAGGATTCTAATGACACGACTATCATGAGATTTAATCATGACATATATGACCATAGACCATGTCATAAATCTCATAGATGGGTTAGTCCAATACCTTGTTCTCTAACAAGTACCCATAAGCGTAATGTGCATCCCCATGCATATAATCATCTATATGACTATGATTATCCATTATCAACTTATACTAGTTATTCACAATAACTAGGGACACAGAATATTATAATAAACATGTAAAACATATAATACTCAAGATAAACATTCTCTATTATAAATGGTAAAGACGGTTACATAACGGTATTAGTTATGAGTCAAAATAACGATAAGCTTAGGACATAACACCAACAAATTCATTCTCCCTCTGTCCCTAAATGAATGTCCAAGTTTAATTTTGAGAGACATTTACCAAAATGTTAAACTTAAGCATCTTTTGTAACAATAGTACATAAAAACCCTTATATCTCACCATATTGCATCTCAAGTCTAAGTGTAAATTAGAACTTGTTGTATGATAAGAGAGGATTTAGTAACCTCTAAAAAAATTGGACATTCATTTTGGGACAAAAGTATTGAAGATTTGGACTTTCATTTAGGGACGGAGGGAGTAATTTTTTTCTAAAAGTTATCTCATATCTAAGCACAACAAAATGATGACTTTTGCATGCTTGATGCATGGAGATGGTTTCTCTTCAGAAATGTTATTTACTTAGAAATAATTATACCCTGCTGTCATATTTCTCCCATTATGAACTTAGTTATATTCTTGCCTTATTGATGGAATTCCTAATTATTATTGTCAGATAACTAGCTCTCTTGAGCAAAGGTGCTATCGGGAACTGAGGAATGAAAACTATCGACATGTAAAAGTTGTCATGTTAATCTACCGGAAATTGCTGATATCGTGTAAGCAGCAAATGTGAGTTTCTTTTTTTTTTTTAATGCTAAGTAAGTGCACATTGGGAGTCTGTTGTCCCCCACTGAATTCTTGGGATATTGGTAATCAGAAATGCTTACTACTTCACTGGTATATGGCATTTATATAGATGCTACTAATACCTGGTGCTCGTACTAGTAAAAGTTCTTTAGCTAGAATCCTTCTTTTGTCTTAAATAACTACTTTATTGTATTCGATTTCATATTTTAAATTTATGCATAAGTTAAGAACTTAATGTGAAAAAAGCATTGGAAGCACAGATGTCAAATAAGTTACCATGTGCTAAATCTAAAAACTATCATACATTTAAGAGTGCCAGAAAATATTGGGATGTGCGGTATACGACATCATTACATTGTAGCTTTTGTGTGCTGCACAAATATTTTGTGGTTTAGTTGTTGCCGCTTGTGTTCAGCTGTGAAGTGAAACAACATAGTGCTCAGACTACAGAAGTTTGTTGCTGGTATATTTATTTCCCATTACTTTGAAATATATGTGTTATACCTTATCATGGACGAAGATGGTTTGAGCAATAATGGTGCAACTTGACTCCAACGACATAACATCAACACATGACCATATAGGGCGGTATGAACTAGCGTTCCTAGGGATGCATCACAATATTTCGTTGAAGTGGACTTAGGAAGCTTTCACGTGTTGTGGGGGTGGACTCAGGAAGAAGTCTCTATCTCTTTCATATGTGACCTGAGACCTCATCCTAGTGGCCCTTGTAGCACTAAGTGGAATGAAGCTTTGCTTCCAGCCACTAAACCGAACTTCTCAGTGTTGCCTAATATTTACCAAAGGGCTGTTTTCCCTCAAGCTGTGCTACTCAGGTAATGCTTTGCCTCTGGTCATCTAGGAGAACGGATGTAAGGAACAGGGGCTCTGTTGTGTTGATGATATGTTTTCCGTTTCTGAATTCTGTATTGGATAAGATGCTTTCTAGTGAGAAAATCTTACGGTTGCTCATCATAGGTTGAAGACCCTCTATGATGCACAATGCCTTTTCTTAATTTCCAAGATAGTGATCAACAGGAAACATCAGAAGATTGCTCCTACTAATGGCTCTGGAGTTTACCTCCAAAAGGGTCCTCACCCAACTTAAAGGAGGATCAAATCTCTGGGGATTAACACCCAAGATTTAGGAATAGATACTTGGCAGGACTGAATTTCCTGTTGGTATTTGCTCCCTAGTAAGTATTCAATATCATGGAGACCCTTTTTTTTTATGTATTTTCAATAGCAGCAGTTGCCAACAAGGCTATCTTGGAATTCTTCCCCTGCTAGAATATGCATCTCTTATTTCTCTCCTACTACATCTCCTGATATTGGCTTTACTGACATAGTTTAAACTTGGGGGACTGTGACATGCTGTTGGACTGCAGACATACACACATGACACATTTCAAGAGCCGTGCACTTGAACATACTTAGTATTACCTCCATCCCTATATGAATGTCCATTTTTGCTCTTGATCAATAACAAAAATAGACATTCATTTTGGAAGGAGGGAGAATTTAATTACTGAAGTTTCTCTTATCCATTTGTTTTCTTTTCCTTTTTCCTACTTTTATTTTTCTCTATCCATCAGATCTTCATTTGCAATGCTATATAGTTTTTGAGGACTGATCGGTAATCATGCATGGCAGGCCACTGTTTGCAGGAAGCTTGCTTAGCATCATACATACATTATTGGATCAATCAGGACAGGATGAAATACGCGTTATTGGATGTCAGGCTCTCTTTGACTTGGTGACTAATCAGGCAGGGTTTTTTTTATCATGTTTTCGGATAAATATCTATTCTTTGTAGAAATGGGCCTCTGTGATAGGCCTACAAGTCTTATCAGAAAATGTTTTCTGATTTTGCAGAGGGATAGTACGTATATGTTCAACTTTGAAGGCTTGATTCCAAAATTATGTTTTCTAGCTCAAGAGATGGGAGATGATGAAAGGGTGCTTCATTTGCGATCTGCTGGTCTTCAAACTCTCTCTTCAATGGTAAACTGCCCCATAAATGCATGATTCACAGTTTTCATTTAAGAAATATTTTTTAAAAAAGGGATCAAAGAACTGATTTGTATATTCATTCATACTGGATGCATTAAACTACTTAAATGACTACAAATAGATAAATTGGATATTGCACGAGGTAACAATATGACCGTATGTTGTTTTTATTTTTTCAATTAGTCTTATTGCATATGGGCAGATAGATCATACAGAGTCAGCTTCCCGTTGAATGATAAATGCCATTTACAATAAAATTTATTAATTTTAAAGCTGATTTCGTCAGCAAGCTCTTGGAAAATTTCAACTCATATGTTATCAGTTCCTTTTGAAGTATTTGTTTGTATAAGGGACTACATGCATGATACATGATTTTTTTATTTAACTTATTCTGAAGTTGCCGTGCAGTAATGGCTTAAACCTGTAAGGTCTCAGTGGATTAGAGGTTTTGGAATAATGATACTTTCAAATGTGGTACTGTATGGTTAAAAATTATTCTACTTCTGGTCTCCCATGGTATCCTTGGGCCTTGCCTGAGACTAATCCGTCGAGGTAATGTAGGGTTAATGCATGTAGGAAGTATTTCCTAAACTCGGTCCATCATGAATCTTAATATACAAGAGAATCTTTCTACTTGGAAGGTGTGTAGTGCATATCATTATAGCTAAGGCGAGGTGTCAATGATTCTCATTGTGCTGGGACTTGGAGTTGTCATTTTCTTGTAAATTTATTCATGTGATTGTTTCATGGTATTTTAAGCTAACGTATTCCTGATCAATGCGATATATGATTGGGTTTCAATATCTATGATATCTTGCTTGATGGTTAATTAGTAATTTCTTGGTTAAATATACTTTCTAGTTTGGGTTTGATATCTGTTACTTTGGTATTCATTTATCCAACAACCTTTTGCCGAATGTAGTAATCTAAAATATTTCGGAAACTCAGATAAGACTCTCACTATGTTGCAGATTTGGTTCATGAGCGAATTCTCCAATATGTCTGCTGAATTTGATAATGTAAGTCAACTATTACTGATTGTATATTTTGTGTGGTAAGAGTTTCATTTTTTAGCATTTCATATTAGTCACTGTCAAATTATCATTGTAGCTATGCCATCTATCTTGCAAGGGCTTCTTCTTGTTATAACATTGGCTAATAGGCAATATAATTTATGATGAATAAATTTAAATCCGTGAATTATCTTTAGCTTTAAAATTTTCGTAGAATAAAATGCAAACATTTTATCTGCCAAAATTTCTAGCGCATACCAAGTTTTTCAGATAGTGTCTCTTACTGTAATCACCGTTGAATAGTTGCTAATTATAAAAGAAGTAGTTCACGGTTTGTTTCTCTCCCTTCTCTTTCTGACAGCAATATGACATGTTTTATTTCTTTTGGTATTTGTTTCATGTTACAGGTTGTCTCTGTAGTTTTGGAAAATCTAGGGACTAGAGAGAAGCCTCATCATCTTGACCATGATAATCAAGCTAGAGAAAATAGTACAGTGCCAGAAGTAAATAAAGTGGAAGACTCTGTTCCTCCATCAGCAGATGCCATGTCGAGGGCAACTTCTTGGAGGAGGATTGTGACTGATAAAGGAGAAATTAATGTGGCCGTGTAAGTTTTTCTTCCAATTCATATAGCAGAGTGCAATTGTGTTTTCCAAATATGTTTAGACTGTATCATCCCACTGTAATTGTTGTTTTTAAACAGGGATGATGCTAGAAGCCCCACCTTTTGGTCCCAGGTTTGCCTGAATAACATGGCTAAATTAGCCAAGGAGGCTATAACTGTTAGGCGTATTCTCGAATCCCTATTCCGCCATTTTGACAATAACAATCTGTGGTCTCCTGAAGATGGACTTGCCATTTCTGTATTATTGGACATGCAGTTAGTAATGGAAACTTCTGGTACTTGACTTCATCGTAGAAATCATTCTTCTGTTTATGTATCGTTTTTACTAAAAAAATCTTGGGAAATGCTAATCAGTGTCCCTGGTCCCCTTGTGAGGAGTTTGTTTATAGTAATTGATAGCATTGAAAGTTAGTGCACTGGATAAATTTACCAATGAGCTGGTGCATGTTTCCGATGCATAATACTCCCTCCATCCCAAAATGACTGTCCAAAAACATTTCAAATTTGCTTTGATCAAGAGCAAATTTGAATTTTTATGGACATTCAGTTAGGGACGGAGGGAGTAGTACTTAACTTTAATTCTTAATGAGTGGCCTAGGGTCATGATCATATTAAAAAAATTTTATCCAAACAAAGAAATGGCTCCTCAGCAGGACCCTTTCTTAATCATATTTAGTCTTTTTTTTCTTCTATAGTCCCTAACCTAGGCGCATATGTCAAGCAGTCTAGCATATGCCTTGCTAATGATATTGCTGGTTTTCACATTTGCAGGGCAGAACACTCACTTCCTATTGTCCTATTTAATCAAGCACCTCGATCACAGAAATGTCCTAAAAAGCCCCAATATGCAAATAGAAATCGTCGATGTTGCAACCTGTCTCGCTCAGAGAACGAAGATGCAAGCATCCGTTACTTTAGTCAGTGCAGTTAGTGATATGATGAGACACCTACGGAAAAGCATACACTGCTCGCTTGACGATTCAAGCCTAGGGGAGGAAGTGATCCAGTGGAACAGGAAATTTCAGGATGCAGTTCATGAGTGCCTCGTGCAGTTGTCACGTAAGGTGACCTGAAGTTTTGCTTATTCTTTCTATGCATATATAATTCCCCCTTTCACATGATTACCCTGGATTGTTATAGTAAGATTCTTTTTTATTTTACTTATTTTTAGAAGAATTTCAGCTAGATTTCTGCATGATTCATTTTCTCAATAATAACGCCATTAGCCCCTCACTTAATTCAAGTGTGTTTGCATGAGGGATCTTTATAGGGGTGGAAATGGTTTATTCATGGGTTATTCATCAAGACTTTTACACTTCTTTGGACTTTTGTATAGCATTGTAATAGTCAGAATCAATCATTGTAAAGTCTTATTGATAACCCGTGGACAAGCCATTCTCGCCCCTAGATATTTATCAACTCATTTTTGTCCCTTGTCAATCATCTTATTATCTTTATATGGTTTCTCTTATCCAAGTGTTCTTGCACATATTTTCAAGAACGGAGATCCTGGACATCCTAATATCTTTCTTGTTAAGTAATGATCAGTCAAAACTGATCTCATCTTGTAACTAAATAGGTCTCATATCCATGTGTATTTATGCTTCTAGGAAATATGACAGTGGAGTTCTATGAAAGCTTGTTTGGCAGGTTGCTGTTTCAAAGTAGTTGTGGAACGGTAACTGCACTGTCAAAAAAATCTTCCACATTTTGAGTCATTATCTGAATGCTATCGTCAATCCAATTTTTCCATGTACAAAGGGTTGTAGAAGAAAATCTAATTTATCGAATTTCTAGGAACTCCATAGTAAATAATAGACAGGATGTAACATGAGTTCTGTTTGCAATTTGGCCATTTCTGTTCTGGGACATTGCAAAGAGAACTTGCAGTATATACAGATTTCAGTTTCATCTAGTGTTTCTTGTTAAATGGAAAATCTTATAGTACCAAATGCACCTTAGGAAGCCAAGCGCGGTGGACTTTAATGCATATGGCGGAAGGTAGCTTGCTGGACTCCTGCTTCCTATTTACCTTTCTGTTGGTAGAATAGGGGTGCTATGCTTTGGCAGAATGAAGGAATTTGTTTTCATTTCTTGAAGAATCAACATGAGAAAGTCTGGGGTTGATATAAAGGTGTATTTGGCCATTTTCCTCTTTCTCCTTGGTTCTTCATTGGCTAGTAGTACAAAGTATCGTTTATTTTCCCTCTGTCCTGGATTAAATGGTTGTAACTTTGTCGGGGATGGGGTTGGTGCGGCAAGCAAAGGTTGGCATGTTTTGTTGTGCTGTGATTCTTTTTGTCATTTGGTTCTTACAGACATCGAGGACCACAACAAGTTTAGGTGTTAGCTCTTCCTTTTCCTTTCTTGCGTGAGGGACTGATTCTATAGACCATGTAGGCTTGGATCAAATAACTTCTAGAGATGTTGCAATCTCCAGTTAGCTGAAATTGGAGTGGGCTCCTATAATAGTGTAGATGGCTATACAAAGGAAAGAAAGAGAAAGACTCAATTCTGTCATTTCTTCCCACTTTATCTTCCTTTGGAGAATCCTTTTTTTTTACTTTGTATATTTAATCTGATTTTTGATCAATTAGTTTCTTCTTTATGAATCTGGAATATGGTAAATACAGATGCTTTTTGAAATATAGGTTGGCGACGCTGGCCCTATTCTTGATGTGATGGCTGTGATGCTGGAAAGTATATCAAATATTACGGTTATGGCCAGAAACACCATTGCTGCTGTTTATCGTACTGCTCAAATAATCGCGTCTATACCCAATTCATCATATCAAAATAAGGCAAGGATAGTCTTCAATCTGTACCATTCGCCAATATTTACTCATGATTTTTCACCTTCCACTTTTTTTTTTTATTTCCTGCTCCACAGGCTTTCCCTGAGGAATTATTCCATCAATTACTTCGCGCTATGGTCTCTCAAGACTTTCAAACTAGGGTTGGTGCACATCGTGTATTTTCAATTGTTCTTATTCCAACTTCTGTATGCCCTGCCCCTGGCTTTGTGGGCCAGCACTCGAAAAAGGCAGCCGATATTCAAAGGACATTGTCAAGAACAGTTTCGGTCTTTTCTTCTTCAGCTGCTCTATTTGACAAGATAGGAAAAGAGAAAGGCCCCACACGGGAAAATATAGAGAAGAAAGATAAAATATTAGAAGGTGGGGTGAATAACCCATCAATGATGAAGAGATTAACCTCAAATTACAGTCGAGTTTATAGTGTCAGAAGGCAGTCATCACCATTAACAACGGAAGAAAATGCAATGAGTAAAGTGGATAAAGAATCTGTATGGAACAACTTTCATGCCTTCTTATTCTTACCTCTTATGATTTTATTAACGCGCCTGAAAATAATGAAAATGCTAATTCTTGCTTCTGGTTCATTTATTATTCAACAACAGGAGGCAATATCACTGAGGTTGAGTTCCCGACAAATCAACCTTCTGCTTTCTTCAATTTGGGTACAGGCCATCTCTCCTTTGAACACACCAGAAAACTATGAAGCAATTGCTCACACATTCAGCTTGGTGGTGTTATTTTCACGAGCCAAGGTAAGATTGATATTGATTGATGGTAAAGTCAAAATAAACTTCTTTCTGATGTAAATCACACCACCAGAAATGATAAACAGCGCTTGTATGTATTTCCTTCACTGTTCTCACTATCATATCTATTAAGAGATGTTGATTAGGAGTAAATATGAGAGAAAATTGCTATAAAACTTTCTCCCGCTTGGATGCTCTTGTGCTATATATATTTCACATTGTGGTGTGATTCCATGTCTATCCGTTTACAGCTATTCCTGATATTTTATAGTTTGAGTGTCTAATTTTTTCCAAGGTGTTTTTTTTTTATAGAACTCCAGTCATGAGGCTCTTATCCGAAGTTTTCAGTTAGGATTTTCCTTGAGGAGGGTTTGTCTTGATGATAAAGGTAAGTGATCGCAGTTACATTTCAATTGTTAGTAGTTTGAATTTAATATTTTCCTCTTATACCGTGCAACTAAAAATATAATTGATTGGTCTTTCATTTAAGTGTTTAAAATGTCTATTTTATATGTTTGTTGTAGACGGGTAGCAATACAATAATGAGCAATCCTTTAGAATGAGCATTTAGCTTATGGGCCATATATGCTCACTTGGCTCTTGTGCATAGCTAAATGACATAGGGTTGTTTGAAGGCACCCATGTTTATGCTTCTCTTATTCAGTTATTACAAAGAGACCTGTAACTACACTACCACTACACTGCCACACCACTTGCAGCACCAAACTTCACATTATTAAACATAACGAAATGTTCTTTTACGAACATGCACTGGTGTGATTGGGTAGGCTGAGGTTATTTAGATGAACTCGAAATGATAGATGAAGATGAGAGAAACTTAGCTAACCCTTTCAAAGGTGAGAGTAATCTGATGCTCCTAAGGATACAAGAGGATGTGTATTTTGTAAAGGAGAGAGTATGATTTATCAGAAAACAGGACGTGGCAACAACAAAAACCTAAATCATCTTGGGACCTTCAGTATTAACAAAAGAGCTTCATTAACTACTAATCCAGCTTCCGTCCCAAAATTGATGTCCGATTTGCAATTTCCAATGAAAAATTTGACTTTTAAGTGCTATCAGTAGAAAAAAATATATGAATACCTTATTGATCACAACATATCATTACAAGTGTAAACTAGGACATGTTAGTTGACAAAGGTGAATCTAGTTGTGTGTAAATTTAACTCGATTTCTTCCTAATTTTGCAGGGCCATTACCGCCATCACGCCGCAGATCACTCTTTACTTTGGCAACCTCAATGATAATCATCATAGCTAAAGCATCCAACATTATCCCTCTTTTAGCTTGTTCAAAGGCTGGACTGACGGATGAAACTGTATGTGCATTTTTATTACTCCCTCGTCCCAAAATGAATGACCATTTGGGATTTAAGGGTCATTTTGAAAAGATTGATTTTTAATAGAAGAAATCATAAACATTCTTGCTATTCACTTTCAAAATTTACTTTAGCAAAAATATAATGAACTATGAAAAAAAATGATTTATGGACAAAGTTATTTGAATGTAAATTTTAAAAGGGCATTCATTTTGGGACAAAAACGGACATTCAATTTGGGACAGAGGGAGATTATTATAAGTGATTCTTGTACTGTTACTGATACACTCTACTAACATGAGTTGATGATCTTCAACAGGTTGATCCTTTTCTCAGATTGGTAGATGACTGCAAGCTACAGGCTTTAACCACTGAAATAAACCATAGTGGGATAGTTTATGGATCAAAGGAAGATGATAATGAGGCTTTGAAACCAGTTTCAGCAATACAAAACACCGGGCAGCAGTCTTTAGAATCTTTTGCCTCCTTAATAGTGAAGGCACTGGAGAAATCTTCAGATGTAAATCTCATAATCATCTGCACTCTTTCGGATTCAAAATTTCTACGTAAGATTTATGATAGCTGAAACTTGAAAGTCTTTTGCAGTCGGAGTCTTCCATTTTAAAGAACCAGTTGCTTCAAAATTTCCTTCCTGATGATGCATGTCCTTTGGGAGCTCAATTGTTTTCAGAAATGCCAGCTCGCAGCAACAATGTAAAAGATAAAGAAGCTCATGATGAGGTAATTTCAGGAACGGATTTGTATCATTTTTTCCAGTTAGTTGTAATGACCTTATCAAGTCAATCTACAGGCTACACATCCGGTTTTCTCAATACATGGTGACCAGCCTGATTCATCTGAAAAACAGACAGATTCTGAATTGCAGCTTAATGTGGATAATCCAAGCGTCTTGAGTGTCAACCACTTACTAGATTCGGTAAAGAAACCATCTCCATCACTATTATTTTATATTTATATTGAATCTCCATTGATTGCGTTTAGAGTTGAGGCCAAAACCACTAGTTGACTACTGAGTTTTACATTCTTTTCAATCTGGTCACTGACACCATAACTTCCGCAATATCATATCAATATGCATTTCCGTCACTAGGTAGGCTCTAGAGCTGCGTGGTTTGTCTGATCAAAGATATACATTGCATTGTAAAGAGATCTTTTGTAGCTTCAATCCTTGATGCCCAGGTGAATGTAGCAGTCATACTATTGCTATGTGTGGTCATCACCCATTTCATTCCAGGAAAAAATGGAGTGTCATCAGATTTCCTACTGGATGTGCATGGAATTTGAGGTTGTAGACTCTGGTGCTTTGTTTTTTTATAGCTACTCAAATGCTTAGCTTGCGGAAATATTAACGCACTGATTTGTTTTAAATGAGCGAGAGGATGATACTGATTTTTAGAGCCCGATATGGCTATTCTGGTAGGTGGTAGAGGGCCTTCCCACTACTGATCAATCTGTGAACATTTTTCGGTCGAAGAGAACGTCAGGTTGCAGATAATCAAATAAATTATAATTCGTACAAATTATTTATCCCTTTCATCTCTTCTAATCTACAGTTTACTAGTGCCACCTCCACCTCCAGCAACAGCCACTACTTCTATTTCAACCCACCATGAGAACTTCATCAACTAGATCTACCACCACCTACTAGCGACATTCAGCAGTGGGGAAGCCCTTTGCAAAGAACAACGCCATAACTTCACCATTGCAAAATCCCATGCATAACTGCCTACAACCTTAACCATGTTTTGCACAGCCATGTCTTTTGTTTAATATTTTGGAAACTATCACCATCATCTCAAACGATCTCGGGTTTTGTTCCTTGTGAATCCACATTTTCAATAACCATGGTATATGCTTCCAAATGTTACAAACTCATCTAGAATCTTAAGCTGTTAGAGAGGAGCCTAACAATGTAATTCAAGCTAACACTAAATAAAACAGCATGGCAACAGGTTCACTTGGAATTTTATGATTAGCAAATCCAAGCAGGATGACTTGTACCCAGGGCCTTGCCAAACCATATTTGGGATTCCAAAATTAAGTTACCAACTCATCTTAAAGCTTAAGATGACAGACAAAATCCCAACAGTATGTGTTAATCTAACAGGTATGAAGAGGCAGAGATTTTTTCTTGTAGTAAAACCAGTTAAGATGAGAGTGAAGGAGGCAATAATATAGAGTGATAGTTTTAGCGAGTCTGTGAGTTGTGTTGAAGCTAAGATGATGATGTTATTCGGAGCAGAAATCATTATTTCTTGCATTCGTGATGGATTTTTTCATGGTAATTGTGTGTATTGAAAGTAATTTCTTCTGGACAATGCAGAGTGTAATATCTATACTGGTATCTAATTTTCTCACTGCTTAGCCATTTCTTCTTAAGTGCTCACCTTCCGAGGCTAAGAGTCTCACGGATTCAATTTTGTTGAATCTTATGACTCTTCTCTATGCATTTCAGAATGACAAATTTAGTATAAAGACGTATTTTAAATTTGATTTGAGGAGATAAGTTCGTAGAATTGCAGGAGACCGTTATGTTTCTGGAGTTTGACAAGTTCATTTGGCCATACCAGTAGCTATTTTGACAAATTAGATGAAATAAATTTTTGAAACTGAGATTCTTGGTTCATGGGAGATGCAGCTGCCTCAATCTATATTTATCTATGGATGATATACTTTGGTATCTAATCTGGATTCTGATGAAAGTTCACCATTGAACATATTGCCCCTGTGGATTTGGATGTTCATCCTTTAGATTAAATAGGGGGGTTAAGTTTTTCTATAGCGGATGTTATTTGAATGAGAAATATGGAAAGGCTGTTGAGGGGTTTCTATTGATGGAATAAGGCCCAATAGCGTTTACCCCCTCCCCCCCAAAGTATCCACCCAATCCCACTTTGCACCCTAGTTTGAAAAGTCGATATGTTTGATACTTAAATTTCCAAATCGTCCCACTTTACCCCTAACATGCACTTCACGAGGGGGTAAAGTGGGACGATTTGGAAATTAAAGTACCAAACAGACCGACTTTTCAAACTGGGGTGCAAAGTGGGTTTGGTTGGATACTTTAGGGAGGTAAATGCTATTTGGCCATGGAATAACCACATTGAAAATTGTGAGAACCTCTGGTATACCAGTTTGAGGAAAGGGGTGGGGGTGTAATGTTAGGAATTTTGGCACCCTTAAGTAATCTAGCTCGAAATATGAAAGGAACACAAATAGAACACAAAATTTGTTTACCCAGTTTGTCGGCACCTTCAACTACATATGGGCGAGCTGCCAAGCCATGCTATTCACTATAATCTCTGTATCAGGTGATACAATCTCAAATCCCAGAGGGCAAAACTTTCAACAATGCTTCACTTTTAAAATTATACTCCCTCCGTCCCGGATCAAGAGTCCTACTATGTCTTTGCACGCTCATTAAGAAAAGAATAAGAAATGGGTAGAAAATGACAAGTGGATTGAGGATATAAATGTCTAAAACACTATTGATTATTCAAGTGTGTTAAAAATAGGGTAGTAAATATTGGTTTTTTGTAATTTTATATAAAGAATAAGGTATAAATGTCCAAAACACTATTAATTACTTGCCATTTTGGGAATAAAGCAAATTAGGACTCTTAGTTAGTCTGGGACGTACTAAAAATGAAAGTAGGACTCTTGATCTGAGACGGAGGAAGTACTATTTTCTTTCATAGAAACTATTGTACTTTGGAAAATATACCATTTTAGCCCCAAATCCATCCCTAAATCCGCGCCTCAATCCGCAATTTTGGGGTTAAAATGATTCATTTTTCAATCTACAGAGGTATTTTTGAAAGAAATAAAGTATAATGGTTGTTAGAACAGAGTCTATGTAGAAGATAGAAAACAAATAACAATCACACAACACAACACAACAATATACGTGGTTCACCAACTTGGCTACGTCCACGGGCAGAGGGAGAGAATATTATAATCAACAGGAAATCAACCGATTACAATCTCTAAACTAGTACACGAATTCTTGGTCACAAGAATTCCTGGTTGTGCGAACCCTAGATCTAGAAAACATATGAGCAAGAGAACTTCAGAACCCTAAAATTATCGATATGCCTATCACACTAGAATTACATCAGATTGGTTAGGAGATAGGGGGTATTTATACTGCCTATTCCTAACCCTGCACATAATTTGCCCCAAGCCAACCCAAATCCGGACTAGAGCGCGATCGCCCCTCTTGGAGGGCTCGACCACCCCCTTTGTCAAGAGGCCAGCGCGCGGTCGCCCCAGAAAGCGTGTGATCGCCCTATTTTGGCAGAAAATTCGCACAACCGCTCCCCCTTGCATGGCGCAGTCGCTCCTTGCTCCATCTCAGGAATTATCAATTTGCTTTGTTCAATCCCCTAATTAGGCTTCCCTAACTTAGATGGCATTAAACCCAACAAATCTCCACCTTGACTTCTAACCTCCGGATCACATAATCAGAACTCCCCCTCTACCTCAGATGTTGTCTAACAGCTACAACATTCAGCAAGTCCAAGCAATGTTGGAACTTGCTTGTAAAACGGATTTTGTGAACATATCAACAGAATTGTCCGCAGTACCCACTTTCTTCACCTTAATCCGCTTCTCACTTCTCAGAAAATGATACCTCATTTCTATGTGCTTAGTCCTCTCATGATGAACTTGATCCTTGGCCAAACATATTACACTCAAACTGTCACAAAATAATGTAGCCTGATCCTGATGTAACCCAAGGTCGATGATCAAGCCCTTTAGCCATATTCCCTCTTTAGCAGCTTCTGTCAATGACATGTACTCCAGTTCCGTAGTCGATAAAGTTAATGTAGATTGCAATGTATCCTTCTAACTGACAACTGACCCACCAAGAGTAAATATGTACCTGGTCATAGATCCCGTGTCAACATCCCCAATGTAGTCCGAATCACAATAACCCTCAACTGCACATTCTGTACCACATCCATAAATAAGCCTAACATTCGACGTACTCCTAAGGTACCTGAAATCCTCTTCATTTCCTGCCAATGTTACTTACTAGGTTCCCATGAACCTACTAACAACACTAACAGCATGTGCAAGATCCGGCCTAGTGCAAATCATATCATACATCAAACTACCAACTGCACTAGCATAAGGTACTCGAGCCATGTACTCTTTCTCTTCAGGTGATTCTGATGCAAAAACAACAGAAAATGTGCGTTCGCTGCACTTGGAGAATCTATAGGCTTTGCTGTAGACATGTCAAACCTCTCTAAAACTTTATTTATGTAATCTTTCTGGGATAAGAACAGTTTTCGTTGACTTCTATCCGTGTAGATCTCCATACCCAGAATTTTCTTTGCTGTACTCAGATCTTTCATCTCGAAGTCAACAGATAATAGACCTTCAACTTCTGAATATCAGACTTCTTGAAAGCAACTATCAACATATCGTCAACATAAAGAACCAAATAGATAGTCGAACCATCCACCAACCTATTGTGATACACACAACAATCATATGGGCTCCTCGTGTAACCAATCTTTGTCATATATATGTCAAACCGTTTATACCACTGCCTAGGCGATTGCTTCAGTCCATACAAGGACTTCTTCAACTTACACATGTAGTCCTCTTTTCTCGAAACCTGAAACCCATCTGGTTGTGTCATATAAATCTCCTCCTCCAACTCTCCATGTAGAAAAGTTGTTTTCTTATCTAGCTGCTCGAGCTCCAAATCTTGATGTGCCACCATAGCTAATAGCACTCTGATCGAAGTGTGTCTAACCACTAGTGAGAAAATCTCATTGTAGTCAACCCCCTCTCTCTGCGTGAAACCCTTAGTAACCATATGAGCATTATACTTGACCCCCTCTGATGGTGACTTGCCTTTCTTTTTCTTGAAGACCCACTTGCAAGTAACAATCTTTCTGCCTTTTGGCCTTTTTTTAACTCTCATATCTGATTCTTGTGAAGTGACTCCATTTCATCTCCCATAGCTGCATGCCACTGGGTAGACTATGAACATGTAACTGCTTCCTTGAAAGTGGTTGGCTCCGAAGGATTGGATCCTACCTCCTCAGCAACCTGAAGTGCATAAGACACCATGTCTTCAAAACCATACCTCGCAGGAGGTTTCCCGAAATTAGCCCGTCTAGACCTCTCTTGAGCTAACCCATGTTCTTCGAAAACTGGTGATGAATTGTCGGGTGCTTCTGTCTCTGACGGTAGGTCCTGATTAACATCTGACTGTGGACCTCAACTCTGTAGTATCTTGTAGCTCCACCTGGTCATCAACACTACCGACACCTGATATAACCACAAATCTCATAATAGGATTAAGCACATAATTTTCTTCAAAGATAATATTCCTGCTTATGATAACCCTACCCTCTGATGGAGATCAAATCCGGTATCTCTTGACGCAATCTCCATAACCCATGAAAACTCCCTTTCTAGCCCTCAGATCTAACTTCTCATCATCCACATGATAATAAGCAGTATAATCAAAGACCCTTAAATTAGAATAATCAACAGGTTCACCTGACCATACCTCATTGGAAACTTTGAGATTGATACATGTATGTTGTTTGCGATTTATCAAGTAACATGTTGTACCAATCGCTTCTGCCCAGAACTGCTTAGACAACCCTGGATTGAAGAGCATGCACCTTGCTCTAGCCAACAACGTCTGATTCATGCGCTTTGCGATACCATTCTGATGTGGTGTTCTTTTGATAGCGAGATGCCTAGAAATCCCCACTTTCTTATAGAACTCATCAAACTCAGCACTGCAGAACTTCAACCCATTATCTGTTCGGAGTCTCCTGATCTTCTTCCCTGTTCGGTTTTCCACGAATGTCTTCTACTGTCTGAAATTTGTGAGAGCCACACTCTTGTGCTTCATAATAATCACCCAAGTCTTCCTCGAGTAATCATCTATTATAGATGAGAAATACATGTGACCCCTCAATGATTCCTGGTGTAAAGGTCCCCAACAATCCGAGTGAATATAATCCACGCTGTTCTTCGTTCTATGAACCCGCTTTGGAAACTTGCTTTGCTGCATCTTCCCAAGTACACAATGTTCACAAAACTTAAGGTCCTTGACCTTATGGCCACACAGAAGACCATGGTTTGCCAATATCTGTATCCCTCTGATGCTCATGTGCCCAAGCCTAATATGACACAATTTGGTCATATCTTCCTTGACCACTTCAGAAGATGCAACCAATACTGACCCAGAAAGCGTCATTCCTTTGAGAAAATACTAGGAGCCGCTTAAGGCCTCTCAGAATGACTTCAGAACCTTTGTAGACATAAACTGCTCCACTTTTACCTTTCAAACTATACCCTTTGATGTCTAGCTGACTAAGAGAAAGCAGATTTTCGTCATGTGTGGAACGTGTCTCATATCGTTCAAAGTCCAGAACTTACCATCATAAGTCCGCAGCTTGATAGAGTCAATACCAACCACCATGCAAGTAACATTGTTGACCATATGAATATTACACCCATCTACATGCTAATAAGTTGTAAACCACTCTCTCTTCGGACTGATATGATAAGAATCTCTAAAATCAAGAATCCACGCATCTGACTGTCGTGCAGAATCTTCTGTTACTAGAGCATAATCTCCATCAGAGCTGCTCGTATCAACTGCAGCAGCATTAGCTTCAGAACGATTTGGAGGCTCACCTCGCTTCTTCCTAGGACAATCTGTCTTTCAATGTCCCTCTCTTGCAGTAATTACAAATATCCTCAGGTTTCGAGCCCTTCTTGCCAAAAGACTTTTTCTTCTTCTGTTTACTGCTGGAACCCCTGTTGCCTTTCGCAACCAAACCTGTTAACTAGTTATATGTACTACTATTACCGCTTGCCTTTCGACGCAACTCTCTAGTCTTTTGCGAGGATTTCACCTCCTCTATAGTTACCATTTCCTTACTACTGATACTAGAGTCAACATAGTGCTCATATGATTAAGGCAATGAAACAAGAAACATTAATGCAACATCCTCATCAACAACTTTAGCATCTATATTACGAAGTTCAAGTAATAAAGATGTAAATCTATCTAGGTGATCCCTAATGGGCGTACCTTCCTTCATTCGTAGAGAATACAACTTCTGCTTCAGATATAGCTTGTTGGTCAATGATCGTGTCAAAAACATATCTTCCAACACAAGCCACTAATCACCTCCGGAATCAGTATCTGCAATATTCACTAGAACATCATCATCTAGACACCTTATGATTTTAGAGTGGGACCTTTCATCTAGCGCGATCAGATTTGTTGCTTCCTTCTCAGCTGCTTTCCTGTCCTTCTCCAAACTTTCTGTTGTTGCAGCCGCGACATCACCTGTAGGAATTGCTTCTGCTTTGCCCTTTGGATCCTGACGACCCCTGATTGCAGCAGCCACCGGAGCCCACAAACCCTTGTCTCTCAACTGGGCTTTCATCTTGATTTGCCAAAGACTAAAACTATTCTTCCCATTGAACTTGTCAATTGGTGATTCAATTCCTGATTCCATCTTCTTTTGCAATGGAAAACCCTAGACATTTCTCAACCTAACCTGGCTCTGATATTAGTTTGTTAGAATATAGTCTATGTAGAAGATAGAAAACAAACAACAATCACACAACACAGTAATATACGTGGTTCACCAACTTGATTATGTCCACGGGCAGAGGGAGAATATTGTTATCAACTGGAAATCAACCCGATTACAATCTCTAATCTAGTGCACAAATTCTTGGTCACAAGAATTCCTGGCTGTGCAAACCCTAGATCTAGAAAACAGATGGGCAAGAGAACTTCAGAACCCTAAAATTATTGATATGCCTATCACGCTAGAATTACAAAATATTGGTTAGGAGATAGGGGGTATTTCTACTGCTAACCCTGCTAACCATGCAGGGTTTTCAAACCCTGCACATAATTTGCCGCAAGCCGGCCCAAATCTGGACTAGGGCGCGACCGCCCCCTTTGTTCAGAGGCCAGCGGCGGTCGCCCCAGGAAGCGCGCGATCGCTCCGTTTTAGCAGAAACTTCGCGCGGCCGCTCCTCCTTGCATGGCGCGGTCGCTCCTTGCTCCGTCTCAGGAATTATCAATTTGCTTTGTTCAATCCCCTAATTAGGCGTCCCCAACTTAGATGACATTAAACCCAACAATGGTAAAAGTGAAACACCCTTGAAAGTACAATGGTTGAAAGTACAATGGATGACAACGAAGTTTGGCCAATCCCAGAAGCCGCAAACGTCTCGGTATAATTCGTTGCTGATTTTTTCAGGACAACTCAACCTACTAAACCCATGGGCAAAGATATGATTTTTTTTTTTTTTATGGTCAGATTTTAATCTACTTAAACTTCTGAAGACATACTATTCACTAAGTTGACCTTTCTGCAGGTTCCAGAAACAACAAACCATGAGGGAAGGTTCTCAGTTTCAGCCCCACCACACATACCCTACAAGGAAATGGCTAGCCACTGTGAGGCCCTTCTGGTGGGAAAGCAGCAGAAATTGGGCAAATTTGAGAATGACCATCACATTCACGATCAATCTCTAATTGACTTGTCTAGCCAGAGTAACAACTACGAAAAGAATGAACCTTTCAATCCCCATGTTGGGCCCGGTTTTCCGCAGGTATTTAGTTGTGCAGTATAAATAAATTACAAATATATTCTCTATGTTTAAATCAGATCATGCTTCTTAAAAGCCTTCCTGTCTCAAAATACTGCAAGATGATGGTGCCAAGAAACTCAAAAAAATTAAAAAATTTTGATCAACAAAATCATTGGTTCTAGTAATTGGTTGGTGTTTGAATCATTCCCGTCGTGACCCACAATTTAGTTAGCCAATCAACTATTCCCTCCGCCCTATAATAAAGTGCACATTCCTTTTTAGTCCGTCCCAAAATAAATGTCGTGTTTCTAAACAAGGAAATAATCGCAGTTCAATTTTACCATATTACAAGCAATGTGCGAATAATTAAAGCTCATTCCTTATAGACGTTAACAAGTCAATGCAACATTTATTATGAGACGGAGGGAGCTCTTTAGTGAATTAGTAACTAAAGTCTAAAGCATAGTTGAATTTCTATGTTATTACTTCATCCTGTTTTTTGTGGCATGCTGTTCTTATCATATGATTGCGTGACTTGCAGACGGGTAATCCGTTTCTCAGCCAGAACTCAATGGATTACGCATACACGCCAAACATTGCTACTTCTCCGATGCCTTGTGCAGCTGAGTATCAACATCATCCAGACTTCTTTAGATTGCCTGCTTCAAGGCCATATGATAACTTCTTAAAGGCTGCAGGTAGTTAAGAGGCAATTTTATTGGATTTGCAAGACTTCCATCTTTTGAAGTACCAATATTTAGTGTAGCAATAGCTTGTGCTGTTCTTTACCTTTACATCATTTGAGAATGGCACTATGTAAAGTGTTTTCTCTTGAATATAGAATGTAGTATTTGATGTTATTTTATCGGAATTTTGACAGAATAATATTAATTTTATGAGTTGGTCTTATAAAAAACGCGTTTTTTTCTAAACTTAAGGAAAAACCATTTTTACACTGGCACTTAATAATACATGCACTATGCACCGACACTTTTCACACCGACATTTTATTATACTAACACTGGCACTTTGTTATACATGCACCGGCACTTTTTATACTGACACTTAATATATATGCACTGACACTTTTCACACTGGCACTTTTTTACACTAACACTAGCACTTTGTTATACATGCACACTGACACTTTTTTTACACCGGGAGTGATCGCGCCCATCCTTGGGGCGATTGCGCGGTGCCGTTCTGTGGAGATGGGGCGATTGCACCATAGGAAGGGCGATCGCACCCTAGGGCGTGTACGGGCACTCTCACACCGGCACTTTGTTACACATGCACCGGCACTTTGTTACACCGGCATCAGCAGGAGAAACAAAACACGTTTTTTCTAAAGCTTAAGAAAAAATGCGTTTTTTTTAAAGATTTTGACTAATTTTATTTTTTTGTTTATAAATATTAGTACGTGCCAATATTTAGATAACTCATTCTAAGATAAATAAGTCTTATTGTAAGTTGTAACCTTCAAGACCACCTAGAGGCCCATTGAGCTATCAACCAAGGCTAGCCCTATATAGACCCAGCTGGATGGTGCAACTCGTGAGTTGAACTAGGGTTGGCCCCGTCCAGGTCGGATTGGATTGGATTCGCGCGGTTCGGTTCGGCGGTTGGTGGGCGGATCAGTTACACCCGTTCACAGTGGACCAGGATCGGTTCCCTGAATCTGGTTCCACGAGATCAGGTGCGATCCATCGACCAAGATTGATGGTTTTGATTTGAACTGCTTCCATCAAGACTTGAAAAATCGTTTCATCTTATGAGAGAATTTCCAAGGAACTGTTGGCACCGGTCGGGACAAAATTTTCTTTCGGAGATTATGTTTCACAAGAATCGACTTTCGTCCTGTTAATAAATTTATTTATTATTATTTTTTTCCGTCTCTTCATCTCCTTTTTTTTTCATTTTCAAGAAATATTTTATTTTGAATTATTTATATTTTGAAAATATTTTCTTTAAAGAATTTAAGAGTTGGTCTTATAAAAAACTAGTTTTTTCTTAAGATAAGGAAAAACGTGTTTTCCAAAGCGCTGTTCAAAATAAACGGTGGCAATTTTGTAATTACTGGCAACCATGTTCAAAATAAACGGTGACATTTTTGTAATTACTGGCAACCATGATAAATGCCTGTGTTAATATTACAAATGACCAGTGATTTCATACTGGCATTTTATAAACATGAAACTGACACTTTTTACACGGGCACTTTTATATACATGAACTGGCACTTTTCACACTGGCACTCTGTTACACTAACACTGGCACTTTGTTACACTAATATTTTTGCTGGCTCTCAAAAATACAAGCACTGGCATTCAAAAATACATGGACTGGCATTTGAAAACACATTTACTGGCACTCAAAAATGCATATACTGGCACTCAAAAACACTGATAATTATTTTTACTGATATTCAAAAAAAACATGAACTGGCATTCAAAGAAACATGGACTGGCATTCAAAATTACAAGAACTGATATTCAAAAATACATTGACACTCAGTTACACACTTACTGGCACTCTATTATACACTAACTGGCACTCAAATTAACATGTACTGGCACTCAAAAAAATATGAACTGGCATTAAAAATCAATTAAACTGGCATTCAAAATCAAACAATCCTCAAATTCCAGTTTATCCAACTCCCTCTCTACCCAAACGGCGATCCCATTTCTACCCAAACTGGCATTCAAAATCAAACGGCCAAGCCCATCACTGGCACTGAATAAAACATGGACTGGCATTCAATAAAACATGGACTGGCATTCAAAAATACATCGACACTCAATTACGCACTTACTGGCACTTTATTATACACTAACGGGCACTCTATTATACACCAACTGGCACTTGATTAATCACAAACTGGCACTTGATTAATCGTTATAAACAACAGATTGTACCCACAAAACAGTAGAAGGTATACCCAGATCCTCGGCCAAATCGGAAACCCAGGGGATGGACGGATTGTTAATTAAGCAGGCGACCGGCCGGCCTTGTTGCTCGTGCTTTTTAATGATGTCGGAAAGAGACTTTTTGCCGGCGATAGCTAAGTTGGGTAGAAAGAAGTCGAGGTCAAAGCTCTTAGCGTTATCCTCTTGGGAGGTACCTAGGCCGTCAGAGAAGAACTCGAAGCGGATGAATCTGTCTCCAATCGGACAGAGTAGATCGGAGATGGATTTGTTAGATGCTTTGATTTGTTCACCCACCCTCTCGGAATTAGGTCGCCGGTTAATTTAGAGGGAGAGTGAAGGTGAGGAAGATGATCTGAGGAGCGGCAATGGAGTTTGGAGATTTGCGTTTAGAGAGATGAGAGTATCCGTCTAGAGAGAGAGAGGAGAGAGAGCGCTGCCTTTTATATGCTATTGGAAAACACGTTTTTTTGATTGTTTAAAAAAACGCATTTTTTACAAGTTTTTGGCAGAATTTAAGGACTAAAATTTTACTTTTTTCCAATTTTAATATCAGAAGTTGTTAGCGGAGTGGTTAAGGAGTATAAATGGAAATCCCTTGTGCACGTTGTTTACTTTGGTTTAAAGTTTAAACCTAAGGACAATTTTTTTTTATTTCTTTTTCGTAGACAATTTTTTTTCTCTCCCAATTATTCTCCCATCCATTCTTATTTGAAAAAAAAATAATCTAAGGGCTCTCATATTTTATTCCATTTTAAGAAGAGGCCGTTTGTAAATCCCAAAAAAAAAGAGTCCAATCAAATTTATAACCAGACAACCCTGGCCTCTGGTTCCCTGAATCCCTGGTTTAATGTAAATGTTAACTTCCTATTTTACCTTCATATATACTTCTTTTTAACCTAGGATTTCATTTTCTGATTTTATTACAAGAGAGGCGATTGGCGATTGGCGATTTTGGAATTTGGCGATTTGGGAGATTTTCAGGCGATAAACCCTAGATCTAGGGTTTTCTCGTTTCATTTCTATAGGATTTCAACATTTTTTGTGTTCGTGGCGTGTTCTTGAAGACTAATCTGCAAAAACTGGTACAAATCCATTGTTTTTACCTCAATTGTATTTCTTTCTAGGGTTTTCGACTGTTACTGCTTTGTGTAGACAAAACGTGATGCAAATCCATTGTATTCGATCTTAATTAGCATTTTCTAGTTATTATTGTTGTGTTTGAATTGTAATTGTGCTCTTATATCTTTATATTTATGTTTATTGAGTTCTGTTTTATTTATATATTATGTGTAGATCATATTCATTACAAAATCACTTTCTATAAATTCAAATGTAATGACATTCTTCAAGTTTGGGAATTTGACTGATGTTGCTATGTTTTCTCAGATTTCATCATTTGATTCTATTATTGAATCTATTTGTTCGAGGTGAGTCACTTTGAAAAGGGATACTCTGTCTCTCTTCTATGTTTTACCTGGTAATCCTCGTTTTATGTTAGTTAACGAAGAAGATTTTATGTGCATGAGTAAGCTGGTTCGTTAGAATGGGCTTGATTGCATAGATATTCGCGTGAATGAAAGTTGCGATTTTATTATGAATGATGAGGGAGCAGAATCATCTAAGTTTGCTGGTCAAGGTTGTGTTGAATCTAGTGATTTTGAGTTTAATAATAATAGTAGTAGTGGTAGTTGTAGTAGTAGTGATAGTAGTAGTGGTGGTGGTGGTGGTGGTGGTGGTGGTGATGGTGGTAGTGGTGGTAGTGGTGGTAGTGGTAGTGGTGATAGTGTTAGTGGTGGTAGTGGTAGTGGTCAGATATTTGTAAGGGGGTGTCCAGAGTTTAGAAATGCACTTTATAAGTTTGCTACGGAAGTTGGATTTAAATTTGAATATCTGAAAAATGACATAAGCGTGGTAATGCTTAGTGTAGACATAAAGTGGGCAAAGGTTGTCCATTGAGTATTCATGCCTCATTTGAAAAGGTTGATTGATTGTTCTATATTAGGATGTATGTTCCGGATCATATATGCATAAATATTGTTAATAATGGTTCTGGACAAGGGCAAAGGTTGAATTCAGGTGTACTTGCAAGTGTTTGAATTGATGATGTTAGAGATCATCCATCTATTAGGCCAAATGATGTTTTTAATGATTTTAGGAAGGGTTATGGGCTTGAAGTGTCATACAAATCAGTTTGGAGAGGTGTTGAGAATGTAAAGAAAGCTGTGCTTGGTAACACAAGTTTAACATATGACAACATGAGATATTACTTTGATAAAATAGAGGAGTTAAACCCAAAATTTCAATTTAAGATTGATTATGATCATGATCATAAGACGTCTCGTTTTGAGCGTTGTTTTGTTGCATTTGGTGCATGTCTACATGGATTTAAATTCCGTCGGCCCATGTTATATCTTGATGGAACATTTCTTTATGGAAATCACAAATATACTCTTTTGGAAACAACAACAAAGGATAGAGATAATTGTATGAAACTTATCTTTTATCTTTAGTTATAGGACCTATAAATGAGGCATTTCTTTATATTTTTTCCCCTTTCATCGGTGTAATATTAAAATATCGAAACTACCCCTGGATTATGTAATTATTTGGTTCCTAAACTTGCTAGTTCTTAATATTTTGGTCCCACTTCTCATATTCACATTCATAAATTGTGGGGCCCACTTCTAACTTTTTTCCCTCACATACTCCCTCCGTTCCACAATAATCTGCAAAAAGAAACCTTTTGAGCGTCCCACAATAATCTGCAAAGTCCCAAAATAAAAATAAGACTCACTTGTTATACTCATCATCAATTTAATGTTCATGGAATTTTTGAATATGTAAGCATATAAATTATCAAAAACATAGGAAATACGCTGGCAACTAAGAAAACCATCAGAAAGGGCTAAATTGACAAAAAAAAAATATCAAGTTTAGGGACCAAATTAATATACTCCCTCCATCCCATTGATAGCTTTACCTTTTGCCAAAATGGGTGTCCCGTTAAAAGTTTCACATTTTCTAAAATGACAAAGAATCTTTATTATTTCACCTGCTAATTCTCTCTCTTACTTTACTTTTATACTCATAACACCAATCAACTTTACTATTCCCCCCACTCATTCTCTCTCCTATTTTACTTTTATACTCATAACATTTTCTCCACTAACCTTTTTTCTTAATTTGCGTGTCATGCTCAAAAGGGTGAAGCTATCAATGGGATGGAGGGAGTATAGTACAAGGGTATTCTTGATATTTTTTTTAAATATTCCACAGAGATAATATGAAAACCGGCAAAAATTGTCAAACTGAGGGATCAAACTAATAAAATCTGTTTATTTATGAGAGACAAACTAATAAAAAGTGTCAATTTTATAATAATCCTATCATTTATATCAATCTTATTTCACCAGCTCAGGGATGAAAAGAGTAACATGTGTAAGTATGAGGTAAAGTTTTGGCTTGGCCTTTTTCCCATGTATGTTAGTTGGTGTCGCATGCTTTGAGGGCGATACTGCAGTGGTCAGGGATTAGTCCAGTGAGTAGGAGCACTTGGGTATCGAAAAAAAAAAAAAAAAAAAAAATAGTTGGTGTCAACCGGTGGAGTAGTTAATTTGGGTTGAACTCGTCGAGCCATTCCGCCCCGCCATACAATAGGAGTGAGTTGGGTTTTAAAACTATTAACCCATATAAAAGTGGGTCAATTCTGGCTAGCCCAAACGGTGCGGGGCAGGCCAACCCTTTTTTATTTTCGGCGCCTAATCAAAAACGACGTCGTCCTTTTTCTTTTTTCTTTCCCCTTTTCCTTTTTTTTTTTTTTTTTTTTTTTTCAAGGGTTTTCTAATCCCTTCTTTTCAGTCTCTCGATCAAAAAATACTCCACCTAGGGTTCTTCCGCCAAGAGGGATTAACAAATCCAAGAAGAAAATTATCATAATTAGCTTTCGTAATCAGGTCAGTCTCAGGTTTCCGATGATCAAATTCATTTCCAATCGTACAATTTTATCCCATCTGAGATCTTCATTTACAATTTCCCCCAATTTTGCATTGTTTTCTCACTCACTGTCATCATCATCGTCATCATCATCACCACCACCGTCAACTGTCAATTTCGTTTCAAATTCTTCAAAAACAGATTCATTTACAGTCAATGACCTCAGAAATTCATGTGGGTTTACTCCAGAATCTGCTTTTTCTACTGCCAATTTGATGAACATTATTAAGACCCAAGTCAAACCTGACTCTGTACTTGCATTGCTCAAGAACTATGGTTTCACAGACACCCAGATTTATCTTGTTGTTAGAAAGTTTCCTTTTATTCTCCTTTCTGACCCCGGAAAAGCCCTTTTGCCAAAACTTGAGTTTTTCAGTTCTATAGGTCTTTCAAGAACTGATCTTGCTGAGTTTGTTACTTCTAGACCACATTTGTTGAAAAGAAGCTTAAAGAACCATCTTGTCTCGTCTTTCAGATACTTTGAAGATTTGCTTCAATCAAATGATAAAGTTCTTGCTGTAATCAAACGATGGCCGAGTCTTTTGGAAATTGACCTTCAAGTTTATTTGGTACCTAATATCAAATTTTTGCAACAAATAGGAGTACCCAAATCGAATATCATAGCTCTTCTTGTGTGGGAACCTAGGGCTGTTGTTCTGGTGAAGAGAAGTTTAGGAGAATTGTGGAGAAAGCCGAGGAACTTGGGTTTAACCCTTCACATAAGAAGTTCTTAACGGCAGTTCGAGCATTTGCGCAGATGAGTGAATCGACTTAGGAACTATGATGCTCGGACTCGCTGGTTTACCCCCCCCCCCCCCGGACACTTGTCAATAACACTAAAATCGAATCCGACATGGGTACGGCGGGATAAACCGAAGAGTCCGAGCATCAGAACTTAGGAAAAGAAAGTGGAGCTTTTCAAGAAATGGGGTTGGTCTGAAGATTAGGTTTTCGAGGCTTTTGGGAAGTATCCTGCGAGTTTGATGGTATCTGAGGAAAAAATTAATGGGGTAATGGATTTTTTCATTAACAAAATGGGATTGAAGTCTTCTGTTATAGGAAATAGGCCACAACTCTTTACTCTGAGCTTGGAAAAGAGAATCGAGATTTACTCGCTACCATCAAGATAGGGAAGGAAAGGTTGTATTTTTTCACTAAAAGTAACATCTGAAACTACTGTCTTTCCTGAACAATATGATGGGGGTAGTTTTGTTCTTTACCCTTTTATAATGTGAAGGATAATGAATGATTATATGGATTTTCAGATTTGTTTTTTTTTTTTTTTGCAATTTTCAGAGATTGTTGGCGTGGCCCGCCTGGCCCACCAACCCAAGGTGGGTTGGGTTGGATTGGGTTGGGTTGACATATTTTCAGCCCGCCGGGAATTTGGCCCGCCCCGTTTAGTGGCGGGTTTTGGCGGGTTGGACCCGCCCCGCCAGCCCGTATGTAAGAAAAGAGGCTTTGACCAATAAGTCCCTCGGATAAATGAAAATGACCAATAAAATTAGACATTTTCAAAACATACCAATATGTCCCTATAATTTTTCTGGACCCCTGACCACACTCGCGCTACCCACCCACGAATCACCTCCGCCCAATCAGCACCTCTCTCTCTCTCTCTTTTTTTTTTTTTTTTTTTTTACGTATACTATCTCAAAATTTTTAAAATACAATATCTTTATCTCTCCTTTTCTCTCTCTTCCTTTTTTTCCTCTAAAATTTATAAAATACAATATCTCAAAATCTAAAAGTCGAATTTTTTTTTCGAAATTACTATTTTAATCGCATCGCCAAGGTGAATTAAACAAGTTTACTCATCATATATTTCAAATTTTATAAATAAAATAAAATTATTTTTCACTTATAAAAATCTGAGAAAATCATTTATCATTTGTTCACACATGAGTATAAAACTGTATAATGGTTTTCACATTTATAAACTGAGAATTCTATTTCACAGTTTTGATGTAAATAACTGTATAATGGTTTTCATATTTATAAACTGAGAATTCTATTTCACAGTTTTGATGTAAATAACTATATAATGGTTTTCACATTTATAAACTGAGAAGTCTATTTCACAGTTTTGATGTAAATAACTGTATAATGGTTTTCACATTTATAAACTGAGAAGTCTATTTCACAGTTTTGATATAAATAACTGTGTAATGGTTTTCACATTTATAAACTGAGAATTCTATTTCACAGTTATATAAAAATGTATTTCACAGTTTTGAAATAACTTTGATGTGTATATCACAGTTATTTTAGTTTGAAGTTTATTTCACAGTTTTGAAGTCTATTTCACAGTTTTGATGTAAATAACTGTATAATGGTTTTCACATTTATAAACTGAGAAGTCTATTTCACAGTTTTGATGTGTATTTCTGTATAATGGTTTTCACAGTTTTGAAGTCTATTTCACAGTTTTGATGTAAATAACTGTATTATGGTTTTTACATTTAAAAACTGAGACATACAAATTATGAGTACACAACTGAGTAAAACAACTCATTCCATCAAAAATAATCCGTGGAATCCAAAATTTCTTCGCGGTGTCAGCCGTCCAGGCCACATACTTGTCTGAAACCAAGCAGCTCGGACAACAATCTAGCTCTAGAAAATACTGTTCAAGCTGGTTTTGCAGCAAATCAACTGCAGCAACAAAGTTTCTCGCTAAATCCAGGCTAGGTAGAGCATCAAGGCTTTCACAACCATCAGGTAAGCCGACTTCAGAGGATGGAAAACGGAGTTTGAGGAAACTGATCGGAAGTCCTGATTGGTGTGCTAGATCCACGACAAAACGACGGGTGTGGTGACTATGGTCACTGTCACGCCTCCTTGGGCTACTAATTTGACCTGTGGACATGTAGGGTAGCATAACAATGTGAAGCTGATTTTGGTGTATAGAAAGCCATTGATATTTTTTGGCTGGTGGGAAATTACTCACCAGTTATAAGGACTTTCAGAAATTCAAACAAGCAGTTTAAATACACATACTTACTCACCAAGCGACCTTCGTCCATACTTGACATGTGCATGTAGCTGATTCCTGCATACAATGCAGCAGGCAGGCAGCAGCCCTCTCGTGAACTCAATACGATCAGGCAGAGCAAACCAGGCAACGACTCCGAGTAAGACATATTCTCAAACACCTTAGACTCAAGAGCTTTTGGGGTGGTCATAAATAGCTTTCAAGACTTGGAACAGAGTATGCATGCAAGCAACATCACAGATTCACACATATTGTTCAAGAATATGTACAGTATAGACACACAAAATCCATTAAAATAAAATCATGACTATCTACAAAAAAAAATAAAAAATAATAGAATAAAAAACTAAATAAATAAATCAATATAATGGTTAGTTTAATTCTTGGCGAGTTGATCACTTACACCACCTGAGCTCCTCAACAGAAGCTTTAGTGTACGATGGTTTAATCCAAGTGCGTTGTGGTGGTTTCAACAACTTGATAGGAACCCCGCTCGAATAACTTCCATCAAAAGAATGAAACTTTCGCGTAGCAAGAGAATAGAAAACGCCATTGTTGTTGTGAAACTTTGGAGAGTAAATCTTGTTCCCCATTTCTCTCGCAACACTTGTTTCCAAGTAGGACACACCATCATCACTTAAATACAACATCTTGTCACTTCCCAAGCTCTCAACTTTTTCCCATATCATTTTTGACAAATTAAACCTCATGACATTACAATATTCAAAAGAATCATAACGCGTAAACACCAGTAACAATGACTCTGGCGATCCATCATCCTCCTCTTCCATCAACAAAGCCCGTGGGAAATTCGATAACTTTCATCATGAATTTCCAGGCTTTCTTTCTCCACATCAAACACAAACACGCCAATATTGCACGTGTTTCCCAGGAAGTAGTATTTCCCATTAAAGAAAGTAGGAGAACAACGACAAGTGCTCAAATATCTCATACCATCATTGGCAAACTCTATCAGTTTCCACTTTGATTCTCCATGTTTAATTATGAACACCCCTAGGGCCCTTTCCAAGGTGCCAAACCAATAACATTACAATTTGGTGAGGTGGGCGAAGCCGAGAAGTGAAGTTTTGATACAAAGTATAAATTTATATATGGAAGGTCTATTTTATCCTTTGTGAAAGGATTGAAGAAAAATAGATGTGAACCGTTATCCACAAGTAACCACCCGAAATTAGAAGAACGAATACGGGTACCAGATAATTCTGGAATGTTCCGATGATACGTGGCATTGTAAACTGGGTGATAAAATTCGCATAAGCTGCCATATAAACTCAATAGAGATGATAACTCGGAGAATGGAAAATCAGTTGCTGCCGAAAAGAAGTTTCTAACTGTGGGAATTATTGACTGCCATGATCTGCAAACTGCATTGAAAGTAGTGTAGTCTACAACAGTGAGGCGCGAGAGTATCAAACTTAAAAGGTCCGGTGGAAGATCCGCCCATGATTGCTTCTCCGACTTCATCTCTTTTCTTATACTGCACAAGAATATCGATCAATCATTCAATAATAAGAAAGCAAAAAGCAAACAACATTCTAATTAATCAATATGAGTATCATGAATAAATTTATGTTTGAATTGATATTTTGAAGAACTAAAACGAGTTGGAGTAAAGGACGGTCAAGATTTTCAATCACACTGCTCAACCATTGCCACAACATTGGCAACTATGAAGCCACATTTTGCATACATGTCTATGATTGAACGAAAGAGATTTACTTGTTACTACAATTTCAGTCAAGAAATGAAACTGTGTGCAAGCACATAATACACTTGTTACTGCAATTTCAGAAGGATGAATGCTACTATGTACCATTGCACGAAAGAGATTTACCCAGCATGTTCCTCAAACATCATCTAGATAACTAATTTTCACTTGGTTCTTTCATCAAATACCTTGAACTCACCAATAATTCACCCATTAAACATAGAAAAACCACACTGGAGAAGCAAAATTAACTCTTTCCACAACCGATCAATCAATAAATTTGAAATCAAAACCAACAAAATTACCAGTAATAGAGTACACTAGGTCAATGATTCTAAACTAAAACATTAGCAGGAGGAGATTGAAGAGTTGAAATCCAAACCGGCCCTAATAAATCCCTAAAAATAAACCTAACAATTTCATTTACAACACAACCGATCAATCAATAAATTTGAAATCAAAACCAATAAAATTACCGGTAATAGAAGCAAGGAGAGAATTGTCGATAAGAAGAAGCTGATTGGCGGTGGGGATGGAACGGAGAGAGATTTTGAGAAGAGAGTAAATGCTGAATAAGAAAAGAGCGAATAAGGTGGTCTGAATGATTCTGGTTATCAACCGAGATTTTGAACGGATTTGGGTTTTTCATATGTTTGATTGAGAATAATTGGTGTTTGATTTCACGGTGTTGTTGGCTATGGGTATGGCAGTCTAGCCACGGAGCTCGCCCGTGGTGGAGAAGCTGGAACGGATCGCCGGTAGGGGAGAAGAAGCTGGAATTGCGCACGAATTGCGGATAGAGAGAGAAGAGAAATTGCGCATAAATAATAGAGAGAGAAAGGGAATGAGTAACGGTAGTTTGGCCATTTAAATTATCATAAATAGGGTCAGAGACTCTACGGTCGTTTTGATTTGAACTTTTGGATTCTAAGATAGAATTTGAAATATACTGTTTTTATTGGTAAATTCCACCTTTAAATGCACATAAGACTTTTAAATTTTCAACCTTTAAATGCACATAAGACTTTTAAATGCTCCCGAGTCAGTTAATTAAATTTAAAAAAAAATTCTTAATCATTTTTTCTCCTTTTTTTTTATTAAATAATCAATTCCAAAAGGTTACCTCCTTGAAGGTATGTAGGTAAGTTAATTTGATATTTTTATTATTTCTTAGAACCTCTCGTTCGGACAAGAAAGAAAGGTAAAGAAGATTAAGAAATTTAAACAATTTAAGTTAGTAAATTAACAATGTCATTCAATCGATTAACGTTCTTTCTTAACCAATTTGAAAGCGTGAGCTTTTTAGGGAACTAATTCTTGTTTCCTTATTTCAAAAGACTTCTATATGGTAAGAAGATTTTGGGACTTTCATGGAGATTTATAAGTATCCTACTTTGACTAGGAGATTGTATATAAAGTAAATATCTTTTATTTATGTACATAGTTTTATATTAGGACTAACCTACTAATATTTGATTTCCTTGTGAGTGTGTTCATGTTTTCATATAGAAAAAGAGATCTCACAAAGGAAGATGTCGATTCATGAAGATCTTCTCCAAGGTGCATTATAAATACAAGGCATTCAGCACAAGAGAAGCTACAGAATTTACGAGAGAAAATCATTTATTCTTCATAGCATTCAACATTGTGTATTTAGGTTGTGAGTGAAGGTTGTGCCTTACATCCGTAACTCACTTCTAGGTTTTCATAGAGTTCTCTTGTTTTACTTCTGATTAGAATAGATCATACTTGGAAAAGGGGAGTTGTTCTTATCGTAGAAGGTGATTAGAACTCGTTTAGTATTTTCATATTTTATTTTTCACTTCTTTGTTTTTGTAAGAGACAAAAGTTTTTATAGTGAAAAGTTTTTTAGGCGTAAGCCTAGTTTGCTGATCTCATAGATCAGTAAGCGTAAATAATTCTTGAGTTATTTACTTTTAATTGTTTTATTCCGCTGCATTATCTGTGGATGTGTGGACAGTTGTGAGACACATCTGTACTCACATCCTTTGCCTATTGCGTGATTAAGTTTCCTAGCTACACGAAACTTTTAATTGGTATCAGAGCCAACTCTCGATATATTACTGAGTGTTGATCCAGAAAGTGTAGTCATTATGGAATGACAAAATCACTCAAATAGGCCTCCTGTCTTGGATGGCACAAATTATTCTCTTTGGAAGTCTAAAATGCGAAATTACATCAAAAGTATTGATGAAAGGGCTTGGATGTGTATTCTTGTTGCATGGCAGCCTCCTACTGTGGAGAGAAAGCCTACATCTGGTGTTGGTGAGTCTAGTTTCGAAAGAAAAACTGAAGATCAATGGACTCTTGAAGAAATACAATCTGCAAATTATAATTCTAAAGCTATGGGTGCTATTTCCAGCCATGTTTCTGGGAATATGTACAAGCTTATCACTAATGAAAGTGTAGCCAAAGCTGCTTGGGATATTTTGCAAACTCAATGTGAGGGAGCACCAAGTGTGAAATCTACCAGGCTTAGAATTTTAATGGATAGGTTTGAGTTGCTTCGAATGGAAGAAACTGAGGACATTGTGTCATATGCTGCTAAGATTCATGAGATTTCGAATGAATGCACAAGTCTTGGAGAATCAATCTCCAATGCGAGACTTGTAAGTAAGATTTTAAGAACCTTACCTGAAAGGTTTAACATAAAAGTAGCTGTGATTGAGGAAACAAAAGACACAAATACTGTAGGTCTAGACACAATTGTAGGTATCTTGACTGTGTTTGAGCTAAACCTTGAGGCTCAGAAAAAGAACAAAACACACAGTCTTGCTCTCAAAAGTGCTGCTGCATTACCAAAAGAGCTTGTGAAATTATCCTCTGAGATTGACAAGTCAAATCTTGAAGATGAGGATGTTGCTTTTATTTCAAAGAAATTCAGTTCTATACTGAAAAATAGAAGGATAAGCAAATTCCCTAATAGACCTACTTCCAAGCATCTTCTTGAAAAGCCAAAACCTAGCACTGACACTGGATTCAAGAAACCAAGTTTTGAAAACAAATCATCTGAATCTGTCCAATGTAGGGCATGTCGTGGCTTTGGCCATTATGCCAATGAGTGTGCTAACACACTTAAAAAGAAGGGAATGAGCTTAACTGCTACTCTTAGTGACAGTGAGGATGAAGAAGATGAAGTGGCTAACATGTCTATCATAAACTGCCATTCTGTGTTTAATGCTTTCTGTGCAGATATAAAAGATGAAGTTCCTGAAGATTCCTTGGATGTGGTCTCAGATGTGTACACATCCAGTGACACATCTGACCTGATGCTGAACTGTTTCACAGTAAAAGGAGATTCTGATAATGAAGATGAAGATAGGGACATTCCCTATGAGGAACTCTTTGCAACATACAAGGAACTGCACACAGATTGGATGAAAAGATTGGACAAGATTGAGATACTTGTTAAGGTAAATAAATCTCTCTCTGATAAATTAGCTACTTGTGAAGATGAGAAAGCTGTTCTTTTAAAGGAAAATGATGCTCAAAAAGATACTATTGCTAGACTTGAAGTTCTTGTGACAAAAAGAGAAGTTGACCTTGAAAAATTCAAGAATGAATGTGACAAAGCTGAAAATAATTTTACTAAATTAAATAAAAGTAAGATGAAAATGGAAGAAGCTTTTTCTATGGGTCAACGTGACAAAATTGGTATAGGTTTTGAAAAATCTAAATTTGTAAAGGAGGGATGTGAGGCTTCCACTTCAAAAGGTGTGGAAAAACATGTTTATAAAGAAAAAGTCCTTTTGAGTGAGAAAAGACCAAGGAAGAGGCACTACATTTGTCATTATTGCCTAGCTCCTGGTCACGTTATACCCTTCTGTTACAAACTGAAGGCTGACAAAAAATCTGGTCACTTCAATCAGCCTCAGATGTGTGAGAATATGTATGCACATCCTAACACACATCCTAGTAATCTAAGACCTCTGCAACCCAAAAAGAATGCTGTAAAAAAGTGGGTGGCCAAACCTGTTGCCACTTGCAATGTTGTTTACTCTTCCCTCAAGAGTACTGTCTCTGGCTCTTGGTATTTTGATAGTGGGTGCTCTAGGCACATGACTGGAAACCAAGCAGTCCTTCTAGACTATGAAGTGATTAATGGAGGGAAAGTAAATTTTGGTGGAGGTGCTCAAGGAAAAATTATTGGGAAAGGAACCCTAGATGTTAAGGGTCTCCCAAAATTGCACAATGTGTACCATGTGGAAGGCTTAAAAGCCAACCTAATAAGCATCAGTCAACTGTGTGATGATGATCTTTATGTGAAGTTTGATAAGCACTTGTGTGAAGTGTTTGATAAGGATAATACCTGTGTGTTTACTGGCCCTAGATCAGCAGACAACTGTTACCAATTTAGTGACAATCTTTCTTGCCTAAGCTCAAAAGCTAATGATGTCAATCTGTGGCATCAAAAATTAGGGCATGCTAGCTGTAGAACTCTGGAAGAACTTCAAAGGTTTGAAGCTATTAAAGACCTCCCTAAAGTGAACTTCAAGAACCCTGATGTCTGTGGTTCATGTCAAAAGGGAAAACAAACAAAAGCATCACATAAAAAGGTCCAACAATGCTCCACAACTAGGTGTTTGGAGATGATTCACACTGATTTAATGGGACCTATTGAAGTAGAAAGCTTTGGTAGGAAAAAGTATGCCTTTGTGTGTGTTGATGATTATTCTAGGTACACTTGGGTAATGTTCTTAAGAGAAAAGTCAGAAACAATTGGAGAATTCAGAAATTGGTACAAAAGAGTTAGAAATCTTTATGGTCTTAAGACTGTGAGGATTAGGTCTGACCATGGTACTGAATATGAGAATCAAATGTTCACTAATTTTTGCAATTTTAAGGGAATCACTCATGAGTTTTCTGCACCAATCACCCCACAGCAGAATGGAATTGCTGAAAGAAAGAATAGAACCTTGCAAGAAATGGCTAGGGTCATGCTAAGTTCTAAGAATTTGTCCAAGAAATTTTGGGCAGAAGCTTTAAACACTGCTTGCCACATTGGCAATAGGGTGTTTCTAAGGATTAGTAGCACTGTCACTCCATATCAAATCCTCCTTGGAAAGAAACCAACTGTGAAATATTTTCATGTGTTTGGATGTGTTTGCTACATTCTCAATGATAGAGAATACCTGTCCAAGTTTGATTCAAAAAGTGACAAAGCAATTTTCATGGGCTATTCCACTAATAGTAGAGCTTACAGAGTTTTTAATCTCAAAACTAAGACCGTTATGGAATCTGCTAATGTTAAATTTGATGACTCACTTGATCTTAACCTCAAGACTGCTGAGGAAGATGTTTCAGGTTGCATCGGAATTTGGAAGGATGAAGAAAGCAGTCTTTGAAAAATCAAAAGAAGCTTCCAGTGCTGATAAACATGTTGAATCTGATAAGGATGTAACCAAGGATGTGGACACATCTGCCTCCACATCTGAACCCACATCTGCTCCCACATCCACTCAAACTCCTGTAACTGAGGACAATTCCTCTGATTCTGATCAAGATGATGCTCCAGAAGGTAATGTGGATGGGTGTGTGGATAGATCAAAGGATATTCCTTCTAAAATCCATAAAAATCACCCCACTTCATAAGTTGTGGGAGATGTGCATTCACAAGTGAGAACTAGGCAAAAGGACAAAGTTGATTATAGAAAGATGGCTGGTTTATGGAGTTGCTCCTCAGCATACTCCCAGGTAAGTTTCTGTTGTTTTGTTTCTAAGATTGAACCTAAGAACATTGCTGAAGCATTGAAAGATGCTGATTGGATTCTTGCTATGCAAGATGAATTGATTCAATTTGAAAAGAATGAGGTGTGGACTCTTGTTCCTAGACCCTCACATGGTAATGTCATAGGAACCAAATGGATTTTCAAGAACAAAACTGATGAGCAAGGTGTGATAACTAGAAATAAAGCTAGGTTAGTTGCTCAAGGTTATACTCAAATTGAGGGAATTGATTTTGAGAAGACATTTGCTCCTGTTGCAAGAATTGAGTCCATTAGGCTTTTGTTAGCCATTGCTTGTTACCTCAAGATTACTCTTCATCAAATGGATGTTAAGAGTGCTTTTCTAAATGGGATATTAAATGAGGAAGCCTATGTTGAACAACCTAAAGGCTTTGTGGACTCCAAGTATCCTAACCATGTGTATAAGCTAAAGAAGGCTCTGTATGGGCTAAAACAAGCCCCTAGAGCTTGGTATGGTAGGTTGACTGACCATTTGCTTCAACTAGGATTCAAGAGAGGTGAGGTTGATAAAACATTGTTTGTGAGGAAAAATAAAAAGGAGATTCTTGTGGCACAAATCTATGTAGATGATATTGTGTTTGGGTCAAACTCTGATCCTATGTTAGCTGAATTTGTGGATAGAATGACTTCCACATTTGAGATGAGTATGGTAGGTGAGTTGAACTTTTTCTAAGGCCTACAGATTAAGCAATTCAAAGATGGCATGTTCATTTCACAGTCTAAGTATGCCAAGAATCTTGTAAAAAAGTTTGAGCTTGAACACTCTTCACATCAAAGAACCCCAATGGGATCTTCCCAAAAGCTAAGTCATGATTCAGATGGTGAGAGTGTTGATCAAACCCTTTACAGAAGTATGATAGGAAGTCTGCTTTACCTCACTGCAAGTAGACCTGACATTATATACAGTGTATGCCTCTGTGCAAGATACCAAGCCAATCCTAAGGTTTCCCATCTTAAAGCCTTGAAAAGAATCATTAGGTATGTGAGTGGGACTGTGAACCTAGGTCTGCATTACTCTAAAGAAATAAACACCAATTTGGTTGGGTACACTGATTCTGATTGGGCTGGAAATAGTGATGATAGAAAGAGTACCACTGGTGGATGTTTCTACCTAGGTAATAACCTTGTGTCTTGGTATAGTAGAAAGCAAAATTGTGTGTCCTTATCCATTTCTTTGAAATTTGAGTATGTTGCCCTTGGGAGTTGCTGCACACAACTTCTTTGGATGAATCAAATGTTGAAAGATTATGGATTGAATAGCAAAGTTTTGACTGCTTTTTGTGACAACAAAAGTGCCTTGGACATATCTAAAAATCCTGTCCAACATTCTAGAACAAAACACATTGATATTAGACATCATTTCATTAGAGATCTTGTGGAACAAAAAATTGTTTGTCTGGAATTTGTTGGAACTGAAAATCAATTGGCTGATATATTTACAAAGGCATTAGATTTGGAGAGATTTTCCTCCTTGAGGAAGTCTCTTGGCTTGTGTGATATCTAAGGTTGTGAGGCCAAATGTGTCTCACATCCTCTAACACATCTGTATATTAGATTAACTGAAAAAAAAATATACAAAAAGAAAAATAAAAAAATATCATGCATTAGCACGAAATTTCTCAGTGTGGTCACTTGTAAGTCTTCATCTTGACATTGTTTTTGATCACTCAATTGTGAGCACTTCCTGTCCATGTCATCTTTTGATGACTTGGTTTAACCTTCCTAGGTATCTCACGGTGGGTGCTATAAAAGAAAAAAATATGTGTGAGAAACAGCTGCTTCACCCTTAGTATGAAGCCATACCATTGTGATCAAGTGATTCTCATAAGAAATCTTGAAATCAAACTTGATAAGATCATTGGGAAAAAGGGCTATCTTTGGGATCAAGTAAAGTGAAAGCTACTCACAATGCATAAATCCACAACAAAAAATTGGTGGATGCATCCTAGAGGCTGTGCAGATTGGATTATTGCTCATTGACTTTTTGTGATCTAAATGTGTCCCCATATGTGACTCACATCCTATGCCACATCCATAAACTGAGAATATTTCCTTCACCTGTGTGTTTGCATCATGCTAGGCATTCTGCATTATTTTAGGACATATAGGAGCTTTGTAAATATGCTAGTTAATTAATTTTCTTTCTTAACTTACTCCTTGATTTTATAGGTTTTTGATCTCCAATATCTTTCATGAAAGAAAAAGGTGTGTATCAATCCTTGTTTGAAAAGGTTGGAAAATTTGAATGGGATTCTGTCTTTAAAATAAAGATATGGCTGAAATATTTTTGTTTCCATAAAAATTTATCAAAATCTTGTTTTATTTTGATCCCCTATTTCTTGGAAGGTGGTTGTGTGTGGTAACCTCAAAGGTTTCTAGCCGTTGGAGGACTCCTAAGGAATTTGAGCTGCGTTAAACCTTTTTGGAGAAGGATTCCTAGTTCTATTTGGAAAGGGGGAGCTGTGAGTATTTATGAGACCTCACATCCGTCCCATCCCCCATAAACCCCTGCTAAAACCCTTTGTTCTTCCTTCTTTTTTCACACAATCTCACACCTTTGCATTAATTGCTCCTTCTACTATTCCACCTAACCCAATTCGTCTGATTAAATGGCCGATCATTCAAATATTAGGGAAGAAGACGTTCTTGACGTTGCTCCAATCTCTGTAGCAAAAGGTGAAGCTTCCATTGTTGTCAACCCTGCGATCTCAAAATTTCTTGCTGAATTCGCCTCTATTTCACCCTCGTCTGACCCATTCATGGAAGCTCCGTCTCCTAAATCCCCCACATTGGAACCAACTTCTGAAAACCCTAAGGCTCCAACCTCTCCGGTGATTCCACCATCGGTTGTCGCCCCTGTCTCTACCTCTGTAGTAACTTCTTCAACCAAGAAGAGGAAGCTTTCCCAAGCAAAACCCCTGAAGCCTGCTGCAATGCCTGTGCCCCAACGCAATCTTCGACGTTCGCATAGGGTTCATAAGTTGTCAGAATCTGACAAGGCCAAGAATCTGTTGAAACCTGGCGGGAAACCCTCTTCAGCCATTGCACTTGAAGAAGATGATGAAGAAGAAGAAGAGGTAATTGCTCCTCTTGTTAGGACTAGGGCTCAATCTTCAATTCCTCCTCCCCTAGTTGTTGATCCTGTCCCTGTCATTACCCCTTCTGATAATGTTCCCCATGTTGAACCCGTTAATCCTGTTGAGACTGTTTCCCATGTTGATCCTATTGCTCCACCATCTTCTCCCATAGTGTCATCTGATCCCATTATCCCCGTTGCTACTCCTTCTATTGATGTTTCACCTCCTGTGGATAATGTTTCTGTCCCTATTGTTGATCCTTCTGCCCTTGTGGATTCAAGTCCTGTTGAGGACCTTATTACTTTTAGTGATGAAGAACCCTTAGCCAATATTTTAATGGATTTGAGGGGTAAGAAAAAGGTAGCTGCTACTGATTTAGAGCCCATTGATGATGAATCTGATTCAAGCTATGACAGTGATGACACTGCATCTGATGAGAATTACAAGCTAGGGAGAGAAGAGCTTGACCAAGAGAAAGAGGACCAAGAGATAGATTCCTCTTCCAATGATGATACTGAGATTGAATCCATCAAAGTTCCGTTCCCTGCAAAGGATGTGTCTGAGGATGTGAACACATCCAGACGCACATCTACAAGGAAGAAATCTGATAAGGGTATGTCTTCAACTCTCTCCATTGCTTCTACCCCTAAACCCTTTTCCAAGAAATTCCTGACCAAAAATGCTTCTGATAGATTTGGCCTAATTTCTTCTAAGGCTTTCATTGTGGAAATGAAAAGGGATAGGGAAACATTTGTTAAGCTTGGTATGGACAATTTTTTTGAGAAAAGAGGTCTGTTTTTAACTGTGGATCATCCCCTTCCTTTCTATCCAAAAATGGTGTATGAATTTTATGCAAATTTTCCTAAGGGATTAGAGAAAAGTTACTCCTCTCCTCCTTCTGTCTATGTTAGAGGAGTGTTTGTCCCTTTTACCCCATCTGTCATTAATGATTTGCTTGGTTTGAATGATAATTTGGATGATTTAGTTTCTATTGATGATGATGAGCTTGTGGCTGCTATCACACATGGAAAGGTGACTACTTGGCCTGTGAAGCCAAAGGATTTAGGAAGTGGGTCATTATCCTCTCTCTACTGTTTTCTCCATTCCATTCTTGTTGCCAATCTTTGCCCCTCAAATAACAAAATCTCAGTTACTAAGGCGCAAGCTCTCCTTCTCTATAGATTGGGCATTAAGAGACATATTAACTTTGGAGATTTCATCTTTAGGAAGATATGTGATTATGGAGAATCTCCATCTAAGAAATGGTCTTTACCTTATCCTTCCTTGATCTCTCAAATCCTTATTGCCAATGGAGTTAAACCTGAGAAAGGAGAAGAAAAAGTTGAAAATTTTGCTCTGTTTAAGGAATCCAAAACCCTGCTTGACCCTAAGCAAAGACATGTGGATCTTCCTCTAGGTACTGTTCCTGAGCTTGGTATGCAAGATGTGGACACATCTGATGCCACATCTGAAGATAACTTTGTTGCTCAAATGAAGGATTTGAATGCTGCAATTATAGCTGCTGAATCTCAAGCTCAAGCCTCCATTGCTCATGCCAATAATCTCAAGGCCCTTAGGGATAATCTCATTAGATGGCATGCTAAACTTTCTAGTCAAAAAGGGGGAGAATCAAGCTCTGCTGCTGCTGGAAATGGAAAATGGGATCTTTCTTCTTCTTCTTCTTTGCTAAAGCTGTGGCTGGTTTTAAATGGAGACTTTTCGAACTTTAATTTAGGGGAAGAAAGTTTTTTTTTTGCTGCTTTTGCTATTATGGTTGTTAAGACAATTTTAATTCTTGTTTTAGTTTTTAGTTTCTAAACAATGGTTTGTAATAGCTTTAATTAGGATGTTTCTGAATGGTTTTTTGCTTATGCTTAATGATCTGCTGGTATTCTGTTCTAACATTATTCTATGCAGTTTTTATGTGTGGATGTGTATACACATCTGGACACACATCCATTCAAGGGGAGTTATGTTTTTTCTATATTCTATGGTCATAAAAATATGATTGTTATAAATCTTTGGTTTTGATCAGAAAGTCCAAAATAGGGGGAGATTGAAAGCGTGAGCTTTTTAGGGAACTAATTCTTGTTTCCTTATTTCAAAAGACTTCTATATGGTAAGAAGATTTTGGGACTTTCATGGAGATTTATAAGTATCCTACTTTGACTAGGAGATTGTATATAAAGTAAATATCTTTTATTTATGTACATAGTTTTATATTAGGACTAACCTACTAATATTTGATTTCCTTGTGAGTGTGTTCATGTTTTCATATAGAAAAAGAGATCTCACAAAGGAAGATGTCGATTCATGAAGATCTTCTCCAAGGTGCATTATAAATACAAGGTATTCAGCACAAGAGAAGCTACAGAATTTACGAGAGAAAATCACTTATTCTTCATAGCATTCGACATTGTGTATTTAGGTTGTGAGTGAAGGTTGTGCCTTACATCCGTAACTCACTTCTAGGTTTTCATAGAGTTCTCTTGTTTTACTTCTGATTAGAATAGATTCTACTTGGGAAAGGGGAGTTGTTCTTATCGTAGAAGGTGATTAGAACTCGTTTAGTATTTTCATATTTTAGTTTTTCACTTCTTTGTTTTTGTAAGAGACAAAATTTTTTATAGTGAAAAGTTTTTTAGGCGTAATCCTAGTTTGCTGATCTCATAGATCAGTAAGCGTAAATAATTCTTGAGTTATTTACTTTTAATTGTTTTATTCCGCTGCACTATCTGTGGATGTGTGGACAGTTGTGAGACACATCTGTACTCACATCCTTTGCCTGTTGCGTGATTAAGTTTCCTAGCTACACGAAACTTTCACAATTGTTTTTTTTATTACAATATATAAAAAATTGAAAACTCATCATCAATTTAATGGTCATGGAATTTTTGAATATGTAAGCATAAAAATTATCAAAAGCATAGGAAATACGCTGGCAACTAAGAAAACCATCAGAAAGGGCTAAATTGACAAAAAAAATATCAAGTTTAGGGACCAAATTAATATATAGTACAAGGGTATTCTTGATATTTTTTAAATATTCCACGGAGATAATGTGCAAACTGCCAAAAATTGTCAAAAACTGAGGGATCAAACTAATAAAATCTCTTTATTTATGAGAGATAAACTAATACAAAGTGGCAATTTTATATTTTTCCTACCATTTATATCAATCTTATTTCACCCGCTCAACGATGAAAGGAGTGACATGTGTAAGTATGAAGTAAAGTTTTGGCTTCGCCTTTTTCCCATGTATGTTGTTGGTGTCAACGTATGAAAAAATGTTGGAGAGAAAACAAATCAAGCAATTAGATGAACTAAACGAGATAGTTACTTATCTAGTAGACTTGTTTTATATACAATTGATTGAGAAATGTGATATTTAGGCCCCGGCAGAAAGTTTGACGAAAGCGAACTGAATGGAATAGACTTTCAAAAAATGCTTGCTGAAAATCAAAGACAAAGAAAGAAAATTCATTTTCCCACCTAGTTCATCGATCAAACCAACGACTATCTTCTCAAAGTAATAGATAGACTACCATAAAATTGATGTATGGTGCTAAATAAGACATTTTCATCATTTCTATTGTATAACGAGTGTATGACGAATGATTATAAAGTAAAATACCTATTTCTTAGATGAGAAAGATGATAAAGATTTTGTGATCTGCAGTCAATTATAAGGTATATGATTGAACGAAAAGAAAGAAAAATTTCACAACAAAGTAAGGAGACAACATTGTTTAGTTTCCTCCATTATTTCAACAATATAAATTGTTTTCAATGCTCAAATATGATTGAAATTTTGTTACCTAATTCCAAATTGATTAAAACAAAATGCATCTTGATAATAATTGAAGTATCATTTGGTTTATATGCATACATACTATACAATATGAATGAACTTAGCTACCTATATGCTATAGCATGCAAAAATGTTGTCAATTGTACTATTCAAGTCTTGCTTTATTTTTGTTCATGCTATTCTTGTTCAGCCTTCATAGGGGTTTTTTTTTCTCATTTCTTCTAGACTCCTACAGACTAAGGGCGTGTATGGTAACCAAATTAAGCTTTTAACTCTGAACATTTTAAGAGATTATGAGATTAAGCTTGTTTGGTAAAGAAATATCAAATCACTTAAAAATTAAAAATGTCTTAAAAATAGCTATTAATTTTAAGCTGAGTATGGGAGTCTTAAAAATAGCTCTTAAGAACGTAAGAGAGGAAAAGTGAAGAAAAGAGGATGGGTTTGAATCCATCTATCAACATGTTTAATTTATTTATATTTTGGTATAACTAAAACTTATTTTTTTGAAATACTTCTTTATAACTGATAATTTATTTATTATATAATTTTCAAGCTATTGAAATATTATACTTTTTATTTTTAAGAAATAGTAGTATTATTTATTTTAGAAAATAAGAAAAACCAATATAAGTGAGAAAAAAATGCAAAAAACTTGTAAAAAACGCATTTTTTGTTAAGCTTAACAAAAAACGTGTTTTTAAAACACGTCGACTCTTCCGCCTCGCTCGCGGCTCCCAACTCCCGTTCATTCCCAAATTCGTTCATCCCCAAATTCAAAAACACAGAGGCGGAGGATGTTGAAGAACTGGTACGAGTGGCGGAGGATGATCTTCTCCTCAAACTCTCCGGCCAATTCCTGGATTCCCGATCTGATTTTGCCGACCTATCTCTCCCTCTCCGTTGATAATTCCAGGAGGGTTTGGTGTCTCAAACAGAATCGTATTCAAGAGAGAGCTCATTGAGATAACCATCCATGTCATCGATGACGCCGTTCTCGTCCAAGAACCTGGAAGATCGTTTTGGGCCATCGGAGTTACTGCTGTGAACTAGTGCGGCCGTGTTTCTCTTCTTCTTTAACGAACCCGATGGTATGGGAGGGTTTGAAGCGAGATTCGGCCGGAAACTGACTGCCATGGCAATTCCGAACAGAGAAAAGTAAAGATTTTGGGGGATTAAGGTTTGTTGAGTGTGTAATTGTGGGAATGAAATAATTTTTCAGATTAATTGTGTTGGATTTTGAATTTTCCGTACCAGTTATGAACAGAGAGAGAAAGCGAGCTGCATTGGTGGACTGGGTAATTAGATGCCAGTGCATGTGTTTTGGAGTGTCAATGCATGTGTTTTAGAGTGTCAGTTCATGTGTTTATGAGTGCCAGTGCTTGTATTTTTGAGAGCCAGCAAAAATGATTATCAATGTTTTTGAGTGCCAGTGTATGTGTTTTTGAGTGCCAGTGCATGTGTTTTGGAATGCCAGTGCATGTGTTTTGGAATGCAAGTGCTTGTGTTTTTGAGAGCCAGCAAAAATGTTAGTGTAATAAAGTGCCAGTGTTAGTGTAACAGAAAGCCAGTGTGAAGAGTGCCAGTTCATGTATATAAAAGTGCGAGTGTAAAAAGCGCCAGTGCCAGTTTAACAAAGTACCAGTGTTAATGTAACTGGCATTTTGTTAAACTGGCACTGGCACTTTTTACACTGGCACTTTGTTACACATGCACTGCACTGGCACTTTGTTTACACTGGCACTTTATTAAAATGGTACTGGCACTTTTTTACACTGGCACTTTGTTACACATGCACTGGCACTTTGTCACACTGGCACTTTGTTAAACTGGCACAAACGGGGAAACACAAAACACGTTTTTCCTAAGTGCCAGAAAAAACGCGTTTTTTATAAGACCAACTCGAAGAAAATAATTCAAGCAAATTTTTTGGTGTTCGTTGAAATTTTATTGTGTTAAAATATAAATGGCTTGTCGTTATCAAACAAACTTAAACTCTTATTATTCAGCAACTTAATGGTTTCAGTTCTACTTTTTTTCAGAGCTTAATTTTAAGTTTTACGTTTCTTTGTTTTTTGCCAATCGATATTTCAAACCCTTGTACTTTGCTCTAGCTTCGGTTTTAACCCACATTATTTTTTTTAGAAGTTTTAACATTTGTACTCCAAATACGCATATATTTTTACCTGACACACTAGCTCCGTCCAAAAATGTTAAAAAACTTAACGAAACCTAACAAAATCTAACAGAACCATGTTTCTTCTTACAAAAATGCTTTCCCTTGAATTCTCTAATCACACACCGTTAAAATCCCCCTCCTCCCACTAACCCACTCCTTATCAAAAATCTCATTTCAATTACACCCACCTCCTTCTCAAATCCACCGCCACCCATTCAAACAAAATAATTTAAATGAGATTTTATATTACATTTGATATAAAATATGAAGATTTTGAAGATCAAGTCATTCAGTTCGATACTAGGTAACTTGAGCGGCTACCTCATTTTCAAATCTTTGAATTTCTTCCCATTGAAAGATTGAAAATCAAGTGTTCAACTTTCATGGAAGGTTTGATTTTTTCTTAACATTTTCTTCCCTCCAAAAAGTCAGGTATACAAATTAAGGATTTGAAGTGGTGGTGGCTTTGAGGAAGAAGTGGGTGGAATTGAAATGGATTTTCGATAAGGAATGGGCAAGTGGAAGGAGACGGATTTTAACGGTGTATAATTGGGGAGTATAAGGGAAAGCATTTTTGTAAGAAGAAACATGGTTTCGTTAGATTTTGTTAAATTTCGTTAAGTTTTTTTTTAAAAAACATTTTTGGACGGAGTTAGTGTATCGAGCAAAAATATATGCGTATTTGGAATACAAAGGTTAAAACTGCTAAAAAAACAACGTGAGTTAAAACCAAAACTAGAGCAAAGTACAAGGGTTTAAAATGTCGATTGACCTTTTTTTTTTTCATTTCTTCTAGAATTCTACAGACTTTTTCTCATTTCTTCTAGATTCAGATTCAGGGACTTTTCTTATACTCCCTTAGTTTAGAATAAATGTGCATTTGACTTGTCAACATTTTAAAGAAATGTGCTTTACTTGATTGTACAATGAAAAAATTGCTCTTAAATTATTTCCAAATATAAATGCGACAATTTTTTCTGGACAAATCAAAATGTAAAATGCAACATATATTCCGGACAAAAATATTATTCCAAGCTATATTTTATATGAGATTTTCTTATTATATAAGGTTATTTTAATTATTTATAGATGATATCTGCATAGGTTATCATCTATTTGAAAAATACTTTATTAATTAAGTAATTTTTTTATTAAAAAAAATTATTTTATTTTCCAAATCAGTAATTTTCCCTAAAGAAAACATTTTGTTGTCATGTTACCGTTAAATAAGGTACAGCATGATCCTTCCACTCAGTAAAACTCGACGTTCGTATATATTTAGGGGATTTCATTAAACACATTTTAGACAATCACTTCGACTCGTCTATTTCGTCCATTCATTCATTCAGCACTTCAGCCCACACGTAATCTCAGTCTTTAAAACCGTCCAACTGTACAATAATAATTGCACATGACCCAAATTCATATTTAAGGGATAATATGTACTAGTATTTCGTTTCGATTAATTTAATTTAAGGTTTTTACTTTTTTTCTTCCTACATCCCCAGTTTAAGATTTTTAGTTGATACGATAAATATGAATAGTGTTTATTCTCGTAAAAATGTGGGAAAATTTCATTTTTGTCCATTATACTTTAGGGTAGGGCTGAACAAAAAAATCGACAGACCGGACCGGATCGATAGAACCGGACCAGATCATTGAAAATCGGACCAATCCAATAGAATTGATTTGGTTCTGGTCCCAAATTTATATGGAACCGATTATTTAGGTTGGTCCTGGTTTTTGAAAAAATATATATGGTCCTGGATCGAACCCGGACCGGACCGATTATGTATATATTATGTATAATATATATATATATATATATATATATATATATATATATATATATATATATATATATATATATATATATATATATATATATTTATTCATAATTTCAAATTCCTAATTTCCAAAAAAAATAGTTTTGCTGTGACCTTATCCATCCAGCGACATTACAAGTTTACAAAAACCCTAACCCTATCATATCTCTTTCATTTCCGCCGTTTGGTTTTCTATCCCTCTCTCTCTCTGCGCTTTTCCCCTTTCTCGTCTCTCTCGTCTCAATTCTCAACTCTAGAAATCAAATTGATTTTCTATGGCGGTGCTCTGATTTCGACTCAGCTGTCCAACCACAGCACCACTATCGATCTCTACCGACGGCGCAGCTGTAACGGAAGTAATTAATCTACGACGCATATCTGTTTTTTCGTGCGAGATTGCAGAACATCTTTACTCTGTTATTTTGCCTCTCAAATCTCCAATAAACGGTAATGATTTAATGAGATTTTGATGTTATTTTCTCATTCTCTACCTCCAATCTACTCGTATTTTCAATTTTCTTACAATTATGCATCTGAATTTAGTTATTAGGGTCTGAATCATGTTTATGTTTTTCTCTTTTGTTTATGTAATGTAATCGTCCTATATTTTTTATTTGAACTTTGTTCCTCTATTTCAGTTAATTTGCTATATGTCTGAATATTTTTATTTGAACTTTGTTTATGTAATCGTCCTATATTTTGGTTTCATGAAAAAAATAGTTGTTGCATGTTTTATCTTTAGAAAAAATATATAGTAGTGTAACTTGTGGAACCGATGAAACCGGACATGGACCGAACCATTGGAACAAGACCTATGTGACCGGTCCTGTAATATAATGGTCTGGTCCTGGTCCTGAATTTAGGCAGAACCAAACAATTGGTCCGGTCCTGTTTTTTTGAAATTTTGATAAAATCCGGACCAATCCGGACCGTGAACACCCCTACTTTAGGGTGTATTTCAATTTTATCATCGAACTTTTTTTTTTTATTATTTTTACCATTGTACTTCAAAACATGATGTCACTTTATACAAAATTTGGGTATAAAGTGACAATATTGTTTGAAATACGATGGTAAAAATGAAATATATTTGGGTATAAAATAACACTATTATTTAAAATATAATGATAAAAGAAAAAAATAAAGTTTGAATACAAGTAAAACACAATCCAAAATAAAATATGATGGACAAATTTTCAGGAATTTCTTCCAAAAATGACACTGTTTTAAAATGTATTTCCCAAAATATCACACTTTTAAAAGTATTGACCAGAATAGCCTAATTTTTAGAATTTACGGTTGACAACTGCATTTTCATTAATGAATTCGCAGTTGACAACTGTGGATTTATAATTTTTCTAATTTTTTTTTAAACGCGGTTGACAACTGCGAATTCAAATTTGAAAACGCAGTTGCCAACCGCGAATTTTAAAAACTAGGTCAATACTTTTAAAAGTGTGACATTTTGAGAAAAACTTTTTGAAACGGTGTCATATTACACACAGACACTATCGATACGAAGTCCTAGGGTTCAAGATTATATTCCTCTGAACAAATCAAACCTCGTGAAGATCTACTCTACGAACGTAAGTATTTCTGTTATGAACTAGGGTTTATAATCGTAATTTGGGGGTGACCGTTAGTTACCGTTGTGGCCGTTGAGGATAATAAGTCATTTAGTTTAAAGTGGCGTCGTTTTATTAAGTAATAAACGTTGTCGTTTTGTTTAGTTGTTGGTGTCTTGTTTAGCTAGTCTGGAACGATGTCGTTTCTTTTGTATTTTTGTCGCATTGTGGTTGTTACGAATGGCGTGACTAGTATGAGGGAGGATTATGAAAAATGATGACATTTCTTCCCCAATTATGTTTCTCTCTCTAAGATCTATCTTCTCTCTTCTCTCTCCTCCCAATCTATCCTCTCTCTTCTATTCTCTCTCTTATCTCATTTCTCTCTCTGTTTCTCTTCTGAAGTTGTGTGTTCTAAATTGACGTAATCAATTTCTGTAAATTGATATCCAATTTGCAGAAATTCCAATTAAGTTGCTAGATTCATAACAAGTGGTATCAGAGCCTTCTCGATCGAGAAGGTTATCATATCAGCCATGGTTGAGACACGATACGAGCTGCTGGAAGGGAGTGTCAAGGCGTGTGGAGAGCAAGTACAACATCTGATTACGAGTCATCAAAGGATGGAGGAAACGATAGCAATAAATGAGAGAGAAGCTCGAGCAGCTATTGAGGAAGTTCGTCGTGAAGTAACTGGAGTCAAGGACTCAGTTGATCAAATGAAGTCCATGTTGATTGAAATGAAGAAATGTTTGAACAATAAGGAGAAGGAAGGATCTACCCAACACCAAACCAACTCAGGTAACAATAATTCGATATTGGGAGCTGGACCTGGGGGGGACAAGGGTTGAGGGAACATCAGCAATGGCATACGGATCCTCATCAAAATGATTTCGAAGGATTCGTAGAGGAAAGGGAATTTCAATTTCAAAAGGATAATGATAAAGGAAATAAGGAGGATATTGCTGGTACATATAAGAAGTATTTAAAGCTGGAATTCCCCAATTTCGCGGGGGTTGATTGTAGGGGATGGGCAAGGAAGTGTCGAATTTTTTTAAGTATAGATCTGTTCCAGACAAGGATAGGGTGGAGTTGGCATCAATGCATTTCGAAGGGGGAGCAGAATTTTGGTACCAAAACTACATTGATGAACTGGAAGTGTTGGAGTGGGATGATTTTGTACGAAGGGTTGCCTCTAGATTTGGGCCCCAAATCCATGAGAACATTGAAGCTGAGTTTGCCAATTTGCAGCAAGTTGGTACAGTTTGTGAGTCCATGGAGAAGTTTGAAGAATTATGGGTCCTCATGAAGGTGGAGATCCCTGAGTTAACTGAGAAGTACTTCATAAACAATTTTATTAAGGGGCTGAAGGATGAGATCAAGTACAGGGTTCATGTGCAATTTTCAGCTACTTTGTCACATGCTATAAGCATTGCTAGAGTTGAGGAGTCTCATGTGGAATGTGCTAACATGAAATTGAAGTTTCAACCCAACAAATGTGAGGACCCCGACCCGGAACCTACACGTGTCCCGAGTTGGTGCGTCCCCAAACTAACCCAAAAACACTAAACTTTTAAAACTTTACTTTGACTTTCAAACATAAGCATTAATAATATAACATTTCAAAAGAACTCCACTCAACTCCACATCGGAGGAGGAGATAACTAACTTTGAAAACAATCAACTGTTTAGTTACAAAAGATATTGGTTTTTAACGTAGAAAATAAAGTTTATAATTACAAACTCCCAAAAGGAATTATGACAAAATAATTTCTACGCCAACCTAACGTACCCCGACAATATCCCAAAATGCTCACAGCCAAACTCCTTTCCGTCCTTACTTGGGCGGTCCTCCTGTCTCGGGATCTAAAACAGTAAAGGGAGAGGGGTGAGAATAAATCTCAGCAAGCTATTATGGATGCAACAATATGCCAATTAAATGCAACATATAACAAGTCGCACATAACACATTGGGAAAGCTATAAACACATTCCATTACCTTGGTTTACCTTTTCCCGTACGAGCATTAGTCGTACAACATTGGGTATAATAATACTCCAATTACGGTGAGGCTTAAGCAATACTCACGTCTTATAAGACCCGTTTTCGGGGAACCATATAAGACAGTAGCAACTCTGTAAGGCTTTTGGCTCAATACGAGATGCTATAACCCCAACTGTGGCCACGGGAGGGGACGGTCACGAATATAACATAATCCGATCACATTAGGTCACACTTCCATAATTGATCGTGATACATTATACCCCCAACGTCAGCTGACTCACACATATCAAGCACATAATAGATACTTGAATAAAATCCACAAAAGGGATAAATAATAGCTACATGGTAATATATACTCATGCCCAATCAATATCAAAGTGCAACAATTTATGAATGCACTAAACAATATCAACAACAAGATATATAACATCAAGTAAGGAAATGAGGGATCATTAACCTACCCTACAAATTCCATATACAAGGATACAAGGCCTAAGTGAAGGTTCAAGTTCAATTACCAAGTGGGAGTGTCCAATTATAAGTGGCCAACAACTTGCTAAACGATCCTAGTTCAAATCAAGAAATATTGGTTCAGGGCCTTGGGCGACCGCCCATACCACTTGGGCGACCGCCCGAGTGGATTGCGAAAGGGAAGTGAGTTTACGCCCGCATGGGCGACCGCCCTCATCACTTGGGCGACCGCCCAAGTGAAGTTCCCAAGTGATTGAAGTTACTGCCAGCCTGGGCGGCCGCTCAGCCCCCGCAGGCGACCGCCCAAGCCTCCGGCCAATTCGGATTTCATCCATTTATGCCTAGGTTCCAAGTCCTTCTTACTAAGTTAAGTTCAAGAACACCAAATCATAACTTCATCTTACCAAGTCCCATAAAAACAAGTAAATTCAAACCAAGTTATCCTAGATCATTTATATCTACCCATTCCACCCATTTCAAACCCTTTTTTACATGATCTACCAAGAACCCTAACTTTAAATAATTCCATTCTTCAATCATTCAACTCCCATTAGGTTTCCCAAGCAAGAAATCATCAATACAAGAACAAGAACAACATTCAAAGAGCTCATGAACACATAGGAGAAGGAATCATAACAACTCACATGGATTTTAGAAGGGAAGATTGATCTTTCTAGCTAGATAGCTTCCTCTAGATGATCCCACTTTAATAGTGCTCTTAGACTTGAATTTTGATGAAGAATGTATTGACTTCAAAGCTTGGGCAAGGCTTGATGGAGGTCTCTCTCTAAGCTTTCTCTAGTTAATTTTTGTGTAAATGAAGGAGAGGGAGGGGAAGGGTAGTAAGAGAGGTGATGGGGAGGGGACACTTGGCACAAGGAGGGGAAAGGGAGTAATTTGGCCCCCCATGGGGAATTAATCCAAGGCTTCATCCTACCCAAATTAATTTAAAATAACCTTATCCCATTAATTCATCCTACTCATTTAACCTCCCCATATTATTTAGCATTTTCCCATTTTTATTATTTCCCCTAGTTTCTTTATTTAATGTCCAATAAATTCTCATAAGTTCCTCAATTTACTTTTCACCCAATTTATCTTAATTTAAGAATTTAGAGACATAATTGAACACATAAAGATAACATAAATATTAAAAGCATATAATTTAATATTTAAAATAAGTGCCTAGGGTTGGGGTCGTCACACTCACTCCCCCTTAAAGAAAATTCGACCCGAATTTTAAAAGGAAACTTACTTGAATTTTCAAACAACCACGGGTATTTCGCTCTCATCTCCGACTCTAGCTCCCACGTCGCTTCCTCAACTGTATGATTCTTCCAAAGGACTTTCACTATCGGAATACTCTTGGTTCTCAACTCTTTAACTTGGAATTCTAATACTCTTAATGGCTCTTCAACATACGACATGTCCGCTTGGACATCATCGGGAGGAGAGCTCAAAACATGGGAGGGGTCATGACAATACTTCCTAAGCATAGAAACGTGAAATACATCATGAAGCAAAGAGAAAGACGGAGGCAACGCTAACCGGTAAGCCAATTCCCCTATCTTCTCTAGAATCTCAAACGGTCCTACAAATCTCGGAGCCAACTTACCCTTATTCCCAAACCTTTTAATCCCCGTCCTCGGAGAGACCTTCAAGAATACAAAGTCACCAACCCGAAATGATAAATCCCGCCTTCTATTGTCGGCGTAGCTTTTCTGTCTACTCTGAGCCGTCTTCAATCTATCCCGAATCACCTTGATCTTCTCCGTAGAATCTCGAACCAAATCCGGACGCCAAAGTCTCGCTTCACCAACCTCGTCCCAACACATCGGAGATCGACACTTCCTTCCATATAAAGCTTCGTACGGAGCCATCTCAATCTTTGGGTGATAACTGTTGTTGTAAGCAAACTCCACTAAAGGTAAATGATCCTCCCAAGACAATTGGAAATCCATCACACAAGCTCGTAACATATCCTCAAGTATCTGAATAGTTCTCTCGGACTGACCATCGGTTTGAGGATGAAATGCCGTACTGAAACACAATTTAGAACCCAAAGCTTCTGCAATGCTCTCCAAAATCTAGATGTAAACCTCGGATCTCTGTCGGAAACAATACTAGCACGGAACCCCGTGAAGTCTTACAATCTCCTTCAAATACAACTGGGCTAACTTCTCCAACGAAAACTTAGTTGACACCGGAAGAAAATGAGCCGACTTCGTCAACCGATCCACGATAACCCATATAGCATCCATCTTCTTCGCGGTAAGAGGTAGACCCGAAACAAAATCCATCGAGATCCCTTCCCATTTCCACTCAGGAATATCCGATGGTTGAAGTAGTCCCGCCGGTCTTTGATGTTACGCCTTGATGATCGGTGACAAGTCAAACACTTAGAAACATAGTCCGCTATTTCCCTCTTCATACCATTCCACCAATACCCACGCTTCAAGTCTTGATACATTTTGGTACTTCCCGGATGAATCGCAAACTTGGACTTATGGCCATCCTCTAAAACACGCTTCTTGATTTCCGGCGATGACGGAACGCAAATTCTCCCTTGGAAAGTTAAAATCCCATCTCGATTCAAAGCAAAATCCCCGGCTTTCCCATCTTGCACTTGATCACAAATTTTCTTCAATTAGGATCTTCTTGTTGAGCTTCCTTCAAATCACCATACAATATCGGAACGGCTCGAACATTCGCAACTATCACTTCACTCTTCAACTCCCGAGAACTCAAGGCATCACATACGCCTTTCGGCTAATCGCATCGGCCACCACATTGGCCTTCCTCGAATGATAGGATATGACACAATCAAAATCCTTCAAAAACTCTAACCATCTTCTTTGCCGGTTGTTCAACTCCTTTTGGGTAAATAGGTACTTCAAACTCTTATGATCGGTGAAAATCTCGAATTTCGCTCCGTAAAGATAATGCTTCCACTTATGCAACGCAAATACAATCGCCGCCAATTCCATATCATGAGTAGGATAATTACATTCCGCCGGTGATAACTTCCTAGAGGCATACGCAATAACCTTCCCATTACGCATCAACACACATCCCAAACCCGCCTTCGAGGCATCACTATAAATAACAAAATTCTCGCAACCACTCGGAAGGGTAAGAACCGGAGCCGTCGTCAACCTCTTCTTCAATTCATCAAAACTTGCTTCACACTTGGAATCCCACACAAACAATACATCTTTCCGAGTCAACCTAGTCAACGGAGTAGCAATCAGAAAACCCCTCAATGAACCTCCGATAGTACCCCGCCAAACCCGAGAAAACTACGGACTTCGGTCACGGTCGAAGGTTGCTTCCAATTAACCACGGCTTCAATCTTTGCGGGATCCACGGAAATCCCCGAACTCGACACAACATGCCCCAAGAAAGAAATGCGCTCAAGCCAAAACTCGCACTTACCGAACTTAGCATACAAGCTTGCTTCTCACGAAGAACGGACAAGACAATCCTCAAATGATTCTCATGCTCTTCCCGGGACTTAGAATACACAAGAATATCATCAATAAAGACCACCACAAAACTATCGAGATAAGGCTTGAAGACACGGTTCATCATATCCATAAACACGGTGGAGCATTAGTCAACCCAAACGGCATCACCACAAACTCATAATGACCATATCTAGTACGGAAAGCTGTCTTAGCAACATCATCCGGCCTAATCTTCAAGCGATGGTATCCGCTTCTCAAATCAAGCTTTGAGTAGATAACGGAACCTTGGAGTTGGTCAAACAAATCATCTATATGCGGAAGAGGATACTTATTCTTAATGGTGGCTTGGTTCAACAAACGATAGTCAATACACAATCGTAAGGTACCATCCTTCTTCCTAACAAACAAGACCGGTGCTCCCCACGGAGACACACTAGGACGAATAAAACCTCGGTCTAACAATTCTTGCAATTGGACCTTCAACTCTTTTAACTCGTAGGAGCCATTCTATAGGGTGCTTTAGAGATAGGAGCGGTACAGGGTACTAAGTCAATACAAAACTCTATCTCACGATCCGGAGGCATAGAGTACTCACTAGAGAACACATCACTAAATTCATTCACAACCGGAACATGAGCTAACTCGGGAGACTTCTTATTGGAATCTACCACATAAGCTAAGTAACCCGTACACCCCTTAGATAGCATCTTTCTAGCTTTTAAGGCGAAATAACATGTAACCCGAACATAGATTTATCGGCATCAAATATAAATGTAGGCACATCAGGCATAGCAAATGAGACTCGCTTCCTACGACAGTCTACCAAAGCATGGCACTGACTCAACCAATCCATACCAAGGATCACATCAAAATCACGGATTGGTAACTCGACCAAATCCACCGGCAATACATGCCCACATATAGTCACATCACATCCACGATATATCAAAGAAGATTCAAGGCTCTCTCCCATAGGAGTAGAGACCTCTAACACATAAGGCATAGATTCGGGCAAGATATGCAATGAGAATGCAAAATGAGACGCCACAAATGAATGGGAAGACCGGGATCTATAAGAATGCGGGCCTTAACTCCTGAGACAGGAACTATACCTCTAATGACGGCATTAGGATCGACCTCCCTCGACCCAAAGCAAACACACGACCTTGGACTTTATCCTTAGGTTTCCCATCAACATCTCTCTTCACACCACTACCTTGACCCCGAATCCGGTACCGTCGCTTGCTTATTACGTAACTTGGGACAATTCCTCCTGAAATGGCCCGGCGATCCACACTCCAAACACTTGCCTTGTTTGCTCCAACATTTGTCTTCGGAATGCCCTATCCTCTTGCAAAACCCACATGTTGTCCCAAGTGACCGGAAGTCGCACGATTTGCCGGAGCCGCCACATGACCTCCTCGATTCGCTCCGGGGTGAAAGTCCTCGCCGCACTCTATTCCGTCCCGATCCTTGACCACGAAATCTGTTCTGTTTCCTCCTTCATTCTTACCACGATGCTCCTCTATGTCGTTCTCAATCCGGTACGCCATATTCACTGCTTTGCTTGGAAATTGGCGAAGTTATGCGTCAACAAGCGCTTCCGAAACTCAACTCTTAAACCTTTCACAAACCGGTAAACTCGCCTCTCCTCATCGGCACCAAATGGGGACAATATCGGGCCAACTCTGTGAACTTTGCCGAATCTTGCGCTATCGTCATGGTCCACTTGCTCCGGCTTCGGGAACTCGCCTTCTTTCTTGTCCCTAGTAACCATCGGCACAAAGTGATCTCGGAACTTGAGCGTGAAGTTCTCCCACGTCTGCGGTGTCAAATCTCGGTCCCAACCATCCTTTACCACTTGCCACCAATGCTCCGTTGGTCCTTCCAATTTGAAAACGGCGCATCTCACTTTCTCCGCATCCGTACTCTCCATAGCTGCGAAAATCTTGTTCATAGCCTCAAGCCACCTCTCAGCCTTCACCGGATCCGGATCTCCGTTGAAGCTAGGAGGAGACATCTTCACGAACTTCTCCAAACCATGTTGCCCTTGTACGCCTAGATTCGATTCAAATTCGATTACGAGTTGCCATATCTTTGAAGGAACCCTCGGAACATGTCCATCATCTCGGCGTTCGGATTACCAACACCACCCAAACCCAGATTCGGATCACCTTCATTTCCCGCCATTACAACAAACTCCTGCATTAAACACTCGACGTCAGTTACCACACACTCTCACTCAGCTAGACTCTACCCAAGAATTCTAGCAGAGCTCGATACCAAGCTGAGGACCCCAGGCCGGAACCTACACGTGTCCCGAGTTGGTGCGTCCCCAAACTAACCCAAAAACACTAAACTTTTAAAACTTTACTTTGACTTTCAAACATAAGCATTAATAATATAACATTTCAAAAGAACTCCACTCAACTCCACATCGGAGGAGGAGATAACTAACTTTGAAAACAATCAACTGTTTAGTTACAAAAGATATTGGTTTTTAACGTAGAAAATAAAGTTTATAATTACAAACTCCCAAAAGGAATTATGACAAAATAATTTCTACGCCAACCTAACGTACCCCGACAATTATCCCAAAATGCTCACGGCCAAACTCCTTTCCGTCCTTACTTGGGCGGTCCTCCTGTCTCGGGATCTAAAACAGTAAAGGGAGAGGGGTGAGAATAAATCTCAGCAAGCTATTATGGATGCAGCAATATGCCAAATAAATGCAACATATAACAAGTCGCACATAACACATTGGGAAAGCTATAAACACATTCCATTACCTTGGTTTACCTTTTCCCGTCTGAACAGTAGTCGTACAACATTGGGTATAATAATACTCCAATTACAGTGAGCTGCTTAAGCAATACTCACGTCTTATAAGACCCGTTTTTCAGGGAACCATATAAGACAGTAGCAACTCTGTAAGGCTTGTGGCTCAATACAGATGCTATAACCCCAACCTGTGGCCACGGGAGGGGACGGTCACGAATATAACATAATCCGATCACATTAGGTCACACTTCCATAATTGATCGTGATACATTCTATACCCCCAACGTCAGCTGACTCACACATATCAAGCACATAATAGATACTTGAATAAAATCCACAAAAGGGATAAATAATAGCTACATGGTAATATATACTCATGCCCAATCAATATCAAAGTGCAACAATTTATGAATGCACTAAACAATATCAACAACAAGATATATAACATCAAGTAAGGAAATGAGGGATCATTAACCTACCCTACAAATTCCATATACAAGGATACAAGGCCTAAGTGAAGGTTCAAGTTCAATTACCAAGTGGGAGTGTCCAATTATAAGTGGCCAACAACTTGCTAAACGATCCTAGTTCAAATCAAGAAATATTGGTTCAGGGCCTTGGGCGACCGCCCATACCACTTGGGCGACCGCCCAAGTGGATTGCCAAGGGGAAGTGAGTTTCTGCCCACATGGGCGACCGCCCTCATCACTTGGGCGACCGCCCAAGTGAAGTTCCCAAGTGATTGAAGTTACTGCCAGCCTGGGCGGCCGCTCAGCCCCCCTTGGGCGACCGCCCAAGCCTCCAGCCCAGAATTCGGATTTCATCCATTTATGCCTAGGTTCCAAGTCCTTCTTACTAAGTTAAGTTCAAGAACACCAAATCATAACTTCATCTTACCAAGTCCCATAAAAACAAGTAAATTCAAACCAAGTTATCCTAGATCATTTATATCTACCCATTCCACCCATTTCAAACCCTTTTTTACATGATCTACCAAGAACCCTAACTTTAAATAATTCCATTCTTCAATCATTCAACTCCCATTAGGTTTCCCAAGCAAGAAATCATCAATACAAGAACAAGAACAACATTCAAAGAGCTCATGAACACATAGGAGAAGGAATCATAACAACTCACATGGATTTTAGAAGGGAAGATTGATCTTTCTAGCTAGATAGCTTCCTCTAGATGATCCCACTTTAATAGTGCTCTTAGACTTGAATTTTGATGAAGAATGTATTGACTTCAAAGCTTGGGCAAGGCTTCAATGGAGGTCTCTCTCTAAGCTTTCTCTAGTTAATTTTTGTGTAAATGAAGGAGAGGGAGGGGAAGGGTAGTAAGAGAGGTGATGGGGAGGGGACACTTGGCACAAGGAGGGGAAAGGGAGTAATTTGGCCCCCCATGGGGAATTAATCCAAGGCTTCATCCTACCCAAATTAATTTAAAATAACCTTATCCCATTAATTCATCCTACTCATTTAACCTCCCCATATTATTTAGCATTTTCCCATTTTTATTATTTCCCCTAGTTTCTTTATTTAATGTCCAATAAATTCTCGTAAGTTCCTCAATTTACTTTTCACCCAATTTATCTTAATTTAAGAATTTAGAGACATAATTGAACACATAAAGATAACATAAATATTAAAAGCATATAATTTAATATTTAAAATAAGTGCCTAGGGTTGGGGTCGTCACAACAAATCCCTCTCTTATTCTCAAAACCCCATTGCTAAACCCCTTACCAATCCCAGCCAATACAATACCATGCAGAAAACAAACACATCCCCTACCAATTCCAAAACAGCCCACAGCAGTGTTGGTTCTACTAAACAACCTTTCCCCATCAAACATTTATCCCAGGCTGAGATGCAAATCAGGAGAGATAAGGGGCTATGTTATAATTGTGATGAGCCTTTCAAATTTGGCCATCGTTGTAAGAGTAGACAGATTTACATGTTGAACATGGATGAGGAGGATGAGGAGGTTTGGCATGATACAGTGGAGGCTGAGATTGAGCCACAGGAAGAGAAAATTGATGAGGATGTCAATATTTCACTCCATGCTCTATCTGGTAGCTGTGGGTTACAAACCTTGAAGTTGATAGGGTGGAAGGATAAGAAGAAATTCACAGTGCTAATAGACAGTGGAAGCACCCACAATTTTCTAGATCCAGAGGCAGCAAGGAGGCTGGGATGTGTAATGGAGGACTCTCCCATGGTACAGGTTACAGTTGCAGATGGGGCCAAGGTGGAAAGTCAAGGAAAATGCACAGGGTTCCAATGGCAAATGCAGCATAAGACCTTCATTACTGATATGAAATTATTGAAGTTAGGGGGTTGTGATGCTGTGTTGGGTATTCAGTGGTTGAAATCTATTAGCCCTGTTACTTTTGATTTCCAATATCTGACCCTAAGCTTCAAATGGGAAGGGAAGGAGGTATGCTTGAGGGGGTGACTGATGTTACAATGGTTCACACAATGAATGCCCTCTCAGTTAACAAGGAATTGCAGAGGTATCCTTGTGGGGTGTTCTTACAGCTTTATTCTATTACTACAGAGGAGAACAAATCAGAGGTACATCCTGATGTCCAAGCTCTTATATGTGAGTTTGATGATGTTTTTTCTGAACCAAGTGGCCTGCCTCCCATAAGGTTTCATGATCATGGAATTCCTTTGAAAGTGGGCAGTTCCCCTGTGAACAAAAGGCCATATAGATGCCCACATTTTCAAAAGTCTGAAATAGAGAAGTTAGTAGCTGAATTAATGAGAAATGGGGTAATACAACATAGTGTCAGTCCATTTGCCTCACCAGTTTTGTTAGTCAAGAAAAAAGATGGCTCATGGAGGATGTGTATTGACTATAGGGATTTAAATGGCATGACAATTAAGGATAAGTTCCCCATCCCTATCATTGATGAATTGCTTGATGAATTACATGGATCTCAGTTCTTTACCAAGTTGGATCTAAGATCTGGGTATCACCAAATTAGAGTGAAAGAAGAAGACATCCCCAAAACTGCTTTTAGAACACACCATGGACATTTTGAATTTAAGGTCATGCCATTTGGATTGACAAATGCCCCTGCCACTTTCCAAGCATTGATGAATGATGTATTTGCTGAGTTTATGAGGAAATTTTTGTTGGTGTTCTTTGATGATATCCTAATCTATAGCCCAACATGGGAGTCCCATATGGTTCACCTTAGACAGGTTCTGAACAAGCTGAGGTCACATCAACTTTTTGTGAAGAAAAGCAAGTGTGCTTTTGGTCAGAGAGAGTTAGAATACTTGGTCCATATTATTGACAAGAGGGGAGTATCTACAGATCCAAATAAAATCAAGTGTATGATTGAATGGCCAATCCCCACCAATGTTAAAGGACTGAGAGGGTTCTTGGGACTTACAGGGTACTACAGGAAGTTTGTGAGACATTATGGGGTTATTAGCAAACCTTTAACAAGGTTATTGCAGAAGGGAGGATTCAAATGGGATGTAGAGGCAACTGTGGCTTTTGACAAACTCAAGCAAGCCATGACCACCTCTCCAGTTTTGGCCATGCCTGACTTCAGCAAGAGTTTTGTGGTGGAAACTGATGCTTGTTATGGGGGTATAGGTGCTGTCCTTATGCAAGATGGAAGACCTATTGCCTACCTTAGCAAGGCTTTAGGCCCTAAACACTTGGGGTTATCAACCTATGAGAAGGAATTCCTTACTGTGGTATTTGTTGTAGAGAAGTGGAAACACTATTTATGTGGACATCCTTTTATAATCAGAACAGACCATGAGAGCTTGAAACATTTGATTGAACAAAAGGTGATTAGTGGGCTGCAACAGAGGTGGGTTTCAAAGCTATTGGGATTCGATTATACCATCAGTTATAAGAAGGGGGTGGATAATAAAGTGGCTGATGCTTTATCAAGGCAACATGAGGGAATTAATGAGGTCCAGTGCAGTGCTATTTCTGTGGTTCAACCTCAGTGGGTAGAACAAGTAGCTGCCAGTATGGAAGGGGATAAGGACATTCAGAGGGTGATGGAAGGATTGATCATCAACCCTAATGATTTTCAGGAGTACACTTACAAACAGGGACTGCTAAGAAGGGAGGGAAAGCTGTATATTGGTTGCAATTCTCAACTGAGGAAGCAAATTGTGGAGGAATTACATATTACACCCTTAGGTGGTTACTCAGGTATTTTGGGAACTTGCAAGAGAGTATCTCAGTATTTCTATTGACCAGGGTTGAAGGAAGATGTGAAGAAATGGATTGGGCCTTGTGATGTTTGTCAATTACACAAAACTGAGAATGTGCATACCCCTGGCCTGCTTCAGCCTCTACCAGTGCCTCAACAACCTTGGAATGACATTGCAATGGACTTTGTGGAAGGTTTACCTATGTCAAACAGTTGAAATTCTATTTTGGTGGTGGTAGATAGACTCACCAAGTATGGGCATTTCATTCCATTAAAGCACCCCTACACTGCTTATGGAATAGCTAAATCCTTCTTTGATCAAGTATACAAGTTGCATGGACTGCATGTGACTATTACATCTGATAGAGACTCCATTTTCCTCGGCCAATTTTGGAAAGAATTGTTCAAATTACTGGGCACCACTCTTCAACTTAGCACAGCCTACCATCCACAAACAGATGGGCAAACAGAGAGGCTTAACAGATGTTTGGAACATTATCTCAGGATAACAAGCAGCCAACAACCCAAGCATTGGTCCCACTGACTGAACTTAGCTGAATGGTGGTATAATAGTAATCATCACACAACCTTAAATATGACCCCTTTTGAAGCCCTATATGGATATCCCCGTCCTCAATCTCTCTTCAGCCATGAACAATACTCCAAAGTGGACGCAGTAGGAGAATTCATCAAGGACAGAAGCACTCAAATCAAGCTGTTGAGGGATAATTTACTGGCTGCCCAAACCAGAATGAAGCAATTTGCAGATGCTAATAGGACTGAAAGGGAATTCCAGGTAGGGGAATGGGTTTATCTGAAGCTCCATCCTTATCGACAGACTTCCTTGGCTTTACGGAAGGATTTTAAGCTGGCTCCCAAGTTTTATGGGCCATTCCAAGTGACAGCAAGGGTGGGAAATGTTTCATACAGGTTGGATTTACCCCCTACCTCAAAAATTCACCCAGTTTTTCACGTATCATTGCTTAAGAAGAGGATAGGTGAGGTTCCAGTCACACAAATCCCTTTACCTGCTACTGATGATGATGGTAAATTTTTAGTAGAACCCCTCGCCATTTTGGATCGTCGTTTGATTAAGAAAAATGGTAGGCCTGCTACGCAAGTGCTTATTCAGTGGGAAAATGCTTTGCCAGAAGACGCGACATGGGAGGATTGGCCTGTCATTGCAACTAATTTTCCTAATTTCAATCCTTGAGACAAGGATTGATTGAAGGAAGGGGGAATGTTATGAACTAGGGTTCATAATCGTAATTTGGGGGTGATCGTTAGTTACCGTTGTAGCCGTTGAGGATAATAAGTCATTTAGTTTAAAGTGGTGTCGTTTCATTAAGTAGTAAACGTTGTCGTTTTGTTTAGTTGTTGGCGTCTTGTTTAGCTAGTCTGGAACGATGTCGTTTCTTTTGTATTTTTGTCGTATTGCGGTTGTTAAGAATGGCGTGACTGGTGTGATGTGAGGGAGGATTATGAAAAATGATGACATTTCTTCCCCAATTCTGTTTCTCTCTCTAAGATCTATCTTCTCTCTCCTCCCAATCTATCCTCTCTCTTCTATTCTCTCTCTTATCTCATTTCTCTCTCTGTTTCTCTTCTGAAGTTGTGTGTTCTAAATTGACGTAATCAATTTCTGTAAATTGATATCCAATTTGCAGAAATTCCAATTAAGTTGCTAGATTCATAACAATTTCGTAATTCTCCCAATCAACCTGCCATTACCCTTTTCCTGCCCTCATTCATTGCTTCCAATTCCAAAGTTTTAGAACCCAATAAAGAAAATCCCCCAAAATTCCTCCTCTCCATGGCTTCTTCTTCTTCTTCTTCTAGTAAATTTCCAACTCCTCCTCCTCCGAGTTCAATCCCATCCTTCTTATACGATGTATTCTTGAGTTTCAGAGGTATTGATACAAGAAACAACTTTACCTGTCATCTCTATGACAGATTGGTAGAGGCTGGAATTCGCACCTTTAAGGATGATGATGAACTACACATAGGACAAGAAATTTCCATGCAATTGATGAGAGCAATAGAGGAGTCCAGAATTTTCATTGTTGTTTTCTCCCAGAACTATGCTTCTTCTCGATGGTGCCTCGATGAGCTGGTCAAGATCACAATTCAGTGCCAGAACAATACGCATCGGGTGCTAATTCCAGTATTTTACGGCATTCAACCATCTGGTGTGCGTGGGCAAACAGGGAGCTTTGAACAAGCTTTTAGAAGTCATGAAGCTAAATATATTAATCAGCCAGACTTGGTATTCAGCTGGCGAAATGCGCTTTTTTGGGCCGCAGGCTATTCTGGATTCGATTTGGATTTGGAAAGGTGTGCGTTGGGGTAACATCTGATTCAGTTCCTTTTATATTTTTTACTACCTCCATCCCAAAATGAATGTTTTAAAAAAAAATCAAAATTTTCTCTTAATTAATTAGGAGCGAACTAGAACATTCATGTTGGGATGGAGGAGAAGTATCACTCTTTCTCTTCTGGGATTGTATGTACTACTCGTTTGAGGATATATCTATATCTATGTGCATCCTTAAGCTAACCAACTTCCCTGTCAGGTCTGAATCAAGACTAATTACTCTAATTGTCAAGGAGGTTCTATCTTTAGTGAATCCCAAGAAGTTGTTTGTTGCCAAGTATCCTGTTGGATTGGATTCTCGTGTCAATCGTGTTTATTCATTGATAAGGCTTGAATCCAACTGTGAAGTTCAATTTATTGGGATATGGGGCATGGGTGGATCTGGTAAAACAGTGATTGCCAAGGCTCTGTACAACAAAATTCTTCAATCCTTTGATTCGAGTTGCTTTCTTGCAAATGTTAGACAAGATTCACAACAAATGAATGGTCTTGTACATTTACAAGAGAAACTTATTTCCAGGCTTTTGATGAGGGAGAATGTTAAAATTGACATTCTTGATGAAGGAATAGAAATGATCAAAGAAAGGTTATGCCGTAAGAAAGTTCTCATTGTTATTGATGACACAGACGAGCTTAGTCAAGTAGATGCATTAGCAGGACACCGCAGTTGGTTTGGTCGCGGAAGTATAATCATCATAACGACCCGAGACCAGCATTTGCTTACTCAAGTTCAAGTTGATGGAAGATATGAGGCCATGGAGTTGAACTATGAGGAGTCGTTAGAACTCTTTAGCTGGCATTCCTTCAAAAAAAGTTATCCAGAGGAGCCATATGCTGTGATTGTAGACAAAATTATATCATATTCTTGCGGCCTTCCTTTAGCTCTTGAGGTTTTAGGCGCATTCTTGTTTGGAAGAACCATCCAACAATGGGAAAGTGAATGTGAAAAGCTACATCGAATTCCTCCTACCAAGATTCAAGAAATACTCAAGATCAGCTATGATGGTCTAGATTATCAGGAGAGGGAGATCTTCCTTGATGTTGCATGTTTCTTCATTGGAATGGACTTAGACTATGTAACTGAAATATTGAATGGTTGTGCTTTTAGTACAGAAATTGGTATTGGAATTCTAAAAGATAGATGTTTACTCACGATCGACATAAACAATGAGCTGAGGATGCATGATTTGCTCCGAGATATGGGAAGAGAAATCATTAGGCAACAATGTCCAGAAGAGCCCGGAGAGCGTAGCCGTTTGTGGAGTCCCAAAGATGCAGAGAATGTACTTAGAAGAAACCAGGTGAGAAAGAAACAATAATGTGTTTCTCAGTTCCTCTCCTCCTGACCTTATACCTACCCGCATCTTGGAAATGTCTTACGGTTTATAATTTTATTTTATATTTTGTTTTCCAGGGAACAAAAGCAATTAAAGGTGTCACTCTCGTCTCCCCAACAGAAATTGATTTGAATACTACGAATTTCGCGAATATGATTTATTTAAGATTACTAGAAATGGAAAAAGTGAATCTTTGTGGAGGCTTTGAGTATCTATCCAAAGAGATAAAGTGGATCAGGTGGCAAGGTTGCTCTTTAGAGCATCTACCTTCCAGTTTTGAAATGCAAGATCTTGTTGTCCTAGACATGCAGCACAGCGGAATGAACACAGTTTGGCATAATCTCGATGTATGTTTCTACAATAATTTGTTCATTCTTTTCTCTAAATTGGTTAATCAATAAATAATGTTCATAAACACACACACTGAAGTACACAAAAAGACTGAAAACTGAGTAATTTCTTTTTACATGCAGTTCTTTGTACCTTTGAAGATCCTAAACCTCAGTCACTCTAATTACCTGACATCAACACCCGACTTCAGAAAAATACCAAATCTTGTGACATTAATACTCGAAGGTTGTACAAGTTTGCTTCAGATTGACCCATCCATTGGATGTTTGCATAGCCTAACGGTCTTGAATCTGAAAGGTTGTCAGAAGATTACAAATATTCCAAGTGAAGTTTGCTTGCTGCAATCTCTTGGATATTTAAATCTTAGTGGTTGCTCAAATCTAAAAGAGTTACCTGGTAGCATACGGATATGCGAATCGTTAAGGGAGATTTATGCAGATGATACAGCGATTAGCAGTCTCGATGTTTTCTTTGATGGTCTTAGCAACCTTAAGAGTTTATCTCTAAGAGGATGCACTCAGCTGTCATCAGGAGAAACATTTTCATTAAGAGTTATTATGCTGATTCAACTTCGATATATTGGGAAGATTTCTTTGCGAAAGCTTAATTTGCGGGACTGTGGTCTGTTTGATGATGATATTCCAGACATTTTTGGGAAGCTTTCTTCACTGGTTGAATTGGATTTATCTGGAAATCATATTAGAAGACTTCCAGAAAGCTTCAAGGAGTTAAAGAATCTGGAATCACTTTCATTGGACGACTGGAGCATTCTTCCCCCTGAACTGGCCCACTTGATACCACTAGAGAGGCCTCATGTTTGACTTTGTGCTTAACGTGGAGCAAGCAGTCAAGGGCATGTTCGTACTTGTCTTGTTTTATACTCCCTCCGTCTCATATTAAGTTACTCGTTTACTGTTGAGAACGGAAAATAAAGAGTGAATATATATAATATTATTAAAGTAGGAGTTGTGAGTGGGTAGGAGAGAGAAAGTGGGGTAGAGAATAGTAAGTGGATAGTTGTTGTGAATATGACAAGTGAGTCTCATAAATAAAGAAGTATTAAAAAGTTTCTTTTTTAGAAAAGTGTGACTTTAAAGTGGGACGTTCAAAATAGCAAAATGGATAAGGTATTAGGGGACGGAGGGAGTATGCATTTACGATTGTATCAAATTTATTTGAATTGTTGATTCTACTATGTTTAATGACATTTGATGTTCCTTATGTCACACAAAGGAATTGCTGGTCGGTTCGGAACGATAAATTAAAAATTCTAAGATGACAGTTTTTTTTTTTTTTGGTATCGAAGACTTGCTATAATATTATACTCTCTCCGGCTCACCTCAACTAGCAAAACTTGTCCAATTAGGTGTCCCACAAAACTTTGCAAAATCCAAAAAGGGCAAATGACAAATTATGACCCAAAGTTTAGGGAGGGTGGGACAATCGGGGTATAGTGTTCCAATTTTGTCAAGCTTAAACCTCGTAACACCCTCACATAATTTATCCAAAAATTATTGACACCAATCAAATTTTCTTATCTGTGAAACGTCTTCTACAAGGCTTAACAACGACACGTCAATTGTTTTCGTAACTTCTGGAGCAAGAAAAATTATAACAACAAATAGAACAAACAAGCGTTTTAATTCATCTCCACCTTGATGTAACTCAGAAATGCGTTTCACAAGTTTATAGACAGGAAGATCATCTTTAGTATGCCCAAATTCTTTAAAATACCGTTTTCTCAATTCCATATTTACATTGGAAGATCAATTTACCTTATTATTTGCAACATTCCTAGGTAGACGAAATATATCAAAAATATCTGATGTTGTAATCACATATTCTTTCGATGAATCAATTTGTTGTATCCTTGTTATTGGTTCAAATCCCTCAACAAGAAATTGAACAAGCCTAAGCGGCAATACCTTAACATCAAGACTCAATAAAGACCCAAAACCAATTGCCCTAACATTTCTATGATGATCTGGAGTTAAACAGAGCTCAACAAGTCTTTTAGGAGTACAAGAATGCTCAAATCTATCACCCCCTGTAGGTTTTTTACTAAAGGTATCAAAATCATCATCACCCCCATCCCTTTTACGCTTTGATGCACCTAAATATACATATAAAAAAATATTACATCAGTATTTTAAAGTGAAAGCATCAATATTTTAAAGTGCCAACAAAAGTATTTTAAGATGCCAGCATAAGTGTTACAAAGTGCCAGCATCAGTATTATAAAGTGCCAGCAATAGTGTTTTAAGATGCCAGAATCAGTGTTACAAACTGCCAACATCAGTGTTACAAAAGTGCCAGCATCAGTGTTACAAAGTGCCAGCATCAGTATTTTAAAGTGCCAACAAAAGTGTTTTAAGATGCCAGCATAAGTGTTACAAAGTGCCAGCATCAGTATTGTAAAGTACCAGCAACAGTGTTTTAAGATGTCAGCATCAATGTTACAAAGTGCCAGCATCAGTGTTACAAAGTGCCAGCTTTAGTGTTTCAAAGTGCCGGCATCATTGTTTGAAATTGCAGTGTTAGAGTTTTAATAGTGCCAACATTTGCAAGTGTTTGTAAGTAAATGTGTCGATCTGGCGATTCTATATCACCGGCATTATATTTTCAAAATGCCAGCATCAGTGTTTCAAAATACCAGCATTAGAGTTTCAAAGTGCCAGTATCAGTGTTTCAAAAGTGCCAGTGTTAGGGTTTCAAAGTGCCAGCATCAGTGTTTCAAAAGTGCCAGTGTTAGGGTTTCAATAGTGCCAACATTTGCTTATGTTTGCAAGTAAATGTGTCAGTGCAACTGTTTCTATAATGTCAGTGCAATTTCTTGTGTGTTTTAAAGTGTCAGTGTCACTAATATAATGTGTCAGTTCATTAATCAATAACAATAGGTGAAAATCGAAGAAAAATACGACTGAAAACATGTCGAAAAAGAAGTAAAATCAAGTATAATACATTTTCAAAAATCATACCTTCATTCCGACGTTTGCTCCTGATTTCTTGGTTTGGCCAGTCATAATGTCGTAAAAGATGTAAAAATACAACTGAAAACTGCTCGGAGAAGATGTAAATCGGTGGAAAATGATGAAAAATCGGTGGAAATTTATAAAAAACTACGAAAACAGTTCGGAATCCTTGAAGAACAAGTACGAAAAATCAAATCGAAGAGCGCAAATGACGAAAGGAAATTGAACCGGACCGAAAAAGCATGTGTATGAACCGTCCGTTAAATGAACCGCGGGTGAAAAACACGTTTTTTGTTAAGATTTATAAAAAATCCATTTTTTACAAGATTTTTGCAAAATATAATGATAAAAATATAAAATAAAGTTTAATGATAAAAGTAAACCAAAATATAATCCAAAATATGATGGACAAAAAAAAAAAAAAAAAAAAAAGGAGTTTTCCCTTCGTACAAATTTTCAGCTGCCGTCTTCCCAGTCAACTCCTTCACTGATCCACACACACACACACACACACACACACACACACACACACAGAGACGCTATCGATGTACGAAGTCCTAGGGTTCAAGATTATATTCCTCTGAACAAATCAAACCTCGTGAAGATCTACTCTACAAACGTAAGTATTTCGTTTCTCCCAATCAACCATTGATTACCCTTTTCCTGCAATCATTCATTGCTTCCAATTCCAAAGTTTTAGAACCCAATAAAGAAAATCCCCCAAAATTCAACCCTGTTAATAGTTTTTTGTATTAAACCCAGTTCAATTTTCTCTCTGACCAATACATGAGCTTTAATTTCATTCCCTGCCCCTCACACAGATTTGTACATTTATGTTGGTAACTGAGGAAATTGGATTGGGATTACATTTTGTCCCCTTTTTGTAATTACTGATGTAGTTACTTCTGGACCTGTAATTATCAGGTGGGAATTCAGGTGAGTGAAGCTGATTGAATTTTGGGTTTCTTGGAAGAGTGAGCTTGAGAAACATTAGGGAAAATGGAGGATGTACCGGAGCAGCGAAGTCAATCAATTGGTAATTTGTTGACAACTATTGCCTCTTTGCAGTGTTATTATTATTATTATTATTTATTTTTGACTTTTTTTTTTTTGAAGTTGTTAATTTTTCTGTTCTTGCATTTGAAGTATGAATTGAATGTTATTTGTTTGTGATTTTGAAAGACTAATAATGAACTGCACTATGTGAGTTTCTCTGGTCAAGATCTTATCCAAAACAAAGTAGAAAATCTCTTGTCAAATCCGTCTGTGATTTTATTTGGATTTGTAAGCTGATGATTTGATGGTTGTTACTTGTTATCCACTTTCATGTGGCAATCATGATCAAAAAATGTTAATCGTTAAGGTCAGCTCTTGTGGCCATTAAGCTTTGGCACCATGGCTTGCTGCACTCCTCCCTTTCGGGGAGTGGGAGGGAGGTAGTTGCAAGCTACTTGATCATTATAATCATATACACTCCCTCCCGTTTCACGTTAACAATCTTAGTTTGGCTTTCTCGGTCAACTTGATTCTAATTTGACAAAAAAAATTGAATATTTAATTATCATTATAAAATATAAAATTGTTATCGATGGCATTTTTAATGGTGCATCAATAACATTTTTTTAGAATTTCATGAAATATTTTGGTCAATTTGAAATTGAGTTGACCAAAAAGTCAAACTAGGACTATTAACATTGAACGGAGGGACTGTTTTATTGCAGCTACTGCATTGTTTCCTATGAAATTGTCTTTTGTTGGTTTCATTGAATTTTAGTTGCATCTGATGGAGGATGTCATTGAATGTTATCCGGTCATTAATGCTGCAATCTCCAGAAAATAATGAAAATACCATGCATCACAAGTTCTTTCGACCAATATCTGGGAGTGTGTGTGTGTGTGTAGTGTACTCAGGATTCTCTTTCAATTGGGAACTCTTGCTGTTACATTGTAACCCTAACCTAAACAACAGTTGTAGCGCCTTCTAGAATCTTGTTAATGTTAGGGTTGTTAGCAGAGCAACCAACCTCCAATACTAATTGTTATGCTTCATATAATCAAGTTCGGTTCAAATTATGCAATAAAACAACCACAAGATGTAATGTGATTCATTAAAGTGACTTCTCATCGGAAGGCTCTTTACCACACCAACCAATTCCCGGAATCCACAAGAGCGATAAGAAGATAGATTGTGATCAAGAAATTAACAATAACCTATCCCTCACCCATACAAGAGATCTACACGAAAACTAATTTTACCCATATTATGAGTTGATATTCCCAATCCTTATGAATAAATACTTTGAAAATACTCGCTTTGTAAGGCCTCACCATATATCTTCCACAAACACCAGGTAGAGTGTCACAATTCTCACACATGCACCCTCAAACATATTATAACTATCACACATACAATCTCTCAAGAATGCTGACCTCTCTTGCAAATAGTGGATGAAATAGAAGAGTGCAGTTTTTTTGGTACCACAAGGCACAGCATATGAACGAGACTGCATGCTTTGGTATAGGAGCTAGCAAACCCAAAAAACCTATAAGGATGCCATTTTAGGACAAGGCTAACTCAAACCCCAGTGCATCTGACATTTCTTTGAACTGCACTAAGATTATCTATCCGAACCATTTTGGAATAAGGTAGACATTTTCCCAGCAGATAGTATTTACAGATCCTCACTTTTTTGTTCGAGAACAGGTTTTAAGTCTCTTAAGTTTATTACTTTTGAAATTAAAGTAAAGAAAATGAAGAACACTGAATGTGCAAGTGTAAATTAAACAAATATAGTTGCAAAAAACTTTTACATTCCTGTGTAGTAGCTGTGTGTTTCTTACTCCCTCCGTCCCAAAATGAATGTCCAAGAAATTTTTAGATTTATTCTTGATCAAGAGCAAATTTGATTTTTTTTTTTGTTTTGGACATTCATTTTGGGACCGAGGGAGTACAATTATTTGTATTTGTTTCTGATCGACTATGGTAATGTGTACAGTTCCCTTGTTTGATTTGAGTCAGTTTTAAAGGAACAGTCATCAATATGTCAAGCTGCAACCTCAATTGCATTATGAAATGATCAGTTTTAGTTGGACTATATTCTTTTCTTTTAAAAGTTAAATTGTTCTAGAAAATCGCCAAGGAGTGGGAGTACAAAAATTAATTAATGGGAAAAACAGATCAGGGTACTCGGCATATCCTGGTTGAACCATAAAAATAAGAAACTCAGCATTAAGAAGCACAGATTCAGTATCGAGGCCCTTCAAAGATCTTCCAGTTATCATCTCTCCTTGCTCTCCTTGCATTGCGCATTCCTTCTTTCTTGAGCTCGTACAACATTTTTTTTTTTTTTTGCTCATTCAAACATTTATGGTTCAAAGTAGCTCGCAATCGTGGCTATGCACTCTGCAAAAGCAATATCCTTCAAAAAGAATCATATTCTGTTTAGCATGTGCTACACTCTGGTTACCCCGTCTGACCACTAATGGTATATTAGGAACTCGAAGATACCTTGCAAGTCTCGTGGGTTCTTAACCTTACGCCGAATGGGGATTCTTAGCTCTTGTGGATCCTTAGTATTTAAATTCAGCTTTAAAGCTATCACAATTATTTTACCAAATCAATGAAACAGCCGGACACTTGCTTCAGCATAAAATTTTTGTTATCTTGATTCTACCCAAGAAAACATAATGTCTCTTATGCTCTTTATTGTTGTCTGTTGGTATTTTTCTTTCTGTCTGTCTAAAGACGATCTTCTAATATATGGGTTAGTTTTGCAGTTAGATTTTTAAAATGATGTGCAATTCTTTTCTACATTGTGGTTTGAGAGAAACTTAATATGGCAAACCATATTTGCCTTATTTACTTTGCAGGTCAAGATACTGAAAAGGAAATCACAACTGAAGGTGATTCACTTTTGCATCAAGAACCTCCAAAAGATGGTAACGCCCATCAAATTGTATCTGAAATCATAATGTTTCAGTGGTTTTGTTAAGATATTATATTAGTTTATGTCGTATTCTTTGCAGTTCAAGATGGCGAACCTGAAATATCAATTGAAGGTGCTTCATTTGTGCATGGAGAACCTCAAGATGGTAGTGGTCCTCCAGTAGTTGATTCAGAAGTGGAAGTCCTACATGAGAAAGTCACGAAGCAAATTATCAAGGAAGGCCATGGTCAAAAGCCATCAAAATATTCAACTTGCTTCTGTAAGTCCTTGCCACGTATTCAAATAAATTAAGTATTAGGTTTATGGGATAGTGAGAAAAGATCCATCTAAATGAATCATGCATTACTATATCCGGTAATAGATGAGAAAATTTTGCTTTTGGTACTGTACTGCAGCTTAATGGTCTTGTATGCTCAAGTAGTATATGAAATTAGATCTCTAAATTGTTTTGGCTAGCCTAATTTTCCATCTTGATGTTGTACATTTACTGGTTTCACTCCTCACTCTTTGCCCAATTCCATTTATTTCTTAATTATCATATCCTAACTCAAGTAAGAACTACAAACACCAAAAGGAACAGGTTTCCATTGACTTTCAGGATTATAGCAATTATTTATAATGTTGCCATAAAAGGCTCTGTTTCTTTATCATTTTCAAAACTGTTTTCTACTTTCTGCTTTCATTTATGTCATTATGTGCTAATTTATGATGCTCACATTTCAATGGTGATTTTGACCATATAAGGTTATTGTGCGATATCCTGAAGTTCTATATATGCATAAATGTTTTTTATTTTCTTCTAAGAAGGACAATTTATTGCTTCAATTCCCCTTTGCTTTTGAATTTTGTCAAAGAGGACTTACTGCTTCAAAAAAAAATTGCTTTTGAGGAGAACACTATACCTATTACTTAGCACCTGATTAACGGAAATGCATCTTACACTAGATCAAGGAAATAGTTCTTTATGATATTTTATACTCCCTCTGTCCCGGAATAAATGTCATAGTTGACAAGTTAACATTTTCAAGCTTTTCTTTATGTTCCCTAAATTGCCCTTTGATCGCCCCACTCATTAAGGAAATGACGGGGACAATGAAATCTGTTATACTCACGTTGCAATAGTTATAATTAAATATTATAACCATGACATTGCTAGGAAATAAGTGCTAATTGGAGTTGATGTAATCTTCCTCTATGAATCTATATCTTACCTCAGCGTGTGTTAAGGAGATCACAAAACTTTATATCCTAATTTTAGAAAAGCGACATTTATTTTGGGACAAACCAAAATCGAAAGTGCGTCATTTATTTCGGGACGGAGGGAGTAGTAAGAAATTTAGCGTTTAACAAGCATTTAGACCACATAAGAAGCTTTCTCGTAGTCACTAGCATTGCTTGATTCTTGCAAGACTTCTTGTGTCATGTACAATGCTCAATGGTGGGCTGGTATGTTGCAAGTTTCTAAGATATTTGTAGTTTTGTGATGTTACCTCTGTATCTTTGTGATAATTCTGTGCTTTATTTGAGTCAGAAGTAGAATTCATTCTTGATACATTTATAATAATAATTATTAGAAAATTTGTACTCCGTATTTTGCTGTTTTACTGTTACCGCGTTGCCCATACAGGAGGATTGGCCTGTGAAATTAATTCTAATATGTTGGGTCAACTTTGATCATGCTGCTGCCTCATGATGAATATTTGAATAACCATGTCCGTTATTGTAGTGCACTACAGGGCTTGGACTGAAAGCACCCAACACAAGTTTGAAGACACTTGGCATGAACAACAACTAGTTGAAGTCGTCTTAGGCAAAGGTATGCTTAATAATTTTGGCACACGTATCTTCATCTTTTATGGTGTGGCTGTAAAGTCCCAGCATGTGAAAGGAAGCTGATGTCAGCTGCTTTTTTACAAATGTATACTGCTCTATTCTTATACACATAGGGGCATTTGCCTCCTCCATCAATTTACCCAAAAAGCATACTTATTTCTTTTGAGAAGATCCCATAGGAGTTAATTTTTTATTTCATTTTCTTGTGAAGAATTTTCTTCCCTCCAAGTGTCAATCATTCCCTTTTGAGCTTCGAGAAAGAAAATGGGGGTGGTTTTTATTGGTTTTTTGACATCAATTGAGGAGAATATTAGAGTATTTTAAATTAATATGGAGTCAATCATTTTCTTAAAACTGTAAAAAGTGGAAGTAGGACCCTCATTTTCTTAATAGCTGCATGTAATTGATGTCTATGGTGATATACTTTTATCTGAATCTATCTATATTCTATGGCTTAAATGTTTCGTTTCTTTTGTTCTTAGTTACTCCTTCAATGGGCATAAGATAAAATGACCCCCTGTTTTCTTTTCTTCTTCATTTTTGATTAAAAAAAAAATGTAACAGAGAAAAAGGAAATGGAGGGATTAGCAATTGGCTTGTACACCATGAAGACAGGTGAACGCTGTCTCTTACACGTGGGTTGGGAACTAGGCTATGGTAAAGAAGGAAGCTTTTCGTTCCCAAATGTTCCACCAATGGCGGATATTGTGTATGAAGTTGAGCTAAAAGGTTTTGATGAAACCAAAGAGGTGAGTTTTTCATAGTTGGTGTCTGACAACTTATGTACCTTCATACTCCCTCCATCCCAGAAAGATAGTCCAGTTTTGTTTTTGGTGGTCAACTCAATTGAACTTTGAACGTTTTTGCATGGAAATTCGATTACTAAATTCTGTTTTTGATAGTAATCTGTGTAGTGCATAAATAACATTTTTTTATATTTCATGTGCATAGTCATATTTTCATAAAAAACTGGTCAAAGTTCAATTGGGCTGACCACTAAAAACTTGAAACTGTCTTCCCAGGACGGAGAGAGTATTAATCTGTTTGGGGTGCTGAGATTATAAAAATTGAACTTGAATAGGGCAAAGCTCGTAGTGACATGACAGTAGAAGAGAGAATTAGTGCTGCAGATCGGAGAAGGATGGATGGAAATAATTTATTCAGGGAGGAAAAATTGGAGGAGGCTATCCAACAGTATGAAATGGTTACAAGCTTCTGTTCATAAATCTTTTTCTTAAATTACTATTTAGTGATGTGGAGGGCGAGCCTTGGCGCAACGGTTAAGTTGCTCCTTTTGTGACCATAAGGTCACGGGTTCGAACCTTGGCGAACAGCCTCTTGGCAATTGTCAGGGGAAGGCTCTAGGAAATGGGTCCCTCTCCCAACCCCCGCTTGGGGGGGAGCGCTTGGCGCACCGGGGTTTGCCCTTTTACTATTTAGTGATGTGATTTTGTGTTTACTCAGTACCCATTCTTATTGTATTTTTCTTGGTGATATAATAGGCCATAGCATATATGGGAGATGATTTCATGTTTCAGTTGTATGGTAAGTATCAGGACATGGCTTTAGCTGTAAAAAATCCTTGCCATCTGAATATAGCTGCGTGCTTGATAAAGCTCAAACGCTATGACGAAGCCATTGGGCAATGCACCACGGTACGTAAAAAATTTCGTTAAGTTGTTCCATTCTTTTCTTGGTATTCCTCTGCCCCAAATCGGACTTAGGGACGAGTTAAATTTGTCAGTTGTCAATCCGTTGGTTAAAACTGTCAGATTGTGTTAAATTTACTTTTAATAAAATATTGTTTTCCCCGGTGTTAGGAAAAGCTGGCATTTGTATAGGAAGAACGATATTTTTTAGTCCCTCCGTCCCAAAATGAATCACCAATTTTTTTAAAAAAAAAAAAATTGCTCTTTCGAGAACAAATTTAAAAGTTTTTAGTCATTCATTTTGGGATAGAGGTAGTACAAGACTTCTCAAAATCTAATACCCCTGTCAAACTTTTCTTCTTTTTTCAAATATATACCTACAACAACAACAACAACAACAAAGCCTTAGTACCAAAATAATTTGGGGTCGGCTAACATGAATCCTCATATGTCATCGTGAAATAAAAAATGTAAGAAGAAAATAAGTTAAAAGAAGAAATAGGTGGGAAAAAAATAGTGATAATAAAAGAATAAATATATAATAGATAGGAAAAATGAAATAATAATTTTTTTTAAAAAAAATAAAACCCCATCACCCACATGAATTTTTGTCTTCCACTCCGGCCTCTCAACGCCATATTTTGGTTTGTACTTTGTAGTCAAACTTAACTAAAAAACACCGTGTGTAACACATACAAACAACCAACTAAACATATTATCTTTTTTGGTACAATTAAACAGATTTTTTCATGACCATTCTATAGTGATCTTAGAAATATGAATTGGATTAATCATCTAAAAAGTCTCTTATTTTGTGGTGAATGATCACTTTTAGGTACTGGGAGAGGATCCAAACAATGTGAAAGCACTGTTTAGAAGAGGAAAAGCAAGATCAGAACTCGGGCAGACAGATGCTGCCCGAGAAGATTTTCTCAAGGCACGTAAATACGCTCCTGAGGACAAAGCCATTTCAAGGGAATTACGTTTGCTCGCAAAAGAGGAAAAGGTTGTTTATCAGAAGCAGAAGGAGCTCTACAAAGGCTTATTTGGAGCAAGACCAGAACCTAAACCAAAGCAAACTAATTGGCTGATTTTGATTTGGCAATGGGTTCTATCAATGTTCCATCGTCTTTTCATGCGTCAGAGGCACAAGGCTGACTAATCCGAACGTTTTTTAACGAATGTGTTCTATTTGTTTGTACATCACTTGTACTATGATATAATTGTACTAAGGGGGCGTTTGTTTTTTTATTTTAAGCCTTATTTGCCTCTTAACACTTACTCCCTCCGTCCCACCCAAGTGTGCACCATTGACCAAGGCACGCCGATTAAGAAATATTATTAAGATAATGAAAATATATGGTAGAAAATGAAGAGAGAGAATGAGTGGAGTAAATAGTAGATTGGTTGAATAAATTGTATGGTGGAGAATGAGTAGAGTTAATGAGTGGGTGGGGTATGGAGATTATAAAATATTAAAACCTTTTCCATTTTTGGTAGTTCACACTCGGCTGGGACGGACCAAAAGGGAAATAAGTGTACACTCGGCTGTGGCGGAGGGAGTATTCATTAAGAGGATTAGAAAAATAAGTGTGTTTGTTTTTTTTTTGAAATAAGGCTTGTTAGGCTCTTAAAGTCCTCTTAATTTTAAGTGGTTAAAATGTTGTTGAATTGCCTCTGAAAGCCACTGTTTAATATTTGGTTTTGGGTAAAAAAATTTTAAAACTGTTTACTGTTTCATAATGCATTTACGGTTTTTTTTTTTTTTTTTAATTTTTTTTTAATTTTTTTTAATTTTTTTTAACTGTTTCAGATAATGAATTCAGATACAAAATCAAACAACTTATCCAATTCAGAATTCAGTTTTCAGTTGATGCCTCTTAATCATTCAGCCATTTTCAGAACTGAAATCAGATTTCAGCACTTATCACTTAAAAAAAACAAAAACCCCCTAAAACTTTTTTCTTATTTAGAACTGCGAGATTTATTTTTGGATGAATTCAAAAGGAAAACATGATATTTATAGTGGGACGGAGAGAGTATTTTAAGTTGTTGACTTGTTTCACTTTTTAGGGTGGATTAAGGGATTTTTCATTTTTTTTTTTCATGTTCTTTATTGTTTTGTTGTTTTTACCCTGTTTGGCTTTTTTTTTCCTAAGTAAATCAGTACACTGTTCAGAGCATAAAGTTATAAAACGAGTTTATTTCAATGTCAGAAACTACTAAAAAGTTAACTGTTTTTTTAAAAAAACTGTTAAAAAGTTAACTGTTTTATTCAAAAACTGTTAGAAAATTAATTTTTTTCGTAACTGTTTTTAATTCTGTTTAAAATTTCTTTTAAAAACCTAAATTGAATAAATAAATAAAATAAAATAACGGTTAACCGGATAAATCGAAAAACCGGTCTAACCGGAAAACCGTAACCGAATTAGGTTGTTAACCGGTTCGGTTTCAGTTCTGATTTTCCAAGGTTTAAACCGCCGGTTCGGTAACCGTAACCGAACCGGCCACCTCTATTTCAATGCTCCCCATGAGGTTTGAAAAAATACGAACACTACACTAGACATTGGTAAAATAGTCATTTTCTAAAAAATAAAGTCGACAAAAGTGGAAATGCGAGATGAAACAAAAATTTAGAGGGTACCGATACTTGTCCAAACCTCATAAATGAACAAATAACACAATAGTCGAGGTGTTACATGATATATGAACACAATGATCGAGATCTAGACTTCATACCTCTCAACGCATCAGTTAAAAGTCAAAATATAAATAATAACTTTCTTATTACCAAAACACTATAAAAATATATATATACATAAAATTAAACTACCAATGTTGCTTGACCATAGAGACCCAAGCACAATAACTACAAACAATCTTTTGAGAAATATAAACATAAACAGCAAATGATAAGCTCATCAAAACCAAGTCTTTCCAATCACCCTTTTGCTTTGGACTCAAACAATCTTTCAACCCTTTTCCCATCTTCCCTATCTCCACAAACACATTCAAAACCACTCCTTTCTTCTCCTTGTTATCCTCAATCTTCATTTCCGGGCCTCGCAAATCGCACGAAACAATGACTAGAGTTCTCGGGACGGTCTTCGTTTTATTGATCTGGAGGTTTTTGGTTGGAATTTTTGTGGTGTTGAATGGATGACCAATTGAGAGAGCAGCCATGAGAGAATGGAGAGAGGTTTTTGCTTTTGGGTTTGGAATTATGAGTGATCATATTGAGGAAGGAAGCAGCCATGGGTTGTTTTGGTTGACTGACATACCTTTTCTGGAGGATGAGGGCAAAAGTGTCCCAATCTGACAATGGAAAAAGAGCATTTTGATGAAGAAAATATCTTAGTTCAAAATAATATCTTCCAAGGGAGAAAAGGGCAATTTTTGTACCTTTAAATAACTGGTACCACAAACCATGGATAAGAGTCTTTTGTATAATCTCTCAGTACATAATAATAAGCAAAAATATTTTGTTTGGGTGTTCCAAAGTAATTGTTAGAATGTGGAGAGGAGTAGGATTATAATTTCTATATTATTTCACTCTCATCTTTTACAATTGTCCTAAACACCTATTTATACTACTTTTAGAGTCCTAATTCTAATAGGAGATACAATCCTATATATACATAATAATCCTTCTTTGACTAGGATTCTATTTTAGCTATGTATTCTACTTTCCTACTTAATTAAGGAGTCTTCCTAAAATACGAAGCTAACATTAGGAAACAAGTATTTTCTTGCAAACTCGGTCCGCTCCATCGGTCTAGATCCGTTTCACTCGGTCCGATCCATGTCGCTCCACCATATTCTCCAACTCCCCCCCTCAAGTTGGAGGATCTACAACGTAGATACCCAACTTGCCAAATAAAAATTAAAACGTTTTTAAAAAAAAAATTCTTTCACTTCGACATGCAACATCTGCGCCAAGTTCTTCCTTTTTCGTGTTGCAGTTCAAGCAACCTCGGGTTCGTCCTTTTTTTTTTTTTTTTTTTCAACAACAACAAAAATTTGTTCCAATATCTGAAGAGTCATCTACATCAGGTCTTCTTTCTTCAATTCTGTGCACAATTTGTGCTCGCACATATTTTCTTTTTCTTCAATCTCCCTTTTTAGAGTGAACGACACTCGATCATCGTTTTTATAGTGAACGACACTCAATCATCGTTTTTATAGTGGACGACACTCGATTATCGTTTTTATAGTGGACGACACTCGATTATCGTTTTTATAGTGGACGACACTCAATCATCGTTTTTATAGTGGACGACACTCGATTATCGTTTTTATAGTGGACGACACTCGATTATCGTTTTTATAGTGGACGACACTCAATCATCGTTTTTATAGTGGACGACACTCAATCATCGTTTTTATAGTGAACGACACTTGATTATCGTTTTTATAGTGGACGACACTCGATTATCGTTTTTATAGTGAACGACACTCAATCAATGTTTTTATAGTGGACGACACTCAATCATCGTTTTTATAGTGAACAACACTCGATTATCGTTTTTATAGTGGACGACACTCGATTATCGTTTTTATAGTGAACGACACTCAATCATCGTTTTTATAGTGGACGACACTCGATTATCGTTTTTATAGTGGACGACACTCGATTATCGTTTTTATAGTGAACGACACTCAATCATCGTTTTTATAGTGGACACTCAATCATCGTTTTTATAGTGGACGACACTCAATCATCGTTTTTATAGTGAACGACACTCAATCATCGTTTTTATAGTGGACGACACTCAATATTTTTTTTTTTTCAAGGGATAGTTTGGTGGTTTTGGCGTATAAGGTTGACTTTGGGTGGGGCGGTGGTGTAGGAGGTAGAGAGGGTGGGGTTTTGAGGGTTGATGGCGGAAGCTAAGGTGGTGAGGGTGTGGGGCGACTTAGGGTTTCGCGAAGAAGTTCTTCTATGGATCTAGGCTCTGATATCATGTTAAAATGTGGAGAGGAGTAGGATTATAATTTCTATATTATTTCACTCTCATCTTTTACAATTGTCCTAAACACCTATTTATACTACTTTTAGAGTCCTAATTCTAATAGGAGATACAATCCTATATATACATAATAATCCTTCTTTGACTAGGATTCTATTTTAGCTATGTATTCTACTTTCCTACTTAATTAAGGAGTCTTCCTAAAATACGAAGCTAACATTAGGAAACAAGTATTTTCTTGCAAACTCGGTCCGCTCCATCGGTCTAGATCCGTTTCACTCGGTCCGATCCATGTCGCTCCACCATATTCTCCAACTGTAATCAATAAAGTCTTAAAATGGAAATGAGACTCAGTTGTTATATTCATAACAATTATTCACTTACTTCATTTTCTATCTCATATCCAATTATCTACACTCGCAACACCTCACTTTTTTCCTTAATTCTTCTGTCAATCCATTTTATGCGTATTACTATAGAACAAAGAGAATATACATTTGGTCCTCATTTTATGGAGTAAATACTCCCTCCATCTCATTTAAAGTTCACTTATTTTATTTAAATATTCACTTATTTTTCAAATGGATGTCATATTTGAAAGCTTACCATTTCTATAATGGAAATGTGAACCACTTTTGTAATACTTACAACAATTACCTTACTCCACTTACTATCTCCTACCCAACTATTCACATTCATAACACATCACATTTTTCTATTTTTTCTTTATTTTTGTGTCCACATCAAATAGTGAACTTTAAAATGGGATGGAAAAAGTACTTTATTAGATATTGTCGAAAATTTGGTTTAGGTAATTTTGTGTGTGATGAATGTGTTTCTACCCATCCAAATAATATATTTTGTGACTTGTTTAATGCTCAACTTTGGGCGTTTTAATGTCTTTTTGAAGTGTTTATGAGAGCAGGAAATAGAAGGAGAAAGTCATGGATTATGATATTCAAGAGTACAAAAAGGAACGATCAAGAGTTGAGTGGCAAAGGTGGAAAAAATGAAAATAACAGAAGGACAAGAAGGATGTTCCCCTGTGCAACCAAGACCATTAGATAGTACTCGACGAGAGATTTTCAACGATTTGTAGCACGTCCAAATCGAAGTCCGTACGAAGAAATATGACCTCCGAAAGTTTGCTGAGAAAGGTACCGCAAATCACGAAAAAGGGCGACCGCATACATGCAAAGAGGGCGACCGCACAAAATCTCAAATCACTTGGGCAGACGCACACCCTAATTTTGGGAGGCCGCAAACCTTAATTTTGGGAGGCCGCACACCCCCTCGGCACAACAAATTCAATTTTTCGAATTTCGCAAGGATTTGGTGATTGTTTCCATATTTGTTTGCCTTTTTTCATCCTAGTATAAATAGAACAACTCCAACCAATTTTAGGGCTATATTTTTGTATGTTTATATTCTACTTTTTAGGATTGTAAATAATGATTAAAGTTTTACTTCAAGATTCAATTCAGGTTTTTATAAATTTAATTGAAGATTTGTCGATGTTCATTAGGAATATGAGCGACTAATCTTCTTAATCTTTGGAGTGGAGGTAATACGTATTAATCCTCTATATATTAATTAATTTTACGATCAATCAAACGTTGTGTTCTTTAAAAGTATTCATAAATTGAAGTTTTCTAGCTACAATCACATGTGTAGATGTTATTGGCTTTTAAACTAAATCTGTGTGTGGTGATTGTTAAATGATTGCTTGATCCATACAAGTCAAAAATTTAAGGAATATAATTTTGGTTTGACAAGTGATTGCAAAACAGATTGTAGGTTCTTTATTTCTAGGATTTTAATGGGTTATTGAATATTGTGTGGAATTTGCAGAAGATATAATATTTTGAGAACACTAAATTGTGTACGTGTGAACGCCCAATTTACTTAATTGAGTGAACCCCCAATAATGATTAATTGTACTATTAATAGTCATATTGGTGAGATACATATGAATCCATTTAGTAGGTTTTTCTCTTCTTGAATTCAGTAATCTTTAAATTGATTTGTTTATTTCCTTGTTTTAGCAGATAACTAATTTCAATTGTTTAAGTAGGAATTAAAACAATAAAAACCAAAATAAGTTTGTCATTTAATTTTATTGCTGAGATCTGAACTATTGATAACACAAGTCCTTGTGGGATCGACCCTCACATTCGCGCATTACTATTACTGTAACTAGTGCGCTTGTATGTTATGAAAATTGTCATTGAAAGTGACTAAAGGAAAGAAAGGAATGTGATCAACCCTTGGTATGAGATTATGCAAAAATTCATGTTTGGTGGTTGAAACATAAGGTGGCATGGGTGAGCAAAGAGATACACTCAATTGAAGATATATTTTGAAGACTTTATAGTTTCACTGGTTTGACTTCGTATGTCTTTACCTTCATTTGTAACTGTGAACCTAGCACGCGATTTTCGCGATATATTACAAGCATATAAAGCTATATTTGATCCTTAAAGAGTAGTCGGGTTGACAGTTATGGTTAAAAATGCATATGAGTGTCCTTGTGTATAATTTTCATCTTATTATCTTTGGTTTAAAGCATGACACAAGTGACCTTATAAGATATCTTATTTTGGTAACGATGATCTCCCATTAATTATTCATATTTCATACTGCGGTGGAGAATTGTAGTTAGATGCATCAATTGGATTGTAATCTCATATTTATAATAACTCTTGTAGATCATGTGTTTTCGTAAAGATCTGAGACTTATATTTCTAACAACCCTTTATATAATTTGAACATATAAAAAAAAACTTTTTTTATTGTATTTATATTTCGTAGTTAGAAAGTAGTTTTGTTTTATTTTAGTTTTTGTTTTACTCGATTACGAGCAGAAGATAAGTTTGGGGATATTTGATGGATGTGTTTCTACCCATCCAAATGATATAATTTGAGACTTATTTGATGCTCAACCTTGGGTGCTTTAATGGCTTTTCGGAGTGTTTATAAGTACAGGGAATAGAAGGAGAAAGTCATGGATTATGATCTTAAAGAGTACAAAAAGGAACTATCAAGTACGGAGTAGCAAAGGAGAAAAGAATGGAAATAAAAAATGTACAAGAGGTATGTGACTATTCAACCAAGACCATTGAATATTACTCGACGAGAGTTTTCCAACGATATATGGAACGTTCAAATCGGAGTCCGTATAAAGAAGTTATAACCTCCGAAAGTTTGCCAAAAAGGTACCGCAAAGAACGAAAAAGGGCGACCGCAAACATGCAAAGAGGGCGGCTGAACAAACTCCCAGATCACTTGGGCGGCCGCACACCCTAACTTTGGGAGGCCGCACACCCCCTCGTTAATCAACTTAAGTTTTCTGAATTTCACAAGTATTTGGTGATAGTTTTCATATTTTTGGCCATTTTTCACCATAGTATAAATAGAACAACTTCAACCACTTTTAGTGCTATCTTTTTGTATGTTTCTATTCTACTTTTGAGGATTGTAAACAAGGATTAAAGTTTTACTTCAAGATTTCATTCAAGTTTTTATGAATTCAATTGAAGATTTGTCGATGTTCGTTATGAATATGAGCGACTAATCTTTTTAATCTGCGGAGTAGAGGTAATATTTATCAATCCTTTATGCATTAATTAATTTTACCCTTCATCAAACGTTGGGTTCTTTAAAAGTATTCTTAAATCAAAGTTTTCTAGCTACAATCACATGTGTATATGTGATTGACTTTTTAACTAAATTCGTGTGGGGTGATTGTCAAGTGATTGCTTGATCCATACAAAGTCGGACTTTTAAGAAATATAATTTTGGTTTGCCAAGTGATTGCAAAATGGATTGTAGGTTATTTATTCCTAGGGTTTTAATGGGTTCTTAAATATTGTGTGAACTTTGCATAAGACATAATATTTTGAGAATACTAAATTGTGAACATGAGAACGCCCAATTTTACTTAAGTGAGTGAACCCCCAATAATGATTGACTGTAATATTAATATATATGGTGAGATACATACTAATCCATTCCGTAGGTATTTCTCATTCTGAGACTGTTTTTGATGTTCGGAATGACAATCGAGAGTGTATCTTCTTTGGGTCTTAATTCGAGAATGACCTTAGATTGCCCCTGGACCCTTTTATTATTGTGTTTCTGGACTTCAATAAGTGTCTACCCATTCACATTACCCCAAACACTATTAGGTCCTTAGTTTATTTCATCGTGGTGAGCCGAGTGTTAGGCTATGAACCAACTCTTGCAAGCCTGTATACATATTATACCAATAAAATAACCAATGGCAACCTTAGCCTAAAGACCAATCCTAACTTTCATAAGGCATCCCCCCCCCAAACAATAAATTTGAGGTCAAAATACGTTTACCCCCCTCCCCCCAAAGTATCCAGGCAATCCCACTTTGCACTTTAAACTGAATTTTGTCCCAGAGTAATACTCTTATTTGCCTTTAGTCCCACCTTGACCCATTACCCCTAACGGAGTTAGAAATTTAACGAAATTTGGTTATGTGCATGTCATATGAGGGCTATATTGGTCATTCTAGTTTTAAAATTTAATTAACCTTTAATTTGTAATTCTTTTTAATATTAGATTTTCTTATTTATATAAAATAATAATAAAAAAAATATTACTAAGATAATGCATTTATTTCATAAAAAAAAACTTACTACAACATAGTAATAAATATAAATATTTTTGAAGAATAAAAATTATAAATATAAAATATCTAAACTAACCCAAAAAAGAAAAATAAAGAAAAGAAAGCCCATGTCCAGTTCGTCCCCTCCCCCAACCCCACCTCCCATTTCACCCAACATTTTATCCTTTTTCTTCAATAAACCCATCTCTCTTCTTCATCTTCCATAACCACCAATCTCTCTTCCTCCTTCGGTTATGACCATCAGCCCACCCCCACATTCCCAGCTCATTATCCCATCACCATCCATCCCCGCCTTTCCTCCCCCTACCTGCCCTTTGTCCTCCCCTTCCATGTAAGCCTCCCCTTGGCATGTTCTTCATCACCTAGCTACCTTCAAACTTGTCCTTTTCATCTTTGAGTTCGTCCCACTCTTTTCCCCCAAATGAATATCACTCCTCATCTCATCTCCACCCTTATTCCCGATTGCAAATATCAAATTTTTGAAACCCTTCACAGATCTAGATCTGAGATTTGGGTTGTTATTTTTTATTTTTATCTTTCATTTTGGTATGAATTATTTAGATTTTGAAATTTTTGGTGATTTGGATAATTTATTGTGATTCCGTTTTGCTAATTTGTTATTTGTTTTTGTGAAATTGATGATTTAAGGAGGAATGTTGGTGGCGGCGATTGGAATTGGGTGGTGGTGGCGGCTGCAATTGGGTGGTGAAGGTAGCGATATTTTGGGAGAATTGGTGGTAGTGGTGGTTGATGCCAAATTTTGGAAGAAATGGTAGTGGTGGTAATTGAATAGTGGGTGATGGTAAATGTGGTGGCTGAAATTGGATGGTGGTGATGGTCTGAATTGGGTGTTGGTGGACGGAATGGGTGGGGGTGGTAGTTGATGGGTGGTGGTTGTTGACCAGTGGGGGTGGTGGGATTGGGTGGAAAAGGTATTGCACCATCAATAATAATGAATTGCCATCTATGCCCTTCTTTTTTCAATGATAAATATTTAGAAATCCCTCAAATAACATACACATGACAAAATTTCGTAAAATTTCTAACGCCGTTAGGTATCATCTGTCGAAGTGGGACTAAAGGAAAATTAGAGTTTTAATCTGGGTCAAACTTGGTTTGGGGTGCAAAGTGGGATTGCCTGGATACTTTGAGGGGATAAACGAATTTTGGCCTAAATTTGACCAATGGAATCAAAGACAAATTTTTGTAATTGCCAATAGGTTTGGGTGGAATTTTCCTAATCCCGAAGGTGTTATGCCTCTTAGGGTTGCTGCCAGCAGTTATCCTAATTCCGCCAATGCCATTGAATTTAAAACCGCTATAGATACGTATATGGATAGGTTTTCTGGCGATAAGGTGGATGCGACTTATTGATATTCCGGCCATAATAAAGGATGAGGCCATGCTGATATACGCCGGAGTGGCCCCATGAGAGGAAACTTGAACATGGATCCCATGGTGGAGACTGAATCCTCACTCTTTGACCCGGACTGGAGGGTTCATGATTTTTTTTAATTTTGAGGCCAAGTGTGGCACATGTAGGATGGGCGCGGTCTGTGAAGAGCCCGAATGGATTGGTCTCTGCTTGATTCTTACTGTTTTGCACTTTTCTTGCATTTGATATCCTTTGTTTCTAATGTGTTTTTTTTTTATTTTTCTTTAGATCCTTAAGATCCTGATATGGCTCCAAAAAAATCAGCCGCTGAGCTTCAGGCCGCCAAAGCGCGCCAGCTGGAGAAACGGAATGTGGCCAGGCAGAGGGCCTTAGGGAACACTGCTGCTTCCGACGTGTCTCTTCCAGTGGTTAACCAGGCTACCGGGGCTTCTTTGGCCGCATGTCATGGTTATCTGAAAACTGGTGAACTTCCCCATCGCGGTCTTGCGGGCAGAGACCGCGGAGATGATGGTGATCGCGGGTGTGGTGCTTCTGTAGGCCAAACTGTTGGCTCCGATCAGGATTTAGGCAAGGAGATGCCTCTTCCAACCTTAGACAATCAAAACAAAGATAAGCAGCCTAGGTTCCAATCTCCTGAGACTCTTCCCTCCGGCTAGGACAATCATGTGAGCTCTTTTTCAAGGCTGGCCACAATCTGCGCAACCCACTATACCATTGAAAACATGGAAACTAGGGAGCGAGCTTGGGATATTAGTGAACGAATGGAGGATGTAACATTCATTCGCGGTGTGGATTTATTTGGCCGTCGAGGTAATAATTATGTGGTGGGGCTCGGTCTTCTAAATAGGCTTTATTAACTTTGTATTATCCAAACGTAGAACACAACACAAACAAGAAGCACCATTAGAGACCAAGCCGGGTTTGATTTCGGCTCAGGCCCTCGGGTGTGAGAATGAGATCTTTGAGGTATTATGAACTGAGAATAAGGCTTTAATGCCTTAATGTGTATATGTGATAGGGTTTAGACAATGTGACTTATCTTGTCCTAAAGGACAAAGAGGGATATTTATAGTGTAAAAGAGATCTGCTAGGAGAGATCTCTACCGTTGAGCATGTTTGTCTTCACTTAGGACACATGGCAAGCTCTGATAGGTATGTAAGATCAAAGGACACTGTTATCGTAGTGGATGTCGTTGAAAGGACGAAGGACAAAGGAGTAGGTGACAATTGGTTCGGTGCCACAACGCACATGATGATCATCTGAATTTTCATTTAATGGACAGGGACAGGCATGCCAGTTAGTGTCAAAGGTCATACGGAGTCGTGTTCTACAAGATATGAATCGAAATTCAGAATAAGACTGAGAGCTTGGAGTAGCCCCTTAGCTCGAGGTGCGGGATGATAACAGATAAGCGCAGTCTGGTGATAACTCGATTTGGATAAATTGTGGTCAATTGGTTTAGAAGGTAAGTTTGTATGAGAGCGGTCTTAGGCCCAATTTGGACGGTTCGAGCTCATAATAGGAGATCGCAAAATCATTGATTTCGACTACGACAGTTTCATTATCTAACAGGACGATGACGTTGTTTCAAGAATCTCCGGTGTCAAAGGCCGCAACAATAATGCCAAGTAGCTAACGTGTGTTCTACTCCTCAAGGCCCACAAGTCCTTAAGCAAAATCATTGATTTCATTGCTTATAAAAATTCCTCCCATAGTAAAGATGTAACAAAAAAGGGTAACACACTGGTGGATTGGATGTTTAAGTGTGATTATGTGAGTAAATCTTATTGTAGATGTAATTAGGTTGAAAGTTTAGTGTAGCTAGGAAATCATTTCAACACAACAGAACACGGATGTGAGTACAGATGTGAGTTACAACTACATCCACCAATAAGCAGCGAAATAAAATAAAATGACATAAAAAAAATTAAACGTTTACTGGTTCTTATCCAAGCAAACAAGGCTTTAAAGGTTTTCACTATTAAAATATGTTTACAGAAGAAAACAAGAATAAGTGAAACAAAAAGATTAAACTACTAAAACAAGTTCTAACTAACTTCTAAACTAAGAACAATTTTCCTTTACCAAAGAGAGCCTATTTTAAACAAAAGTAGAACAAAGAACTTGAAAGAAATCTAGATGTGAGCTCGGAGGTAAGTCAAAACCTCACTCACAACCTAAAAGAATATATTGAATCCGTGAAAAACACAAGGTTGTCTCTTAAAAAGAATTCTCAATCCGTGTATTCTCAATATGTTGATGGTCTTGTATTTATATGCACATTTGAAAAGTTCTTCAATCAATCAAAGTCTTCCTTATCTGATGCAATCCAACTTCTACAAGGAAACATAAGATTGACACTCACAAGGAAAGATATTTGTTAAAATATTAGATCTAGTCTAAATATATTTACATACATAAATGTTATGTACATATTTAACAATGTCCTTTTCCAAATAGGAATATAAATCTTTGTTAATAAAGACATAAAATCCACTTACCAAACTTACCAATTGTATTCAAATTAGGGAAGTCATTATTCCCTAAAATCTTACTCTTTCAATCTCCCCCTATTTTGGACTTTATGGTTAAAACAAAGATTTAGTAAATATAGATCAAATAACCAAGACTGTCAAGTTTCAAACCTCCCCCTAAAATGGATGCGTGTGAGGATGTGTAGAAACATTCACACAAAAATTGCATAGACATTAGTCAGTACAAAAAAACTTGTAGTTTAACAAACCAAGGCAAATTAACATCCATCAAATGTTAGGAGGTTACAGACCAACTCAGTTTTAAGAAAATCAAATCCTAACCATTAACAGAGCAAAACAGTTTAAGAGATTAATCAAAACATAAAACAAAATAAACTCCCCCTGAATTCAAACACCTTCACCTTCTCAGCTTCCCCAACCTGTAGTATTATTAGCAGCAGCATAAACATCTTCATCAACTTCTTCTTCTCACCTTTTTTTTAATAGAAAGTGTAGTCTTTCATTTTTGGAGATTCACCTTCAAAGCTTTTAAGTTCTCTGCATGAGTCTGGGAGGCAAGCAATTGAGCCTTGAGAGATGTAGTGAGTGCATTAGTTGCAACAGTTTTTGCATCTAGGGCTTCCACTTGAGCATCAATAGAATCCGCAGATCTGTAGCTAGATGTGGCCACATCCTGACTCACATCTTCAGATTCAATCCCCATTGGCATATCAACAAACCTCTGCTTTGGGTCTAGAAGAGTCTTGGATTCCTTAAGCAGTTCAAACTCACTCACTCTAGCCTCACACTTTTCCGTTTTAACCCCTTGAGCAATTAGGATTTGAGAGATGAGAGAGGGGTAAGGCAGGAACCATTTATTGGAAGGGGACTCACAGTACCCACAAATTTTTTTAAAGATAAATGCCCCAAAATTGATAGCCTTCTTGGCACCCAACTTATACATCAAGTCAGCATGAACCCTAGTAATAGAAGTTTTGTTATCGGAAGGGAAAAGGTTGGCAGTGATGATGAGATGGAGAAAACAGTAAAAGGAGGTGAGGGATCCACTATCCTTAGGTTTTGTGGGCCAAGCTTTTAGCTTCCTATGGGTTAAAATGGACACTATCTCATCCTTAGATGCCTCACAATCCTCATCATCCACTTCATCTAGCCCTAGAAATGTATTAATGATAGAGGGGAAAAGATATGAACTTCCCTTTGACATAAATTGTGCAAAACGTTGGGAATGCAGGGTTGTTCAGGACTTTGATCAAGTTGACATAGAATTCATGCACAACTTTGAGAAAGAAGGTTTTGGGGTGATCAACTGTTAACAACAGACCTCTATCCTCAAAAATTCAACCAGGCCTAGCTTAGCAAAGGTCTCTCTATCTCTTTTCATCTATTTAATCAACACCTTATTCACTATTTGCTCATGCCTTTCAGAGGCATCTAGAGATAAAAAATTTAGGGGAGACTGGGGTTAAAGCAGTAGATGAGAAAAGATAAACAGGATTACCCCTTTTTGATGTCAGTCTTGAGGATGTGCGTTTGGATGTTTGCATATCTGATGTCACATCCTTTTGGAGAGAGGGCTTCCTTTCTTCTCTAGCAGTTGTCTCCTCATCAACAATTTCTTGATCTTATTTTTCTTGCTCTAGCTCCTCAGGTCCAAGCTTGAAATTTTCATCTTCAATTGTATCATCACTATCCTCACTTGATTCTTCTTCCTCCAAAACTAGTTCAGGCTCAGTTTCTGCAACCTTCTTCTTCCCTTTCAGTTCCATCAGCAAATTGGCAAGGGGTTCCTCATCTTTGTCAGCTTGAGAGGGCATATCCTTCTGTACCCTAGTCCTTCTGACCAATTTGAACTGGGGTTCCTCCTCCTCTTCTTCTTTATCCTCAAGAGTAATTGTTGTTGAGGGTTTGCCACCACGTAGCTTCTGTTGCTTGGCCTTGTCCGCTTCAGATAGTTTTCGAACTCTGTGGGATGATCTCCTCACCTTTTTGGGGGGTGAGGACTTGATAGTTTTCCCTTTGGGGGTGGAAAGTGGTACCTTCCTCTTCTTTGTAACTGGGGAGTCTACAGAGGGAACATTGGCCAAAGGAGGAGTAGTTACACCAGTTGGTGAAATAGAAGATGGTAGAGGAGTTGGAGCCTTTGGTGGCGAGGGAACATCTGTTGGTTCCTCAATTGTTGGTTCAGGTGGAGGAGGCACCTCCATTGATGTAGCTTCAGTTGGTAATTGTTCAGATGGTAGTGGAACAAAGAAAGGAGTGAGAGGTTGAGTTGATTCAGGCAATGCCATAGAAATTGGTTGCACATCCAGAATGTCTTCCTCACGAATAGGGTTTGATGGCTCCATTGATTCTGCAATTTGGGTTAGAGAAAGAACAACAAATATGGTGTGTGTGGGTGAGAGAGAAAATTGGGGCAAAGGGGAAGAAACACAATGAGGAATTAAGGATGATGTGACGGATGTGAGTCACATTTATACCCACAACTCCTCCTTTCCTACTCAATAAAGGATTCTTACCTCTTTAGGACTCTAGGCAAGCGACATGATTTGACAGAATCCCCAACGGATAGAAACCCTTGGCCTTCATACACGGATGATCACCAGAAAATAAAGATTAAATTCAATCAACATTCTATTTACCTTTTTAGGATAACAAGGGATCTTTTCAGACATATCTCTTCCACACATACCCTTTTGAAATTGTCCTTCCTTTTTCCATGAGAATCTTGGTATACAACTTTCCTTTTCATAAGAGATATTGGAAATTAAGAACATGTTAAATCAAAAAAATAAATTAAGAATGAAAATGAACTAAAAAATATTTACAAAGCACCCTATATGACCTAAGATGTTGAATGACTAGAATGATGCAGCACAGAGGTGAATAAAATAATCTCAGTTTCATATATGTCATAGCATGTGAGTCACATTTGGGGACACATCTTGATCACAAAAAGTCAATGGGCAATAATCTAATCTGCACAGCTTCTAGGATGCATCCACCCATTTTTTATTGTGGATAAATTGCATGTTGAGTAGCTTTCACTTTTCTTATTATCCAAAGATATCCCTTTGTCCATTGATCTTTTCAAGTTTGATTTCAAACTATTATATTGAGGATCAATTGATCACACTGGACTGGCTTCATTCAAATGGGAGAAGCATCTGTTTCTCTTGATTAAGGCACCCACTGTGAGATATCTAGGAAGATTGTATCAAGTTATCAAAAGACAATATGAACAAGAAATGATCACAAATAAGTAACCAGACATGTCAATAATGTAGGACAAACAAGTGACCACACTAAGATATTTTGTGCTAATACATTATATTTTTTTTTTGAGTTAGTAAATATACAGATGTGTCAACGGATGTGTGCACATTTGTGATCACATCCTCAAATATCACACAAGCCAAGAGATTTCCTCAAGTAGGAAATCTCTCATGATCTAATGCCTTTGTAAATATATCAGCAAGTTGATTTTCAGTCCCAACGAATTCCAGACACACAGTTTTTTGTTCTACAAGATCCCTTATGAAATGGTGTCTAATATCAATATGCTTGATTCTGAAATGTTGGACAGTGTTCTTGGATATGTCTAAAGCACTATTGTTATCACAAAAGGCAGTAAGAATTTTGCTATTCAACCCATAGTCTTTAAGTATTTGGTTCATCCACAATATTTGTGTGCAACAACTATCAAGGGCAACATATTCAGCCTCAGCTGTAGATAGAGATACGCAATTTTGCTTTCTACTATACCAAGAAACAAGATTGTTTCCTAGATAAAAGCAACCCCCTATGTTACTCTTTCTATCATCACTATTGACTGCCCAGTCTGAGTCACTGTACCATACCAAGTTAGTGTTAGTCTCTTTGGAATAGTATAACCCTAGGTTTGCAGTCCCATTCACATATCTGATGATCATTTTCAAGGCCTTAAGATAGGAAACCTTTGGTTTAGCTTGGTACCTTGCACAGAGACATACACTATACATGATGTCAGGTCTACTAGCAGTGTGGTATAACAAACTACATATCATACTTCTATACACAGTTTGGTCCACACTTTCACCATATGTGTCATGACTGAGCCTTTGGGATGAACCCATTGGTGTCTTAAGGTGTGAGCAGTGTTCAAGGGAGAACTTTTTCATAAGGTTATTGGCATATTTGGATTGGGAGATGAACATACCTTCCTTAAACTATTTGATCTGTAAGCCTAGGAAGTAGTTCAATTCTCCTACCATACTCATCTCAAATGTGGAGGTCATGCTTTCCACAAATGCAGTCAATATGGTGTCTGAACTTGAACCAAACACTATGTCATCCACATAAATTTGAACTACTATTATCTCCCTTTTCTCCCTTTTCACAAACAAGGTTTTATCCACTTCACCTCTCTTAAAACCAAGGTGGAGAAGATGGTCAGTCAACCTAACATACCAAGCTCTAAGGGCTTATTTAAGCCCATACATAGCATTTTTCAGTTTATGCACATGGTTTGGGTATTCATGATCCTCAAAGCCCTTAGGTTGTTCTACATAGGCCTCTTCATTCAATACCCCATTCAGAAAGTCACTCCTAACATCCATTTGATGAAGAGTTAGTTTGAGGTAGCAGGCTATGACCAATAAGAGTTTTATGGACTCAATTCTGGCAACAAGGGCAAAAGTTTCCTCAAAATCAACCCCTTCAACTTGAGTATACCTTGAGCCACAAGTCTGGCCTTGTTCCTAGTAATTACCCCCTTTTCATCAGTCTTATTTTTGAAAATACATTTTGTCCCTATGACATTTCCATGAGAGGGTCTAGGAACTAGGGTCCAGACATCATTCTTTTCAAACTGACTCAACTCTTCTTGAATGGCCAAAATCCAGTTTACATCCTCTAAAGCCTCATTTATGTTTTTAGTTTCAATATTTGAAACATAACAACAAAAGCTTACCTTGGAGAATGCTAATAAGCAACTCCACAAACCAGCTAGTTCCCTTTAGTTTACCTTTCCATTTTGCTTGGTTTTCACCTGATCATGCACATCTCCCACTAATTGTGAGGTGAGATGGTTTTTATGGATTCTTGATGGGATATCCCTTGATATGTCCACACACCCATCCTTATCACCTTCTGGATTATCATCTTTGTCAGATTCAGAAGAACTATCCTCAGGTTCAAAAGTTTGGGAGGATGTGGGGACAGATGTGGGTGTGGATGTGGATGTAGATGTGTCCACATCCTTAGTCACATCCTTCTGTGCTTCAGTATTTGTTTCAGTCTAAGCTCCTTCTTGTTGCACCACATCATTTGTGTTTGTATCTTTCCAGTCCATCAAGCAACCTAAAATGTCATCTCAACAGTTTTGAGGTTAAGATTAAGTGAATCATCAAATACCACATTTACAGATTCCATAATAGTTTTTGTTTTTAGTTTGAACACCTTATATTTTCTACTATTAGTGGAGTATCCCATAAGTATTGCTTTATCACTCTTGGAATCAAACTTGTACAAGTATTCCCTATTATTGAGTATGTAACAGATACAAACAAACATATGAAAATACTTTAGAGAAGGTTTCTTGCTAAGTAGGATTTGATAGGGTTTCATAGAGCTCCCAATTCTGAGAAACACCCTATTGCCAATGTGACAGGCAGTATTCAAGACCTCTGTCCAAAATTTCTTTGACAGGTTTTTGGAACTTAGCATAACCCTAGCCATTTCTTGTAGTGTTCTATTTTTCCTCTCTGCAACTCCATTCTGTTGAGGAGTTATAGGAGCAGATATTCATGAGTAATTCCCTTGGAGTTGCAGAAGGCAGTAAACATGGAGTTTTCATACTCAGTGCCATGGTCAGACCTAATCCTTAGAGCCTTAAGGCCATACATATTTATGACCCTTTTGTACCAGTTTTGAACTCATCTATGGTCTCAGATTTCTCCCTTAAGAACATTACCCATGTGTATATGGAGTAGTCATCAACACACATAAATGTATACTTCTTACTACCAAATATTTCTACCTCTATAGACCACGTCAAGTCAGTGTGTATCAACTCCAAACATCTAGATGTGGAGCATTGTTGGACCTTTAAACACACATTTGTTAGCACACTCATTAGCATAGTGACCAAAGCCACGACATGCTCTACATTGCACAGATTTAGAGGATTTCTTATTCTCTAGGTTTGGTCTTTTGAAGCAATTCTCAGTGCTAACTTTAGGTTTCTCAGCACTTGGAGCAGGCCTGTTGGGAAACTTGTTCATCCTTTTATTTTTCAGCATAGAACTAATTTTTTTAGAGATGAGTGCCAAATCCTCATCCTCAATGATTGACTTGTCAATTTCTAAGGAGAGCTCAACCAGTTCTTTTGGAACAACTTCAGATCTTTTGAGGGCAAGGCTTATGGCCTTGTTCTTTTTCTGAGCTTCAAGATTTAGCTTAAACACAGTTAAAATACCAACAATTTTGTCTGAACCTACTGTGTTGGTGTCTCCTCTATAACAACCACCTTTATGTTGAACCTTTCAGGTAAGGTCCTCTAAATTTTGCTCACAAGTCTGGCATTAGAGATAGACTCACCAAGACTGATGCATTTATTAGAGATCTAATGGATCTTAGCAGCATAGAAGACAATGTCTTTTGCCTCCTACATTCTAAAAAGTTCAAATCAATACATTAAGATTCCAAGTCTAGTAGATTTAACACTTGGAATTCCCTCACATTGCATCTGCAAGATATCCCAAGCATTTTTATATAGCAATACATTTATTGGTGATAAGCTTGTACATAAACATGGCTGGAAACAGCACACATGGCTTTAGAATTATAATTTGCGAAAGTGATTTCATCAATAGTCCATCTTTCCTCAAGTTTTCTTTCAAAAATAGATTCACCAACACCCGATGCATGCTTCTTCTCCACAGTGTGAGGTTGCCAAGCAACAAGTATACACATCCACGCTCTTTAATCAATTGATTTGACGTAGTTAAACATTTTAGACTTTCAAAAAAAAAAAATTGGTGTCATCCAAGACTGGAGGCTTGTTTTGATGATTTTGACATTCTATTATAACTACACTTTCTGGACCAACACTAAGTAATATGTCGAGAGTTGGATCTAGTTTAGCTAGTAAATAAGTTCAACACAACAGAACACGGATGTGAGTACAGATGTGAGTTACAACTGTTCACACATCCACCAATAAGCAGCGAAATAAAATAAAATGACACAAAAAATTAAACGTTTACTGATTTTTATCCCAGCAAACAAGGCTTTAAGCCCAAAAAAGTTTTCACTATTAAAATTTGTTTTACATAAGAAAACAAGAATTAGTGAAATAAAAAAATTAAAATACTAAAACAAGTTCTAACCAACTTCTAAACTAAAAACAATCTTCTTTTACCAAGGAGAGTCTATTTTAAATAGAAGTAGATCAAATAACTTGAAAGAAATCTAGATCTGAGTTCGGATTTGAGTCACAATCTCACTCACAACCTAAAAGAATATATTGAATCCGTGATAACACAAGGTTGTCTCTTTCAAAAAATTCTCAATACATATCTTCTCAATGTGCTGATAGTCTTGTATTTATACGTACCTTTGAGAAGTTTTTCAATCAGTCAAATTGTTCCTTATTTGATGCAATCCAACTATTACAAGGAAAAATAAGATTAACACTTATAAGGAAAGAGATTTGTTAGAATATTAGATCTAGTCTAAATATATTTACATAAATAAAAGTTATGTAAATATTTAACAATGTCATTTTTCAAATAGAAATATAAATCTTTGTTAAAAAAATACATAAAATCCACTTACTCAACTTATCAATTGTATTCAAATTAGGGAAGTTAATATTCTCTAAAATTTTACTCTTTTATAAGTGTTAGTGTTGTAGATAAAATGTGTCAGTAGTATTAGACATAAAAAGTGTAAGTAATGTGTCCTTGAGTACTAATACAACAGTTAAAAAGTGTTAGTCGTAATGTAAAATAGTATAGTGTTAGCATAAAAAAGTGTCAGTGTTATCGTAAAAAGTGTCAGTGTAAAAGACTGTCAACGTTAGTGTAAAAAAGTGTCAGCGTTAGTGTAAAAGAGTGTCAGTGTATGTATTATTAAGTGTCATTGTAAAATATTATCAGTGTTAGTGTTAGCGATGTAAAAACATTTTTTCCTTTAACTTAAAAAATTGATATTTTATAAGACCAACTCATAAATTGATAAATTATTCAAAATAATTATTTAATAGTAAAATGAAAAAAAAAAACCCGTGTACGTTAATCTAATTTACTTTTTTTAAAAAGCTAATTACTTCGATGGGATTAGAGCATCTGCAACCATGTCAATTACTCACGACGTGTGCTGAGGTGGAGCCATGCCATCTTCATCCATGACAAATTCACATGACATAGATGACAAAATTCAAAATGTGTTTATACTAAGCCATGGAGTCATACTGACATTGTGGCCCATAGATGACAAAATATGCTACAATCTCTCTCTCTTTCTCTCCTCCCCTCTCTCTCTCTCTCACATCACACACAGTTGATTTGGATTGTGCAAATGTATAAATAGAATTAAATTAATTATTTTATTATAATTAATAAAATAATTAATTATAGTAAAATTTACAATTAATCGTTTATATATTACAATAATTAATAATTACCCCCTCCGTCCCCAATCTAAATGCACAGTTTGACTTTTTTATGAAATTTGATCATACGATAATGAGAAATTAGAACATTTTGATGAAATTTTAAAAGTTGTTATTGATTTATTACTAACAACACTAACAATTAAAAATTTTAAAATTTAATTATAATATATCAATTTCTCGTAGTTGTATGATCAAATGTCATAAAATAGTCAAAATGTGCACTTAGGTTGGGGACGGAGGGTGTATATGATAGTAATAAATGTAATATAAATGAGTAGAAAAGAGAAAATATGGTGAGGTATAGTAAAAAGTAGGAGAGAGAAACTGAATAGAGATAAAATTGTTTGGAGTTGTGGTTATTGATAATTGATGACGTGAAATTGAGCTGGAGCTGGAGCTGAGAGGAATGACATGACTCATATTTTAAAATTTATGACTACGAATGCTCTTATTGACTAAATTTTAAAATTCATGACTACGGATGCTCTTATTGGCCAAATTTACATCTGCGGGAAACAGCGTGACTAATGTTTTTCAACTTTCAAAACTGAGTTGACTAAACTCATTTACTAACGTGCACCCAATGCGCACTCCGCTTCACCTCCCAAGAAAGCAAAAGTCTCAGTCGAACTGTGTGCGCACTACGCACTTTGCGTATTTAAGTTTCTCTCCTCTTCATTACTTAAAACTGCGTTGACTGGGATGATAACCAATATCTCCACTTTCTCTCTCTAAAAATAACCTACAATTTCAACATTTCTCATCTCCGTCGGCGAGCTCCGGCGGTATATATCTCCGGCAAAAATTAATCTGATAGGTTAGATTACTGTACTTTTGTACCTTTGAAATCACTGTGTTCTATCCTGTTTAACTGCCAATCAGTCTGACCTAATTTTGAACTCAGGATTTAGAATTGTAATCAGTCGTTTGTATGGTTGTTTGGAGCTTAGTAAAGTTGGTTTAGCTTAATTTATGAATTAGAAGTTGATTTATTGGATCTGTCGGTGGAACTGTGAGCTTGTTTTTTGGTAGAAATTAGGGTTTGTTGCAGTTGAGTGTTTTACCCTTGCATTCTTTTTGCTTGTTATGATTGGTGATGGTAAATTCTGGTGGGAAGAAGTAATTTTGGAGATTTTGGGTTGATTATATGGGGGTAATTTTGATTTATGCATGTTGTACTTGGTATGGAAGGGTTTCAATTAGTTGATGATGGTGGTGTTTGATTTGTGTGATGTGGGGGGTTTTGGTTGGTTAGGGCTATCCGTTGGGAAGTTGTTGCTCCCCCATTTTGTTGTATGATCTCTTTGAGTTTGCTTCTGTTTCTTATTGTGAGTCAAGTATGAAAAGGTTGAAGTCTAGTGAAGATCTTGCGTCCTTTGGGGAGAAGGGTGTTTTCAAGGACTGGGGAAGGAAGGATGAAGATCCGAGTTTGCATCGTTCTTCATCCCATCGGGGGTTTCATTTCAAGACTGAGAATGTGAGGAAGGGTGTGTCTTCCTCGTATTCTCGGTATGATAGATCAGAGGATGATCGAGAGGGTTCAAGGTCGAGCAGGAAGAGGCCAGATAATGATATGGATATTTATGATAGGAGAAAGAGCTATGAGCGGTACAGGGATGGTGGGGAGAGGGGGATGCTTAGTTCCTCCCCACGTGGTGCTTATGGTCCTGATCGGATTCATCGATCTGAAAGCTTTTCAAGGAGAGAGTTCCCTAAAGGGTTTAGATCAGAGAGAGATCGCTCGAGGCGGGAGGGAAGTGTTTCATCGTGGCGGAGGTTTGGTGGGGGAAAAGATGTAGAGGAAGGTAACAGGAGTGGCAGTGATTCAGGTAGAGGAAGTAAAGGACCTGCGGAAGATGTGGGGAAAGTGAAGTCACCACAGGGATTAAGATATGCAAAGTCGCCATCTTGGTCAAGGGACTCTGGAAGTGAACAATCAAGGAGCATTGAAGTAAAGACAAATGAAAGTTTGCCAGCAGAGAGTGGTTTGCCTGTAGAGAGTGGTTTGCCAGCAGAGAGTGGTTTGCCAGCAGAGAGTGGTTTGCCTGTAGAGAGTGGTTTGCCGGTAGAGAGTGGCAATAGCAGTGAAATGGAAGAAGGAGAGCTCGAACCTGATCCTGAAGCCATTCCTGTAGTGGAGTCTACAGATGAAGATAAAGCTGCTGTGGCGTTGACTAAGAATCAAGATCTTCAATGTGAAAATGTTCTTGAGAAAAAACACGCAGAAGATGCGGTGGAGTCAATGCTGAAAGAAAAGATCCACCTTGATCAAGTCTCCGTTATTGCAGAGAAGTTTGAAACTGAAAGGCCGGAAAGTATTGAAAAAGTGATGAAGAATGTCAAGAAGATATCAGATTCTTCAATTCATGAGACAACAGACAGGGGAGATGCAATAGAGACCTTAGCAGATAATCAAGGTAAAAACAATGATGAGGGCGTCAACAATAATGACAGTTATAAGGAGGAGATGAGTATTACACCAGCTAAGAAGTTGCAGGCCTTGGGTGAGGAACAGAAGCAAGACAATGGTATACTTCTTGAAGTTAAAAGAGAGCAAATCCAGACCCATGAACCAAGTAGGGAAGCTGCAGGGGGAAACTGTACGTCTGAGTTTGTGTCTCTTGTAACCCAGGAACTGACCCATAATTTTAAGGATAAGGGAAAAAGCGTGGCCATCTCTCCACTTAGTGGTCCGACTTCTAGGGAAGACAGTCTGAGGATTGAATATGAATCAAGAGGCATTTCCACTTGCGGGGAGGCTGCTACGGAAGGTCAAAGTACGAGGGGATTTGATCTGTTTTTTAGAGATCCTGTTAAAAAGCCAGAAAAAGTGGAGCCATCATGTCTTAGCAAGCCAAAAGATGAAAAGCTGGCCCTTGAACCACTTGATCTTTCTCTCAGCTTACCAAATGTTCTGTTACCTATTGGTTCTCAGCATACAGCTCAGGCTCCAGGATCCCCTAGTCGTGCAATGAGTGCTCATTCCCTTGCCAGCAGTTTCCGAACAAGTTCTGATGGATTTACTACATCAATCTCTTTCTCAGGTTCTCAGAACTTCAGTCACAACCCTAGTTGTTCATTTGATCAAAATTCCGTAGACTATGAAAAATCTGTTGGTAGTCGCCCCTTATTTCAGCCTGTTGATCAAGGTACTTCTGTGACTTGGCGAGTTCAGTCCTCAGATGAGCAGAAGATGGGTGAAGTTCCCGTGTATCATAGGAGTTTGTCGAACGGAAGTGGCTTTCATCACTCTCAGGCATCTCAAGGTCTTTCAAATGGTCATGCTGCTCAAATTCAGCATCTTAGAGTTGCAGAAGGAAGTTCTAGACTCTCTGTTGGACTAGAACGACAACAAAGCAGCAATAAGCTTCTGTTAGGAACACAGTCTAGACACCTGAATGATGTTAGATCCCCTTCTCAAAGTGGTGGATCTCATGATAAAGGACCAGAATATGGTAAAGATAGGAAGCGGAGTATGAGAGAGAAAAGTAGTAGCTTACATAGGACCAATAGCAGAGATGAAACAGAAAAGATGTTACCTGGTGCTGCTGATGTAATTGAGCCTATCCTTACTATGATAGTTTCTGAACCTTTTCACATTGTCGCCAGAAAGTTCAATGAAATGACTGCACAATATGTTACTTGTTTGAAAGAGTCTGTACGTGAGATCATCTTGAATCCTGGTAAAGTAAGGCGCTTATCTGCCTTTCAGAAACTACTTGAGAGGAGGTCAGATATTACCTTGGAGATGCTGCTGAAGTCTCATCGCGCACAGTTGGAAATCTTGGTATCTCTGAAAACTGGCCTACAAGAGTTCCTTCATCGAAATTACGATATACCATCTTCTGATTTGGCAGAGATCTTCCTGAACTTGAGGTGCAGAAATCTCACGTGCCGTAGTCTTTTGCCTGTTGATGAATGTGACTGCAAAATTTGTGTGCAGAAGAATGGTTTTGCCGTGAATGCATGTGTCTTGTATGTTCGAAGTTTGACATGGCTTCTAATACATGTAGCTGGGTTGGATGTGATGTATGTCTGCATTGGTGCCACACAGATTGTGGATTACGGGAATCTTTTATTAGAAATGGTCATAGTGCGACAAGGGCTCGAGGGAAAACTGAAATGCAGTTTCATTGTGTTGCTTGTGATCATCCTTCTGAGATGTTTGGTTTTGTGAAGGAAGTATTTCAAAATTTTGCAAAGGGGTGGACATTGGAAGGTTTTGCTAAGGAACTTGAATATGTAAGACGAATTTTCAGTGCCAGTGACGATATTAGAGGGAAGCGTCTGCATGACATCGCCATTCAGATGCTGTCAAAATTGGCAAATAAGGCTGATCTTCAAGATGTACGGAGCTATATTATGGGGTTCCTTACTGGTAATTACTACATCTGGCATGGTGCTTATTTGTTCTTGATTATTATTATTATTCCATCCATCCCTTAAAGCCTTTCCGTTTTTCAAAAGATTTATCCCTAAACAAGTCTCTGCTTTCTAGTGAAGTTACTAAATCCACCTTAGTTACTCTCATGATGTAATTTGCACTTGAATTCATTTCCTGTGAACATTTAGGGTGTTTATGTACACGTACTAGTATAATTGCTTCAAAGTCATCTTCCTTAATTTGATTGAAAAACAAAATATGGACACTCTTTTAGGGAAGAAGGGAGATCTTTCCCTTCTGTTTGGTGATGATTAATCAGATTGATGCTGATAGACACTTGAATTAATCCTTTGTATTCTGCATGCAACTCCAGACATTTTTACTGCAATTTTTTTTTTCTATTTTTCTTCTTAATTTTAAAAGCAGCAGAAGAAAAAAAGTATTAGAACTGAGGTTTTCAAAATTTTGAGATCTTTGTAATAAAGCGTGATATAATTTTGTTTGCATATTACAAGTTTATGTAACATTTAATTGCAAGGGAAAGTTAACTACATTAAGCCTCTGGGCCTAGCCCTTCTCTAGACCCTACACATAGCTCAGCACTAGGTTTCCCTTTTTTATTGTGAGTTTGTGTAACATTTGAATTTTAGTACGTATGAGACCATTGTCAAAGAAATATGAGAAATTCACTCTTTTTGTGTCATACTAACTAGATGTAGAGCAGCTCTGGTTTGTATTACTTAAACTGCAACCAATTTAATTGTTAAAGAAATATGAGAAATTCACTCTTTTTGATTGTTACATTTGTATCCGAAGCCTACAAAATGGGAAATCTGTCTTTTGATTGCCCATTATCGATGCAATTGATTAGACCTTGTTTTTTCTTTCTGTGCATTTTAATGAATTGAATTGGTGCCTGTTAACCGTATTACAATGGTGGTTCTGTCATACAGTGTGATTGAACTTTGAAACCGACCATTTCAAACTCCACAGAGTCTAGATACTTGACTAATATTTCCTCATATTACTCTAGTTTCTTTCTCTTCTTCTATGATTCTACCTATTATTTGTCTGACCGCTAAATTATTGACATGCATGGTGTACTGCTTTTGTAATTATTGAAGAGATTTTGCCTTCTTTCTGGTCAAAAATGCATTTCCTATCTTCTTTTTCTTGGCATGTATGCTAGTAGTGTCAATTTATACTCACGGCACAATATGCAAGTTTGCATCAAATCAGTTGTTCTGCATCATCAAAAACAATGTTCATTGATTCCCGGATAGTTTTTAACCTTAGATTAAATATCCTATATGCACGACTGTTTGAAGCATATCCAAGAAAAATGGTCTTATCACTCTTAGAGTCAAATTTTGCTAAGTAGTCCCGATCATTGAGAATGTAACACACATTGTCAGTAAAAATTCCCTTTTGCTGAAATCTGCAAGCTGGTCTTATTTAATTTGTGATAAATGTTGAAGTGAGTGGGACCATGAGTAAGATTGCTTGGTGTTATGCTTCAATTTTATTGGGTCCTTCTTTTGAGCTCTTCTTAGAGTCCTCGGAGACTTTAATGAATGAATGAATAAGCCACAATTCAAGTTTTCTTGTTCCCACTGGATATTCCAATTGACTCAAAGAGGTCTTTCTCACTTATTTTATATTCCTGATGCAGAAAGTGAGTCCGTCAAGTCAGACAACGCTCCTGTTTCACAGGGGAAAGAACAAGGAAGGAAGAATCAAGAAGATGGTCATAACGGTACAGTTGGCACTAGCATGGATCCCACTTGGCTTAAATCCATTCACTCAGAAAAGCCTTCTCCATTAGAAAAGCCAGGTGGATTTCTACCTACCTACACTTACGAACACAGCAATAAACACACGTCAAACTCAGATTCACAAAGAAACAGCCCCAGAGGGCCCGTTTTTGATGAGTTGGATAGCATTGTGAGAATCAAACAAGCAGAGGCTAAAATGTTCCAGACACGAGCTGATGATGCAAGAAGAGAAGCTGATGGGCTGAAACGCATAGCAGTGGCAAAGAATGAAAAAGTTGAGGAAGAATTTTCTAGTCGAATCTTGAAATTGCATTTACCAGAAGCTGAGGAAATTCGTCGTCAGAAGTGGGAAGAACTCCAGGTTTTAGAAAGGGCTCATCAGGAATACTTTAATATGAAAGTGAGAATGGAAGCGGAGATAAAAGATTTGCTGTTGAAAATGGAAGCCACAAAACGAAACTTTAGCTCGTGACATATCTCAGGTAGCCTTTTACCTTAAGAAGTTAGATTTTCCTTTTTTGTTTATTATTTATTTAAATTAGTTTGTTGCAAGTTCAGTGTACTTTTTATGTGTTAAAGTTAGTTTGTTGTAAACCTAGTCTCGTTTTAAACTCATTGTGCTGCTAACCGCAATCTGTACAGACAGTGGCGTATCTAGGATTTAGAGTGAGGGTGTGCAAAAAAAAAATATATAGGGTGCAAACTGTAATTTTCGAAAGAAGAAGGATGCAAAGTGTAAATATGTGAAAGTTAGATATTTCCTTCGTCCCAGACCAAGGGTCCTAGGGTTGGATTTCACGCTTCTTTCTTAAGATTTTTTTTAAAAAATGAATAAAAAATTGTAAGTGGGTAGAAGATTAGAGGAGAGAGAATGTAAAAGTTATAAGGGTTATCTTTCCCCCTCAAATATAGATTTAATTACAATATGCCACTAGTAATACCTTTGTAAATATATGGAGATTATAAGGGTATAAATATTCAAAACACTGTTTAAAATTTGCCATTTATGGAAGGGACTCTTGAAGTGGAACGGGTCAAAAAGGAAAGTATGACCCTTGAAGTGGGACGGAAGGAGTAAAACTTTTATCTAACTTTCACATATTTACACTTTGCATCCGTCTTCTTTTGAAAATTACAGTTTGCACCCTATATTTTTTTATTTTTTTTTATAAATACTCGATAATTTTTTTTCAAAATGTCAGGTGCGTCATTTGCACTTCCTGGCGCCATACTGAATCCGCCCCTGTGTACAGAGACCACCTCTATGTTAGAAAAAGTTCTCAGTTATTATATGGTTGAACCACAGTTGATGTTCCTCGCAAAGTTGCGGTCATATATATGTATAATGGTTGACCTGTTCCGTTAGATTGCATCGATGAAGGTATCATACAATCCAGACAGTGATGTCTGGAAAGTCGGGGAATCTCAAATTCTGATGTTCCTAACCCATATTTAACGGACCTGTTAAATAAATAATTAACCCCATCCATCTAAATATTTAACGCCCATATTTCACGGAGCTGTTAAATAAATATTTAACCCTGTCCAGTTAGATATTTAACGAGAAAAAAAGAAAAAGAAACAAACAGGCTAGTGAAATAAATAATTAACCCCATCCAGTTAAAATTTAACGGGAAAAAAATATCATGGCTTCGCCCGGGTTCGAACCGGAGACCTTCAGTGTGTTAGACTGACGTGATAACCAACTACACCACGAAACCTTGTTGACGTTTTGTGACTATATTTATATATTAAAGATATTTACTTGGCATACTTATTGAGAAACTATTGGCAGGTAGAACCAGAGGAAAAACAGATTGTTCTTTGATGTAAAAAAAAAAAGAAAAAACAATCTAATCAATACCTTATTCTATGTACTCCCTCCGTCCCAAAATGTTTGTCCCATTTGACTTTTTTGTTGAACTTTGACCACAAATTTATGAGAGATTAATCATGTTCATGAAATTCTAAAAGTTGTTGTTGATAATATTATTAATGGTGAATCAATAGAAATTTTTAGAATTTCATGAATATAATTAAATTGTCATATATTTGTGGTCAAAGTTCAACAAAAAAAGTCAAATGAGACAAACATTTTGGGACGGAAAGAGTACTTAATTTGCGTAACTCTATTCCTATCACACTACCCATTATGCTACAAAATAAGAGATAAATATACAAAATATATACCGAAATCTTATCACTTATTGTAGTAATATTCTAATTCTAACACTCCCCCGCAGTTGAAACGGGAGGTAACCGAACATTGTGACCGTCCCGAAAGTCCAAGAACAAAACAGATGGTAGTCCCTTCGTAAAGATGTCGGTCAACTGATGTCTAGACGGACCATGTCGAACACGAACTTCACCCCTAGCAACCTTGTCACGAACAAAATGGATATCCATTTCTATATGTTTTGTGAGTTGGTGTTGTACCGGATTCCCCGAGAGATAGATCGCACTCACGCTGTCACAAAATACTAGAGTGGCCTGCTGAATCGGACACTGAAGTTCCAAAAGTAGGTTCTGAAGCCAACAAGACTTGGAGACAACATTAGCTATACCTCTATATTCGGCTTCTGCACTTGACCGAGATATAGTAGTTTGTCATTTGGCGGACCATGAAATCAACTTATCACCTAAGAACACACAGTACCCTGACGTAGATCGTCTTGTATAGGGACACCCTCCCCAATCCGCATCTGTGAAGGATACCAGTGATGTCGTCGAAGACGCAAATAATTGTAACCCATGACTAGTACCTTGGATATACAGAATTATTCTCTTGAGTGCCTGCATATGTTCTTCCCTAGGATCATGCATAAAGAGACACACTTGTTGGACCGCATAAGTGATGTCAGGCTGTGTGAACGTCAAATATTGGAGCACACCCGCGAGGCTCCTTTAAAGGGAGAGATCAGTACAAGAAGGACTATTATGAGCACTCAACTTTGGCTTGGTGTCAACTGGAGTGGAAGAGGGTTTACAAGATGTCATGCCCGCACGTTCAATGATCTCTAAGGCATATTTCCGTTGTGAGAGAAAGATGGTGTTAGTGTTATGCCCTAGGCCTATGATTGATAGACTTATATGCTGACATTATTTATTATTATATGAGATGTTTATCATTTGATTATTATATATGTTTTTGTATATTTGTTTATAATAATCCCCGTCCCTAATTATTAAGAGAATAATTAGTATAATTGTCAATGGATAATCATACGATGATTATATGCATAGAGATGCACATTGAGATTATGGGTACTTGTTAGAGAACAAGTGACTGGACTTGACCCGCATGAGATTTATGTCATGGTCAAATGTCATAATTAAATCTCATAAGGTTACTTCATTTAGTCTCTAGACCTGAGATTATCATGACCTTACATATGATGAAAGTGTTGGGTTTCGAGGGTCCATGCGCAGCGGAATAATGCAAATAACTCGAATACCCAAAGCCCTAGAATCCGTTCTAGATGAATAATTAAGAAGTATGAATTAGGGTTACCAACCTTGAGTGCCTTTGTCGTTGATATACGTGCTCCAACTCCAGATTGAAGAATTAGCAAGTCTTCAATATACGATTCTTGAATCACGAACAAATGATCTTGAGAAGCGAAGATCCTCTACGAGTATCCACGCGATGAACGAACCCTAGAACTCTTTCTAGGAGGATTGCTAGATCCCTTGATTGAAACCTTTTCAATCTATGATGAATTGTGGAATTGGTGTGATGATTTTCAATTCACAATTGAAAATCCTCTCTATTTTTTGTCTTTCTCAAAGCTTAAAAACGGAACTGGCTGCTAGGGTTGTATAAGGATACTATTTATACTCAATAAATATATGCCCTATCAAAACCCTTGGAAAAAAAAAACGTTTTCAGCATCAGCGGACATGGGCGGTCGCCCATCAGGATATGGGCGGTCGCCCATGTGTCCAGAGCTTGAATCCTTCCTCCGAAACCCCATATGGGCGGTCGCCATCGTCGGGGCGTGGCGGTCGCCCGTGTGTCCGAAGTTTAATCCCTTATTCGAAAACCATCGTGGGCGGTCGCCCATAAGGGCAAGGGCGGTCGCCCATGTGGACAGTCTCTAATGCCCGGTTTTCAAATAACATGGGCGGTCGCCCATAGCACCTTGGGCGGTCGCCCAACACACCAGAAATCCATAATTCCATTTTTGACAATTCGTTCGATGCGTGTGACCCCATAGGACTATATTTGTAACGACCCCGAATTTCCATAATTCCATAAACATAAATAAATACCCAAAAATACGGGTCCACAACGGTAACTTAAGTCAAACCATTACATAAGTGCGGAAAGATCAAATGTAACGGCTAAGTACAGTAACTAGTACTAATAAAAGTTCTGAAATTCGGAATCATTAAATAATTCATTTATTCTACTTAATTTCTCCGCCTCTTTCTGATGACGGTTCTCCTCCTTTCTATTCCGATCCTGAGGGAAAAAGAAAATGAAGGAATGAGCGAACAATGCCCAGTAAGTTCATACGTGGTCTCATCGATACAATGAGGAGACGACTAGAAAGAACGCATCCAAAAATTATATTCAAGGATAGGTTATAAACAACAATTATGTGTATATTTCATAGCAAAGAAAGTGTGGCAACTACAATTTTGTTATGCTTTCAGACTTCCGTCAATTCCATGGGTCATACCCTACATTGAGTAATTTCCAAAACAACGAACACCTACATTGATGTCGTGTTTTCATAATACATGCTTTTCTCATTAAGCATAGTTTCATAACTAGTAAATTATAATGCATACTAGTTATTACATGGGTTATACCCTACATTGAGCACTCCCATATCGATCACCTACATTGATGTCGATTTTTCATAATACATGCTTTTCTCATTAAGCATAATTTCATAACTAGTAAATAATAATGCATACTAGTTATTACATACAGTGCATTCAGGGGTACAAGAACACACATAGCAATTTCAATATTTGCAGATATTCCATGAACAAGAACATATCATAGAATAAGGAATTTTCAATGACGATACATTTCATCAGAGTATTTTAAAAATTACTGATAGCATTCACGTTTTGAAAAGACTCAATGGAGTTTCCAAACGAATTGATATACAAGAGTACTTAGGATCGTAATTCCTTACCTTAGCTTTGCTTCCTTGCTTAGCAACGCCCTTTACGCGAAATCTACAATCACGTAATAGCATATTTTAGGCACAAGTAACCTTTTATTACTTCTTATGCACCTATACTTCCTTTCCTTAGTTAACCTATGAGTTATTCTTAGACTCACCTTAATTGGTTAACTAACCTTCTATTTTTAGAAGCTTTCCTAATTTAGCAGTTTCTTAACTTAGAAACTTTCTATTTCGAAATTCTAACACTTTGAAACCTAAGTCTTTTAGTATTCTTAAAGTGTTATTCTTCTTTTTCTTTGATATAATTCCTTTTAAAGTCTTTGGACTTCCCCTAAATTCCTAAAGGTTCCTTTAGGTTTCTTAATTTCAACAAAGTCCTTTAACTTTTCAATTTTTATGAAATAGTCCCTCAACTTTTGAAAATTACAAAATAGTCCCTCAACTTTTGAAAAATTACAGAACAGTCCCTCAACTTTTAGAAAATTACAGAACAGTCCCTCAACTTTTGGAAAATTACAAAACAGTCCCTCAAATTTTGGAAAATTACAAAACAGTCCCTCAACTTTTGAAAAATTACTAAACAGTCCCTCAACTTTTCAGTAATTGCAAAACAGTCCTTCATATTTTCAAAATCACAGAACAGTCCCTCAGAACTTTTGAACTTTTCAGTTCAGTCCTGAAGTTAACTGTTCAGTTAGTAACTTAACTGAAAAATCCTTTCAGCTTTGAAAACTCTGCAGTTTAGTCCCTTTTCAGTTTAAAAACTAACTGGAACTCTAACACTTAAATGGAGAACACCCAAATCAAGCCAAGAACACTTTCGGCCGATCTCCCAGGTTGTTCAAAAAATTATTTTGTTCCTCTTTTAATTTTTTTAAACATTAAACAATTATTTAATTTCTATATTCTTTAATAAAAACCCTTTTAATCATATTAATTTTGTTTGATTCAATTTCAAAACAATATGAACTAGGGTTAGGGTTATATCATTATAACCTACAATTCCCCAATAATCAAATCCTTAATTTATTACATAAACCCTAAGATTAATCATTAGAAATCCAATAACGGCTAAACCTAGAATTAAATGATTTTAAACTTTGAAAAATCATAACTAATTCAATTTAAATCGGAATTGAATGAAACAAAAACTTGATTGTAGGTTATTATCTTACCTTGATTTTTGATGAAGGAACAATGGCCAAAGGAAGACCAAAAACGGCTGTACTCCTCCCCCAAGCAAGCCGGCCGCCGCCCCCTCCCTTTCTAGGTTTAGGTTTTTGATTTTTTTTTCTTTTTCTTTGCTAAATGAGAGATTATGAGGAATTAATAATGAGGTTTTTATTTTTATACCCTAGGCTTTCACCTCCTTGGGCTCCTTTGACTTCCTAAGCCCAACTTAGCCCACTTGATTTAATTAATTAACTTGGTCCATTTAATTAACCCAAGTCCAATTCAATTAAGGAGTATTATTTTATTATTATTATAATTAAAATAATACTAAAAAAAATTTTAAATTTTTTTTCGGGTCTTTACATTCTTACCCCCTTAAAAGAGTTTGGTCCTCCAAACTAAACGTACCTTAATTTTTGAAGAGATCGGGATACATTTCCCTCATTTCGTTTTCGAGCTCCCATGTCGCCTCACGTTCTGAGTGGTTGCTCCATTGTACCTTCACGTACGGTATGACTCACCTTCGCAGATTCTGGTCCTTCCGGTCCACAATCTTAATTGGTTTCTCGTCATAACTCAAATCCGTCCGAAGCCTTAGCTGCTTATATTCAATTACATGACTCGCATCTGCCATATACTTCCTTAACATGGATACGTGGAATACATTGTGTACCCCAGCAAGTACAGGTGGTAAGGCTAATCGATATGCCACCTTTCCAACTCTATCCAAGATCTCAAATGGTCCTACGTACCTAGGGCTTAGCTTCCCTCTAATACCAAACCTCATAACACCCTTTGTTGGTGAGATTTTCGAGTATACGCGATCTTCGACTTGGAACTCTAGATCACGCCGTCGATTATCTGCGTACGACTTCTGCCTACTTTGTGCAGTCCCTAATCATTTCGAATATGTTGTACCTTAATTTGCAGCAAGTGAGCCGACTTCATAAGTCTTTCCACTATGACCCAAATCGCGTTATGACCTTTCAACGACTTCGGTAATCTAACCACTAAGTCCATTGCTATATTCTCCCATTTCCATTGACAATGAAAGATACTCTTCCAAATAACAAGTAGTGGTACTTCTACCATTAACCTATAGAGATTTTATACACATATGTCTGTCAACCCTAAGTAGTGGTGCACCTTTCATCTAGGTGACTCCGATACACCTTTTCAGGCGATCGTTGAATAAGGTTCCCTGCACTTTTATCAAAGCGCTCCCTTATCCGGATGCATCATGATAATCACATCTATAGAATTTAAGGTCATTTCAATTCGTCTAAACCAATTCATTCAACATTAAGGTCATTTCAATCTGTCTAGATCAATTCATTTAATATTAAGGTCATTTCAATCTGTCTAGACCAATTCATTTAATATTAAGGTCATTTCAATCTGTCTAGACCAATTCATTCAACATTAAGGTCATTTCAATCTGTCTAGACCAATTCATTTAATATTAAGGTCATTTCAATCTGTCTAGACCAATTCATTTAATATTAAGGTCATTTCAATCTGTCTAGACCAATTTATACAAAGTCCTCATCAAATGGACATAATAATATTATATGTAGTGTTCAAGGTACGAGAACACAAAAATCAATTCCAATCATCACAGATACCCATTAATTTCCTATACATCTTTGTATTCCTGGTATGAACAGAAAATTTCGAATAGTGCGATTCTTGTAAGATCTCTCGCTTTTTGTCTCGGTTGTCTGGTACCCAAATTCCCGACTTATACCTTAAGATTCCATCTTCGCCCATACGAAGATCTTTGCCTTGTCCTTTGCCCATGAGGACATCTCTCTCATCGTCTACACCTTGAGCCTCCTTAACTCTCTCCAAAAATGTAGGTTGAACAATTAACTGAGCTAGATACCCTCTAACTCGCACTGCTAAGTTTGAACCCTCAACGTTATTCCACGCACTTACCCCCTTAGAAATTAATGCCGCTAAGGTTCCCCTATTCTTCCTACTCAATGCATCGGCCACCTTATTGGCCTCCCTGGTGATACAAAATGGTACAATCATAATCTTTAAGTAATTATAATCATCTCCTTTGCCTCATATTAAGTTCCTTTTGGGTGAAAATATACTTAAGACCCTTATGATACGTATGAATCTGACAAGTCGTTCCGTACAAGTAATGTCTCCAAATATTTAATGCAAACACCACCGCCGCTAACTCTAAATCATGAGTAGGGTAATTCTTCTCGTGAGTCTTCAACTGTCTAGATGCATACGCTATTACTTTCTCATTTTGAATTAATACGCAGTCTAATCCTTTAAGCGAAGTATCACTATAATTTACAAATCCGTCTGATCCAGATGGTAACGTAAGAACTGGTGCAGAGACTAATCTTTGATTCAGTTCCTGAAAATTCTTTTCACATTCTTCTGACCAAACTAACCTTGTTCCTTTCTGCGTTAATCTAATTAACGGTCCTGGCAACTTAGAGAATCCTTCAATGAATCTCCTATAGTAACTAGCCAATTCCAAGAAATTTCTTATCTCACTAACTGTGGTTGGTCTTTCCCAATTCACTATAGCTTCTAGTTTTGTTGGATCCACTGCAACTTCATCCTTAGATATCACATGTCCTAAGAATGCCACTTTCTCTAGCCAAAATTCGTAATTCTTGAATTTGGCATACAATTGTTGTTCTTTCAGAATTTGCCGCACTAACCTCACGTGCTCTTTATGCTTTCCCTTAGTCTCTGTATATATCAAAACCTCCTAAATGAATACAATCACACCTTTATCCGATAGTTCTTGTAACTGTTCCTTCAGTTCTTTAAGTAAGTCAACGCTATTCTGACGGTGCCTTAGATATTGGTGCGGTTTATGGTGTTAAATCTATAGAGAATTCCACTTCTCTTTCTGGCCGTATCCCAGGCAATTATTCTGGGAACACATCTTTAAATCTCTGATCACTGAAAGAGGTTCTATACGCACTTCTTTCTTATCCCTATCACTAATATTGGCTAAAAACTTTCACATCCTTTTCTTAACATCATTCGGGCTTTCATCTCCGAAATAAAGTCCACTTGGGGTCTAGGATTCGATTCTTGGTCATAAAACTCTTCTCCAGATGGTAATCTGAAATACACTTCCTTCCTAAATCCATTTTTCTTGGCATGGTAAGCAGCTAACCAATCTATCCCCAAAGATAATATCAAATTCATTCATTCCTAACTCGATAAGGTCAACCTCGAGTTCTCTTTCTCCTATTTTCAAAGGACCACACTTATATGCATATGAAATAGGAATTGTCTCTCTCGTCGGAGTATCTATGACCGGAGGTAATCCTAACGCCTCAGGTTCCAAGTTCATTTTCTTTGCCTAATAAGCACTAATAATTGAATGCGTAGCACCAGAATCAAACAATTGCATACACATTACTAGAATATAGTTGAATTGTATCTTCAACAAAATCATTTGTGGCTCTTGTGTCCTTGACAATCATGGTAACACTCGTCCACAACCACTACCGGTTCTTTTATCATCTTTTTCTCCTTGAGCAATTTCAGCTTCCCTTGGTTCTTGGTACTTCCACTGCGAATGTCTCATCTTGTCACCATTGTAACATTTCTTTTCCTTATACCAGCATTCATCAGTCTTGTGCTCCCCCTCGCACACTTGGCATTTCCCGGTAGTTCTCACCCTTGGGCATCAATTTTGTTCCCCTTCTTGCGGTTATCGAAATTCTTATTCTGGTACTTACTTGCAGTACCTCCTTTCCACGGTTCTTATCCGTAGCTTTCCTTTCGTTACCGGTCTCATCTTGGTCCCAGCTTCCAGTTTCCAGTTTCCAGTTTCCAGTAACACTTTTCGGTCCACTAGCTTCTTTAATAAGTAATAATATCTATAATATTTAATTTAACAAACTCACTACATATGTATACGTAGCCGTCTTGCTAGTTAATACTTTACGGTCCCGTCTCAAAAGACTAACTTTGATTTTATATTTCCGTCTCAACAGACTATAATTAAATTTTGTTTTCGTCTCAACAGACTAGATTTTAACTTTTGAAGACTTTTCGTTTCTAAAACACTTTAATAGTTCTTTTTGTTAACCTCTGAGTTATTCTTGACTCCTTGGTTTGGTTAACTAAGCTTTCTATTTTAGGCAACTTTCCTAAAATAGTAACTTCCATTCTTTCTATTTTATACTTTCTATTTTAGGTACTTTCCTAAAATAGTAATCTCTATACTTTCTATTTTAGGCACTCTCCTAAAATAGTAATTTATATACTTTCTATATTAGGTACATTCCTAAAATAGTAGCTTTCTAAATTTAGTAACTTCCTAAATTTAGCAACCTTCCCCCCTTTAGGACATTATAGTTAGGAAAAATATGACTTCTTATAGGTTTGTTACTTGGGTAGTTTCCTTATTGAGTCCGTCTCAAAAGATTTTAACTTTTTCCTTTTAATCGTCGTTTCATTAGATCCTTGGTCGTTTCAATAGACCACTTATCAAATACCGGTCGTTTCACTAGACCTAAACTTAATTACACTCGACCGTTTCAATAGGCCGTTCATCTTTTCTCATCGGTCGTTTCAGCAGACCAATCATTGTTCTCACTTGGCCATTTCAATCAGCCAATTACTTTTCACACATGGTCTTTTCACTCGACCAACTTTCTCGTTCCAGGTTAGCACACACGCTTAACACTTAAGAACAAAATACAAACAATTTCTCAAAATAAACTCCAATATTATTATTGCATTAAACTCTTTAAATTCCACACAATATCTGGAGTTCGTTTAGATCTAACTACTCATTTTCTCTACTCGTAAATAACTCAACGTCCCACTTTTCAATCGTGAAACAACACCTTCCTAGGTCTTCCCCTAGGTCTTTCACTAGGTTCCTTTTGGTGTCTTTTTAGAACCTCTTGGTCTTCCTCTAGACCTTCTTACTGTCTCTAATTCTTAATCATCATCTTCAATTACAATTGGAGTAGCTTCACTACTCCCAATCTCTTCAGCTTATACCTCAAGTATCTCACCTTAGAAACCTCATTCTTTATTACCTCGATAACTGTCTCGTCTTTTTCTATAGGTACCTTTGACTCTCCTAGGTCATATTACCAGCCAAAACTCAAAGAATATCTCATGATCATCTCCTAGAATCAAGACAGATCATCATTAGTATATCTTCAATACATAATATTTATATACTTAAAGTAAATATGCTTTAATCTTCCAAAGCAACGAGTAAGTTATTCCTTTAACCTTTCCACTTAGTTTTCCTAACTTTATAATTTTCAAACCTAGAACCATTTCTTAATTCTGGGTTTCATTCCTCAAAAGTCAATTCTATTACTCCAAGGTACTTAGATCTAACACTTCCCATGAGACCTAAAACCGGAGCTCTGATACCAACTGTAACGACCCCGAATTTCCATAATTCCATAAACATAAATAAATACCCAAAAATACGGGTCCACAACGGTAACTTAAGTCAAACCATTACATAAGTGCGGAAAGATCAGATGTAACGGCTAAGTACAGTAACTAGTACTAATAAAAGTTCTGAAATTCGGAATCATTAAATAATTCATTTATTCTACTTAATTTCTCCGCCTCTTTCTGATGACGGTTCTCCTCCTTTCTATTCCGATCCTGAGGGAAAAAGAAAATGAAGGAATGAGCGAACAATGCCCAGTAAGTTCATACGTGGTCTCATCGATACAATGAGGAGACGACTAGAAAGAACGCATCCAAAAATTATATTCAAGGATAGGTTATAAACAACAATTATGTGTATATTTCATAGCAAAGAAAGTGTGGCAACTACAACTTTGTTATGCTTTCAGACTTCCGTCAATTCCATGGGTCATACCCTACATTGAGTAATTCCCAAAACAACGAACACCTACATTGATGTCGTGTTTTCATAATACATGCTTTTCTCATTAAGCATAGTTTCATAACTAGTAAATTATAATGCATACTAGTTATTACATGGGTTATACCCTACATTGAGCACTCCCATATCGATCACCTACATTGATGTCGATTTTTCATAATACATGCTTTTCTCATTAAGCATAATTTCATAACTAGTAAATAATAATGCATACTAGTTATTACATACAGTGCATTCAGGGGTACAAGAACACACATAGCAATTTCAATATTTGCAGATATTCCATGAACAAGAACATATCATAGAATAAGGAATTTTCAATGACGATACATTTCATCAGAGTATTTTAAAAATTACTATCAGCCACAGATAGCATTCACGTTTTGAAAAGACTCAATGGAGTTTCCAAATGAATTGATATACAAGAGTACTTAGGATCGTAATTCCTTACCTTAGCTTTGTTTCCTTGCTTAGCAACTGTAAGTACCCCAATCTGGATCACTCCCTTTCAAACACCCGGGAAACACCGCAGACTCATCCACGCAGTCTCGGAGACCTCTCTCACTCAAAACCCTCTCAAAACCCTCTCAAACCCCCAACCAAACCAGGGAGGAGCCTTTGCAGGATAAAAAGGGACAAAGGACCTTTTGGGAATTTTCAGAAATCAGAAAAGCAATTAAGGTCCGTACGGACCTCTTTGTTTCAATGATTACTAAATCCCCTTAAAGTCCACAATATTCCCTCAAATCCCGGGAGAAATGATGACTTCCATGCAGAGTTGGTCCGTACGGACCTCTTTGCATGCAAGATGGTCCGTACGGACCTTATTGCTCAGGGAACATCATCATTCCCAAATATTCTCCATCATTGCAGATTCCCTCAAATCGAGGAAATCCAAAATTACGGATAACCAAGAAGGTCCGTACGGACCTCTTTGCTCCGAAATTTTTACTATAAATGAGGGCTCCCCCTCCTCATTTTTTCACACCTCCCACTTCTCTCTTCCTCCCTAAGCCTTCTGGCTCCCCTTCTAAGACCTTTCGAGGCATTCCCGGCCCCTTCGGATCCTTCCGAGGCCTTCCGAGCCCCCTCGAGGTGCTCCGAAGCCTCTCCGAGCGCTCCCGAGACGCTCCCGCGCTGCCCCGAGGCACTCTCGAGGTACTCTGAGGCCCCTCGTGGTACTCCGAGGCCTTGCCTGGTCTTTCCCACGGTGTCCCGCTCTTTCCGAGTCAAACCGGCGATCCCAAACCTTGCCGAACCTCCGCCCGAATCCAACCAACGATTCCAACGCACGCCGAACCTCTCGCCCGACCGATCTCGACGATCCCCACGCACGCCGAACCTCGCCCGAACGCGGCCTACAACCTCAACTCACGCTGAAACTCTGCTCCGCGGACAACCGGCACTCCCGCAAAGAATCCGAACGCTACTCAGGACCTCAAACACTATTCCCTGCGGAAGACAGAGAGACACGAACCAACTTTGGTAAGGCTTCCTGCCTATTCTATTTCAATACATTTCAATACAATGTAGACATCCGATACAGCCTGCATTTTTAAAAGCACACACACACACAACTTTTTAAAGGATATTAGGGGTATCCGAAAGACTCGTTTTACGAGGCGACTCGGTGAGCTCTAATATTCTAATATTCTCTTCCCGAGGAGTCATCTCGACCTCCGAACTCAAAATCTCATCACACAAAAACAGCTTTAAAATTTATCTTTAAACCGATGCCCTTTTTCAATGTTTTGGGGCTTAATAAAACGGCGTGGCGACTCTACAAAATGCGAAAGCAAACGGCGAGACACCTCCAACCTCGCAAACGCTAAAACGGAATAAGCGGATGCCGGGCGCGATTGTGCCGCCTCTCGGATCCGGGCGACCTCCCGAACAAGCGGCAATTGCGAGATGCACGGGGCCCTCACGCGCGAGCCGGATCCCGGTAATTTCTGGCGACTCTCTTTGGGGACATTTTGTTTTAAAAACTTTTAAACAAAACAAAAGATTTTTAAAACGATGATGAGGGTCAAACTTTCATTTTACCCCTTCCTTTAATCAAGTTGTGTGTGTGTGCACGTGCTTCGTTTTTATTTTACAAAAAAAAAAAAAAATAAAAATACAAAAAAATGCATCAATATACATCTCGTGCATACATTTAAAATTCTTCAAAAATTTCTATTTTACTCGAAAAAGAATTTTAGAGACCGCACACTACGCGCATCGCCGCCTCGGTTACACCGCACTCTACTCACACCGTCGCCTCGGTTACACCGCACACTATGCGCACCGTCGCCGGATACACCGCACACTACAACCCTTAACCCGAGTGGTCTCGCTGCAGTCCGTTTGGTCTTCCTAGGCCTCTTGGGCGCGCACGGATCATTCCAAACATCCCATCCTAGCCAAGCGTCAACCCCGCACGTTTGAGTCTTGAGTCACACTCTGTCCGGACTCGGTTGGTTTTTACCTGGCCCGTGTCATACACTGGATACATATACCATGCCGGCCATTTTCTCGAGTCAAGGCTCGGAACTCAAGATCCCTTGCGTAAGCAAGCGATGAAAGGTCATGCTAAAATCTTGACTCGATCTTGATTTCCGGCTACACCTGCACGATGTTCCGTCCCGATATACATCCATGCTCGCATGACACCATGTCATCACGCCTTTGATACGTCGCCCATGACGATATGACCCACCAACGCCTAACGTCACGTATCCCTTGCGCAAGCAAGGTAAAGAGAGGTCATGCCGAACTCTTGACCTCGATCTTGACTCACGGCCGGCTCGGTTCACTATTCACATGGCTAACGCATCAAAACGAACATGACAGCTCGGTCCTTAGGTTCGATTTTTCTTTAGGCCGGTGGAAACCGCTTGCACTATAGGACCCTCGCCCGGGCCGTCCACCCCGGGATGTCGAAATACGTGTGCAAAACGAGGGGCTTATAGCCGCACGTATGGTCTCCATCGACCCAGGATCTAGCATAGTTGCGAAAAGAAGAGCAATCTTTTCCAACCTACCTAGGATTCTCGAGAAAATCATGTTTTAAGTAAATTAAAACAACAAAAAAATCGTAAAATAAAAGAAACGGAAACCGCATGCCACGTGAGCTTTCCCCTTTTATCCCGTTAGGCCACTCCCGTGTCTAAACCTTGCCCATCACCCTCCGCCTAACAGTAGAGTGGTCAAGAGTACCCGGGAACCCGTCTCCCAAAGGTCAAAACAAAGAAGGTCCTACCTCCTTCCCACTCCGTCACCAGATACCACAAATCCCTACGGCCAAGTCAGTGGATAACAAGGATGAGAACGGGACCTTACCCCAAGAAATTTCCCAACACTCGGAAGAAGTTTGGCAGTCCTCACGGCTATTGAGAAACGTCAAGGTGAGCAACAAGCTCGATCGAAGGTGCCATGCACCACTTCGGAACCTTAGCCACCCAACTACCTCGGGGCTTCCCAAGTCAGACGGCTCCTACAGCCTCTAACGTCTCTCATTGTCTCCCGTAAGTCAACCTCGTTACCCTCGTACGAGCCATGCAAGCTATGACGTAAGGCCACAAGACCTTCCACGGAAAGCTTGCCCATCCAGCCTCCCGAGGTCCCTACTCACCGCCGAACAACGAACACATCTCGGTGGGACGCCTCATTGACAGGAAGGCTTGTCCTGGAAATGGAATTCCAGGATGCAATGAACGAGGGCCGTCCTCGACGAAAGAAGAAGCTATCTTCTCAACAAAAGCCGAAAAAGAGGTACGAATCTGTGATCCCACAGCCGGAACCCTCGAGAACCCTCAGAAAGTTTGACTACTATGTCATCTACTCCAAAGAAATCTCCCCACCCTAGTTCTCGCACAGGCCACGGCAATGTTTGCTCCATGATCACTCGGGGACGAGCTTCGCACCGCCACCGAAGGCCCGAAGGACCAGATAATCCAACCCCGTCTTGGGAAGATCTCAAAGCCACTATTGATGCTTCAAGAAAGCCATGACAAGAACGAATTGAAATGCGCAGCCTCGCCTTACGCCAATCGTGCTCCTCCCACTCCTTAAACGGGAGAGACAAGCAAAACCACAAGTCCAGAGGTGAATGTTCGACACGTTCCTGGCCAAATCCCAAATAATCCTCCACGGACGTACAAAAGGCCACCATACCTCGAGCCACGAACCGAAAAGGGACCCTACGCCAAAGAAGCCGAAACCCTGGACCCAAAGGTCCGAAGATCCCGTGCCTTGACACACTCAAGCGCACCAAAGCTAACATCTCACTCGTCCTTACTCACTTCATCTTATCCGCACAAGCTCAAGTTGGAAGAAAGCCCGGCCTGCACTACGGTTCCCATCACAAGAACACCCGATGAAGCAGCTCGTATGATTGGCAACGTCAATTACAAAGAATATCATCACCTTCACGTAACTCGATCTTCCAAAATTTGGGCCGACCACAACGAGCCTCTCTACATAACAGCTCAACCGGACGAGCGCCGTCTCCTCGGGTGTTGGTAGATTGGGATCATCCATGAACGTCCTTCCACCCAAAATGATGGATTTGCTAGGGATCAAAGCAATCGATCTAAAACCCTCGACTGTGCAATCAAGGCATACGACTCAACATCCCGCCTGGGCCTTGGGAATAGCCACCTTGAACCTTTGGTTTGGAAAACAAATGGTCCCGACAGACTTCCAAGTCATCGACATCCCGATCACATTCACCGCCATTTTGGGACGCCTTGGCTACATCGTATCAATGGGGTGGCATCCACTTCCATCGTCGCGTAAAGTTCGTCCAAGGAACAGATATGACCATCATCTACGGCGACAAAGATAGTCACCGAAAGGACCGATACCAACGGCGTCCCGGCCTTAGAAATCAAACCCGACGATGATGGCATGATGTTAACAGTGGTTCACCATCGAAAGCCCAAAGGCCCAAGTGTGCCACATAGACCTCGCCTTTGATTTGGGACAAGATCCCTCCCCCGATGAAAATGATGAAGCACATGAACTACATCCCGGGCTCGGCTTGGGAAAACGCCATCGTGGCACTCAACCGTATCATCAATATCAAAGAACGTAATACTCGCACGGCCTCGGGATACTCTCCTACTCCCGAACACATTGCGGAGGACAAGCGAGCCGCGCGAAAACGCTCCACGTATAACAAAAGAGGCTTGCACGCAATCTCCGATCTTCGTCCCATGCCTTCGACATGACCAAGTACTTCACAAGGAAGGCCGGCAACTTGGAAGTTAAGATCCGTAAAAGGGAACAGAGCCGATCGCCGCCAAACAAAGCCGGCCGACAACCATGGACAAGCTCCAGCAGTAACCTCGGCAAGATTCAGTAGGCCTCAAGCCAAATCCCGTCCGAAGAGCATTCCTCGACACACCGCCCTCGCCGGATCCACAACCACCACTATTCACAATGAATTTTGGTTCGGGAAAACCCCTCTTTGGCGGAAGAATTCGAAAACTCTCTCGTCAACACTCCCGCCTTCAACAAGCGGGACGAGTCTCGCATTCGAGCTAGCAATGCCCAAGACAAAGCAAGAGACTCCGCAGACGATGCTTCGGGACGAACCACTACTCCACCTCGCTTCTTCAAAGAAGAAATCGAGATGCCGTATCTAATCGATTTTGTTTCGATAACTCGTGATAGCAATGATCGGGAACGGTGACATAAAGCCTTTCAAGCCCCATCTCCTATCAAGCTCATTGCCACTCAATAACCGGGCCACATTCTCCTGACTCTACCGCCAAAGAAAAGGACATGATCGAACAACTTGGTCTCGACCCTCGAGTCCTAGAGTCTAGTGTCAAAACTCATCCCGAGTCCATTAGCTTTGAATTTGAGTCTCTCGAGTCATCCGATGGCCTCACGCCGTAAGATTACGAACTCATTGCCAATAATGTATTCCCCGTATGCTCTTAATGAATGCTTCGATCTTTCCGAGTATCCTCTCATCGCATCTTTAACAACCGATAAATTAACTAACACACAAACAGCTAATAACGATTCACTTGATAAAGAAGTGCATACATTAAACGAACAATACATTAAGCACATCTTTAAGCATGTTGTCAAACGAGAGAAAACCGGCCCAAGCCGCGAGGAGGTTTTAACCAAAGTGAATTTGGGAACCGCCGAAGAGCCAAAAGAGACGCAAATCGGAAGTTTCTTCACCGGCACGTAGCAAGACGCATTGACCGCATTGCTCAAAGAGTTCGTGGACGTGTTCGCTTGGTCTTACCGAGACATGCCCGGATTAGATCCTAACATTGTGGAGCACCTGATTCCCTTAAATCCCGAGGCTAAGCCCATCAAGCAAAAGCTACGCCGAATCAAGCCGTAATGGTCTTTACAAGTCAAAGAGGAGATCGAAAAATGCTCCGCGTCTGGCTTCATCGTGGTGATCGAGTACCCCACATGGCTCTCCAATATTGTCACGGCCACCAAGGCCAATGGAAAAGTACGCCGTTGCGTGGACTTCCGAGATCTCAACAAAGCAAGTCCCAAGGACGATTTTCCACTACCCAACATCGACATGTCAGACACTACAGCCCAATTTCGAAGTCAAGTCCTTCGTGGACGGCTTTTTGGCTACACAATCGCATCAAGATGGCCGAAGAAGACCAAGAAAAGACAAATTTTCACAACCCCTGGGAACCTATCGCTACGCAATGCCGTTTCGACTAAAGAACGCTGGGCTACCTACCAACGGCAAAGAACCGCCCTCTTCCACGATATGATCCACAAAGAGATCAAGTGTACGTCGATGACATGATCGTTCACTCAAAGGGATCGACGGACAACACCTCACGCACCCGAGAAAATTCTTCAATCGCCTCCGAAAACACTCAATGAGGCTTAACCCCGCCAAATGCACATTCGGGGTTAGCCGAGGCAAGGTTTGGGATACATGGTCACCGAGAGAGGCATCGAGGTGGATCCTCAAAAGATCAAAGCTATCATCGAAATGAGACCACCGCAAACTGCACAGAGGTGAAAAGCTTCATGGGCCGCCCGCAATATATCGCCCGCTCACAACCAATTGACCTCTATGTGCGAGCCAATCTTCAAGCCGATGAAGAAGAACGCCGACATCGAATGGAACTCGAATGCCAAGATGCCTTTGAAAAATAAAAGCATACCTTGTGAGTCCTCCGATTCTCTCGCCCTCCCCACGAGGAAAAGCCACTGCTGCTATACCTAACCGTGACCGACACCGCAGCTGGGAGCCATGCTCGTCAAGAAAAGAAAGAGTCACGGTCGAAAACGCCATCTACTTCGGCCGAAAGTTTCAAGGCAATAACTCAATTACTCGCCCTCGAGAAAACCTCGCGCAGCCTGTATGGGTTGTCGGGAAACTACGGCACTACATGCAGCACACGCACACTTGGTTTCCAAAATGGACCCGGCCAAGTACCTCTTCGACAAACCATCTCTGCAATGAGGCTTGCCAAATGGTCTTTCTTCCCGGCGGAATTTGACATCAAGTACGTAAACCAAAAATCAATCAAGGGACGGGCCATGGCCGAACAACCGGCCGATTTCCCAACCGACGAGGCTCGAGGCCCCGAACCACAATTTCCAGACGAGGGAATCTTTCGCAATCGAAGGCGAAAACCGATGGCAATCTGTTCTTCGACGGAGCGGCCAACCAAAAGGGAAACGGCATCGGTATGCTCTTGGTGGATCCCAAAGGACGAGCACACCCCAATTGCTATAAAGCTCAATTTCGAGGTAACCAACAATGCCGCCGAATATGAAGCTCGCGCCGCCGGACTACAAGCCGCACTCGAGAGGAATGTCCAAACTCGAAGTTTATGGGGACTCGCCTTGATCATCAACCAAGTCTCCAACAAGTGGAAAACCATAGACCCGGCTTGCAAAAATACCATGCTCGCATAGAGGACCTCATCACACATTTCAAGAGGTCACCTTCCATTACTTGCCAAGAGACCGAAACAGTTTGCAGATGCCTTAGCCACCTCGGCTTCCCTTGTGGAAATCCCCGAAGGAAAAGCAATCAAACCCTTCAAAGCTCTGGACGAAAGGAAATTCCCGCCACCATTGTGAGATCGAACCGAACCTAAGCCCGTCAATGAGCCATGGTACAACCAGATCTTCCAATACCTCAAGAACGGGAAACCGCCTTCATAAACAAGGAAGGTCAACACACGTAAGGGGTCAAAACCAAGAGCATCATGGCCCTAAAACGCCTTGCCTCTCACTTCGTCATCCTCGGGGACATGTTATACAAGAAACGCTACCATGGGCCACTCCTACGCTGCGTCAGCCAGGAAGAAGCGAGCCAGTTCATGAACGAAGTCCACAATGGGGCTTGCGGTCCCCACATGAATGCCGTAGCCCCGATGCAAATCATTCTCGTGATGGGCTACTACCGGATCTCCATGGAGGCGTATTGCATCCACTTTGTCCGAAGTTGCGACAAGTGCCAACGGTTCTCCAACCTCAATCATCTCGCCGCCCCACGATCTCTACCGCATGACTACACCCTTCGCCCTTTCGCCACTGGGGAATTGACGTCATCGGGAAAATCGCTCCGCCAGCAAAGAACGGTCACGAAGTTCATCTTAGTAGCCATCGACTACTTCACCAAATGGGTCGAAGCCAAGTCCTACAAGGTACTCACCTCCAAGAAGGTCGCACATTTCCTCAAGGAAAACATCATATGCCGATACGGCATCCCAAATGAGGTCATATCGACAACGGCTCACACTTCGAAGGGGAATTCGGCTGCATCGCCGGGCTGAATTCAAGATCACACGTCACAAATCTTCTCCCTACCGGCCACAAACAAACGGCGCCGTGGAAGCAAAGAAACAAAACCCTCGAACGGATCATCCGAAAATGACCACCCGAGGACGAGATTGGCCCGAGAAGCCGCACCTTGCACTTTGGGGGCTACCGCACACCGCCGTAATGCCCACGGAGAAACCCCATTTGCCCCGACATACGGGATGGAAGCAGCCCTTCCCATCGAGCTAGAAATTCCTCACTCCGAGTGCCGCTGAAAATGACATCAACGAAGTCGAATGGCCCGGCCGACATGACGAATTGGCTCGCTAGACGAGCGACGACTAAAGGCCATGGAACACGTCCGAGCCTATCAAAGCAGATGGCTAGAGCTTTCGACAAGAAAGTCAAATCCCGAGACATCGTGGAAGGTGACTCAGTACTCAAAGAAAAGCCTCCCACTCGAACCAACCCATCGGGAAAATGGGAACCCACATGGATCGGCCCTTTCGTGGTTCAAAAGATCTTCTCCGAGGCGCCATGAAGCTAACCGTACCTAGACGGCAATCCCTTCATGAATCCAAATAACGGAAGCAAACTTCGCAGATACTTCGCCCGAAGAAGAACAACCGTGCATCTCTTGGCACTCCATGTAGTGTCGAACTACGCTGCACTGAGCCCTCTAGTCCGGGGAACGTAGGCAACCTTAATTGGTCCGGTCTAAAAATACACAAAAAGTCAAAAGTTTGAATGTCAATCAAGACCTCCATCAAGCTCCGCACTTTTCAAGAACACGCCCCAGAATACCTTGACCAAGTCAAACGACGGCGCAACATCAAAGGACATCCGAGGGTCACTCAAAGATCAAACGACCGACTCATGTCTACTTCCAAGCCAGGCTTGTCTTCGCCTCACGCGCTTCAAAAAAAAAAAAAAAAAAAAAGAGCTCGAGCAAGGGCTCACAAAAAAAATAAAAATATAAAAAGAGAGAGCTCGAGCAAGGGCTCACAAAAAAAGAGCTCGAGTGGCTCACAAAAAAAAAAAAAGAAGCTCAAGCGTAAGCCGCGAAATTGAGGTCAAGAGCCCGACGCCAACAAGAGGCAAGGAAGCTACAAAAATAAGACCGTCAAAACGACTTGTCAAGGGAGCATTCAACCTCTCGCCCAAGCACAAAGCCTCAAAGAAAGGGGATTGCCGTCGTGGCCTGCATCGCTTCGGCCCGCAAATGCAAATGTAAAAGTCCAAAGATGGACGCCGACAAAGCGCACAATGTAAGCAAAGGCAAAACAAAAGATCTTGCGTCTCGACAAAGCTTTAAAAGTAAATCACAAATCACTAATCGGTTACAACATTTCTTGATGAGTTCAAGCACGGTCTACTCTCAAGTTCACAACATGCTAAAAGACAACTTAATACATTTAACTAATAATGTGTTTGCAATGCAATGAATGGATACCTAGGAGGTCATTCCGCGCCATCTCGCGCTTGTCCCTCGCCATTCTTTCCTTTCTTCCTCGTCCCCGACGAGTCTTCTTTCGCTCCACGTGAACCAACTCGCGTCTCTCGCCCGAGATCCGGGGTCCTCCCCGTGAGTCAAACAATCCAAGAGCTCTCGTGGCTTCATTCGCCCGTGCTTCGCTCGGATCTCCTCCCCGCGAGTCCCGTAAAAGAGGACCTCTCCCTCGTCGCCGGTCAACTCTAGTCTCGTAGTCAAACAAAGCGTCTCCGTCACATCCAAAGGGTCGACTGTGCTTCGGCACTCCTAAGGCAATAGCTACTACGGCAACCGGTCCTGCAATCGCTACACGCCCGTTTCTCCAAGACCACTGGGATCGCCCAACACGCCGCTCATACCAAAGCGATACCGAGTCGCCAACACGACGCTCCCCGACGCCTAAGGAGTACCACAGAGGGAAAGCGGAATACTTCCATACCTCGTACAATACAAGAAGGCACCTGAAGCCGCCATACAAAGAGGAACTACCTCCGCAAGAGCAAGGTCATCCTGGCCAACAAAGGCTCCTCGCTTCATCCCAAACCGCCGGAAACAAGCGACGGAATATAGAAGGAGGACCAAGACAAACCCGAACTCGACAACGTAGGACCCTTCCCGCAAGATCCTCCCGGTCTCAATCCTCCAAAGGAACCCACCAATGATCTGATGCGTACTAAGCCGTGCCATCCATCTCTCCCAGCGGACCGATCCATATCCAACACAAGAGGTCGCCGAGCAAATGACCACGGGCTAAACGACGTCTGGAGCTCTGGCATGGCCTCGAAGTCTCTCTCGCAGCCACAAGGTGAGCAAAGCGGGCTTCCCTCTCATAAAACGATCCCGGGCCGCCGACGGCCGATACCACAAGAGTCTCCCCAAAGACCAACGGGACAATATCCTCTCCAGCTGCAAAGTGCCCTACCACATCTAGCAAAGCGCCATCACAAATGCCAAGGAGCCGACTGTGAAAAGCGTCGCTATCATACACAAGGCAAATACATCCCAAGAGACGTCACTCATCATCAACCATGAACCGCTCCTAGCAGCTCGTAAATGTCGATATGACCCGAATCAAGGATCATGCCCCGCACTTCTTCCAACGAAGTACGAAGAAAGTCTCGCAAGCTTCACGCTCACAAAGAAGACCACCAACCAAAGGAAGCGAGATGGCCTCCACCTCCGGTCCTCCAATCAAAGCCCGAAAATCTTCAAAAGTGGGCACCATTTCATTATAGGAGAAACAAGACACGTGCCTCCTAACATCCTGCAACTTCGCGGCAGCCCCGCAACAAATCCCAATCAGAACCAACTCCTTAAAAGACCAAACCGAGCAAAGACGAAACCTTACCTCGAAAGCCCGTCTCTCGATGCCTCATACGGCGCCGCATCCACGTTTTCAACCGCTCAAGGAAGTGTGCTTGCCTCTCCCGCGAAAGCCTCGGCAAAATTCTAGGGACATACGAAGAATCCATGGCAAAAATGGAGGTTCCTAGAGAAAATGGGGAAGAAAGCTCGAAAATGGCCGCAAATGGGGAAATGAGGAAGAACCGTGCACCGGAAAGCATTTATGTCCTTCCCAAAGCAAGGTTGGTCCGTACGACCTCTTTTGCATGCTAAGTATGTCCGTACGGACCTCCTTGCAAACAACCCATTTCCCTTAAAACAAGCATAAAACCACCGTCCTCAAGAAACCTTGCTCCAAATACCCAAACATCGGCCAAAGCCATTTCCGGCAAACCAACACTACCCACAAACGCACTCTCACTCACGTGGCATGTACAAAAATAAAAATAATAATAGCAACAATTTCTAGGACAATTCCCTGAATCACAAAAATAAATGACATTACATCTTAAAATAAAATACTGTTTGCCATGCAAATACATATGTTTTATTACGTGTACCCAAAATGTCTCTGCTAAACAAAAAAAAAAAAAAGAGAGGGATATGAAAAGAGGGAAAGCAAATGAATACTACTCGTAATCCTCATCATCATCCTCCTCGCCAAGATCCTCCAAAGAAAAGTCGGGCATCCCAAATAACTCGCCCGTCACATCCTCCTCGTCTAATACCGAGCACCCGCCCGAGGCTCCCACGAGAAGTACTCGAAGGATCAAATCCGGCGAAAGGATCAAAGAAAGAAGGCTCGAGGAACCCTCACCATGTGCGCCGTGCGGAGGCATGAACCGATAAAAGGGCCGCTCCTCGAAGGCCCCGCAGCCTCCCGAAGAAGTCCCGCATCCATGCTATGCCGCCTCAAAGGCCCTCCCCGCCGCGGCTCCGCTCGGCTCTAGGCGGAGGAACGTCCACGTAATGCCTCAAGGCATAGGCTCGTACGCCGGCACACGACGCGAAGACCGACAGACACCTTCGACGCCATCTTCTTAGCGAAGGAGCGCATCGCCACGTAACGGCGAGTCCGCATATCGTAGGCTCTCCCCGGGACTCCGCACCAACAAGAAGCCAAGGAAACGCTCATCAAATACGCTTATACTCAACAACAAAAAGAGAAAACGCAGTAAAAGATGCCAAGATGGAAAAGAGTCAAGCACACTCACCGATCTGTCGTGGTCCACTGTAGGCAGCAGAGCTCAAGCTCCGAACGGGCATGCATAACCCTCCTCCTCGATCCGTCCCCGCGGACGCACGTGAAATCCGGTCCCGGCATCGGAACCTCTGGGAGCTCGCGGCGCCTCTCTCTCCCGCGCGCACTGGGCGTCCTCGCCTTCCTCCTCACGAAGGCCCCGTACTCCTCTCCGTACAAGATGAACTCCTCGGCACCGACACCGCCAAGGTACCTCTCGAAGTCAAGCACATCCATATCCCGGAGTCAAGCATCCCAAAGGGAGGGTCCCTGAGCCACGGAAGCACACCGGGGCCATGCCGCTGTAAGACTCGCTCCCCCCGTGTACATACGGCGTCACAAGTCAAGCCTCGCAAAGCATCTTCCGTCGCGCTGTCACCTCTGGGAGCCCTCGAACTCATCTCCCTCATACCGAACCCACGGGAACGTAACGAACCCTCACGGCTATCCCGCTCCAAACGCTCCCGCACATCCCCGTAGGCGATGGTGAGCTTCCCCGCCGGTCCTCCTCTTCCTCGCCGTACGAGCCCATCCCAAAGATAGCGAGTGGTACGCAAAGAATGCCTGTGATCCCTATCCCACGGGAAGCACCGGAAAACCTCATAAAACCACACCTGTGACAAAAACAGAGAAGGTTCAAGCAAAAGACAATGGAGAAATAACAAGTCGCTAAATCAAAAACAAAGAATAAACGCATACCTCCAAAGCAAAGTCAAAGCAGCCAACGAATCGCCACCCCCGCTAAACCGGTCCAAGGAGAAGTAGAGCTCGCCCAAGCTCGCTCGCCCCAAGCAATGTCGCACCCTATCCAGACTCAGCCAAGCTCTCCAACAGAGCAAAGGGAGTCGCGGTCGCGTGGTTCGAGAACAAAGTCTCTGACAAGTCATACCACAAGAAGGAGCGCGCCAACCGCTCCGTTGCCACCCGGCCGGTACTCTGATGTAGGCCCCAATACCGGCCGTGATCCTCATCTCTACGTCGCCGTACAAAGATCCCTGTGCCCCTCGCGAGGACGAGGCTCAAAGCCCAAGCTCGGCCAACACATCATCGTAGATCATGTCTCTCCACCTCACAGCCCCCTTCAAGGAGAGCCCTGCAATAGCAAAGCAAAATCGCTGGCCACTGTCACACTCGCCCCAAACTCGGGTGGAAGGTGTGGGTGGTATCCCACCAATACTGGATAAACCCAGAAGACACTCTTGTTCTTCCTCGTGTCGTACACTCCAAATGTGTTCTCAACGAACACACCTAGGCCAAGCATAAACCAACCTCCGGACTCGGCCTACCGCCCACGGAAATATCGTGCATCCGCCGCCATAGCTCCACAATGCCTCGAGCGATCCCCGAAGTCTTCATCCTCTTGGCCTTCCCGCCGTAAGCTCCCGCATCCCGCAGTAAACACAAAGAAAGGTACGTCAATCACAGTACTTAATATAAAGGCACATATAACCCGTCACAAGACACGGCACATATTGCACCTAATTTTCACATACATTATACATATAATTTTCATGTAACCCGTCACAAAACACGGCACACAATGCACATAATCTTCACATATAATTTCTCCCATGCAGTCACCAAACACGGCACACACTGTACACATTTTCTCAAAAGAAAAAAAGGGGGGGGGATTAAACCCTACACGACACATTTTCAAAAGAAAATCCGTCCCAACACGGCACACATTGCACATATTTTTCCCACAAAGTCCGTCACCCAAAAACACGGCACACACTATATAGCACATTCTCAAAAGAAAATCCGTCCCAACACGGCACACACTTTCACATATAACCCGTCACAAAACACGGCACATGTCACATTTTTTGCACAAAAATTATCACTACACGATAATTTTCTCATAATGTACATACATAAATAGCATACGGTATAAAACACCAAAGCATGCAATTCACTAGATAGGCACTTTATTTTCACAAATAAGAGCTAATCTACACATTTCTGCACAAAATACACATACCCACAATTTTTACATGTCCATTTTCAACAATTCATCAAGAATTTCACAAAAAAGGCATAAAATAATAACAAAAAATTCAAAATGCGAAAAACCAAAACCTAGTTCTAGCATTCAAAAATTCGAGCAGGGAATCAAAACGGAACAGATTTCTTACCTCCCCAACGTTCATGGAGCGACGATTATGCACCTCCGGATTCGGATACAAAACATCCGGGTTCTTCGAAGATGGAACGAACGAGGTCCAATTCCTTTCAAGCTCCATCCGCCGCTCAACCACTTCCCGATCGCTGACGACGACTCCTTCGAGATCCTTCACCATGGCAAGAAATTCAAGCAAAAATTTTTTGATTTTGGTTAACAATGGAGGAATTTTTCTCTCTCTCTCTCGCCTGGTTCACGAAACTGGAAAATGAGGAAGAAGGAATGGGGAAGGGCCTCGGTATTTAAAGCCTGGTCAAACCTGGGAACTGTAAAAAACCAAGGTGGTCCGTACGGACCTCTTTTTGCAACTGTGCTGGTCCGTACGGACCTCTTTGCAAAGGGTGGCCAAATTACTTTTTCTCGCCCTTATAATCTTTGCCCTGGGCTGTCCTAAGGCCTTTTCCAAGAAATCCAAGTGCGAGAATGGTCCCTAACCGCTTCAAATCGATCACCGTAGCCAAACGTGAAGACCAGGACCTCGCCCACTTCAGCGAGCCAAATCAAACATCGGCCGTCAAACGTAAGACCGGACCTCGCCCACTTCAACGGCAAATCAAACACCGGCCCAAACGTAAGACCGGACCTCGCCACTTCAACGGCAAATCAAACATCGGCCGTCAAACGTAAGACCGACTCGCCACTTCAACGGCAAATCAAACATCGGCCGTCAAACGTAAGACCGGACCTCGCCACTTAACGGCAAATCAAACATCGGCCGTCAAACGTAAGACCGACCTCGCCACTTCAACGGCAAATCAAACACCGGCCGTCAAACGTAAGACCACCTCGCCCACTTCAACGGCAAATCAAACACCGGCCGTCAAACGTAAGACCGGACCTCGCCCACTTCAACGGCAAATCAAACATCGGCCGTCAAACGTAAGACCGGACCTCGCCCACTTCAACGGCAAATCAAACATCGGCCGTCAAACGTAAGACCGGACCTCGCCCACTTCAACGGCAAATCAAACATCGGCCATCAAACGTAAGACCGATCCTCGCCCACTCCAACGGCAATCCAACCACTGCCCGCTCAACGGCAATTCAAGAAGGAGCCAACACCTCCCAGCACGAATATCAAGGCACAAGACGCCCCCAAACGCCCAACGGTACTCCAAATCCACTGCCCGCTCAACGGCAATTCAAGAAGGAGCCAACACCTCCCAGCACGAATATCAAGGCGCAAGACGCCTCCAAATGCTCAACGACAATTCAACCACTGGAGGTCCGAAGTCATCTTCCCAACAGAAAAGGGCCCCTACAGGGTCATGCATCCCCAGCAATTCAAGCACCGGCAGTCAGATGTAAGTCCGAACTTTGCCCACCTCAACGGCAACACAAGCACCGGCCATCAAAGTAAGCCCGAGCTCCTTCCCAACTTAGGTCATACTCCTGAACTAGGTCCCAATTTAGGTTCATACTCCTGAAACTAAATCCCAACTTAGGTCATACTCCTGAACTAGGTCCCAACTTAGGTCATATTCCTGAACTAGGTCCCAACTTAGGTCATACTCCTGAACTAGGTCCCAACTTAGGTCATACTCCTGAACTAGGTCCCAACTTAGGTCATACTCCTGAACTAGGTCACAACTTAGGTTCATACTCCCGAACTAAGCTTCAACTCAGGACATCACCCCGGACGCCACCACGTCCTTATCACCGACCTATACGGTCACCCCGGACGCCACCACGTCCTTATCACCGACCTATGCGGTCACCCCGGACGCCACCACGTCCTTATCACCGACCTATGCGGTCACCCCGGACGCCACCACGTCCTTATCACCGACCCATGCGGTCACCCAGACGCCACCACGCCCTCTTATCACCGACCCATGCCGTCGCGGACGCCACCACGTCCTTATCACCGACTCTATGCTGCCACCCGGACGCCACCACGCTCCTTATCACCGACCTATGCGGCCACCCCAGACGCCACCACGCCCTTATCACCAACCTATGCGGTCACCCCGACGCCACCACGCCCTTATCACCGACTCTATGCGGTCACCCAGACGCCACCACGTCCCTATCACCGACCTATGCGGCCACCAGACGCCACCACGCCCTTATCACCGACTCCATGCGGTCACCCAGGACGCCACCACGTCCCTTATCACCGACCCATGCGGCCACCCCGACGCCACCACGTCCTTATCACCGACCCATGCGGCGTCACCTGTGACGCCACCACGCTCCTTATCACCAACCCTATGCGGTCACCCTCGACGCCACCACGTCCTTATCACCGACCTATGTTGGTCACCCAGACGCCACCACGTCCTTACCATCAACCTATACGGCCACCCAGACGCCACCACGTCCTCACCACCGACCTCGGCGGTCACACAACACTCCAGGGCACCACCACGCCCGCATTCACGTAACACTCACCCCACACCCGAACTACGACCAGGCTTGATTCCCGCCAGGGATACGTAGGAATCCTATCACAAAGGTCCAGCCTATTGACCTAAACGGTCACCCAAAAGGACACCACCACGTCCTCACTTTGACCCTCACGGTCACTTCCTCTCCCAGACGCGATCCAGATTAGGACCACTTATCTTATCGGCCGACCCCACTTCTTTCATAAGTGACGCCGTCGAGGGCTTCGTAAGTACCCCAACTGATCACTCCCTTCAAACACCCGGAAACACCGCACTCATCCACGCAGCCTCTGAGACCTCTCACTCAAACCCTCTCAAAACCCTCTCAAACCCCAACCAAACCAGGGGAGGAGCCTTTCCAGGATAAAAAGGGACAAAGGACCTTTGGGAATTTTCAGAAATCGTAAAGCAATTAAGGTCCGTACGGACCTCTTTGTTTCAATGATTACTAAATCCCCTTAAAGTCCACAATATTCCCTCAAATCCTGGAGAAATGATGACTTCCATGCGCAGTTGGTCCGTACGGACCTCTTTGCATGCAAGATGGTCCGTACGGACCTTATTATTGCTGTGGAACATCATCATTCCCAAATATTCTCCATCATTGCGCATTCCCTCAAATCGAGGAAAACCAAAATTCTGGATAACCAAGAAGGTCCGTACGGACCTCTTTGCTCCGAAATTTTTACTATAAATAGAGGGCTCCCCCTCCTCATTTTTTCACACCTCCCACTTCTCTCTTCCTCCCTAAGCCTTCGGCTCCCTTCTAAGACCTTTTCGAGGCATTCCCGCCCTTCGGATCCTTCCGAGGCCTTCCGAGCCCCCTCGAGGTGCTCCGAAGCCTCTCCGAGCGCTCCCGAGACGCTCCCGCGCTGCCCCGAGGCACTCTCGAGGCACTCTGAGGCCCCTCGTGGTACTCCGAGGCCTCGCTCGGTCTTTCCCACGGTGTCCCGCTCTTTCCGAGTCAAACCGGCGATCCCAAACCTTGCCGAACCTCTCGCCCGAATCCAACCAACGATTCGGCCGCACGCCGAATCCCTTCGCCCGACCGATCCCGACGATCCCCACGCACGCCGAACCTCTCGCCCGAACGCAGCCTACAATCCTCAACTCACGCGAAACTCTGTCCGCGGACAACCGGCACCCCGAAGAATCCGAACGCTACTCCGACCTCAAACACTATTCCCTGCGGAAGACAGACACGAACCAACATTGGTAAGGCTTCCTTCCTATTCTATTTCAATACATTTCAATACAATGTAGACATCCGATACAAAGATGCATTTTTAAAAGCACACACACACACACACAACTTTTTAAAGGATATTAGGGGTATCCGAAAGACTCGTTTACGAGGCGACTCGGGTGAGCTCTAATATTCTAATATTCTCTTCCCGAGGAGTCATCTCGACCTCCGAACTCAAAATCTCATCACACAAAAACAGCTTTAAAATTTATCTTTAAACCGATGCCCTTTTTCAATGTTTTGGGCTTAATAAAACGGGCGTGGCGACTCTACAAATGCGAAAGCAAAACGGCGAGACACCTCCCAACCTCGCAAACGCTAAAACGGAATAAGCCGAGATGTCGGGCGCGATTGTCTTGGCCGCTCGGATCCGGGCGACCTCCCGAACAAGCGACGAATTGCGAGATGCACGGGGGCCCTCCGCGCGCGAGCCGGATCCCGGGTAATTTCAGCAACGCCCTTTACGCGAAATCTACAATCACGTAATAGCATATTTTAGGCACAAGTAACCTTTTATTACTTCTTATGCACCTATACTTCCTTTCCTTAGTTAACCTATGAGTTATTCTTAGACTCACCTTAATTGGTTAACTAACCTTCTATTTTTAGAAGCTTTCCTAATTTAGCAGTTTCTTAACTTAGAAACTTTCTATTTCGAAATTCTAACACTTTGGAACATAAGTCTTTTAGTATTCTTAAAGTGTTATTCTTCTTCTTTTCCTTTGATATAATTCCTTTAAAGTCTTTGGACTTCCCCTAAATTCCTAAAGGTTCCTTTAGGTTTTCTTAATTTCAACAAAGTCCTTTAACTTTTCAATTTTTACGAAATAGTCCCTCAACTTTTGAAAATTACAAAATAGTCCCTCAACTTTTGAAAATTACAAAATAGTCCCTCAACTTTTGAAAAATTACAGAACAGTCCCTTAACTTTTGGAAAATTACAGAACAGTCCCTCAACTTTTGGAAAATTACAGAACAGTTCCTCAACTTTTGGAAAATTACAGAACAGTCCCTCAACTTTTGGAAAATTACAAAACAGTCCCTCAACTTTTGAAAAATTACTAAACAGTCCCTCAATTTTTCAATAATTGCAAAACAGTCCTTCATATTTTCAAAATCACAGAACAGTCCCTCAGAACTTTTGAACTTTTCAGTTCAGTCCTGAAGTTAACTGTTCAGTTAGTAACTTAACTGAAAAATCCTTTCAGCTTTGAAAACTCTGCAGTTTAGTCCCTTTTCAGTTTAAAAACTAACTGGAACTCTAACACTTAAATGGAGAACACCCAAATCAAGCCAAGAACACTTTCGGCCGATCTCCCAGGTTGTTCAAAAAATTATTTTGTTCCTCTTTTAATTTTTTTAAACATTAAACAATTATTTAATTTCTATATTCTTTAATAAAAACCCTTTTAATCATATTAATTTTGTTTGATTCAATTTCAAAACAATATGAACTAGGGTTAGGGTTATATCATTATAACCTACAATTCCCCAATAATCAAATCTTTAATTTATTACATAAACCCTAAGATTAATCATTAGAAATCCAATAACGGCTAAACCTAGAATTAAATGATTTTAAACTTTGAAAAATCATAACTAATTCAATTTAAATCGGAATTGAATGAAACAAAAACTAGATTGTAGGTTATTATCTTACCTTGATTTTTGATGAAGGAACAATGGCCAAAGGAATTAATAATGAGGTTTTTATTTTTATACCCTAGGCTTTCACCTCCTTGGGCCCCTTTGACTTCCTAAGCCCAACTTAGCCCACTTGATTTAATTAATTAACTTGGTCCATTTAATTAACCCAAGTCCAATTCAATTAAGGAGTATTATTTTATTATTATTATAATTAAAATAATACTAAAAAAAATTTTAAAATTTTTTTCGGGTCTTTACAATATTATATTGGCAATGAGTTCGATCACATCGATCCTCATAAGACATGAGCGGACTCTAGCAAGCCATCATGCCTACCCAAATAATATAATTTCAAGTTCGTTTTTCCTACATAGAACATATCACAATCCCATTGTCACACGATGTTATATTGAACATGAGTCATGGTCCATGTCAACTCATATTGTTCAACGCTTTCTCGTTACCAAGTAAATTGATTAATCGAATGACATTAATCATATTAATTCATTCGGGCATGGCCATGCACTACATCAATCTTACTCACGAATGGCCAAGCAAACATCTCTCTTTACGAGGGACAATTTTCCATCTTGACTTATCATTCTTCCCAACAAGAATCATATCATGCCAATAATAGCCCTTATTGTTATCCGGTTAAAGACAACGTTAAACTATATCAAACATGATATTCATCGAGTGGAAGACGATGATAATCTCAGGTCAAAGGATATCAATGACATGACTATATGAGATTTATTTATGACATACGACCACGACATAAATCTCATAATGGGTCAAGTCCAGTACCTTGTTCTCTAACAAGTACCCATGAATCTAATGTGCATCTCCATGCATATAATCATCACATGATTATCCATTAGACTTCATACTAGTGCTTCATAAGTACTAGGGACACGATTATTATAACTAAACATGCAAACACATATAATAATCAAATAAACAATCTCATATATAAATAAGCAATGACATTACATAAAGGTCTATCTCTATAGGCCTAGGGCACTAACACCTACAGTCTCCCACTTGCACTAGGCCCAGTCACTCATGTATCTCATACCCATGGACCTAACATGACCATCATGTTTAGCTTGTGGCAAAGGCTTGGTGAGAGGGTCCGAAATATTGTCATCCGTTGGTACCTTGCATATCTTGACGTCCTCCCTTTCAGAGCAGTTTCTCGAAGGAGGTGAAAGCGTCTCAAAATGTGTTGGGATCGCTGATGTGACCTAGGTTCTTTTGCTTAGGCAATAGCACCATTATTGTCACGTAACGGCTCTATCGGTTAGTGATACTCTAACGACTTCTAAGTCACTAACGAACTTCTTGATCCAAACCGCCTCCTTAGCCGCATCCGATGCCGCTATGTATTCGGCTTCGTTGTAGAATCAAGCAATGCTGCTTTGCTTGGAACTCTTCCAACAAACGGAACCTCCATTTAGCATAAACACAAACCTGCATCGCGATCTAAAGTCATCTTTGTCGGTTTGGAAGCTTGCATCCGTGTAACCCTTTACAAACGGCATCATCTTCCATTCCTCCAAATACCAAGAATACATCCTTAGTCCTTCTCAAGTACTTAAGGATATTCTTGATGACTATCCAATGGTTCTCACGGGATCGATCGGTATCTACTCGTTGCGCTTAGAGCATACGATACATCGGGTCTAGTACACAACATGGCATACATGATAGATCCAATTGCCGAAGCATATGGAATATCATTCATCCTCTTTCGCTCATCATTTGTCTTAGGACAATGAGTCTTGCTAAGAGTAATGCCATGTCCCATTGGCAAGTTCCCTCTCTTAGAATTTTCCATGCGGAATCTTCTAAGGACCTTGTCAATATACGTACTTTGACTCAAACCAATCATCCTTCTTGATCTATCTCTATAGATCTTGATACCAAGGATATAAGCCGCTTCACCCATATCTTTCATTGAAAAACATTTTCCTAACCAAGACTTAACAGTCTCAAGTGCAGGAACATTGTTTCCAATGAGCAAGATGTCATCGACATATAACACCAGAAATAGCACTATGCTCCCACTTATCTTCTTGTATACACAAGGTTCATCTTCGTTTTTGATGAAGCCAAACTCTTTGACCGATTCATCAAAACGTAGATTTCAGCTCCGAGAAGCTTGCTTCAATCCATAAATGGATCTCTGCAACTTACACACTTTGTTAGAATTCTTTGGATCGACAAATCCTTCAGGCTGTATCATGTATACATCCTCAAGTAGGTTTCCGTTAAGAAACGCTGTTTTGACGTCCATTTGCCATATCTCATAGTCGTAATATGCGGCTATGGCAATTAAGATTCTAATAGACTTAAGCATTGCTACGGGCGAAAAGGTTTCATCATAGTCAACGCCATGAATCTGCCTATACCCCTTAGCAACTAGCCTAGCCTTATAAGTATGTACCTTCCCATCCATGTCAGTTTTCTTTTTGAAAACCCACTTGCACCCTATGGTTTTTACACCTTCGGGTGGATCAATCAAGTTCCAAACTTGATTATCGTACATGGATTTGATCTCGGATTCCATGGCTCCTAGCCACTTGTCCGAATCAGAAGTGGACATCGCCTCTTGATAGGAAGTAGGTTCATCATTCTCAATGATTTCTACTTCATTACTTTCCGTCATGAGAAATCCATATCTCTCAGGTTCGGATCGTATCCTATCCGATCTGCGAAGAACTTGTGTATCTTGAACCGGTTCCACAACAGCTTGTGAACTTGGTTCCGTCTCTACTATCGGTTCCTTGTCATTTTCGGGTTCTTGAATTTCTTCAAGATCAATTTTACTCCCACTAGTTTCTTTAGAGAGAAACTCTTTCTCTAGAAAGACACCATTTCGAGCAACAAACACTTTGTTCTCGGATTGGTTGTAAAATAGATATCCTTTCGTTTCCTTAGGATAACCAACGAAAATGCATTTATCAGATTTAGGTGCAAGTTTATGTTCAGAAACTAATTTCTTTACATAAGCCTCACAACCCCAAATCTTCATGAAAGATAAGCTAGACTTTCTTCCATACCACATCTCATGTGGGGTTTTAGGAGCCGATTTAGTAGGGACCTTATTAAGAGTGAACGCAGTTGTTTCCAGTGCATGTCCCCAAAAAGAAATAGGAAGGTTAACTTGACTCATCATCGATCGAACCATATCTAATAGAGTTCGATTTCTCCTCTCGGATACACCATTCCATTGTGGTGTTCCGGGTGGAGTAAGTTCTGAAACAATTCCACAACTTTTCAGATGATCGTCAAATTCTTGGCTTAAGTATTCACCACCTCGATCGGATCGAATGGTTTTAATAGTTTTACCAAGTTGATTTTGTACCTCATTTTGAAATATTCTAAATATCTCAAATGCTTCACTTTTGTACTTCATCAGATAGACATAGCCATATCTGGAGAAGTCATCAGTAAACGTTATGAAGTACCGAAATCCTCCCCTAGCAATGCTATTCATTGGTCCACATACATCGGTATGTATGAGAGCCAATAAATCACTAGCCCTTTCACTACTCTTAGTAAAAGGAGCTTTAGTCATCTTGCCCAATAGACAAGACTCGCAAACATCATATGATTCATAATCATATGAGTCTAAATATCCATCTTTATGGAGTTTAGATACGCGTTTCTCGTTTATGTGACCAAGACGGCAATGCCATTTGTATGTGTTGTTCACATCATTTGGTTTAGATTTCTTACTAACATGATAAACATTCTCAACATTATTTTTCAACATCCAAGACATAAAGGCCATTAAAAGAATGAGCAACACAATAACTCATGTCATTCAAATAAATTGAAAATTTCTTATTCGCAATAAGAAAATTGTAACCCTCATTGTCTAAACATGAAATAGAAATAATGTTTACGCTCAAATCCGAACATAATAACAGTTATTTAAAACTAAAATTAATCCGCTAGGTAAAGTGACTTCGTAAGTCCCTACGGCCAATGCAACAACTCTTGCTCCATTTCCAACCCGTAGATCTACTTCACCCTCTTTGAGCGACCTCCTATTCTTAAGTCCCTGCACATTTAGACAAATGTGAGATCCACATCCGGTATCTAATACCCAAGAACTAGAAGTAGAAAGTAGAACATCTATCATATAGATACACAGAAGTCGTGGCAATCACATTGCCCTTCTTCTTCACCCTTCCCGATAAGCTTTGCGATTCGCTTCCAATGCCGGTTTCATTGCAATGGTAGCATACCGCATCCTTTTGGGGGTTGGGTTGAGGCTTCTCAACAACGGCAACCTTTGCCTCCGGTTTAGCAACTTTTGCTTTAACCTTATTTTTCTTGAACCCTTTTCCTTTGTTCACCATCAACACTTGATTGGTTTTCTTGGTAATATTGTTCTCCGCATTCTTTAGCATCCCATGCAATTCAGACAGAGATTTATTCATTCCATTCATGTTATAATTCGTAACGAACCGATTATAACTTTCGGGGAGTGAATGCAATATCATATCCGTAGCCAGCTCTAACTGGATAGGATACCCAAGCCTCTCAAGATGTTCGACGTGACCCTTCATTTTCAACACATGAGGCCCAACAGGTTGTCCTTCAATCATCTTGCATGAATGAAGAGCCTTCATAGTGTCAAACCTTTCCTGACGTGCTTGCAACTGGAACATTTCCTTTAAATGATTTCCCAAATCATAAGCTTCCATGTGTACAAGGTCCTTCTCAAGGGCCTTACACATAATGTGCCACATCGTGCAACCAACATCTATAGAATCATCGACATGTTTCTTATGTTGGTCCCTTTCGACTTTAGGTGCATTAGCGGCGAGGCTCGGGTGGAATGGGTCCATCGAGAATGTACAACTTCCTTTCTGTTTGAGAACAATTCTCAACGGCAATGGATCCAATCCACATAGTTGTTGCCATTCTCTTCTAACTTGTCCTTCTCAAGGAGTGATCGCAGTGACAAATTCGATTAGTGTTAGCAGCCATTGATCTACAAAGATATGCAACAAGATATAAACATATATAAGCACCAATTTTATTTAAGAGATTAAATAATGTATTTCACAAATACTCCCACTAAATTATATAACCTTCATATACAATCATGCATAATATAATTTAATAGGCTAAGACCCAACTTTAATTTAATTTCAAGTCGGCTATGGCACATTGCTCAAAAATTAAACTAAAAGGTAGATAACATTTATCAATCATATCTACATATGACTCTTAGATCTTTTATGAGATTATAGACATCATATGTCACATGTTTCAATCTCATCTTATGCCTTAGGCCCAAAACTGTTTTGATAGCCTTATTGAGTTCAACCATTTTAAACGTATAGCAATCACTATTTGCTCATCTTGATCATACAAAGATAGAATTAATGTACCTCGCTATGGAGAGCCTACATAAAACTACCCGTGTACTCACAAGTGTTTAAAGTGGGTAGCATAAACAAACTCAAAATTTCAAAGAAGGTTCAATTTTTCATGTTTATCAATTAACATGGCATGGTTGATTCATGAAAAACTATATGAGCATAATTATGAACATGGAATGATACAACACAAATCACATTTGGTCAGTAATTACTAGTACGCGGCCACGTGCTCCAAGGTTATCCCACACTTCCATCGAAGTGCCTGTGGGGAAGGTTTTGGTATCCAGCCCATATACCAAGTAATACTTCACAAATATCCTAGATTAATCACATTAATCATATTAATGAAATTGACATCCCATAACCTAGATCAATCATATTAATCACATATTTCAATTTCATAATCATGGTATATCACTATATACAATTACTTCACAAGCAAAACTCATACAATTTCACATTCTAAATCATATTCATCATGAAAATTCATATAATCACATTACACAATTATCATGATTATCTAACTAAACATCATGAACCAGGCTCTGATACCACTGTTGGGTTTCGAGGGTCCATGCGCAGCGGAATAATGCAAATAACTCGAATACCCAAAGCCCTAGAATCTGTTCTAGATGAATAATTAAGAAGTATGAATTAGGGTTACCAACCTTGAGTGCCTTTGTCGTTGATATACGTGCTCGACTCAGTTGAAGAATTACTTGAAGTCTTCAATATACGATTCTTGAATCACGAACAAATGATCTTGAGAAGCGAAGATCCTCTACGAGTATCCACGCGATGAACGAACCCTAGAACTCTTTCTAGGAGGATTGCTAGATCCCTTGATTGAAACCTTTTCAATCTATGATGAATTGTGGAATTGGTGTGATGATTTTCAATTCACAATTGAAAATCCTCTCTATTTTTTGTCTTTCTCAAAGCTTAAAAACGGAACTGGCTGCTAGGGTTGTATAAGGATACTATTTATACTCAATAAATATATGCCCTATCAAAACCCTTGAAAAAAAAAACGTTTTCAGCATCAGCGGACATGGGCGGTCGCCCATCAGGATATGGGCGGTCGCCCATGTGTCCAGAGCTTGAATCCTTCCTCCGAAACCCCATATGGGCGGTCGCTCATCAGGACATGGGCGGTCGCCCATGTGTCCAGAGTTTTAATCCCTTATTCGAAAACCATCGTGGGCGGTCGCCCATAAGGGCAAGGGCGGTCGCCCATGTGGACAGTCTCTAATGCCCGGTTTTCAAATAACATGGGCGGTCGCCCATAGCACCTTGGGCGGTCGCCCAACACACCAGAAATCCATAATTCCATTTTTGACAATTCGTTCGATGCGTGTGACCCCATATATTGGCAATGAGTTCGATCACATCGATCCTCATAAGACATGAGCGGACTCTAGCAAGCCATCATGCCTACCCAAATAATATAATATCAAGTTCATTTTTCCTACATAGAACATATCACAATCCCATTGTCACACGATGTTATATTGAACATGAGTCATGGTCCATGTCAACTCATATTGTTCAACGCTTTCTCGTTACCAAGTAAATTGATTAATCGAATGACATTAATCATATTAATTCATTCGGGCATGGCCATGCACTACATCAATCTTACTCACGAATGGCCAAGCAAACATCTCTCTTTACGAGGGACAAGTTTCCATCTTGACTTATCATTCTTCCCAACAAGAATCATATCATGCCAATAATAGCCCTTATTGTTATCCGGTTAAAGACAACGTTAAACTATATCAAACATGATATTCATCGAGTGGAAGACGATGATAATCTCAGGTCAAAGGATATCAATGACATGACTATATGGGATTTATTTATGACATACGACCATGACATAAATCTCATAATGGGTCAAGTCCAGTACCTTGTTCTCTAACAAGTACCCATGAATCTAATGTGCATCTCCATGCATATAATCATCACATGATTATCCATTAGACTTCATACTAGTGCTTCATAAGTACTAGGGACACGATTATTATAACTAAACATGCAAACACATATAATAATCAAATAAACAATCTCATATATAAATAAGCAATGACATTACATAAAGGTCTATCTCTATAGGCCTAGGGCACTAACACCTACAGAAAGTCATGTTTGATTTTAGTCAAACGATATTTTAACACGATATTTATAAGGGCTAATTTTGGCATAATCGGATTCATGATGGGAAGGATGATAAGACAAGATGGAATTTGTCCCGAGAGAGAGAGATGTTTTGCTTGGGCCCCTCGATGAGTGATAATGATGAAAGTGTATGGTCGTACCCCAATATGATTGGAATTATCATTATACTCATAATCGAGAAAGCATTGAACAAAGACAAGTTGACTATGACCATGACTTGTGTTCAATATAAACATCGTGAGACAAAGGGAGAAATGGAAGTGTATCATTGGAAACGTGAACTCTTACGTTACATTATTTGGGTAGACATAATGGCTTGCTAGAGTCCGCTTATGTCTTATGAAAGTCGATATGGTCAAACTCATTGCCAACATAATGTAATCATATTGGGTCACACACAACTAGAATGGATTGATTAAACCATGGGAAGAATGATTGAGAAAAACCTGTGGTGACTCATTGTATCGCGCGACATAACAAGTCCATGTGACTCGTCTGGTCGTGCGACACTATAAAGCCCAGCGGTTACTTTTGGACTGGTTTCCTAATTCGATTAGGAAACAAATATTGATGCTAAAGTAGTATAAATATAACAGTCCATCAGCCCTAAAAAGCTAGCCGAAATTCTGAAAGGAAATTCACAACAATATTCTCAATATTATTCCAAGGTTTATAGGATCTAGCAATCTTCAAGAAATTGTTCTTGGATTCATTCAAAGGTGTGGATACCGAAAGAGGATCTTGGCTCGTTCATCGATCAAGGCCTAGAGTTCAAGCAATCTGAAGAACGAAGTTTGTGATTCGAAATCACATAATCAAATCGTTCGATAGCTCAAGAACGGAAAGCATTCAAGGTTGATTATTTCTATCTCATAGGAATTCAAATTAATTATATAGAACGGATTCTAGGCTCCTTGGGTTTTATGTTATTTGATGCTTAATTCCGCTGCGCATGGACCCGTAAAACCCAACAGTGGTATCAGAGCCCCGTTCATATCATTAAGTTTGGATTAACATGCTAGAAAAAGTAATATAAATCGTTTATATGTTCTTTTGCATGTTTTGTATGCGATAGATTAATTATTTTTGAAACAATATGCCTAAATCGTGTTCTATTGATATTGAATTAAATCTGTTAAAAGTCGTTTACATGATTTAATTGCTCTGTGATTTAGAATTGATTGAATTCTGCAAATCTAGCTTCATGGTGTCACGCGACATAGTAGGTCTATGTCACGCGACAGATAATGGATGATGACCTTTCTAAGTCGTGCGACATAATAGGACTCTGGAGTCACATCACGCCACGCGATAAAATTAGCCCGATGCTGGCGGAGAATCAGTTTGTTGAACAATCCTGCTAATCTGTGAATGTGTTTTACAATCTGATATGTTTATGTATTAATCTGGATGCTATAAATTAAGTTTATAGGGCTATGCTAGATTAATTCTTTGTTAATGCATGCTTAGTTAATTAAAATATGATTTTATTAATTATTGCGATGCATGATTTATGTGTTCTTAAATGTTAAGAATTTTAGATGTTTAGTTGAAACAATATATTACAATCTCCTAAATGTTTAGATTGAATCATTAAAATTTTGGTTTTATGATTGTTTATAGAAACAAGTCATAATTACGCAAAATTTAAAAGGAAACTGATTGTTTATAAAAGGAAATGATTATGTTGTCAAATCAGAGCTGATTTCTGATTGTGCATGTCTAGGAGAGTTCTGTCGAAGGAAGACTTGGTACTTAAGTAGTCCTTGTGGCTCACCTATCTTCCTGGGAACTTACCTGGTGCACGATTATGACTATCTTTCCTGATATGCTTATAATCTACCTTAAGGAACCTTCATTTAACTTTTAAGTTCTTTATGCCAATTCATGATTAAAACGCTTGAGAAAATTCGGATAGTTTTGGGTGGGCTTGCCATAGCAAGGTACTTTGATTCTATTCGTATGCGAGCAAGATGAGGAAATGGTGGTTCCTATACGTTTAAAGTGAATGAACTTAACTGGGTTATCAAAATGGTTTTGGACCCAAGGTATAAGATGAGATTAAAATATGCCTAGACATATGATGTCTTGAATAAATCTCATAAAAGATCTAAGAGTCATATATGTGATATGATTGATGTTTCTACCTAATTAATTTAGTTTTGAGCGGTTTGCCATAGCAAACTTGAAATTAAATTAAAGTTGGATCTTAGCCCATTAAATGTATATTATGCTTATTTGCATTGGAAGGTGTATAATTTAGTGGAAGCATTTATATTTGTGTAAATGCATTATACTTCTCATGTAATATGTTTACTTATATGTGTTCATATTTTATATGTATCTTTTTGTAGAATAAATGGCATCAAACAATAATCATTTCTCAATGCGATCTGTCCTTGAGAAGGAAAAGTTGGAAGAGAATGGTACAAACTATATGGATTTGATCCGTAGTTTAAGAATTGTTCTTAAACAAGAAGAAAAGTTGTACGTTCTCGAGGAACCTATTCCACCTGAACCTGCTGCCAATGCTACTAGGGTAGTGAAGGATCAATATCTGAAACACAAATGTGATTCTGTAGATGTTGGTTTCCTCATGCTCTCCGCCATGTGCAAGAACCTTCAGAAGGATCTTGAGCACTTGGGGACAGTTGATTTGAACAATCGACTGATGAAAATGTTTCAAGTTCAAGCTAGGCAAGAAAGGTATAACACAGTTAAGGTCTTAACCTCATGCAAGATGAGTGAAGGACAAGCTGTTGGTCCCCATGCTCTTAAGTTAAAGGGCCACATTGAGCATCTTGAAAGGCTCGATTTTCCAATTAGCCAAGAGTTGGCTACCGACATAATATTGAATTCATTGCCCAAAGGTTTTAGTAATTTCATAATGCACTATAACATGGGAGGCATGAATAAAAGCCTTTCCGAGTTAGTTCAAAAGTTGAACACTGCGGAAACCAATATTGTCGAGAAGAAAACCGATCAAGTGTTGATGGTTAACAATGGGAAGGGTTTCAAGGGTAAAGAAAAGGCAAAAGTTGCTAATCCTAAGGCAAATGTTGCTAAACCCAAAGAGGCTACCAAGTCTAAAGAGGCTAAGCCCAAGTCCCAAGAAGACGCAGTCTGCTTCCATTGCAATGAGATTGGACATTGGAGGAGAAACTGCGCAAAATACAAGGAAGCACTGAAGAAAAGCAAAGGAGTTGCTTCGATTTCAGGTATCTTTGTTATAGATATACTCCTATCTACTTCTAGTTCTTGGGTATTGGATACCGGTTGTGGAACTCACATTTGTTTAAATGTGCAGGGTCTAAAGAACATAAGGATGCTTGAAAAGGGTGAAGTGGACCTACGTGTGGGGAATGGAGCAAGAGTTGCTGCATTAGCCGTAGGAACTTATGAAGTTAATTTACCTAGTGGACTAAAACTTGTTTTGAACAATTGTTATTACGTTCCCGCATTGAGTAGGAATATTATTTCGATTTCCTGTTTGGATAATGAAGGTTTTAATTATCTTATATTTGATAAGAAATTTTTCATTTACAAGAGTGATATGCATTATTGTACTGCTGTTTCATTCAATGGCCTTTATATTCTTGATGTTGAAAATCGTGATAATGATATCTATAACATTAACAAGAGATCTAAATCCAATGATGTAAACCACACTTACTTATGGCATTGTCGTCTTGGCCATATAAACGAGAAACGTATTTCTAAACTCCAAAAAGATGGATTTTTAGACTCACATGATTATAAATCTTATGAGACATGCGAATCTTGTTTACTTGGCAAGATGACCAAGGACCCATTTACCAAAACTGGTGAAAGGGCGGGCAACTTATTGGGATTGATACATACTGATGTATGTGGACCTATGAGTAGCAATGCTAGGGAAGGATTTCGGTACTTCATAACATTAACTGATGATTATAGTAGATTTGGATATGTTTATCTAATGAAACATAAAAGCGAATCGTTTGAGATATTTCGAATATTTCAAAATGAGGTGCAAAATCAACTTGGCAAAACTATTAAAGTACTTCGATCCGATCGAGGTGGTGAATATTTGAGCCAAGAATTTGACAGTCATCTTAAGAGTTGTGGAATCGTTTCAGAACTCTCTCCACCCGGAACACCACAATGAAATGGTGTGTCTGAGTGGAGGAATAGAACTTTGTTGGACATGATTCGTTCTATGATGAGTCAAGTTGAGCTTTCTTTATCCTTTTGGGAACATACACTGGAAACTGTTGCTTTCACTATAAACAGAATTCCTACCAAATCGGTTCAAAAGACCCCATATGAGATGTGACATGGAAAAAAACCTAGTTTGTCTTTCATGAAGATTTGGGGTTGCGATGCTTATGTCAAGAAGTTAACTTCTGACAAGCTAGAACCCAAGTCTGATAAATGTGTTTTCATGGGATATCCTAAGGAAATTAAAGGATACTATTTCTACAACCGAAATGAGAACAAAGTGTTTGTTGCTCGAAATGGTACTTTCTTAGAAAAGGAGTTTCTTCACAAAGGAACCAGTGGGAGTAAAATAGATCTCGAAGAAATTTGAGAACCCGAAAACAATATTGAACCAATGGTATAGACTGAACCAAGTTCACAAGTAGTTGTGGAACCGGTACAAGATGCACAAGTTCTTCGCCGAAGTGGTAGGTCACGATTCGAACCCGAGAGATATAGATTTCTCGTTACGAAAAGTGATGAAGTGGAGTTAATCGAAAACGATGAACCTACTTCCTATCAAGAAGCGATGTCCTCTCCTGATTCGGAAAAATGGCAAGAGGCCATGAAGTCCGAATTACAATCCATGACTGATAATCAAGTTTGGAACTTGATTGATCCACCCGAAGGTGTAAAAACCATAGGGTGCAAATGGGTCTTCAAGAAGAAGACCGACATGGATGGGAAGGTGCACACCTATAAGGCTAGGCTTGTAGCTAAGGGATGTAGGCAAATTCATGGCATCGACTCTGATGAAACCTTTTCGCTTGTAGCTATGCTTAAGTCTATTAAAATTTTAATTGTCATAGCCTCATATTATGACTATGAGATATGGCAAATGGATGTCAAAACAGCTTTTCTTAATGGAAAGTTACTTGAGGATGTATACATGATACAACCTGAAGGTTTTGTCAGTCCAGATTATTCTAACAAGGTGTGTAAATTGCAGAAATCCATTTATGGATTGAAGTAAGCTTCTAGGAGTTGGAATCTACGTTTTGATGAAGCAATCAAGGAGTTTGGCTTTATCAAGAACGAAGATGAACCTTGTGTATACAAGAAAATTAGTGGGAGCGTAGCACTATTTTTGGTGTTGTATGTCGACGATATCTTACTCATTGGAAATGACATTCCTGCACTACAGACTGTCAAGTCTTGGTTGAAAAAGTGCTTTTCGATGAAAGATATGGGCGGAACTGCATATATCCTTGGTATCAAGATCTATAGAGATAGATCCAAGAGGATGATTGGTTTAAGTCAAAGTACTTACATTGACAAGGTTCTTAGAAGATTCCAAACGAAAAATTCTAAAAGAGGAAACTTGTCAATGTTGCATGGTGTATCTCTTAGCAAGACTCAAAGTCCTAAGACTAATGATGAGCGAAAGAGAATGAATGGTATTCCATATGCTTCAACAATTGGGTCTATCATGTATGCTATGTTATGTACTAGACCCGATGTCTTGTGTGCTCTAAGCATGACGAGTAGGTACCAATCGGATCCCGACGAACCTCATTGGATAGCAGTCAAGAATATCCTTAAGTACTTACGAAGAACTAAGGATGTGTTCTTGGTCTTTGGAGGAATGAAAGAAGATCTTGTAGTGAAAGGCTATACAGATGCTAGCTTCCAAACCGACAAAGATGATTTCAGATCGCAGTCTGAATTTTTGTTTACGCTGAATGGAGGCACTGTGAGTTGGAAAAGTTCTACGCAAAGTACCGTCGCTGATTCTACAACCGAAGCTGAGTACATAGCAGCATCTGATGCAGCTAAGGAAGCCGTTTGGATCAAAAAGTTCATTAGTGATTTGGAATTCGTTCCAAGCATTAAAGATCCTATTGAACTTTACTGTGACAACAATGGTGCCATTGCACAAGCAAAGGAACCAAGGTCACACCAGAGATCCAAACACATACTTCGACGTTCCACACTATCCGAGAGATATGTGAAAGGGAAGACGTAAAGATATGCAGAGTAGACACTGATGACAACGTGGCGGACCCATTAACTAAGGCTCTCCCGCAAGCTAAGCATGATGGTCATGTCAGGTCCATGGGTATTTGATACATGGGAGATTGGGCCTAGTGCAAGTGGGAGACTGTTGGTGTTATGCCCTAGGCCTATGATTGATAGACTTATGTGTTGACATTATTTATTATTATATGAGATATTTATTATTCGATTATTATATATTTTGTATATTTTGTTTATAATAATCTCCGTCCCTAATTATTATGAGAATAATTAGAATAAATGTTAATGGATAATCATATGATGATTATATGCATGGACATGCACATTAAATTTATGGGTACTTGTTAGAGAACAAGTGACTGGACTTGACCCACATGAGATTTATGTCATGGTCAAAAGTCATAATTAAATCTCATAAGGTCACTTTATTTAGTCCCTAGATCTGAGATTATCATGTCATTACATATGATGAAAGTCATGTTTGATTTTAGTCAAACGATATCTTAACACGATATCTATAAAGGCTATCTTTGGCATGATCGGAATCATGATGGACAGGATGATAAGTCAAGATGGAATTTATCCCTCGAAAGAGAGATGTTTAGCTTGGGCCCCTCGATGAGTGATAATGATGAAAGTGTATGGCCGTACCCCAATATGATTGGAATTATCATTATACTCGGAATCGAGAAAGCATTGAACAAAGACAAGTTGACAATGACCATGACTTGTGTTCAATATAACATCGTGAGACAAAGAGAGAAATGAAAGTGTACCATTGGAAACGTGAATTCTTACGTTACATTATTTGGGTAGACATAATGGCTTGCTAGAGTCCGCTTATGTCTTATGAGGGTTGATATTATCGAACTCATTGCCAACATAATGTAATCCCATTGGGTCACACACAACTAGAATGAATTAATTAAACCATTGGAAGAATGATTGAGAAATTCCTCATCAGCCTTGTTTGGGCGTGCGACACAACAGGCCATGTGCCGTGTATGGTCTTGCGACACACAACAGCCCCGAGGCGGTACGACATAATCCTTTCCTAATTTGATTAGGATTCATATTCTATACTATTGTAGTATAAATATGAACGTCTGTCAACCCTAAAAGCCTAGCCGAAATTCTCAAAGGAAATTCACAACAATATTCTCAATATTATTTCAAGTTTTAAAGTGATCTAGCAATCTTCAAGAAGTTGTTCTTGGTTCATTCAAAGGTGTGGATACCGAAAGAGGGTCTTCGCTCGTTCATCGATCAAGGCCTAGAGTTCAAGCAAGTTGAAGAACGAAGTTTGTGATTCGAAATCACATAATCAAATCGTTCGATAGCTCAAGAACGGAAGCATTCAAGGTTGGTTATTTCTATCTCATAGGAATTCAAATTAATTGTATAGAACGGATCCTAGGCTCCTTGGATTTTATGTTATTTGATGCTTAATTCTGCTGCGCATGGACCCGTAAAATCCAACAAAGGGTACGCAGCCCCGTTCGTATCATTAAATTTGGATTAACATGCTAGAAAAGTAATATAAGTCGTTTATATGTTCTTTTGCATGTTATGTATGCGATAGATTGATTGTTTTTGAAACAATATGCCTAAATCGTGTTCTATTGATATTGAATTAAATCTGTTAAAAGTTATTTACATGATTTAATTGCTCTGTGATTTAGAATTGATTGAATTCTGAAAATCTGGAAAAATGTCATCCTGTGTCACGCGACAGAACAGGCTTCTGTCACGCGACAGAACCTGCTTCTGTCACGCGACACTTCTAGCCCAATCTGGGCAGAATCAATTTGTTGAACAATCTAGTTAATCTGTGAATGTGTTTTACAATCTGATATATCTATGTGTTAATCTGGATGCTATGAATTTCTGGAAATTGAGTTTATAGGACTATGCTAGATTAATTCATTAATTATGCATGCTTAGTTAATTAAAATATGACTTTATTAATTGTTGCGATGCATGAATTATGTGTTCTTAAATGTTAAGAATTTTAGATGTTTAGTTGAAACAATATATTGCAATTTCCTAAATGTTTAGATTGAAACATTAAAATTTTGGTATTATGATTGCTTAAAGAAACAAGTCATAATTACGCGAAATTTAAAAGAAAATGGGACCCACTTTTCTCTACTCACAACACTTTTTAAATTTACTATTCTCTTCACTCATTCTCTCTCCTATTTTACTTTTACACTCACAATACATTACCTTTATCACTTTTTACCTTAATCTTCATACCGGACCAAAAAATCTATATATTTGTGGGACGGAGGGAGTATAGAGAGAGGGATAAAGTTAGTATTGATTGCCTTCATTTTTAATTTATTCATAACCTAAAATCAAAAGAACAATTTTTTTTTTTGAAACGTGAGTGTGGGCATCGCCCACCCTTGCCCTAACGTAGTAGCACCGTAACTGATTTGATCTGTTTTCTAAATAAACACTAAAACACAAACTAACCGCTTTTCCATAATAACTTACTCATTTACTGTTGAGAAAAAAAATAAGAAGTGAATATATATAATGTTATTAAAGTAGGAGTTATGAGTGGGTAGGAAAAAGAAAGTGAGGTAAAGAATAATAAGTGGATAGTGGTTGTGAGTATGACAAGTGGACCCCATGAATAAAGAAGTATTAAAAAGTTTTTTTTTTTAGAAAAGTGAGACTTTAAAGTGAGACGTTCAAAATAGCAAAATGGGTAAGGTATTATGGGGAGCAGGGAATATCAGACAACAAACAATTCAAGGATTTTTCAAAGAATACGTGTAGAAAATATCCAACATATGAGCATAAAACTCATACATCAGTCACTAACGAATATCATTACATTATTGATATTCGTTATTTAACCTCTATCAAAACCGATTCTCTCTTTCTTCCCTTCTCTCCGTCTTCTTCATTTATGTTCATTCTCAATTGGATCCAATTGACCTCTTACAATCATTTGTAATCTTAATTTCTAGATTACAAAGAATTGTTCGATGATCTCGATCATATTTATTTTATAGTTTTGTAGATTTTTATTAAATAAATTGATTGGTGCCACCAGTAATTTCTACGGAGGAAAGATTTGTTAGATGCAATATTAATTTCCGCCGATGTTCAAACATTAATCAATTATCCCTTCACTACAATAATGAGTAAAAACTCTATAAATTAATAAAGCTAGGACCGATGAAATTTATTAATTAATAGAGTTATTAATATATCGATAAATTAATAATTATTAATTTAAAGAGTTTTAGTCGATTTGACGAATTTCAAATTTCTGTATTAACTAAATTCATTGTATTTACATAATAAGTTGAAATGCATTGTAAGTTGATGATAACTTTTAATTCATTGTACACAAGATTTGAACTTTAAAAGAAAATAAATAGCTATAAAGTCATATTTTAACTAAATTGTAATAATTAGTTTTTCAATTTCTAAGAATTATTAGTTTATGATATTCGTGGGACTTAAAATTATAAAGGGGTCTCCCGAAAAATTATTATCTTATTATTTTATTGATTTTTTTTTTACTTTTTCGACTGACCCAAGTTGGTACCAGACAAATTTATTATTTTAGAGAGTTTATTAGTTTGCTGAGTATTGATTTAAAGAGTTTCTACTGTAATTTAGTATATACCATTTTTCAGATCTTAATGTTTTTGCCTTATTTTTCTTAATATTATATGTCTTCACTCCTTATTCGAGAGCATTTGCCTTCTCTTTTTAGTCGAGAGTATTTACTATGTTGGGAGCCTTTGTGTATTGAATGTATTTATTCTTGTTAGTGTTTTTAAGATGCTTGGTTGGGCACTTATTGCCTACTCAATGCTTTATTTTGTTATGTATTCAAAGCCAAATTTTTACCGTGCACAGGGTTTTCTGAAGGCCATTGTTGGGTCGCATTCAAGTATTGCTTGTATAAGCATTTGTGTGGCACAAGTCATTGTCAATAAGGAGTTACGGACATTCATTCATTGGAGATTCGGTTAGGGTTGTATATAACTACTCAAGATGTATTGTAGACTCTTTTATTGTTATTGAGTGCCATCTAGTAACATTTTATTAATGCAAGTGATGTTTTATTGAAAAAAAAAAATAAAAAAATCAAAATAACGAAAGAAATAAAAATTCTTGTTAGGGGATAAAATTGTTTAAAATTAAAAATGAAATTAGGGATTTGAAATAGAAATTGAAATAGGGTGAAAGTGAGGAATTGAAATTGAAAATGTGGGGTCTAAAGCGAAATAACCTTATATACTCCCTCCGTCCCGTCCGACTTAAGACATTCACTCCCGACACGGAGATTAAGGAATACTATTATAATATTAGGAGAGAGAATGAGTGGAGGATGTGTTGTGAGTGTGAAAAATTAAATAGGAGAGAGAATGAGTGAGATAAATAGTGATGGGATTATTGTTGTGAGTATAACAAGTGGGTCCCATTTAATATAAAAGTAATATAAAAACTTTCATTTTGGTAGTCACAAGTCGGGTGGAGCAGCGAAAATGGCCATCTCCAAGTCGGACGGGACGGAGGGAGTACTCATTTAGTGTGTGTTATGGGCGATTACTCGATCGATCACATTCCGGGGAGGTGACTTAAATGTACAGCCAAGGCATGATAGGATTTATGGAATCCACAACTACCATTCAGTTTCTCTATTTACAGCAATCAACTGATTTCCAAACACTACCTATCCCTTTTTGCTGACAAAAAAAAAAAAAAAAACTAAATTATTAAATTAAATAAATAAAAAAAACACCAGCCCTCTTTAAGATGCAGAGGCAGCAGCAGCAGGCTGAGCTAATCCAAATTCAGATAGCTGATTACTACCAATACCTCCTCCAATAAAGTTAGAAACAATCAAACTCACATCATCCAATCCAACACCAATGCACAGCGGAGGATCCATCTCCCCTCCTGCACCGTTATTCACAACTCGAACATTTGGACCTTGTCTGCATTTTCCCATACACTTGCATCCAACAACAACTTCACTCCCTACTGCCTTCTCAAACTCCTCTAACAATGACGCCCCACCCGATTTCTTACACTTTCCCCCCATGCACACCTCTATCTTCTTTCCATCAAACCTCCTGCTGCTGCTGATGCTGCTGCAATTTCCCCCTCCTAAAATCTTGTTCCCAAGAAGTCTAATCTCCTCCGTGTTTGCTTCTAGATTAATGCCCATTTGTTCTTCTTCATTTGATGCCAAGGCCAAGGGGGTTTCGCTTTTAAGGCGGCTCATATCAACAACCTCTTCCCCACATTCACTGTCGCTTGATGAGTCTGAGTCCTCCTCCTGTCCCATCATCCTTTTCTGCTTAGCCTTCTCTTCTTTCTTCTTCCTTTTCAATTCCTTTTCCTCTCTTCTTAGTTCTTCAAGTTGTCCGAGTAATAATTCTGCAGCTTCCTGCACATAGTTTCACACACATATTCAGCACCACAAACGTACAAAAATCATCATTCTCCCATTCATAAGTCACATGAGCCAAATGATAAAAAAAAATCAGGAAAATTTATAATCAATGAATGCCAAATTAAAAGTTCGAATGGATCTTCTTGTGGCTCTAGCGGTTAATCATGCAAATTCACTATGATCATTTAAGGGATGTATTAATCAGTTCAAATAGGCTCTTCGTTAATGTTCATTAGAATTAAAATACATGAATAACCAATAAAAAATAAATAAATAGTAATTGTAATTGTAATTGTAATTGTAATTGTAATTAATTGAAAAGGGGAAGCAGAGCAGAGGGAGTTACGGAAATCATCTTGCCCTTAACTTGATGGGTCAATCCTGAATCTGAGTCAGGATCCAATCCGAAACCGATATCAGAGAAGGCAGACAACTTCTTTGACAAACCCTTAATCAATTTCAACTTCTTCTTCATCGTTTTCTTTGCAGACTTCAATTCCTTTTCCTCCTTCCTCTGGACGGTGGCATTGTAGTGTTCAAGGTGACCGTTATCGCAAAATCCAGAAGTAGAATTACTACCTGCTGAGGATTGAACCCCAGAAAACCTCAAACTGAGAATTGATTTCTTAACAGAGGAGACACGGAGAACACCGCCGGAGAATTGACGAACGTGGTTGGCGCCGGAAGAAGAAGCAGCAGCAGCGGCGGCCAATGATATCTGGAAAGCAACACCGGAAGCCTCCATGATCAAAGAGAAAGAAATCCAACAAAAAGAATTTGTCAAGGGGATGATGATGATAAATTAATAGCTGGATGGATGGAAGAAATTAGGAAGGAAAGGGATCCTTTATATACAAGGAACCCTTGAGATAAACGGATTATGATGACGTGGGCTGTATAAGATTGACTCTGGATCGTTTGATCTGACATGGCAGCTGATGTATGCTCAACACCCGCCCGCTCGCGACCGTTATCAGTTATCCACGCTCCCTCCCCTGCATGACATGCGTACTTTCTCTTTCTAAACCCTCCGATTGAATCCTACGTCCGTTATTTATCCACCTGATGACACGTTGGCTGCCAATTAGAATTTATTATCAAACAGTAAGCTTCAATTGCTGGTGCATATCACGTGCCACCGCTTATGTTGACCAGCACCGCACGTTTCATTCTAATTCTCTGCATTTGTTTATGTGTCCTGTGGTCAAGGTTGGGTATCAATTATAATAGGGAGTAACCCGTGCACAGGTTTAATCTTTTGTTTTTTCTCTTTGAATTGAATTGCAATAATTGAAGGCATAGAAAATAAAAAAATACTTCCTCCGTCTCAATCTAAATGTCTCAACTTTTCATTTTAGGCGTCCCATTTAAAATATCTCATTTCCAAAAAAAGAAAGTTTTTTTCACTATTCCACCCACTCATTCTCTCTCGTACTTTACTTTTACACTCACAACATTCTCTTTCCTAACTATTCCTCCCACTCATTCTCTCTCCTATTTAATTTTTCATACTCACAATATTTAAATTTTTTTCTCTTTCCTACCTCACTTTTTCTCTTTCCTACCTCACTTTCCTTAATTCCCACGCCGACCCATTTTTGGACATTTAGATTGGGACGGAGGGAGTATTATTTTAATGTAGTATGACTGTTAATTTGGAGGGAGATATTTTTGATTTACATACTAACGATTTTTAAAAGTCGGATGTTTTTTTTTTTTTTTTTTTTTTGTATTTGGTGTAATGGAAAATGTCTTTGTCTATGATAATCTCACGTTAGCAAAAAATTCAGAAAAATAAAAATGTAAACAGATGAAATTGTACCTACTCCCAAGTTTCAAAAAGCGCTTGACAGATGCTGACAGTTGAGTCGGGCCTAGCGCTTAAAAGTCTAAGTGAAATCTAGGCGGGGCCGAAAAATTAGACAAAATTTGCATATATTCCATATAAATTAGACAAAAGATACTCCCTCCGTCTCATTTCAAATTCGCATTCCCCTTTGAATTCCCATCTACATTCTTCGCCATAACGTCATTCTCATTGTCGTCTTCAAAAACAATTTTCTCGCTGCATAAAATCAACTACTTCAGAAAAAAAAAATCGTGATCAACGGTATTAGGGTACTCATTTTTTAAATATCAAAAAATATCTTAAGAATGTCGTAGACCTCTTCTCAAAGCATGTTGGGGTTTTCAAAGCAACTACATCATCCTTTTCTTCCTTGATCATTTTCCCCTATGATTAAAAATGCAGAGCAAGAAATTTATCTATCAACCCAATCTGAAAGTGTTCAAAAAATCAAACACATCTAACAAAAACCTTATTATTTGAAGATTCTATAAAATCGGAATCATAAAGAATCATAGCCACAGTGAAATTCTCGATTGATGTGCCTCGACTCTTCTCATTTATTTTCAGTTGCAACATATGCTTCTCTCCGACTATCTTATTAATTTGTCTGGGAATTGGAGCTTCTTCTTCAACCTGGGATATTAAAGAAGTTATAACAGGAATGAAAAAACAAACATTTCTAAAAAAAAAAAAACACCGTTTGTATAGGCTACATACATCACAAAGTTGACATGCAATCTCTCCGGCCTTAAACGTCACCAACTTCTCTACTTCACGATCAAACATGACACATTTGACCTCAGAACCATCTTCTTTTAAGTCAATTTCCAGACGATATCTATAAGGAAATAATTCTCATTCAGTTATTTGGAATACATTCAAAAGATATTTGTGTGGTATACATATATTAGAACTTAACTTTACCTCGCAACAGGATAAGATTCGTCCCTGTTACAAGATTGACAATGCAATTTACCATCAACCAAATGTACTTTATGCGGACACATACTGCACGAATTATATCGCCACCCACAACGTTCATCAATCCTTATGATTGTAGCATGAACAAAAATAAGGCCAGTCTGAAAGTGGAGAAGGAAAAGAGAAATAAGTATTCAGATGCAGAAGAGGGAAAGATGCTATTAGCTTGATTTAAAATGTACTCAATTATTTAATCTGAGGAAGAAATAAAAATAAATAATAACTAAATGAAAGGTAGAAATGTTGGATGTTAAATATAATTTACAAAATCAGTGTCATCCTCGAGTCCAGTGACCAAATCAGCAATTGTTTTCTTGTTTTCGTTGTACACTTCCCTTGAAATAAGGTTGTTGTACATTTGAATTTTTTCCAACGGTTTATCATAGTCCAATGCAGCAAGTCTGCAGTTGAAGGGAGAAAAATTATGTGAAAATTGTTTTTATATCAGAAGTAGTACATGCATGTGTTATTCTAAAGGAAGAACAATTTACCCCTTTTCAAATTGAGCAATTTCTTTTATATCTTGAGCACAAAAAATCTTGGTCGCACTACTTGTAGAAAGAGCAAACACACCTATATACATGGGAGCAATAGAGGAGAAATTAACAAAAAAAAAAGTTTTAAAAAATCCTAATAAACGAAAAAGGTGAAATACCATTTTCTGTCAAATTCACAACTTTCCCTGTCACTATCCAAACCCTACAATCATTCTCCAAAACTGCAGGGATCGATTTTGTCATTTCTTTTCCCCAAATTGTAAGCCGACATTTCTTCTGACTATGAAAGCGAAAGAGAATAAAGAATATAATCACATATAGTCAATAACAATTGAGAAATAAGGTGAGTAAATACTTATGAATCGTAGCCATCAGAAAGAAGTATCAATACCTTAAATCAAGCATCTCCACATACTGCAGCGTATTGAGGCGTTTATTGTAGTTTCTTTGCCCAACCTCTGATATTCCAACAACATAACCTATAACATCTGTAGTGCTAATATGTCAGGATATAATTAATTAAAACACTAAAGTTGAGATTTCAAGAAACTCACCACACAAATGTCTACGTTGAGACTCAACTTGTTCTAAGTCTTCGTAGGGAATTAAATCAAAAGCATATCGCCCAATGTTAGGTAACTTCAAAATAATTTCATCAATTTGGGTTGAAGAATCGAGCTTAATGATAAAATCGCGACGCACAACACGGTAATTAGGTTTCGCTTCATCGATGGTGAAATTTTTGATGGTGTAGTAATAACCCTCTTTTAGAAGACCAACAAAATTCGGAACAAATCAACTCCTGATGATACAATGGACACGATCTTCCTGTGCACAGGGAAAAATGATATAAGCAATTTTCTAGGAATTTATTCCTCATTTACAAGAAAACAACTTTGGAAAAAAATATTAACGGATTTTCTAACCTGCTCATCCGTAGCAATGAAATCCAAGCTCATTATCTCCATATCTCTCTTAGGGTTATATGAATACCACATATGGCTAACCCTAATAGACATTTTCCTAGGCTGCATGTGATGTAAATTTGCCTTGCCGCCATCCCAAAGAATGAAAAAAGGGAATGAGTAGGAATGAACTTTAGCTGTGGTTGTGAAAGGATAATTGATGTGCTGCCATAATTCAATATCGAAGGCTGCTATTCTAAAAGGGGAAGCAGACAATGTGAAAATTTTCGCATTCATCAAGTGTTTATATACTAAGAAATCTAGGAAGGGGAAACATTCAGATCATTGCCTATTCCATTTCCCAACTTTTGAGTTACTCAGTTGTGTTGAGTTCAGAAAATCAATAGTCATACTCCTGCAATTAGTTCACTTAACCTGACCAAAACGAAACCTATTCCTAGAGTAATTGTTTGTAATGAACGTAATATACATTTTTAAATGTACATTGGACACATTTTTGTAATATCTAATATGACCAAAAGTATTCCCTTGATCATTTAAAGTGTACATGTACATCAGAATATGCAACCTCTTCCACTTTTTCAATACATATTCTTTTACATAGTAATGTTTTCATTCATTCACCTAATAATGTTAAACATAATAACTATATACATTCTTCATTAATAGAAATTTATCCAATATTCTGAACAATATCAATATATATATGTTATGAAACTAATTCTATCACAATACCATTCTAACTAATGATATCTACTTTTACAATATACCAATATCTGAATTCTTCTAATAAAACTTGAACTCTTATCTCTTCATCATTAATTCTTATCCAATATACTGAGAACAAAAGTGTTATAAATATGATCAGAAACTAATCATAATCACAATAGCTATTTTAACTGATCAATTGTTCTAATAACACTTGAACTCCTTACATAACTATTATATTCTTCTGTTACACTTAGCTAATGCAGCGAATACGAAAGAACATAGGCAGAATTGGATTAGTCAGCCGGAGACAAAGAGGCAATCCGCATGAAAATATGAGAACGCAAAAAAATGCCAAACATGATGAGGTGGCACCACCATATTTAGTTTCGCCTACTTTAAAATACTATAAGTATAGATTTGTCTTTTCTTTTTCTTTTATTTATTTATTTCTACCAAAATTTCTAAATTTCCAATTTCAAAGTTATTACTACTAGCCTTAACGCAACTAATTTTATTTAATTGAGAGTATTAAAAGAGTGTCAACTCTATTGTAAATAATGTAAGGAATAGTGTTAATGAGTGTCGTGTCTGATTGCGTTAATAACTTTTAATTATTTATAAAAATGTCATTACTTATTTTAAAAACATATTTTCTCTAATTTTCAAAAAAAAAAAAAACACACGTTTTTTTTAACCAAATTTTCACCCATTCCCAAACTAAAATATGGATAATTTTTTGATAGACATTTGTTTAAGGGCGGCAGAAGCACTTTATATTAATTTTTAGATAGACATTTCAGATTTTTGCGTCACATTCCATTCATATTTGACACGCGTTGACGACTCGACAGTTTATGGGGGTCACTCTTTCTTCCAAGGGAAGCTTCCCTACGCTTTCACCAACTCTCATCAGCACGATACACTTGTACCGCCACGCGTCGTAGGGAGCTAGCCACACACAACTCACCACAAGTTTTCACAACATTTCGTAATCGCGAGATCGCCTTCGCCTAACGTGCTTCATATAGCTCATCCCCGACCATAAATAATCTGGAGCTTGTAGCAAGGGGCTGATGGAGAAAATTCCTCTTAGTAATAAAAATCGAGCAAGTGTACTCACTACCGGTGTAGCAATATGCACGAGCAGGGGTCGAACCACAGAGACTCGTTGGTTTTAACAAGTAGATTTAATTAATGCAAAAAGTAACACAATGGGGTTTTTGAGTTGATTTATCAGAAACTAATGATGAAAAAAAACAAGACAATTAAACAACTAAAGTAACAAATAAGCAAGCTTGCAGAATAAAATTCAAGGATTTAACAAATAGCCCACGGATTAGGTTCACCACATATTCTCCCTTTATGCCTTTTGAATGATAAAATATTAATTGGGTTTAGGGCTTCTTCGCTTTTGTAAGAATTGGGACGGTTCGATTGCCGGATTGCAATTCTTTTATTGAGTAGTTATCAATTATCACGCAAGATCAAATTGACAACAACTCAATTCATTAAGCACACAAGAATTAATGAAACCTAGACTCAATCAATTCACGCAAGATCCTCAATCGAGTCTAATCATCCTAATAGTGTTCATGCACAATTCCCCACGCAAGTGCAGGACTTGTACCAAATATAAAAATTAAGAATACTAGGATGAACTAACTCCACAATTAACTGAAAATTAAATATATAGCATAAAGATCAAATACGGGCTACACCAATCCGTGAACTTCAAAGAAATTAGCCACTCATATTTCGGATTGACATCACAAAATATGAGTAACAACAATACATCAAACCTGAAATCCTTGCAAAAACCTTGAATAAATTCTAGCAATCCTTGAAACCCTAAGCAAGAATATCTATCAAAAGGTCCTTAATAATGATAATAAAGGGAGTATATATACTCCTTAATGCAATCCTTAATCAACTAGGAAAGGGAATTAACAATATTCATCAAAATCTGCTCTAAAATCCGTGCTGACGTCACAAAACGCGTACTGGCACGAGTCGTGCTAATTAGCACGAGTCGTGCCCTTCAGTCCCAGTCGTGATAACGAGTCGTGCCATATGCCTCCAGTCGTTCCGAGTAGCACTGTTGTTATTGTATTTGAACCCCACTCGTGAGAACGAGTCGTGCTCCAAGGTTCCACTCGTTCTGAGTAGCTTGCTGGAATTGGCTTGACTCCATTCGTTCCCCAAGTCGTGCTCCACTCTTCTTCAGTCGTGCTCCATTCGTGCCAAATGCAGAATTACTCCATTTTGACTCAGCTTTGACCTGGCCTTCGTGGACTATCAAAACACTCAAAAATACATTAAATTCCCAAGGTTTCGAACAGAAAGTAGGCTTAGGAACATATCTTTTGGATGGGTAAAACTACATCCATCAAATACCCCCAAACTTACCTTTTGCTCGTCCCCGAGTAAAACAAAACTAAACAAAAGAGAAAACTATTCTAACCAATAAAAACGATAAACACAAAATATTTTTGATATGTTCTCAATATATACAAGGTTGCCGGCCAAGCAAGTCTCAGATTCTCACGTAAATGTGCTACATAAGTGCCACTAAGAAAATGCAATTACAATTACATTAATGCATCTAACCCACAATTTTCCACCTCGGCCTGAATGATGAATGAAATATGGGAGATCATGATCACTAAGATAAGATTGTTTATGGGATCACTAACACATGCTCTAAATCACAGATTACAATACAATTATATACACAAGGATACTCATATGCATGATTACGCACTTGTCAACCCGATTACTCAATATTGAACAAAAATATGGCTCAAAGTTAAGTCCACAACAAATGTGGGGCTAGGCTCACGGGTACAAATGAAGGAATAGACATACAAACACAAGAATGTGAAAATTAAAAACCTTCCATTGCAATACTCCTTCCCGAATTTTAACTTTTCCGCTCACCTTTGTTTCCCCAATGCTTCAACCCCCAAACTAGAACTTTGTTCATACTTTATTTATACACTTGGGGTTGAGAGCATTCCCTCACTCAATATAGGTCACTAATCAAATATACTTCACAACATTAGGGGGCAAGCTTTTTTTTTCTTTTTCTTTTTTTTGAACAATTTTTATATATACATATATATTTTATTTATTTATTTATTTATATTTTTTTTTTTCTTCTTGCCCCCTTTTATACAATACAAGTCATGCTTCCACTTTTGACCTTCCTCACTCATTCCCGTAGTTTCCCTATGTAACCCCCAAACTGATCGTTTCTAATTCCACATTCTTGTAAAGGTGAGATAACCTATTCTAAGTGTCAAGGGTTAGGGGTTAGGCATCAAATGAAGGCGAATGGAGGTCTAGATGTTCCATTCTTTCTAAACAGGCTCAAAAAAGGATCAAGTGACAATTCATATATGAATAGTGACGAGAAAGTCAAAGGCTTACAAGAGGGTTGCCAAAGAAAGATAAGCCATAAATACCAAGTAATCTATTGATTTGTTATTGACAAGCATGCAATCATGTTCTAGGACCCCCGAGAATGTCAAAGTGAACCCATAAAGGGCACCTAAATTAATGACCATGATCAAGAAATAAGATGAAAGTGAATGGTGGTGCAATTGTGTTTTACATGTATTAATGCAATTCTAATTAACATATTCAAATTGGCACAAACTAGCAAAACTCACTCACAATCCCTCAAATCATCACAGACGTTGGCCAACTTCCAAACATATAATGAGAACAAAAATTTTTAAATTTTTAATTTTTTTTTTGGAGGGTGACACTATATACACTCCCCTATAAACCCACAAACTCGGAGAGATATCTACCCCCAAACTCAAAACATGCTATGTCCTCATAGCAAAGAGAACAAAAGCATGCCTTGGGTTCACAGGACGATATGACACAACAAAGCAAATAAATAAAGCAATAAAATTGTACCTACTTGGGTTGCCTCCCAATTAGCGCATTTGTTTAAGGTCGTTAGCCCGACCATTGCTCCCAACTAAATGGGATTTGATGTGACCACATTCATTTTGGCCTTGGCTTTCCTTCCCTTGGCCCACTTCGCAACTTCTCGGGCGCAGATGCCCACCACCTTCCACAAAAATTCACCCTTTGTTATAAGCTCGGGTGGGGCCCAAGAAACTTTTCGAACCTTTTTCTTGCTCTTTTTCTTTTTCTTCAATTTCTTTTTCTTGGGGACCTCTCCCCCAAACTCATTTGGTGCCTTATTCTTATCACAATCAAGCACCTCCTTTTCCTTCACACTATTGCAAGCATCCTGCACATGCATCTTGACAGGCAAAACATTAGAAATATCAAGGGAACAACACTCTTCTATTTTAGCACATGAATCAATATAGGTAGACTTGAGTGGAAAGAAAGATTTCAATGGGGACACCGACCCCTTTTGGGATCGGTCTAGGGGGTGATACGGGCCATCACAAGAACCAAGATTGTCGGCCTTATTTTTCACGGCACACAAGTGGGAACCCGCACTATCCCTAGAATTCTCACCGTCATTTGACAAAGCTTCACACTTATCAACATAAGAACACACCTCTCTATCATCACTTGGATGTTTCATGGCATCAAACACAGAAATTTCAATTTTTTCACCCGCCACTGTCATAGACAGTTTACCATTCTTCACATTAATAATGGTGTTGGTCGTCGCCATGAAGGGTCTCCCAAGTAATATGGGTGAATCCCGGCGACTTCCTTCACCTCTTGGCATTTCAAGCACCACGAAATCAACAGGCACAATGATTGAATTTACTTGAACTAAAACATCCTCCACAATGCCCACAGGTCTTTTAATGGACCGATCCGCAAGTTGTAGGGCCATTGTAGTGGGTTTTAATTCGGGTAAGCCCAACTCCTCATACACATAATAAGGCAGCAAATTAATGCTGGCCCCAAGATCCAACATAGCTTTTACCCTCTTTGACTCCCCCATAGTAATAGAAATCAGAAAACTTCCGGGGTCTGTCAATTTGGGTGGAAGACTATGCTGTACCACTGCGCTAGCATTTTCACTCATCACTACTCTCTCATTTGTCCCATACCTATGTTTCTTGGAATTTAACTCTTTGAAAAATTTGGAATAAGCAGGAATATTTTTGATCACATTGAGTAAAGGGATATTGATGTTCACCTTAGAAAACATGTTCATCAACTCGGACATCTGCTTATCCAATTTATGTTTTAAAAACCTTCCAGGAAACGGTACGGGAGGTACATATGGCATGGGGGGCGGAACTTCAACTTTAGAATTTTCCCCCATGTCACTTGTACTCTTATCACAACCCACATCATCATTATCCACATTAGCATTTTTATCTACAACAGGAGGGGGAGAAGAAGATGAAGGAGATATTACCTCACTACCTACCTGTTTGCCATTTCGGAGAGTGATAATGGCATTTGCTTGATGAGGTTGGCTAGGAAATGTCCCGGCCTTATGACTTTGTAGGGCGGTTGCTAATTGCCCAATTTGAGTCTCCAACTTCTGAATTGCAGCTTCATGGTTCTTGGAAGCTTGTTGATTTTCCGCCCTCAATTGATTATTTTCGGCTTGCAATTTCTCCATGGCCACTTCCCACGGTTCCCTTTTCTGTTCATACTGTCCCAGTGGAGGTTGAGGATGGAGAGGCTTATTTTGCTCTTGATTGCCTCCCCATGAAAAATTTGGGTGTTGCCTCCACCCCGGGTTGTATGTGTTTGAATACGGATTATTGTTTTGAGGGAACCGCTGGCCAAATCCTTGCATTGCATGTGCCTGTTCAGGATTAAACAGCAAACCACTTTGACACACATTAGTAGCATGAGTATTAGGACCACAATTAGCACAAAAATCATTTACAAGATGAGCAGTAGAAGGCATAGCAGAAGAAGAGGCATTTTGCATAGCTAACTTATCAAATCTTTGGTTCAATAATGCAAACTGCTTGGCCCACTCGTTGTTTAGCCCTACCTCGTTCACTCCCCTTGTTGCCCCCCTAGATCCCTTTTGTTGAGAGTTAGCACTCAACATCTCAAACAGTTCTTGGCATTGTTGGACAGTCTTACTTCCCAAACTACCTCCTGCTGCATTATCTACCATTGATTGGTATTCAGGGGATAAAGCCCCATAGAAAGTTTGATGCAGCATAGAAGCAGGGAAGTTATGGTGGGGGCACTGAATTTGCAACATTTTAAACCTATCCCATGCATCGTGGAAGGCTTCCCCCGCTTCCTGAGCAAATCCCATAATTTTCACCCTAAAATTTGTCAATGCATCATAAGGGTAAAACTTAGTGAGAAAAACATCATGTAAAGCATCCCAAGTAGTGATGCTACTGGAAGGAAGTAACAATAGCCAAGTTTTGGCTTTGTCTTTTAATGCATAAGGGAAGCACTTCAGTCTCAAGTGCTCCGAGGTAACACCCTCTTTTGTAGGGAACCCACTCAAGGTAGACATAAATTCTCTCAAAAACGCTAATGCATCCTCACCGGCAAGACCATAAAAATTAGGAATCATGTTAAAATATTGGCCTTTGATCTCATAAGCTAGTGCTGCATCGGGCAACACTATGCACGACACCGATGTGTCGACTCTTGGCCTAGCAAATGTATTCATGACTTGGTCCGCCATCACAAAATTAAATTCTTCTTCTTCCTCGGTGGAAGAAGTTTCCAACTCACTTAATTCTTCTTCTGTCCCAGTGACAGAAGTATCAGACTCAGTTTCACTCACTTGAGTAGAGGGAATGCCTCTCTCAATTCTGTCTATATCGTCGTTCAAAGGAACCAAATTAGGATCCAATGACCGGCGACCAAACATGCACCGATTAAATAAACTTGTTAAAAATCACAACAAGTCCCCGGCAACGGCGCCAAAAACTTGATGGAGAAAATTCCTCTTAGTAATAAAAACCGAGCAAGTGTACTCACTACTGGTGTAGCAATATGCACGAGCAGGGGTCGAACCACAGAGACTCGTTGGTTTTAACAAGTAGATTTAATTAATGCAAAAAGTAACAAAGTGGGGTTTTTGAGTTGATTTATCAGAAACTAATGATGAAAGAAAAACAAGACAATTAAACAACTAAAGTAACAAATAAGCAAGCTTGCAGAATAAAATTCAAGGATTTAACAAATAGCCCACGGATTAGGTTCACCACATATTCTCCCTTTATGCCTTTTGAATGATAAAATATTAATTGGGTTTAGGGCTTCTTCGCTTTTGTAAGAATTGGGACGGTTCGATTGCCGGATTGCAATTCTTTTATTGAGTAGTTATCAATTATCACACAAGATCAAATTGACAACAACTCAATTCATTAAGCACACAAGAATTAATGAAACCTAGACTCAATCAATTCACGCAAGATCCTCAATCGAGTCTAATCATCCTAATAGTGTTCATGCACAATTCCCCACGCAAGTGCAGGACTTGTACCAAATATAAAAATTAAGAATACTAGGATGAACTAACTCCACAATTAACTGAAAATTAAATATATAGCATAAAGATCAAATACGGGCTACACCAATCCGTGAACTTCAAAGAAATTAGCCACTCATATTTCGGATTGACATCACAAAATATGAGTAACAACAATACATCAAACCTGAAATCCTTGCAAAAACCTTGAATAAATTCTAGCAATCCTTGAAACCCTAAGCAAGAATATCTATCAAAAGGTCCTTAATAATGATAATAAAGGGAGTATATATACTCCTTAATGCAATCCTTAATCAACTAGGAAAGGGAATTAACAAGATTCATCAAAATCTGCTCCAAAATCCGTGCTGACGTCACAAAACGCGTACTGGCACGAGTCGTGCTAATTAGCACGAGTCGTGCCCTTCAGTCCCAGTCGTGATAACGAGTCGTGCCATATGCCTCCAGTCGTTTCGAGTAGCACTGTTGTTATTGTATTTGAACCCCACTCGTGAGAACGAGTCGTGCTCCAAGGTTCCACTCGTTCTGAGTAGCTTGCTGGAATTGGCTTGACTCCATTCGTTCCCCAAGTCGTGCTCCACTCTTCTTCAGTCGTGCTCCACTCGTGCCAAATGCAGAATTACTCCATTTTGACTCAGCTTTGACCTGGCCTTCGTGGACTATCAAAACACTCAAAAATACATTAAATTCCCAAGGTTTCGAACAGAAAGTAGGCTTAGGAACATATCTTTTGGATTGGTAAAACCACATCCATCAGGGGCCATTGATAAGTACGAAACTTTCCAGACTGGGCCCAAGATCGCTATATGCGAACCGGTTAATTGAATCGACTCAGATATGATAAAGGATTAGATCGCAGACAATCCCCATATGCGGGCTCCCAGGATCATAACCTAGCTCTACATGTGGTCTTCATAGACTCCCGATTCCTTCGAACCTCCCAGCTACTATCTTATGTATCACGCAAAGTACTATCTCTGAGGATAACATGCATACATGTCGCTATTGCATTTAACGCATTATCAGACGCCTATCACGTGTATATGGTGTCAAACCGATTGTCACCTGCTCCTTTGATTTTATTCTTTTATGTGACATTAACTACAATAACAATGTCCTTTTTCTGTATGATCCTACTGGAACCTGCCACATATCTATGGTAAGACAAATAAGGCCAACGGTGAATATCTCCTCTCCAAGGATCTCTCTCTACACTATAAATACTCCCATAACTCCCCTTGGACAAGGTATGTCAAATTGTTTAAACCTAAAATTTAGATCACTTAAAGCCAGTTATACTATTTAAAGCTAAATTTTTTGGAATCATCAATTTTTAATAATAAATTAGGAAACATAGACGCATGAACAGTGCCAAAATTCCATACAGATCCGAATCTGATGTAGCACATGTGGAAGTTCAGGGACCAAAGTGCAAATCTGAAAAATATGGTGACCAAAGTGAAAAAAGAAAGTGAAAAAAAGAAAGGATGAATGATTGATTAATCAAGCACGAGTGTAGCAAATGACACGACTCATGGTTTTATTTAATTATTATTTGTCTCGTATTATTATTATCGTTATTATTTATTTTAGTATTTTGAGACGAGTGATATTTTATTCAATATGGTTTTAAATAAGTAATTTTGGTTAGGGATTTCAATGGATTTTGTAACCGTTAGATATTCCAGAGTGGAAATGGGAAGGGATTTCAATGGATTTTGTAACCGGTTTGCCTCCTACCACGAAGAAGATGGATGCTATTTGGGTTATTGTTGATAGATTGACAAAGTCGGCTCATTTTCTTTATCTAGTTAACCACGAAGAAGGGATTTCAATGCTATTTCAGGCTACTTCAACCGTTAGATATTCCAGAGTGGAAATGGGAAGGGATTTCAATGGATTTTGTAACCGGTTTGCCTCCTACCACGAAGAAGATGGATGCTATTTGGGTTATTGTTGATAGATTGACAAAGTCGGATCATTTTCTTCCGGTGTCAATGAAGTTCTCGATGGAGAGGTTAGCTCAATTGTATATGAGGGAGATTGTTAGACTTCATGGAGTTCCAGTTAGTATTGTTTTCGATAGAGATCCGAGATTCACTTCTAGATTCTGGAGGGCATTGCATGAAGCTTTGGGGTCTAAGCTGAGTTTTAGCACGGCGTTTCATCCTCAAACAGATGGTCAGACCGAGAGAACCATTCAGATACTTGAGGATATGTTACGGGCTTGTGTGATGGAATTTCATTTATCTTGGGAGGATCATCTACCGTTGGTTGAGTTTGCTTACAACAACGCTACCAGTCTAGCATTGAGATGGCTCCGTATGAAGCGTTGTATGGTAGAAAGTGCAGATCTCCTATGTGTTGGGATGAGGTTGGTGAAGCTAAGCTTTGGGGTCCGGATTTGGTTAGAGATTCAACGGAGAAAATCAAGGTGATCCGAGATCGGTTGAAGACGGCTCAGAGTAGGCAGAAGAGCTACGCCGATAATAGAAGATGAGACTTATCCTTTCAGGTTGGTGACTTAGTGTTCTTGAAGATCTCTCCGAGGAATGGGATTAAAAGGTTTGGGAATAAAGGAAAATTAGCTCCGAGGTTTGTCGGGCCATTTGAGATTTTAGAAAAGATTGGGAAATTGGCTTACCGGTTAGCGTTGACTCCATCCTTTTCATTGCTTCACGACGTGTTCCATGTTTCTATGTTGAGAAAATATTGCCATGATCCCTCCCATATTTTGAGTTCACCTCCCGAAGAGATTCAAGCGGATATGTCTTATGTTGAGGAACTGTTGAGAATCTTGGAATTTCAAGTTAAGGAATTGAGAACTAAGAGCATCCCGGTAGTGAAGATCCTATGGAAGAATCATACCATTGAAAAGGCTAATTGGGAGCTAGAGTCGGAGATGAGAGGAAACTATCCTTGGTTGTTTGAGCGTGCAAGTAAGCCATTCAAAATTCGGGGCGAATTTTCTTTAAGGGGGAGTGAGTGTCACGAACCTAATATTAGGCTTCATTTTAACACATGTTGAACACGTGGGGTTGGGTTGGTAGTATTTCATTTTATGCCATTTATGTTACTTGTTAAGTTTTATGTGTTTATTTATGTTTTGATGATTTATGTGAAGTTAGGATGAAAATGAATTAACTTTAATGATTTAGGGTCTAAAAGGAATAAATGTGAAAAGTTATAGTGAGATAATAATAATTAAAATTTTTAATAAAATGTTTATATGTGGTTGATGTGCTTTTGTGTAAAGAATAGAAGTTGAGGTGTTAGTTGCTTTTGCCTTAGACCTTGGAGGAGCTTTAGTAGAACATTTCATATTTATCCTTGGAAAATAAACAAGAAGCTTCATTTTAATCTCTTCCTCAGTATTCTTTCTCCTCAAAAAGCCATGGAAATTCCAAAACCCTAAATTTCCTTCTAAAAATTCTAGCAAGCTCAATACCTTTTCGTTTTTAAATTCGATCGCATATTCTTGTTCGTGGTGAAGAGGGGAGCGTATAGAGCCGAAGAAATAAATATTTCATTTCGCATTATTCCGATAAGTTATTATGATTTCTTTTCAAAATATGTTCATAAAATGTTTAAAGTTGATATTGTAGCTTTATAAATATGGTTTGTTAAAAATTTGGTGTTTTATTTGGATTTTGGAATAAAGAGAATGAGGTTGTGGTATGTTAATGCAGACTGTGGGTGTTACCACAGGTGCTATCACTGGCAGTTGGGTGTTACCCGGACTGTAATGATTTGTAATTTAATAATTCTTTCCATATTATTTTATATCCTAATGTCTAATATTATTTGCAAGATATATGTGTTTTTTGGTCCATATTTCAGGTTAAAACATGGTTGAATTAATTGCTAGAAACAAGGAAAGGAGTTACACGTAAATAGGAGATTTACGTGTAACTATTGCTTGGTCCATTTTAATTGATGAAGAAAGGAAAACGTGGGAAGACCAAGTCATGGAGTTGTTGCTGATTATTTGAAGTGTACAATACAAAGAAAGCAAGAGAGTACAAGGTGATAAAGCATGGACTTGGGCTTCAAGAAATCGGTTGCTACATTCTAGGGAAGTTGGCGTATGAAGAGGAATTCAAGCCAAGAAATCTCTCCACTCCTCTCACATGATCTGAAGGTCCAAGGCTGTTATTTTGGAGTAGCCTCCAAGGCATTGGAAGGCTATAAATAGGCTAGGTGTGTTTCATTTGAAGTAGGCCAAATATCAAACACACACACCATAGCACAAGAGAGACAAAGTTCTTTGGTTCGCATATCCTTCCTCCCTTGTGATTCTAGCTTAAACACTGAGTGTTTAAGAGAGTGTTGGCTAAGGATAGGATTCGTTCTTTGTCTCATTTAGTTCCATAGAGCATTATCATTGTATTAGCAATAGGGAACTTTCGGCTTTGTAATTTTGCTATATTGATTATAAAGTCTTCGCCATCTAGGCACACTCAAGTTATATATTTATATAACTTGAGAAAATTATATCTTGTGTTATTTATTTCCAGCCGCACAAAGTTTTTATAAACTATTTATTTTGGTGTGTGTGTGCTGTCCATCGGTGTGTTAACCAAGGTGTTGGGTAACATCTACGGTAACATCTCTTTCCGGTGAAGCCATTGACAATTTCAATTGGTATCGGAAGCAGGTCACTTGACGATACTAAGTGCTTGGTCTAGGTGTCATAGCTTATGATCCGGCTAATCCTAATAATAAGCGTCTTCTGTGTTAGATGGCTCGAATTATTGTTATTGGAAGATCCGTCTACGCTCGCATATCAAATCAATTGATCCTCGAGCATGGCGATCTATAACAAATGGTTACTCCTTACCAATGTTACCTACCGATGAAGATGGTGACGTACAAGTCAAACCCGAATCGGAATGGAACATGGAAGAGATCAACCAAGCTAGTTTCAATGAAAAGGCACTTAATGCCATTTTTGAGTGGGTTGATATGCATATTTTCAAACTTATTCAAAACAGTTCCACCGCAAAAGAAGCATGGGATATTTTACAACGTTTTTGTGAAGGTGATGGCAAGTGTGCGTGAAACTAAGCTTAGGGGTCTTACTAGCGAGATTTGAAAGATTAAGGATGGGTGAAAATGAAACTATTCCTTCTTATTTTGAAAAATTATTTGATATTGCTAATGAGTGTCAATTGTTGGGTGAACCTTTTACCAACAAACAACTTGTCTCAAAAGCAATTAGAACCCTTCCCGAGCGTTTTAATATGAAAGTTTCATCTATTGAAGAGGCTCACAATCTTGCAACTATGGATATCAATTCTTTAATGAGTATTTTGAAAAACTTTGAGTTAAATCTCTTAGATCAAAGTGAAGCATCTAAAGGGAAAAATGTTGTTTTGAAAACTCAAGCCTCGAGTTCTTTGGATGAAAACGAAGATGAGGTTTTTGAAGAAATTGATGAGAATGCTAGTGTTGCTTTACTTGCTAGAAAATACAATTCTATGGTTAGAAAGTATAACAATGAAAAATGCAGGTGAAAGCAAAGGAGAAGCAAACCAAGGTCTATGATTCGATGCCAAAAAGGACTTTCCCATCTAACCCAAAGTTGAACCCAAGAAGAGCATCATCGATCGCTTAAGGTCTGATCCAAAGCACATTGAATCCATTCAATGTCATGCTTGCTCGGGTTGGGGTCACTATTCCAATGAGTGTGCAAATACTCTAAGGAAGAGAGGAAAGAACCTATGGGTTTCTCTCGGTGATGATGAGGATGAAGGACCATCTCAGGAGGTAGAATCCGATCAAACAACCATGTTTGTCACGGTAAGTAACACGGAAAAGGACAAGTGTTACCCAAGGTGTTATCCATCTGAGATAACATCCGTGATCACACCCGAGGTATGATGAATTATGTGATAATAATGCTTGTTTGTTTTGTTAGCTCTTCTAACCCCGATACAGAAGTACACAAGAGGATGAGCAGAGCAAAGATGATCTCATTTCCGGATTAAAAGACCTTTACGAGGCATTGCTCGTGGAATGGAAGAAAGAGAACAATTTGGTTAAGTCCTTAACCAAGAAGAATGAAGGACTCCAGGCCTATGTGACTCATATGGAGGTTCAAGCAACAAAGAGAGAAATCGAGCTTGAAAGAGTCAAGGGCAATTTGACTCTAGCCGAAACCACCTTGAAGAAGCTCAATACCGGATCTACCAAATTGGATGAGATCTTGAACTTGAGTACACCTCTCGGAAAGCGGGTATTGGTTTTCAAGAATCTTTGAATAGTATTCTTTCTACTTTGTCTATGAATGATAATGAGAATTGTTTTGTTAAGGAGCGGTTTTTTGACAAAGATTCTTCTTCAAAAGAACCATGTGACAAAGGGAAGGTGTGTCAATACTGTCACACACCTGGAAATTTTAAAAATAAATGCCATATTGTTTGAAAAACTGTCCAGTCCCTTGGTGTTACCCGAGGTGTTGCCCAAAGACACGGTGATAACACACCCAAATGTAATGGTAAAAATTCAAAAAAGGTGTGGAAACCAAAAGCTAATCTGAAATGTGATGTTGTGTACACTGCTTTAAAAACAAATATTGAAGGTTCTTGGTACTTTGATAGTGGGTGTTCACGTCATATGACAGGAACAAAATTGTTTTTAAAAGACTATGAAACAATTCATGGGGGTAGTGTAACTTATGGTGGTGGGAGCAAGAGTAATATCATTGGGAGAGGGACACTAAATGTGTCTGGATTTCCAACCTTAAAGAATGTCTTACATGTTGATGGACTTGTAACTAATTTAATTAGTATTAGTCAACTTTGTGATGACAACTTAGAGGTGAAATTTAATAAAGATACTTGTGAAGTTTATGACAAGATTAACAATTGTGTAATGACAGGTACAAGATCTAGTGATAATTGTTATCTTGTTGAAGACAAGCAAGTATGCCATTCGGCAAAACTTGATAACACTACATTGTGGCATCAAAAGTGTTGGGGAAATATAGGGTCTTGATCTTGATACTAAGGCCGGATATATGATTGAATCGTGTATAATCCACTTTCCGAATAAAGTATTTCGACCCTTAATGCCTGGGTTACACGAAATCCTTATTGGGATAAGACAATCACGCAATTTGTTTTCTAGGCAAAGAGAACAAATCAAAACCTTGAGAATTGTTTGCTTTCGTTATATTGATGTATCACTCTTGTATGTTATGTGTGTACAACTGAGATCAATCTCTGTATATATACAGATGGAGAGGTATTAGTTAAAGGGTACAATCAAGAGACATGACTTTAGCCAAGCAATGTGTCTCTTCATTTTGAAAAGGCATCTGTACAGAACCGCACGGCCGTGTCTTATGAACTGCACGGTCGTGTCTTATGAACTGCACGGTCGTGTCTTATGAACCGCACTGGCCCGTGTTGTTCATACCTGCACGGCCGTGTCATATGAACCGCACGGCCGTGCGATCATACCGATCGCAAAAGAGCTACCCTTTAACTTTTACTTCTATATCGAGGTTGACTTCGTTTTAGCTCAAACGAGTGTGTACTCCACACTTTCCCTTACTCGTATCCGAGTCTAATACGAATCACATTGATCTCTTAGTAAATCACCATTACAATAAAACAAGTTGATGACACTAAAATCACCAACAAATCCCCTCCATTTTAGTGTAATCCTTTCGATTTACTAAACCGTATAAATAACGAAACAAACGAATGCATAAATGAAAATGTCTTGCGATTGAATTTTCATCTTAGTATAATATACATTTCAAATACTCGAGAATCGGGTGTCGAAACGATTGAACCCGTCAACTCATATGAATACCGAAGATACTATACACATAAGTTCGCATAATTCTCTTTGTTTAATCTTGACACTTTTACAAGCCATGTGTCCATATCCATTAGTGAACATATAGGAAGCCAAGTCCTAGCTTCTTGAAGCGGCAAAACTTCATGTCCACATAGGTAGTTCCTTTAATCTTGCACCCGCATTTGCAATTTTTCAAAGGAACTATTAAGAAGATATTCTTCAACCTAACCTTTACTTGCGTGTCCGAACACATACCTTGGGAAAGATAATAACATGTGTTCCAATCTCCAATCGCGAGCTTTCCACATTGAATTCAAGCTTCTAACGTTGTATTAGAAGGAATTGGGTATCTCACAATTAGAGGATTAAATGGACTTTAATCCCATTCCCATTGCAGTACTTATTTACCAAGTCTCGGCTAACCCCTTCGTCAAGTGGTCGCCCAAATTTTGTTGCGACCGAACAAACTCAATCGATATCACACCATTCATGATTAACTCCCGAATCATACTATGTCCGACACCCAAGTGTCTAGACTTGCCATTATAAATCTGACTATAGGCCCTAGCCAAGGTGGCAAAGACTATCACAATGGATAGACATTGGTGATATCGGTTTTGGCCATAATGGAATCTCATATATCAAGTTCCGAAGCCACTCCGCTTCTTTTCCAAAGCAGCAGCCAATGCTACAAACTCGCATTCCATTGTAGAATGCGTAATACATGTCTCGCTTTTTGGAAGCCCAAGAAATGGCACCTCCTCCAAGCAAGAACACCCAACCACTAGTAGAAGATGAATCTTCTTGGTTGATCCAACTAGCATCTGTGTAACCTTCTAATATAGAAGGATGTCCACTCTAACCCAACCCATAGTCCATAGTACCTTTTAAGTACTTGAACACCCTTGTTATAGCATGCCAATGCCGTCTACTAGGATTACTAGTGAACCTACTCAATCTTCCAACCGCATAAGCAATATCGTGTCGAGTGCCTGGGCTTCATAGCATACATCAAACCGCCTATGGCTTTTGAGTATTCAAGCCGTGACACAGTGTTTACCAAGATTTGATACAAGTTTCTCAAGAGGATCCATGGGAGTACTAACTTTGGAACAATTATCACAATTAAACCTCTTGAGAAGTTTCTCAATATAATGAGATTGTGATATTGCAATGCCCTTGTTCATCCGTTTAATCTTTATACCAAGAATTACATCGGCTTCTCCCATGTCCTTCATCGAAAACTTTGATGACAAAAACTTTTAGTTTTATCAACTACATTTTGGTCTGTGCCAAAAATTAACATGTCATCTACATATAGGCGCATGATTACACCTTTACCGGATTCATCAAATCTGCTATATACACATTTGTCGGATTGATTTAATACAAAACCATTCGACAAAAACAACCTCATCAAACTTTTGATGCCACCGCTTAGGTGCTTGCTTCAGCCCATACAATGACTTAATTAACTTACATACCTTATGCTCATTACCCGGCATAACAAAACCTTCTCGGTTGTTTCATATACACTTCTTCTTCTAAATCACCATTTAGAAATGCCGTTTTTGACATCCATTTGATGGATCAATAGATTCTCGAATAGCCGCCAAAGCTATCGTAAATCTAATAGTAGTGATACGAGCAATCGGTGCATAGGTATCGAAGTAATCGATCCCTTCCTTTTGTCTAAAGCCTTGGATTACCAATCGAGCTTTAAACTTGTCAATAGTTCCATCGACTTTCATCTTCTTTTGAAGATCCATTTGCACCCCAAAGGTTTACAAACTCGGTGGTAAATCAGACAAGACCCATGTATTATTTTCCATAATAGAACCAATCTCATCATCGATGGCTTCTTTCCAAAAACCAGCGTCTCGAGATTTTATTGCTTCATCATATGTTCTCGGATCCTCCTCTATACTATAACAGTAAGAGTATTGAGCTTCAACTCCGATCTCTTGATCCCTCAACTAAATATAGTTGAAAATCGTAACCATATGATTTAGCTTTCCTTACTCTTGTACTCTTACGAGGTTCGGATGTCTCACTTGGTACATCAATTGAATGATCATCCATTTGAGATTCAGCCGACATTGGTATAATATCCTTGGGTCTAGGTATAGAAGAGAAACGATTCTCATCAAAGATTGCATCTCTTGATTCTATAATTGTGTTTATAGAAATGAATTCATTAGGTTCTATAACATAAAACCTATATGCCTTGGAATGCTCAAAGATATCCAACAAAGATGCAATCAACACCTTTTTCTCCCAACTTTTTCCTTTTAGGGTCCGGAAGTCTAACCACGGCCCTACATCCCCAAACTCGCAAAAATGCTAAGTTTGGTCTTTTCTTATACCAAAGCTCATATGGGGTAATCTTGTTCCTTTTATTAGGAACTCTATTCAATAGATGACAAGCCGTTAACATGGCTTCACCCCAAAACCCGTCACTCAAGCCCGAGTAAGACAACATGGCGTTAACCATTTCTTCAAGAGTTCTATTCTTCCTTTCACCACACCATTTTGTTGTGGTACATAAGGAGCCGTAGTCTCATGAATTATCCCTACGGATTGGAAATATTTAGGATCATAATATTCACCACCTCTATCCGTACGTAATGTTTTAATCAAGCCACTTAATTGAAGTTCAACTTCGGTTTTATAAATTTTAAATTTATCTAGGGCTTCATCTTTTGCATGCAAAGAAATAAATATAGCAAAACCTAGAAGCATCATCTATAAAAGTGACTATATACTTTTTATTGCCTAAAGATGGAGTTGCATGAAAGTCACATAAATCACTATGAATCAATTCTAGATTTACAGAATTCCTTGTAACACTTTTAAAGGGTTTTCTAGTGATTTTTGTTAACATGCAAGTATTACACCTTTCCGTATTATTATCAATAACAGGAATCAAACCATCTTTGGACATTTCCATCATTCTTTTATAGTGCACATGTCCTAACCGAGCATGCCATAATGAGGAATTAACAATAACAGAGGAAGTCATATAAACAGAACTAGAGTTAACCGGAATTTTATTCAAATTCAACATAAACATCCCATTGTTATAATAACCAAATCCTACAAATACACCCGACTTTGATAAGATATACTTATCGGATTCATAAACTTGTTTATAACCACACTTGTTCAAGACAGACTGTAAATTAAATTCTTACGAAGTTTAGGTACATATAAAACATTAAACAAAGAAATCGTTTTTCCCGAACTAAATTCCAATACCACACTTCCTCTTCCTTGAATAGGAGCGGAATGGTCATCACCCATGTAAAGGACAGATTCGTCTTCCATTGGTTCGTATGACTTAAACCAACAATGATCTTTACAAACATGAGCAAAGGGCACCGAATCAATCCACCACGCAATAGCATCATCCCGCACATAAAATGCCTCGTAATTTATTGAAACAGAATTTTTAATAAAACTGCTCCAACTATGAATTAAATTCTGACCTTGGTTTTGAGAATGGTCCTTAGACCCCTTTCCCGAACCACTTGTGCTTGCGCCTTTCTTGTTGTTTCCAACACGACAATCCTTCTTAAAGTGACCAGTTTTGCCACACTTCCAACATGCCAATTTAGGCTTCTTGTTGGGACCGTAACCATTGTCATTGAAACTACGTTTCTTTCCTTTGTTTTTATTGTTTCCACCATCATCAATCATATTGACCGATGGTCCACCAACTTCCTTTCCTTTGTCTTTGTCATTCTCTTGCGCCCTTAGAGATTCCTCTATGCGCAAGTGACTACCAAGTTGAACCAAAGATAGATCGTCTTTACCATGTTTCAAAGTGTGTTTGAAATCCTTCCAGAGGGAGGCAATTTATCAATCACACTTGAAACAGATATTGACTCATCCATCTTCAATCCATGTTGTGTATATTGTCCAAGGATTCTAAGGAGTTCATTGAATTGTTCCATGACAGTCTAGAATCGACCATCTTGTAATTATTAAAATTACTCACAAGGAACTTCTTACTAGAAGCATCCTCTGCCATGTACTTGGATTCAAGAGAATCCCATAACTCTTTAGCGTACTCCTCATTTTGATAAATGTCAAATAAAGGATCGACATACCGTTTAATATGTGTCCTCTGCAGATGTAGTCGTCGTTTTCCCACTTTGATCTACGTCTGATTGCCTCCAAGTTGTCATCTTCAAGCAATTCCGGAATAGGGGTAGAAAGAACATACACCACCTTTAATGTTGTCAAAAGGAAGTGCATCTTCTTTTGCCAACGTCTGAAGTCTTGCCCTTCAAACTTGTCTAGCTTTCCAAACTTGTTCGTCATCTCCTTCAAAGTAGCCATGAGTATCACCAAATACTTTATTCGTTTGTTGGGGAATATAGGAACTTGATCTTGATACTAAGGCCGGATATATGATTGAATCGTGTATAATCCACTTTCCGAATAAAGTATTTCGACCCTTAATGCCTGGGTTACACGAAATCCTTATTGGGATAAGACAATCACGCAATTTGTTTTCTAGGCAAAGAGAACAAATCAAAACCTTGAGAATTGTTTGCTTTCGTTATATTGATGTATCACTCTTGTATGTTATGTGTGTACAACTGAGATCAATCTCTGTATATATACAGATGGAGAGGTATTAGTTAAAGGGTACAATCAAGAGACATGACTTTAGCCAAGCAATGTGTCTCTTCATTTTGAAAAGGCATCTGTACAGGAACTGCACGGCCGTGTCTTATGAACTGCACGGTCGTGTCTTATGAACTGCACGGTCGTGTCTTATGAACTGCACGGCCGTGTTGTTCATACCTGCACGGCCGTGTCATATGAACTGCACGGCCGTGCTGATCATACTGATCAGCAAAAAGAGCTACCCTTTAACTTTTACTTCTATATCGAGGTTGACTTCGTTTTAGCTCAAACGAGTGTGTACTCCACACTTTCCCTTACTCGTATCCGAGTCTAATACGAATCACATTGATCTCTTAGTAAATCACCATTACAATAAAACAAGTTGATGACACTAAAATCACCAACAAAAAGTTGGGACATGTTCACTTTCGTAACATAGAAAAGATTGTTAATCTAGATGCTGTCCAAGGCATTCCTAGTCTTGATCTTAAACAAAAAATTGTTTGTGAGGATTGTCTCAAAGGGAAACAAACTCGTGTTACCCATGGTGCTGCCCAACACAATGAGCAACACACTGGTACTACACATTGTTTTCAACTCTTGCATATGGATCTAATGGGTCCACTTGAGATAGAAAGTTTTGGGGGCAAGAAATATACTTATGTCATTGTTGATGATTTTTCACGATTTACATGGGTTTATTTTTTAAGGGAAAAATCTGAGACTTTTGAAAAGTTAAAATCTTGCACTCTAAGATCAAAAACATGTTTTGTGCTTCAATTTTTCGAATTAGGTCCGATCATGGGAGGGAATTTGAGAATGTTTCTTTTTCAAATTTTTGTGAAAGAAAAGGTATTCACCATGAATTTTCAGCCCCAAAAAACACCTCAACAAAATGGGGTAGCTGAAAGGAAGAATAGGACTTTACTTGAAATGACTCGTGTGATGTTATTTTCAAAAAGAACTTCGAAAAGATTTTGGGCAGAGGCACTAAATACGGCTTGTCACACAGCCAATAGAGTTTTTCTAAGACCCGGCACAACCATGACTCCATACGAAATTTTGAATGGTAGAAAACCAAAAGTTCATTATTTTCATGTCTTTGGTTGTGTGTGTTACATTCTCAATGATCGGGACTACTTAGCAAAATTGGACTCTAAGAGTGATAAGGCCATTTTTCTTGGTTATGCTTCAAATAGTCGTGCATATAGGGTATTTAATCTAAGGCTAAAAACCATCCAAGAATCCATGAATATTGTTTTTGATGATCACTCAAGTATTGCAGGAGCAAATGTTCAAGAGACACCCTTGGAGCCGTTGGAAGAAGTCAGTCCGTAAGGTGTTACCATAGGTGTTACCACGAGTGCTAACACCGATAGTAACACGTAAACCGAGCAGGGTGTTACCATTGATGAGATAACACCTCGAGATAGCATCCGATTCCAGTCCGGAATGAAGATCAAGAAGGAGTTGAAACAGGGTTCACGAGAATGTGAGAAGAGATCCTCCACCTAGAATCGGTAGGAATCATCCTACAACCCAAGTAATTGGGGAGGTGAATGAGGGTGTACAAACAAGACGTATGAATTCCATTAGTGACCGTGACATGGTAAGGTATGTGTGCATGTCCACCACATACTCAAAGGTAACATACTCTTGTTTTACTTCATCCGTAGAACCTAAAAATGTGATTGAAGCTTTAAAAGATAATTTTTGGATTCAAGCAATGCAAGATGAACTTGATCAATTTGCTCATAACGATGTTTGGTCTTTAGTACCCCGTCCCTCAAACACTAATGTTATTGGGACAAAATGGATTTTCAAAAATAAGACCGATGAGTATGGAAACATTGTTAGGAACAAGGCTCGTCTTGTGGCTCAAGGCGATACACAAGTGGAAGGTATTGACTATGACGAGACCTTTGCACCCGTGGCTAGAATTGAGTCAATAAGACTTTTATTGGCCATTGCTTGTTTTCTTAAAATCACATTGTTTCAAATGGACGTCAAAGCGGCCCTTTTTAAATGGATACTTAGATGAGGAAGTTTTTATTGAACAACCAAAAGGCTTTGAAGATCCATTTCAACCGGACCATGTGTATAGACTTGATAAAGCTCTTTATGGGTTGAAGCAAGCTCCACGTGCATGGTATGGTAGGTTAACTAGTTTTTTACTAGAATATGGTTTTACTAGAGGAGAAGCGAGATAGGACTTTATTCATTCTTAAACATGGAAAAGAACTTGTCGTGGTTCAAATCTATGTTGATGACATAGTATATGGCTCTACATCAAAAACTTGTTTAAATGATTTTGTAGAGGCTATGACATCAACATTTGAAATGAGCATGATGGGGGAACTTAACTTCTTTCTAGGCATGCAAGTTAAGCAATCAAGTGAAGGGATTTTCATCTCCCAAAGCAAATATGCAAGGAACCTGGTGAAGAAGTTTGGGTTGGAAGGTTCGAAGAGCTCAAAAATTCCTATGGGCACTTCTCTCAAGATTGGAAAAGATCAAGTGGGAGAAGATGTTGATCCAACCCTATATCGTTCCATGATTGGTAGTCTCCTTTACCTTACTTCTAGTCGCCCGATTTGATGTACGGTGTGTGTGTATGTGCTAGATATCAATCCAATCCTAAAGTGTCTCACCTAAATTACGTGAAAAAGATCATTAAATATGTTTCGGAACTAGTGATTTAGGGATTTGGTATAGTAAAGATACTAATACTAATTTAGTAGGCTTTAGTGACTCGGATTGGGCAGGGGATATGGATGATAGGAAAAGTACAAGTGGGGGATGTTTTTACTTGGGAAATAATTTAGTATCATGGTATAGTAGAAAACAAAATTGTGTTTCATTATCCACAAATTTGAATCGGAATATGTAGCGGTGGTAGTTTTTGTTCACAACTAATTTGGTTAAAACACATGCTTGATGATTATGGTCTTGATAGCAATATTTTGACCTTATACTGTGATAATTTGAGTGCTATTAATATTTCCAAAAATCCTGTACAACACTCCCGTACTAAACATATTGACATCCGTCATCATTTTTTAAGAGATATGGTAGATAAAAAGATAATAAATATAGAGCATATTGATACAAAGTATCAACTTGCTGATATTTTCACAAAACCCTTAGACCATGATAGATTCTCTAGTCTAAAGAGATCTCTTGGTCTTTGCATTCTCTAAAAATTGTCCTCTCAGTAGTAAGGTGTTACCATGGGTACCGATAACACCTGGGGTAACACATGTATACTAGTGCATATTTTTGCTAGTTTGGTTTTATTCTCTCTCGCCGTAAGGGTTCCCATAGTTCTCGTGAGCTATGAGAGTTCTCACAGCTGCACATGCTGACCTTTTTGTTGTGGTAGGATAGCACCCTGAATAACACACTTGATAAAACTCCCTTCATATGCTTAAAGTGACAAAGTCACTAATTTTTTGATAAATAAAAGGCAAAGGCATTTATCCATACTATTCTCTCGAGCTCGGGGCACGGTGTTCGCCGCAACGATGTACTCTTGCCAATGAGAATGTATGAGGTGATTTATGCTAAGTATTAGGGACATGGAGTTCGCTACTACGGTGTACCCTACTTGAAAGGCATAAATCACTTGGTCTTTACACTTGAAATAAAACTCGAAGCACGGAGCTCGTTACTACGATGCTTTCTTGTTTAAAGAAGTGTAAAAGAATTTTATAAATTGCTATGCCTCGTGGTCTAACAAGCTTGTTATGCCTAAAGTGTTTAAAATGCTCAGCTTATTATGCCTCAAGTGTTTGAAACTGAATATATTTATCAAGGGATTTTTATCTTATGTGTTATCCTAGATGTTACCATCATTGCCATTAACATATTTGTATGTGCTATATTATGTTTTTTATTTCTTTATTTTCGGTTCGATTAATTAATTTTTTAAACTTTGAAAGTCTTTTTTATTGTTTAAGAGTTTTAAAAGTTTGAAAAAGTCTTTAACTAACCAATTTATTCTTGATAAACAACTCAAATACCTAAGTCCTAAAATCTAGGGATTTGATTTTCAAAAACCATATGGACTTGGTATATTTGTATTTGTTTATTATTTTTATATATTTAAAAATTCAAAAAATTAAAAAAAAATTATTTAAAAAAAAAAAAATATTTTTTCAAAATAATGGCCGGATGTCTTTATTTTTGTGAGGAGTTTTGTACTTGTTTTTCTTGTGGCCTAGAAAATAGGGGGAGTAAATATTGTAGTTATTTTTGTGTGGCTAGAAATAAGGGAGGTTAGGTAAATATTTAATGTAATTATTTTTAGTGGCTAAAAAATAGGGAGATTAATTAAAATAGGAGATAATTAGAGGAAGTAGGATAAGTCTTGAAAAATTAATTCCTAATCTAATTCCTATTTTTCTCCTCTCTCTAACCGCCCTAATCCCCTTCTCTCTCTACACGGTAAATACCCCTTCCTCGTCACCGTCAATCCCTCACTCTCAAACCTTCCAAAATCAACAACCTTCCTAAATTCCAAACCATTCCTAAAACCCTAACCATGGCAACCCCTACCAAAAAGCAATCCGCCCCTTTGGAGGTATCTCCGGGCGTTGGTTCAAGTGGTCCTAGTCTCATGGACACTTCGACCACCCCTCTCAATGTGTCTCCGGCAATGACAATGTCGGTTGATGATCCTCCTTTGGTGACAACAATGGCGCAACCCTTGCCCATTGTGACCTTACCACCTCTTCCACCCGTTCCATCAACCAAAAAGCCAAAAAGAAAAGCCATTGCTCACAAATCCTCGGCACAACCCGTCAAAAAGAGGAGCTCAAGTAGGCTCACTGCAATGAGGCACAAAGGGACCTCTAAATCCAACACATCCTCCAATCCTGTTGAAGTTTCTGAGGAGTCTTCACTTGGTCTCTCCTCGGCTCATGTTTCGGATGAAGACTTCCATGCCGATGCTGAAAAGAGCCATTCTGTTGAGACATTTGAAGATTGGGAGATTTAGGAAGAAGAACCCTTGTATGAAGTTAAGAAAAGAAACATTAAAGGCAAAAGCAAGTGGATCTTTGTCAAAGATGTTACCCGTAAAGCCGCAACACCCAAGGTAACATCCTCTGTTTCTAAAGCTTCAAAGTCTTCAATTAGTGAGTTTGCTTATTCTCGAGTCCTCTCGATTTCCTTGAGAAAGAGTTTGATGACGTGAATACGCTTTTCCAAAACCTTACTTCTCATTGGAGTTTTATCGAAAAGAAAATATGGAGTTTTGGTTAAGGCATAGTGACACGAAAATTCTCAAAGAAAAGCACATTGACGAGGTTGATTTCAAAAGCATGGTATATTTCAGTTCTTGGAGGATAGAAATTTTTGAAAGCTAACTTGCATCCTTCGAAATTTGTTGAAGCTATAGTCAAAAATTTCTATGCCAACCTTCATGCCAACCTAGATAATGAAAAGTCCGATCAATTTGAAAAGGTGTTTTTAAGGAACAAAATTTTTCTATTACTCCTTCTTTGATCAACAAGACTTTAGGACTCCCAAATTTGGATGATGATGGTCCTATTGTTCATAAGGATGAAATTGCTAGGTTTATCTCTCATGATGTCGTGCATGAATGGCCCTCCAACCCTAATCCCAAAACCAAAGTTCATTTTCTTGCTTCCCGTCTCACTTCACTCTTTGCCGTGCTTCACAAGCTTTGCATATTTAATTGGGTTCCTACTTCTAATGAGCAATATGTGACATTGCAACAAGCTGAAATCTTGTATAAGTTAGGAAAGAATCGAAGAGTGAACTTGGGTAGATTGATCTTCAAACATTTGGCTTCGTGGGGTAGAAGAAAAGACATTACTATGTTTCCTTACCCTTCTTTAATCTTTCAAATTTTGAAATCTCAAAAATTGCCCATTGAAGAGTCGGATGAGTATACACCCAGTCTTGATCTCTATGCTATAGATTCCCGGTGACTAAGAAGAATACCAAGAGTGTGAGATACACAGGTGATCTTCCTTGGTCAAAGATAAACGAATTTGGGTCAAGTGATGCGGTTTCTGCTAAGGGTGTTACTCAATCTGTTATCCCAAATGTTACTCCAAAATCTCCAAGTTTTTCAGGTACAGATGCAGCTCATGTTCTTGCTAATGTATACAATTTGTTGGGGAATGCTTCACCAACAATACCAAAGACCACAGTTTTGGCGTTTCTCCACAAACAAACTTCTACCATTTCCGAGATTGTGCAAGGATGGACAAAGCTCAAGGAGATTACGATGAATTCATCCAGCGGGTTTCTTCCCAAACCTGGGAGTTGATAGTGCCGATGGAGCCGGTCCAAGTGGTGGTGGTGTTGGAGATGCCAGCTGGTGCCGCTGCAGATGTTACCGATGGTGCCGACTTAGATGTCGGAGATGAAGAAGGGGATGATCGGGAGGAAGATGAAGCCGATGATGAACGAGAAGAGTAAGTACAATACATCGCCTGAAGGTTGATGTTGCCGCTCTTATGGTGATGATATTTTGGTGGTTGAAAAACAATTTACTTTTATGTTTTTATTTGGAACATGTTTTAAATACTTTGGTGGTTTGTTTTATTTGCTTATGGTGCTTAAACTTTTAGGGTTGTTTTGAACATGGAGTAGCTTAGTAACTTTGATTTATCTTTGGTACTTTAGGTTACTAGTTAGTTGGAAAACTTATTTTGGAAAATATGTTTTGATAACTAGTATTTTTGTGATAAATCATTGTAGTTGTTAATGCCTTGATTATGGGGGAGTTGATAACTATGAAGTTGCTCGATGGCTAACAATATCTTGCAGGATCAAGACTTTAGAGTTTGGAAAGAAATTATAAATTATGGGGGAGATTGTTAATGCAGACTGTGGGTGTTACCACAGGTGCTATCACTGGCAGTTGGGTGTTACCCGGACTGTAATGATTTGTAATTTAATAATTCTTTCCATATTATTTTATATCCTAATGTCTAATATTATTTGCAAGATATATGTGTTTTTGGTCCATATTTCAGGTTAAAACATGGTTGGATTAATTGCTAGAAACAAGGAAAGGAGTTACACGTAAATAGGAGATTTACGTGTAACTATTGCTTGGTCCATTTTAATTGATGAAGAAAGGAAAACGTGGGAAGACCAAGTCATGGAGTTGTTGCTGATTATTTGAAGTGTACAATACAAAGAAAGCAAGAGAGTACAAGGTGATAAAGCATGGACTTGGGCTTCAAGAAATCGGTTGCTACATTCTAGGGAAGTTGGCGTATGAAGAGGAATTCAAGCCAAGAAATCTCTCCACTCCTCTCACACGATCTGAAGGTCCAAGGCTGTTATTTTGGAGTAGCCTCCAAGGCATTGGAAGGCTATAAATAGGCTAGGTGTGTTTCATTTGAAGTAGGCCAAATATCAAACACACACACCATAGCACAAGAGAGACAAAGTTCTTTGGTTCGCATATCCTTCCTCCCTTGTGATTCTAGCTTAAACACTGAGTGTTTAAGAGAGTGTTGGCTAAGGATAGGATTCGTTCTTTGTCTCATTTAGTTCCATAGAGCATTATCATTGTATTAGCAATAGGGAACTTTCGGCTTTGTAATTTTGCTATATTGATTATAAAGTCTTCGCCATCTAGGCACACTCAAGTTATATATTTATATAACTTGAGAAAATTATATCTTGTGTTATTTATTTTCGCTGCACAAAGTTTTTATAAACTATTTATTTTGGTGTGTGTGTGCTGTCCGTCAGTGTGTTAACCAAGGTGTTGGGTAACATCTACGGTAACATCTCTTTCCAGTGAAGCCATTGACAATTTCATGGTAGAAGTTATATAAATGGTTTTGAAATGGTTTGGATTGGTAGTAAACTAGTGTAAATTGGTGTTTCATGGTATTATGGACCAAAGTTCTTGTAATGAAATAGTTTTGGTTAGAGTTGGAATGAGTATGGGATGGTTTGGTAGGAGTTATGGTGATGTTTAGTACATGTTTTATGACTTCAAAAACAGAGGAACTGATTTGATTGAAAAGGGGAATTGGTTGATGATGTTTTGCAGCCTATTTCTGATTCCTGGGCAGAGGGCACGACTCGTGCCCTGTGGCACGACTCGTCCCTTGAGGTTGGACTAGTCGTGCTCAATGGGGGACGACTGTATCTGAGGGGGTATACATTGGACACGAGTCGTGCCCTGGGGCACGAGTCGTGCCCTGCTCTGCCACCTCTGAACCATTTTTCAAGCATTGTAAACCTAATCTACCTAGGATATAAATGAACCCTCTTTAACTAAGATTAAAGTAGAACACTTTAGCTATACAATGGTATCTTACTTGATCAAAATGGAATTGTGGAAGGGGTTTAAAAATGGTTCGGAAAATGTTGGTATGCTTGATTTGTAACTTAACCAAAGTGAATCAAGCTTGGTAAATTGAACTTGGACCTTTATAGAGGTTATGAATTGTTGCATATTGAACATGTAGGGCTTGTTGGTTATACATTGTGGCCTTAATTGAGTTCATATCCATGGATTGTGATATAAATAGTGTTTGAAATGAATGTTGCACTATGGTATTGATTTAAACATGAGTATGATTTACCATGTTGTTATTTTCTTATCCCTTTGGTGGATTTCTTTTCAAGTAACTATTATGTGCTTGAACTTGTGTTAATCAGCTGATGTTTAGGGGTATAACGAAATACGATCATTTATGAAAATTGTTCTATAGTGTGATCGGATTACGTTATACCTGTGACTGTCCCCTTCTGTGGCCACAGACTGAGGTTATAGCATCTGTATTGAGCCAAAAGCCTTACAGAGTTGCTAGTATCTTATATGGTTCCCTGAAAAACGTGTCTTATAAGATGTGAATATGCCTAAGTAGTTCACAAATGAGTGGAGTTTTATCTCCCAATGCTGTACGACTTATTGTTTAGACGGGAAAAGGTAAATCAAGGTAATGTAAGGTGTTTACGGCTTTTCCAATGTGTTATATGCACCTTGTATGTGTTGCATCTTACTTGGCATATTGTTGCATTCATAATAGCTTATTGAGATTTATTCTCACCCTTCTTCTGTTAATGTTTTAGATCGACCTGAGACAGGAGGACCCGGCCAGTGAGGACGGAACGGAGTTTGTACGAGTTTTTTGGGTTGTTGGGTATGTATATGTATTAGATGGGAATTGTAGAAGTATTTTGGTTTAACTCCTTTGTTGGAGTTTGTTTATATAAAAACTTTTGTATAACTTTTATTTGGGATCTTTTGTAACTTAAACATGTTGTTTATCTTTCAAAGTTTGTTTTAAATTTTCCTCCAAGCGGAGATGACTCAAGTTAGTATTTGAATGGTAAGGTTAAAGTTTGTGTTCTTTTCATGTTAAGCAAAAGTTTTGAAAAGTTCAGGTGGTCTTTCTTAGTTGGGGTCTCTCCCGCTCGGGATACGTATTAGGTTTCGAGTCGGGGTCCCCACAGAACCTGTAGGACACGTGGACGTTGTTACATCAAAAACCCACTCCACCGTAATCCGTCAGCCAAATGAAGGAATTCAGATTCCAACGGAGAAGATTGTTTTGCAGTCGGATCCGTAGCAGAATCTAGAAAGTCTGAATAACAGTTTCAAAGGAAAGGGGATTAGTAATAATTTTCTTTTTGTAGGTGGAGATATTGCTTCAAAAGAAATAATTTTAGAACCAAATAATATAAATTTGGCTTTGGAGGTGGAGAAAGTTATTTGTATAATAGAGAAAGAATTAAGCGTTGTTGAAAAGAAGAAGGATGGTGAAGATGGAACAGACCTATACAAGACGGTTATGGAGAAATCAAATCTAGTATATGGAGGATTTCTTGACTACGTTGCCGAAGATGTTCCAAATTCAATTCAAACATCGTAAGAAAGGATTATTATTTATTTGGAAGAAACCGTTCTATGTCCAATTTGCTTAAAGGACGGATCTACTCAAAATATTTATTCAAATGGGACGGAGACGTTCAATTTATCCAAAATTCTAGCATGCCAAAGATGCAATTATGTTCGAAGTATCTTTTCATTTGGCATGACCGTTTTCAAACCTCGGACGAGGATTCGAGGACGAATCCTTTTAAAGTGGGGAGCATGATGTAGCACATGTGAAAGTTTAGGGACCAAAGTGCAAATTTGGAATATATGGTGACCAAAGTGAAAAAAGAAAGGATGAATGATTGATTAATAGCACGAGTGTACCAAATGACACTGAATCGTGGTTTTATTTAATTATTATTCGTCTCGTATTATTATTATCGTTATTATTTATTTTAGTATTTTAAAACGAAGAATATTTTAGTCAATAGAATTTTAAATAAGTCATTTGGGTTAGGATTCTTTTCCTTTATTGATTATGTCTTTTGTAATAGAAAAACCTTTTATCAATTAATTTATTTGTTAGTTTGCAAATCCTACATCTTATCTTATGTGTTTATTTCAATCATTAATTTCGTTTCCAAAATAATCTTTTAGGAGATTATTATTTAAAGAATTGCGATTTCTTGCAGAGAATTGATTTAGGTAATTCTTATTTATCTATTCCGTTGCGTTTTACATCAAAATCTCATATTTTGAATTCCTTTATGTGGTAACCATGTTTCCATTCCTATCATAAATGTCACTCTCTCATTTTAAGATGAGGAATTTTATTTGATATGACGTGTACTGCAGTATATGATTGGGTGCTTGCGTCCACTCTAACCATTGCTTCTATACTATCTTTATTCCATTTTATAAAAAGGATAAAAAGGGAAGGGAAGAAGTACTCCCTCCGTCCCTAAAAGTTTGTCCCATTTGACTTTTTAGTTGAACTTTGACCACAAATATATGACAATTTAATTATGTTCATGAAATTCTAAAAATTCCTATTGATTCACCATTAATAATATTATCAACAACAACTTTTAGAATTTCATGTACATGATTAATCTATCATAAATTTGTGGTCAAAGTTCAACAAAAAAGTCAAATGGGACAAACATTTTGGGACGGAGGAAGTATAGTATTTTTTCGTGTCAAAGTGAAAGATTCACCATTTTAGTAAGACACAAAAATTAAGAAAAAATGTGAGTAAAAAAAGGGTTATGAGTAAAGAAAAGTGAGTGTGATTGACAAATGAGATTCACAATTTAAATATACGAGAAAAAAAATTGAGTGAGATTGACAAGTGAAACCTACAATTTAAGTGTGAGAGAAAAAAATGAGTGAAATTAATAAGTGGAACCCATATTTTATTTTTTACAATTTCAAAAAAAGGTAAAACTTATAATAACAAGATGCCCTTTTTAAATAAAATGTGAAGGTTTAGTTGGTAATGAGGAGTGAGGTCCCATCCCCATCAGTTCACCACTACATCCATAAATCTATTTCCACCTCTCCTTGTGGATTTCCATTAGTATTATTTATTATCAACACAACACCATCACCATGCATGCATGAAATGAAAACATTAATCATAGATGAATTCATGACAGCAGAAATTCTCAATGTAAGAAAACAAAATTAACATGTACTCTACTGCTCACTTATTATATACTGTGTATGTATGCTTCTGAAATTTATTACCTACTCCAAACATACTTAAACAATCCATTATTCTTAATTCTCTATGATGTTGGTATGCTTATGCCTGCAAAGAGCTGCCCGGAAGATCCTCCTCCTCCTCTTTGTGCTGGAACTGGAACTCTTCGCCTCATCTCTTCAATAGCACACACTGTTTCTGAATCCAGCCCTCCACATAACTGCCATCCCAACCACATACATACACACACCAACAACTTAATTGTCAACCATGCAAATATAGCAGTTCAAGATTGATTAATTAATTAATTACCTGATGAGCCCTGTAAGCAAAATGGACTCCCTGAACCACAAGATCAGCTTCCTGGCTGCTCCATTCCCTTTCTGTATATCTGATCGATTCAAGCTGTAATCTCACTCTCTTCACGTAACTCCTTGCAAGATTTATAGATGCCTGCTTTATCTGTGAACAAACACATATATCTCAGCTTCACTCCGTGTTATCCACTCCCTCCGAGTATAAAATACTTTTGAAATATCTTTTTGATTTTTGTAATTATGGTTTGTATTTTGTCCATATTTAGATTAAATTAATGTAAAAAATAATTGTGAATATTTACTTAGTTTAGAATTGATTTTGTTTGACTAACAACTAATCTTTATTTCTTAGTAGTTATCATGTAAATAATGTAGGTTTCAAGGATGGCAAGAAGACTCATATTTGGTGAAAGATTCTATGCTAATAAGGAAATTTCAAGGATGCCAAGAAGACTCCTACTTAGAGAAGGATTCTTTGTTGATAAGGAAAGAAGTGTGCAAGAAGAATCAATCCTACTTGGAGAAGGATTCTTTGTTGATAAGGAAAGGAGTGGAAAGAAGAATCCTTATTGAAAAAGGATTGTGATCAACACCTATAAAAAGGAGGCCTCCCCTCTCATTGCGATTCACGAATTTTAGAGAGAGAAATGGAGTTTACATATTTCCTTGAGTCTTTTTTCTTTGTTCTTGAAGTTCAGATCATTAAATCATCAAGATTGTTTTTTATGTTTTTGTGTTCTTAATCTAGAACCACTTTGATCATTTCGTAAGTTTTTTATTTCCTTTCATTGTAAGTTTTCTTTACAACTTGTTCTCAACAAGGTTGTGTTTTATGAAAGTTTTCCAGCAAGCATAGTCTTGCTGAATTGTTTAAACTTTTATTGTTATTCTGCTGCGTTTATTTGCTGTTTGTTTGAGTTTATTTTCTGTCAAGTTGTTTAGACAGTTGTTAGGACACTTGTGTGATCAACTGTACACACAAGTGACCAAACAAATTTGATCAGTCCTAGCTACAATCTTTCATACTCCCTCCGTCCCACTAAGATGTTCCCATTTTCCATTTTTGTTTGTCCCAAAAAGATAGTCCCATTTCCTAAATTGTTAGGTTAAAATTATTCAACTTCCAAATTGCCATCCAATGTAGAAGAGGTAGAGAGGAGAGGATGAGAGTCAACCAAGGAACAAGAGGAGTAATGGAGGGCGTACTATTTAGACTTGACACTAGCTAGCACTAGATATTAAGTCTTGCAATTCCCAAACTTTAAGTACCACAGAGTTTTAACTTGTTTGCACAAAGAAACTAAAAGTCGAGTTTTAATACATTTTACAAGAGAGAACAAACCTTGCTAACAATTCCTGTGTCAAGCATCCAGTCTGTTGGGATTTTGTGGGATCTATAAGAAACCATAGCTGAGCTTCTCAGTTGGAGCAGCCTCTGCAGGCTCCGCTCAGACCTAACAATGCCAATACAAGAACAAGAGCAAATTAAATAATGCGGTCTACATATTTTATTTTTATTTTTTGTCACTTTTCCACACATAAGGATCAACTGATTTAATAACAAAGTTCGCGTGATCATGTTCTTACTTGTCAAGTAAACGACCCATCTTCTTTAAGGCAACACTGCATGGGACTTCAGTGTCATCCCTATAGGAAGAGACTTCCTCTTCCAAGAGTTTAAGATTACGATATTCAATGGCAGCTTCTCGCATTGAATCTGCTTTCTTCTCCGGCCACTTGAAATGCTTGAGCACAGCTTGCTCATCAGCCTGTAAGGATGATACACAACATGAGCATATGACCTAACGACCAATTAGAGTATTTCACAATGCCAAAGCGCAGTTACAATTTATTTTCTTTTTACTTCCTCCGTCCTAGAATAAATGTCGCAGTTGACTTGTCAACGTTTTTAAGGAAGATGCTTTACTAGTTTGCACATTACTCGTACAATGATAAAATTGCACTAAGTTACACCCTCCATCTTTAAATGAATATCCATTTTCTATTTATTTTTTTGTCCCGAACTGAATTTTTACCTTTCAAACTTTCATATTTCAATTCATACTTGCAAAATTAAAAGCTTATAAAGTGGATAGTAAGGGTGTTTTATGATCTTTGTTACTAGATTTCCTTAAAATACAAATTTTAGAAGGCATACATTTTAATCATTGTATTTTGTTTAGGCTTCGGTTTTAACCACCCTTGTATTTTTTAGCAGTTTTAACCATTGTACTCAAAATACGTATTAAATATGCTCAGATCCCTAACGCCATCCAATATCGTTAATAGAGGTTAACAAAACCTAACAAAAATTAACGAAAATTAATAAAAATTAACCAAACTTAACATACCCATATTTTCCTCCCTCGCAAATCTGACTCTTCTTACCCAAACTTCCTCCCTTCACCCCCCACCCAACAATCCACCCCAAGCACTCACCTCATTGCACTAGCTCCACAAATTACTAATTCAAAACCCAAAAGATCCTCACTTCTCTAGAATCCTTGATGTAGAACATAGGTTTACTTGTAACTTTAATTATTTGATTTTCAATGTAATTTTCAGAATTAATTTTAGTAGGATGATTATATGAGGTTTTAGAGTAGATTTAGAGTAGATTTATTCGTTTTAGACTCCTAATAGGTTACCTTACAAGTTAAGCATTATTTTAGGACTTTGTTTCTTGTTTTCCAATCTTTTTGGGTGCAATAAAATAGCCCTAAAAATGTAATCTGAAAATAAGACTTTGATTAATATATTATTATTAAGATTACAATTTGCATTTTGTGGGTTTAATCCCTAAAGACTTTGGCTTGTTCAAGACTTTGGCTTGTTCAAATCCTAATGGGTCATTGACTCATTGCCCCATAAGTTCTTTTTTTTTAAATCTATGCTCAATAAGTTCCTTTTATGATGTTGTTTTATATTTCAAAAATACAACATCAATTAAGGCCATAATACTGCATTCCGGCGGCCGCCGGTGACCGGAGTCCGAAGCCCATGGACCGGCAACCAGATTCCGACCTCCGGCGACCGGCGGCCGAATTCCGGCAAAAATTGACCGGAATCCGGCATGCAGCGATAGCAGACGACGGCGGCGGAGCTGGGCTGTGGCGGAGGCGGTGGTGCGGATGCAGTATTATGATTTTAAACTACTGCATAATTAAATGTTGTATTATACATAATACAACATGAGAACTTCCTGGTCATTTTAATACAATGAGGAACTTAATGGGAAGTGATTTGTTCCAAAAGGAACTTATGGGCAAATTCCCAATCCTAATACATAGTTGGTTTAGGTCGATAATCTATTCGATAGATTATTTGTGTTTAGAGGAATTCCCTTCTGTGATTTTCCTTATGTGTTGATTTTCGCTGCGTCAATTGATATCAGAAAAGGTAAGATCTTTGGAAGATGGCCGGTAACAACGGGGACAACAGCGACACCAAAGCAGAGCATTGCTCACGGCTATTTAAGGCTTGCAACGATCAACAGAGTGATTCGAGGCAGGATTGCGTGAGTGGCAGTTTGGTGTCATCCCTAGGCAATGGGTAGGGGCTCGCAGAGCCCTCGTGATCCGCCAGCCAGGGAATTGGATTCAGGTTTATACGGAGAAAACTATGTGGCAGTTGGACCCGTGAATGAGGACCTATAGATTCAGAATCAAGGCTTTAAAGGAGAGGGTGTTAGTAATAATTTTATGTCCGTGGGCGGTCTTTCTGATACTTCTCCTTCGGCTTATTATGATGCTCGCACTTATGGGGGTATTGTTGGCGGTGTTCATGTTGATCCGAGTGCTCCAATGGCTGACGGCGATAATTTTGAAGACTATTACGATGAAGAAGATGAATTTCAAAAGGTTAAAGGGAAACGAGGAAAATCTGGAGCGAAAGCTAAAACAAAAAACATCATGCCTAAAAGGCCTTGGAATCCTAAAAGGCGATTTGATTGACCTTTACTTTATTTTATTTTATTTTATTTTATTTTATTTATTTTATTTTTTTCTGTCTTTCTTTATTTATTGTAATTTTGAATTTTTATTTTTAATAAAATTTAGGGGGCATTGCCCTTTTCGCCAAAAAAAAAAAATAAAAAAAAAATAAAAAATATGTCCGTGGGCGAAGACACAGCTCCAAACGAAACAAGTTCAGAACCAAATAATAATAATCTGGCTTCGGAAGAGGCGAGTATTATATGTAAATTAAAATGTGAATTGAGCGATGTTGAAGTGGAGAAGACGGATGATATATGTGAGTTAGACTAAGATTTGTGATAAACTTGTGATTAAAAATTCGAAAGATATGTCACATGATCATCTGCTAGTTTTATATGTTTTCAGATTACCCAGAGAGACACGAGGTTTTCTCAAGTTCAAGTGTTCAAAATAGTTTTTTCCTTTGAACAAGTCATCCTAAATCCGACGGTGATAACCAAGATATTCGAAATATCTTTTTACTTGGCATGGTCGTTTTCAAACCTCAGTTATGAACTCAGGGACAAGTTCTTTTCAAGAAGGGGGGTATGATGTAGAACATAAGTCTACTAGTAATTTTAATTATTTGATTTTATATGTAATTTTCATTATTAATTTTAGTAGGATGATTATAGGAGGTTTTAGAGTAGATTTATTAGTTTTACACTTCTAATAGATTACCTTATAGGTTAGGTATTATTTTAGGACTTTATTTCTTGTTTTCCAATCTTTATGGGTGCTATAAAATAGCCCTAAAAATGTAATCCGAAAATAAGACTTTGATTGATACATTTTTATTAAAATTGCAATTTGCATCTTGTGGGTTTGATCCCTAAAGACTTTGGCTTGTTCAAATCCTAACACCATTGTTGGTTTAGGCCGATAATCTCTTTGGTAGATTATTTGTTTCGAGGAATTCCCTTCGGTGGTTTTCTTTTTGTGTTGTTTTCTGTTGCATCAATCCTAAATCAAAACAATAGCACATTTTTTATGTTATCTTTTTTTTTTTTTTCAAAATTCCTTGTTCAACACCGCTGCATATCTACCATGACACCACCGGCATAGATCGAAAACATTGAGATTTGGGTTAAATGGATTCCCAACCAACCTCAAGTAGTATTTTTTTTACAACAAATCGGAAATCTAGAGGGAGAGTAAGAGATGAGGGGGAAGGAGAGGTAGAGAACTAGGGAGGGCTTTCTCAAGGAGGTGGAAAAGGGCGAGTCGGCTTGAACAGTCTCTGGGAAAGGTAGTCGGATCAGCAGGGGAGGAATAATATGAGTTGGTTTTATTTCCTTAACTTTTGTTAACTTCCATTAAATTTGTTCAGTATTATTAACTTTTTTTTTTGCGATATTGGATGACACTAGAGAGTCTGGGCATAGTGAATCCGTATTTTGAGTGCAATGGTTAAAACATCTTAAAAAATACAAGGATGGTTAAAACAAAAGCTTAAGATAAGTGTGTTGGTTAAAAATGTCGATAGGCCCTTTTAGAATGACCCTCAAATGAAAAGGACATTCATTTTAGGACATAAACTTCTCGTATTAATCACTCTTGAGGAATAAGGAATTACCAATAACGAGAGTTGTTTGTCAAGCCAATCCACGAAACATAGGACTTCTTCAATATCTGTGTAGGCAGCATCCAAGACCTTCTGGATTAGACCATTAATAAGCTCTCCTTTTGTTTCAATGTCCTTTTTTATCTGGAAAAAAAGAAGAAAGGAAAGTCATATTAAAGCTGATTCCAAGTGCAAAAAAAGGCGAAACCCCACAACGACATATTTAACCCGTACTAGTTAAAGTAAGGCAGTCCTTACAGCTATAAGATGTGTTGAACGATTTTGGATTTCATCAACTATGCTATTATGAGCACCGCCTGTTTTATTCGAATTGTCTTGTCCAGAAGGATATCCATTACCACGCTTAGTTGCTAACGATTGATACAGTTCAACAACTGCTGAAGCCTTCTGAGTGGATACTGATTTGGCAGCAGGTCGCCGAGGCAATGGCGGAGGGGGAGGTGGAGGCGGTAATGGAGCAGCCAAGGTAGTGCCGCTAACTATTGGTAATTGAGCTGGTGGTGTGTTTGTAATGTACGTTTTAGATTTATCCGCTTTGCTGATTGCTGAATCTGAATGTTCCAACTTATCGGAACTGAGCTTCTGAATGACAAGAACTTTAGGATTTTCTAACTCCGAAACTGACTTGCTATCCTAAAAAATATAAAGAGAGAACATCAAAACACTAATTGTAAGATTAAAATTGAACAATATATGAATGCAATACATTGGAATTCTACTCTTCCTTGGAGAGTAATGACACCAAGGACTTGAGCAGAAGAATCAACAGTACACTATGGAAAGATTATATTTTTAGTTCTCCCAGTCTTACCTAGCTAATGAAAAGTAGTAGGTGAAATTATAAATACACATAAAAAAATGGTAAAACAAGTTGAAATGAGAGTTGCGAGATGGATTGATAAATTTAAAGTGGAAAATACCTGGTGGGTGGTGGTGGTGGCGGTGGCGGCGGTGGTGAGAGAAGAAATCTTGGAATGAGCGGCGGCAAGTTGGCTAGAGAGATTGGAATTTTGAGACTGGAGATGAAGATTGAGGGTTTGAGCTTGTTGGAGCTGTGTTTGCAAAGAGAGAAGTTGAGATTGCAAGGAGGCAATCAAATGTTGATGGTTGGTGGGATTGGGTGTTGCATGTTGGTCACGGCGGACGGTGGGTGGGACAGGAGTACTCTTAATATTATTGGAAGAAGAAGAAGAAGGCTTGATTGGATGAGATTGAGAAGTTGATGGTGGGGAATTGGAATTGGAAATGGAAAGAGATTTGGGTTTGGAGAGAAGAAGAAGGGATTTCCTGGTGGTAGTGGGTTTAGAAGAGGGTGTGGTAGTTGATTTTCTTCTTGGGGATGGAGAAGAAGATGAATTGGAATTGGGAGAAGGAGAATCCCTTTTGGGGGTGGGGGTGGTGGTGGCGGCTGAAACACGGGGGGATGGGGTGGTGGTGGTGCCCATTGTGAGATTAAGCAAAGTAAAGCTAGGAGGAGGAGGAGGAGGTTAGGATCCTCATGATCTACAACTTACTCAGGAGCAGAGTATGTATGGAAGAATGGGAGATGGAGATTAGATAATGGGCAGGCGTTGACTGCAAACCCCTTCCTTTTTCTTTATCTATAATTTTGGTTTGGTTGGGTTGTGGAGAGAGAAATTTACAAACTTTCTTTCTTCCTTCACCTTTCCTTTTAATTAGAAAATGGCAATGGGGAAAGTCTGATAGAAGAAGAAGAGGAAGAGGATTGTTGAAATGAATCAATCAGTTCCTCCTCCTTCTCTTCTTTCTTTAGTACTCTCTCTCTCTCTCTATCTCGCTCTCGCTCGCTCTCGCTCTCTCTCTCTCTCTCTCACACACACACATACACACACACACATACTATTAATGTAAAATTAAACCTTACTATTACTTGTTTAAGAAATGACTGACTGCGCATATTCCTTTCCTTTCTCTTTTTTTTTTTTTTAACAATTCTATGAAATCTCAAACCTCTTAATCACTCTCCCACAAGTTTTTTTTTTTTTTTTTTTTATTTTTTTTTTTAAACGCAACCGAACTGCACAACAACCAACTGTTATTCAATTTTATTCGTCCATTTTAATTTTGATGATTCTCATTCAACGATTCATTTAATGATAGTTTAAACGTTTTTACTCAATTCATTAATTCTATCCGTTTATTCGTGTATGTGTAGAAATTTAAATTGGGATAATAATTTCTCTTGTTATTCTTCTCACATGGAGGAAGGATTTATATGAGATTACAAAAGAGTTGTAGTCAAAAGGAAACTCTAAGCAAATAAGAAACCCAAAAAGGAAAGTTTAAACATCAAATAAGGAAATAAGAAACCCAAAGGAAAAAGGAAACATCAAATAAGGAAATAAGAAACCCAAAGGAAAAAGGAAACATCAAAGAAGGAAACACAATCCTAGCTGCGTTACACCCTCCCTCAAGTTGGAGCGTGAGGATCAAGAATGCCCAACTTGCTAAGTAAAACATCAAACCGTTGCTTCCCGAGAGCTTTAGTAAATATGTCGCCTAACCGAGTCTTCGTTGGAGCATAAGAAGGGGCAATAAGACCATTCGAGATAGCGTCACTGACAAAATGACAATCTACCTCAATATGCTTGGTGCGCTACATGTTATAAACAGATTCTTGGCAATGTGAAGAGCCGATTCACCGTCACGTAAAATGGGAATAGCCTTGGGATGATGGACACCCATGCTCAACAATAAACCACTTTCACCATTTAAGCTCGCATGTAAGAGCCGCCACGGCGCCAGATTCAAATTTCCTCGAGCGGAAGAACGAGAAACAAAGAGGTTGTTTCTTAGTCTTCCAAGATATGGGGAATGCCCGAGAAAAACGAGCCACCCGGTAAGAGAACGACGAGAAATGGGGCATGCAGCCCCGGTCAGAGTCACACCATCCTCAAGAGTGAGATCGCCGTCGCCGCGCAAAAGAATGCCTTGCCCCGGCGTGCCTTCGAGATATCGAACCACCCGTAGAGCAGCCTCCCAATGCTCTGAACGAGGTTCATTCATGAACCGAGAAAGGATGTGGACCGAATATGCAAGATCCGGCCGAGTTACGTGCCCAAGTAAATGAGTCGCCCAACTAAAGGCGTCGATAGCGTTCCTGATCTTCCAAGATAGCACCTAGAGCAACACCAAGCTTATGGTTAGGTTCAATGGGAAGATAGAGGGCTTCGAACCTAGTAAACCGGCCTCGTAAATAATATCCAATGTATACTTTCGTCAAGCACGTAAACAAGCCATCGTGATTGCGAGCAACCTCAATGCCAAGAAAGTATTTCGTAGACCCGAGATCCTTCATTTTGAAGCACTCACACAGGTACTTTTCAAGGATAGCAAGGCAATGAATCGCTCCCGCTATGATGAGATCGTCAACATACACAAGCACATTTATCTGGATGGCACCTTTGGTGAAGGTAAACAGAGAGTAGTCGAGTAGGACCGAGGAAGCCATAAGTCTTCAAGGAAGTCAACAACTTCGCGAACCAACAACGAGGGCTTCGTTTCTGCACCATATAGGGACTTATGAAGACGACAAACCGTGTTGGTGTTCGGTGCCGCAAAGCCCGAGGGGGTTTCATATAAACTTCTTCTCGCTAAGTCACCACGCAAGAAGGCATTGTGAACGTCCATCGATTGAAGCTCCCAATTCTTGGAAGCAAGAATAGCAAGGAAAGCCCGAACAGTGACCATTTTAGCCACAGGGAAGCAAAAGTTTCGTGTAGTCGATGCCTTCTTTCTAATGATTGCCAAGAACAACTAGCCGAGATTTCAAATGGCCAACCGCTCCGTCGAATTGTACTTGATCTTATAGACCCATCGCCATCCTAGAGCCCGTTTGCCAGAGGCGTGAGACACCACGGACCATGTGCCATTATCCTCCAAGGCACGAATTTCCTCTTGCATTGATTGTTTCCACCATCAGCGAGCCATGGCTTCACGAAAGGAAGTCGGCTCTTTAGCCACCGTAAGAGCCGCAAGAAAGGTACGATATTTCGCGAAAAACCGATCACAGCTTATATAGCGAGCTATAGGATAGGGAGTACCCGAGGAACCGATTGAAGACGGAGAGGCGGGAGATGGACTAGAAGATGTAGTAAGGGCCACAAAATCGCGAAGACGAACGAAGGCAATTTCTGCCTCATACCCCTCCCTAAAAGATCTGGATCCAGAGTCATCGAAGAGACCGACGTTGATGCGAGTAGGGAGCAGCTGGGAGCCGGAGGAGCCGGATCAACGGGAGCCGGAGCAACCTCTTCCCCGTACATCGGATAGAGGAGCGGGCTCTACTGCAGCCTGAACAATGTAGGAAGCAAATGAGTCTTCTTCAATAGGAAAATCAATGTGACCAAAAGCTTCTTCCTCAAAGAAGAACATCAATGTAATCCTCGGATATGAGGAACAAGAGTAGAATCGCCGTATGGAAACACGCCTCAAAGAACTTGACATCACGAGAGACGAAAAATTTCTTGGTCTCAAGATCAAACAGCCTTTCCACCCCTTTTTACCAAGAGGATACCCCACGAAGATGCATTTACGATCGCGACTAGCAAATTTGTCACCCCTAGCGTGCTGACATGAGCATAACACATCGAACCAAAACTCGAAGAGAATCATAAAAGGGGTTTTTGCCAAACAAGATATCGTAGGAGTTTTGTTATCCAACAATGGGGAAGGGGTTCGATTAATCAAATGAGCAGCGGTAAGGACCACTTCGCCCCAAAAGTAAACGGGAAGGTGAGCCCGAAACCTCAAGGCTCTAGCTATGTTCAAAATATGACGGTGTTTACGTTCGACACGCCCATTTTGTTGAGGGGTGCCAACACATGATGTTTGAAAAAGAATGCCTATGGAAAGAAAATAATCAAACAGGAGTTAAACTCGGTGCCATTATCGATTGAACAATTTTGATTTTTTGAGAAAACCGCCGATCCACCATTGCAACAAAGGCCATAAACATGCGAAAACTTCCGTTTTATCAACTAGTAAATAAATCCAAACAAAGACGTGAATAATCATCTACCAAAGTCAAAAAATAACGGGCACCACAAGAGGAAACATGGGTGTAAGGACCCCACAAGTCACAAATGAACTTTCTCAAAATCTCTAGTAGATTTATACTCACTAATAGGAAAGCTATCTCTAGAATGTTTAGCACGAAAACAAACGTCGCAAGGTTGATGAAGACTACCCGACAAATGAGAGACCTGAGGAAGAAGTTTTACTACTTTTTCGTAAGGATGCCCCATACGATTATGCCACAACTCGAGCAAAGCGTATGCATTGTTGACGTAAACGTGACAAGCGTAAGGTGCGCCTCCGAAGTAGTATAGTCCATCCCGCCTAACACCCGTTCCAATCGGGTTCCTCGACCGGTCCCGTATAGCACACATAGAAGCATTAAAATGGACAGCAATGAACATCATCGATAATTGAGAAACAGAGAGAAGACTCAGCTTTAAATTTGGTATATAAAGAACATGATGAAGAACAAGGGCGTTCGTCGAACGTAACCTCAATATGTGCAAACACAGAGGTGCCGTTAGGAAGCTTGACGGGGCAAGCTTCAGTATAGAGTATGAATCAAAGAGACAAGCGGTGTTTCCGGCCACATGATTGGATGCTCCCGTATCAATGATCCAAGAAGATGTCTCGACGTACTACGAAGGCGATTATCCCAATACGAGTGTTACCAACTAGGCCGGCCAAAGCATTCCATTTGCTCGCAGAAACAAGGATGAAGAACCCTTGGGCGGATCCGGCAGCCATGCCGACTGGGCGGCACCAACTTGGGCAACCGAGTTGGTCCGCGCAACTCCTCTCCCTCGACCTTGTTGAGGACGACCGCCACCACGAGCACTTGTTTTGCTACTGTCTCCCCACCATTCTCGGATAACCGACAAGCTCAAAGCAAGAAGAGACATCACGGCCCTTTTTTCCCGACAAGTGTGAACATGTAAGGTGGGATTTATCTGCTTGTCACGACCACGAGGACCACCGGTTTTGAGGGAAAAGCCAACCGCATCCTGAGGTTCATCAAGAATTGGTTTAGCAAGTCGCACTGCTCACCGCGCTATCAATTGGTAAGCTCGATCAAGAGCGGGCAAGGGATCCTGAGACAAGAGGTTAGTACGAAGAGAGGCATAGTATTCGAATTTAAACCTATAAGAAATTCGCAAAGCTTTGCTGTCTCCCTTCGTGCCGCGTGCTTCCGTCATTTGTGCGGTTGTCGCAAAGCAAGAACAATCTATAGCGGCTCGTAATTGTGCGAGATTCCCATAATCCAGTCAACTTACCGAAATACACAAAGAATGTAATGGTCTCGTCCGCTCACATCGTGCTATCGACATCTTCGGTTGTTGAATGCGAGGTCCATCCACCAACGCATATCGAGATTTGAGAGAATCCCACAAACGCCAAGCATCCCTATACTGGGCGGCGTGCTCTTAACCTCGGGATCAATAGTGTTCATGAGCCACGATACCAACATAGCATGAATAGTATTCCAATCTAACTCTATGCAAGGAGAAACGGCGGATGGAATAGATCCATCCAAGAAGCCGAATTTGCGTCTAGCCTCAAGAGCTGATGCCTGTATATCGCCAAACCCAATCATCATAGTTATCACCACGGAAGCGAGTAGGAGTTATGAAATCACCAGGTCGATCTTGGGGACCTAGGTAGAAAGGAGAGTTGTATTCAATCTTCAAAATCGGAGGAGGTCTTCCATCACCACCACCTACACGGTGGTGCTTGTTCCGCCATCTATCAAAAGCTTGTGTATGCTAGCTACGATACCATGTAGAAATTTAAATTGGGATAATAATTTCTCGTTATTCTTCTCTCACGGAGGAAGCGATTTATAATGAGATTACAAAAGAGTCAGAATAAAAGCGAAACTCTAAGCAAATAAGAAACCCAGGAAAAAGGAAACAGCAAATAAGGAAATAAGAAACCCAAAGAAAAAAGGAAACATCAAATAAGGAAATAAGAAACCCAAAGGAAAAAGGAAACATCAAAGAAGGAAACACAATCCTAGCTGCGTTACAGTATGCGTAATGTAATGTAGAATTGGATGTATTGGCCATCTTCTTATATGCAAACAAATGAGAAGATGATAATGAGATAGCAAAGTAAGGGACAAGAGTGATTAAAGCAAGTGAATTGATTTGGGTTGGCTAGAGCTTTAATGGGGAAGGGGTCCAAACTGAAATCATAGCAAAATGACGACCAATATTCGGGGACCATTTCTCATTTTCATCTCCCACAAATAATAACAAAAATTTCTACTTAGAATACAATTGTCTTATCTATGTCTCGATAATGTGCTTGCGGTCCACACCACTTCCTCTCTCTAATCTCAACATGCATTTTCGCTTTTTTGTCCGTCCCACCTTTGACATTAGTAGCTGATAGGGTCATTATTAGACATTAACAAGTAAATAAAGATGGAGGAGGAGGAAGAGGAAGAGGAAGAGGAAGAGGAAGAGGAAGAGGAGGGGTTGGCACATCATAATCATAATCATCAGATGAAAACGAAAACGAAAACGTTCCATTTGTCTAACCTTAAAGGAATTGGAATTAATGTTACTTTAGAGTAACAACTAATTAATCTATCTTCCTTTCCTTGACATATCACCAACTCCCTCCCTCCCTCTTAATTCTCACCCCTTTCCTTTACCCATTACATTACTTGCACCATCTTTATCTATCCACATTACAGGACACAGCACATTCTTTCTTCCCCATTCACATCTTGTACTAATATATTTGTTGACCGTCGAAAAATAAAGTTAACAAAAAAAAATTCAATCAATGAAAAATACACTTGTTTCCTAAGATAAATAACTTCCGGATTTCTACTACTCAAAATATTTTCCAAAACTCTATATCTATATATGTTAAACAATGAATAAATAATTGCAAGTGAGTAGAATATTAGAGGAGAGAGAATTTAAAAGTTAAAACATTTATGATAAAATCTCTTTTTGATTGTTTTTTTTTGTAAGTATGTTAATATTATAAGGGCATAATGAATGATTTTTTTGTAAATATATTTACATTATAAGGATATAAATGTCCGAAACACTGTTCAAAATTTGCCATTTATGAAATGAGACTCTTAGTCTTGGACGGATAAAAAAGGAAAGTAGGACTCTTGAAGTATGACAGAGGAAGTAATTTTTTTTGAAAAAAAAAAATACATTATGCAAGCATAAAATAAAATATGAAAAAATAAATTGATAAAAATCATTTATGAATACATTATAGAAAAAAAGGTTATTCACTTTAGAACAAAAAAAAATCATTTATTTTGACACAGAGACAGTAGTAATAAATTATTTTTTTAACAAAGCGGATAATTCATCGACTCTCCACGTTTTTGTCTCCTATTATACAATACTCTTTTTATACGAGCATATATATATATATATATATATATATATATATATATATATATATATATATATATATATATATATATATATATATATATATATATGGTTTTTAGTTTCTTTTCTTTTTGAAGTCATATTTCTTCTAATTATCTTACTCTTTTATTTTTTTATCTTACCAAAATAAACACTATCACATTTTAATATAAAAAACAGTTTTAATGTGATTTTATCTAGATTTTTTTTCCAAATTTTTAATATTAATTCATTACATTATCGTCAATTTATAAAAAATCATTATTTTTATCCTCGTCTATAATTTTACATAGATAATTAATTAAAATCTTAACTTTTTTTTTTTAAAAAAATAGTTTTTTGCTCGCGCGTTTAACTCACGAGTGTATCACCTGTTGCTTTTTAACACCATCACCCCACCCATCTTTCTCAACCCCCATCTTTACCCTTAACCACTATCGAAACACCTAACCCCCACTACCCGTCTACCCCCACACCCTCATCCACCCACCCACCACAGTAAAAAAAAAAAAATTAAAAATACTCATATTAAAGTTATTTTTTAATAACTCTCCTGCCCCCTCTCCATCCTACCACCAAAAACACACACACACACTCCGCGTTAAATTTTATATTAGTCACATTAAAATTATTTTCAAACAACTCTCATGTCGCCCCTAGACCCCCCACCCCACCCACCCCATAAAAAAATTACTAATATTAAAATTATTTTTTAAGAACTCCTTTGCCGCCAACCCCCACCTCCCACCCCCTGTAAAAAAAATACTCATATTAAAATTAGTTTTTAACAACTCTTCTGCCGCCCCTAGACCACCCACCTCCACCATCCCACTCCCCACCCCGTCAATTTTTTTTTACTCATATTAATATTATTTTTAACAACTTACATGCCGCCCCGCAACAACTCCCCCACACCATCCTACTCTACCCTATACCACCACCCATTCACTCACCCACCCCTAACCTACACGCCACCCTTCACCCCTACCTACCCTATACCCCCCACCCACCATCACCCCATCCTATCCTACCCACTCCAATCACTCGCCAAACCCACCCTAACCCCCATTTCCACTACTATACCCTACCCTATCCTAGTCCTAACCCCTACCCCACCATGTCCCCACCACCTACCCTATCCCCATTCCACCGATCCTACTTACATTAGTTTGTGTTTTTATCGAAAATATTTTTCTTAAATTTATCAAACACATCTGGAAAACATTTTTTTCAAAAATTTACCAAAAAAACGAATTTCATTTTCCGGAAAACACTTTTTCCCAAACAAACGGAGCCTCAATTATGGGCAAATTACAAATAGGGGGTTTCAAAGTTTTTTGGGGTGTGTACACTCCAAGGTCTGATATTTCATTTTTGGAAATTACGGATCCAAAGTCACCAAATGTTGACAACGAAAAGTTTTTAACGGAATCGCTAGAAATCGTTGTTAAATAATAGCAATAGAGGGTTTGAAGTTATGAATTCTTAGCAAATAAGATTCCAGCTTGAAATTGTCACGGCCAGAATCACAAGTGATATCCAAGGTGATAACAGCACCAACGATAGCACTTGGGATATCACACACACACTTTGAAAAATAAAAACAATTTTGTAAAAGAGATTGTAGCGGAATAATAACACCAAAATTATTTTTCTCAAGTTATATAAATAATATAACTTGAGGATGCCTCTTAGGCAAGACTTTATCACTTTATAAAAAGAATTACACAAAGCTGAAATGTTCCCTAAGACTAATACAATGTAAGCTCTATGGAACAAGAAATAAAGAACGGAATCCAATCCTAGCCTACACACAACTTGATACCAAGGTAATCAAGTGCGTAATTGTGAATGTGGGCCCATCGCGGATCGAACCGTTTTTTATAGGGTCACCGTTTCACCTCAGTTTGAAGACACCGGTTTATTGAAAAACGGAGTCGCCACGCCATTTTGATTTCCTCAAAATTTTGAAAAAAAGGAATAGGGTCCGGAGGTTAAGTTACTCCTTGGGAAGAATGTTTGGCGTTCACCCAAGGAGCCTTGCCAAAGGCAAGTCTTCCTAGATCCGATTTTTGTGCTTGTTTTGTGTGTTCGTGTGTGAGATGTGATTTGAAAAAGGGAGGGAATGTGCCAAGTTATCTTCCAGATGTATAAACCATTTGAGTTGGTTATCGCTCGGGATTCCTTAGATTTGATGTATTCGGGATTTTGATCCCGTGCTCATCTTGTGTAACGACCCTAACCCTAGGCACAATTTTGGTATCATATTATAAGCTTTTAATATTAATGTTAACTTTATGTGCTTATTCTATGCCTTTAATATTTATGTTAAGTTGAGATGGTTAGGAGATAATTTTAAAGTCTTGGGATAAAATGAAAGTAAGTTAAAGTATTTAATTGAATTAAAATAATTGAAAGTAAAATAAAGTAATAGGGTGGAGTGATAATAAAATGAACAAATAAAATGTTATGGGAGTTATTTTAAAAAGAAAGAAAGAAAATTAGAAAGTATGGGGGGGGGGCCATACTTCCTCCCCTTAATTCCCTCAACCTTACTCCCTTAGTCAAAGACCACCTTACTTCTCCCATAATTCTCCATCCTCCTTACTTTCCCCTAATCATTTTCCTTCTTCATCCTTCTTCATTTCCATCCATGGAAGCCTTCTTGAAGCTTTACTTCCCAAATTCCTAGAGAACTCAATCCTTCTCCATTTAGCAATTCAATGGTACTTCCGTGTTCGGGGTGAAGAGGGGAGCACATCAAGCTAAGAAAATCTTCATTCCATCCCATATTTGCTAAGTAAGTTATTATGACTTCCTTCTAAATATTGCTCACTTTATGTGTTAATTAATCTCTTGTTGAAAGAAGATGATTTTGGTATTTTGAATAATGTTATTTGAGTTGGAATTGATCTTAAGTTGTAAATTGGTGATCTAAGTTGAAAGAAGAGTGGTATAGAGAAATTGGGAATATTAATGGTATAAGAGTAAGTGTTTAAAGTGGGTTTGGCCAATTTACTAGAGTTAGAAAGTGAATTATTAGGACCTTCCTCCTACTAAATGATCATGAATGATTTGATGTTAATGTTGTGGTTATAATGGTGGTTTGAAATGTTATGACACTCTCTTGGGTTGAGAAATGGAGTAATGACCTAGGATAAAGTTGTTGTTCATAGAAGTGATAAAGAAGGTAAGAGAATGGGTGGAATTAGATTAAGAAAATAAGTGTAAAATGTGATGGTTAAATGAGTAGGAAATCCAAGTGTGAGTAGCCTAGGTTAATGGTACTTTGGGGTTTAAATTGTTTGTAATGACATTAGGAAGGTTGACAAATAATCTTATGTTCACAATTTAGAGGAAGCCTAAGTTGGATTTTTGGGTTTTCTTGACTTAGTGATTTAAGGCTGCTGTGATACCTGGATGCGGCGTGGCACGAGTCGTGCCCCCACGTGCCCAACTCGTGGTAAAGAGTCGTGCAAGGAGTGCCAAGTCGTGCTGATCAACATTGGGGAAAATTGGCACGAGTCGTGCTCTCAGGCACGAGTCGTGCCAAGTGGATGTCACGAGTCGTCTTTGTCGGGACGCGTGATACTTGAGAAGGGCGAAAGGGCACGAGTCGTGCCCTGGCCTGGTTACGTTGCACCAACTTTAGAGCTGTTTAAACCTAATTAGACTGGAACCAAAATGAAATCTCTTTAACTTAGATTAAAGTAGAATGCTTGGGCTACACAATGAAGTCTTATTTGGTCAAAATGGAATTGTGGAAGTAGTTTAAATATTGTTCGGGAAATGGTTGATAAGCTTGAATTGTAACTTCACCAAAGTGGTTCAAACTTGGGAAGTAGATCTTGAACTTTTATTAAAGTTATCCGAGGTTGTGTAATGATTATGTAGGAATGGTTTATGATACATAGTGGCCTTACTTGCTCCCATACCCTTGGTGATTAATTTGAATAGAGTAGAAACTATAAGTTACACTATTACGTTAGTTGAGAACGTATATGTATTACATCGTTGTACTGTATTCCCAGTGTGGATTATTTGACATATTGTTATGTTGTATCCCAATTGTGGATTATCTGGCATGTTGATTAAATTGTATTCCGGTGTGGATTATGTGGTTATATGGATACCTTATTTGAATTTAGATTCGTTAATGGTATTATGCATAGTGTATTAAATGAATGTTGCACTATAGTATTGATTTAACATGAGTATACATTACCATGTTGTTCTTATCCCCTTTGTGGATTTTATTTCAAGTATCTATTATGTGCTTGAACGTGTTGATACTCAGGGGTATAATGGAATTCAATCAATTATGGATTTGTTCTATAAGTGATTGAAGGTTCATCATACACAGGACCGTCCCTCTGTGGCCACAGAGTGGGTGTGCTAGCGACTGTATTGAGCCAGAAGCCTTACAGACCGCTGCGATTTGGTGATTAGGTGGAATGCTCTGTATGAAGCCAAAAGTTTTACAGTAGCGCTGATATTTTATGATACTCTGAATAAGGGTCATATAAGTATCCTATTTTCTTATATGGATCTCTGGGGTATGAGTCCTATAAGTGGTGAAGGTGCGTAGGGCAATTCACCAAAGAGCGGAGTTTTATACCCATGTTGTACGACTTATTGTTCAGACGGGAAAGGTAAAATGAGGTAACGTAAGGTGTTTACCGCTTTCATAATGTGTTACGTGCTACCATGCTATGTGTTGCATCTTGTTTGGCATCTTCTTTGCATTCATAATAGCTTATTGAGATTTATTCTCACCCCTTCCCTTTTCTGTTTTAGATTGTCTTTGAGGCAGGTGACCTGAACCAGTGAGGCCGGGGATAAGAGTGTGGACTCTTGCTTTTGGGACTTGTCAGGATAGGTATATGAGTAGCTTGTCGGGAGTCCTATTTAAGTATTACACTTTTATAAGTTGTATGGAAAACTCTTTTGTTAAACAATGTTAATTAGGGTTTTCAATGTATTTGACCAAGTTATGGTTTATGGGAATATTTATTTAAATTCCTTCGAGTGGAAATATTATTAGTTAATTTTATTTTGGAAGTTGAGAATTGGTTTTCTTTTAAATGTGAAATAAAAGAAGTTTTAAAATTTAAGATGGGTTTTCTTAGTTTGAGCTCCTCAAGCTCGGGACACGCGTTAGGTCCCGGGTTGGGGTGCTCACAGTTGGTATCAGAGCCTGGTTTAGAGGTCAAGGGTAGATGTCTAAACTAAGGGGGAGTGTGTGGTAATTGACGCCGAGTGTTTAATGCAGGAGTTCGTTCTAATGGCCGGAAGCAATGATGATCATCGAAAGGTTCTAGAAAGTGAAGGATATATGGGTATAGGTGGAATTCAAAATGAAGTGATGATGAAATTATTCAGGATGTTTGTACAAAATATGGAGACTCGAGGGTCAGCTCTGAATCAATCTAAAGGATGTCAAAGTGATGAATTGGAAAGGTTTGTGAAGATGAATCCACCGAGCTTTAATGGAGATCCGGATCCGTTAAAGGCGGAAAAATGGTTAGAGAAAATGAACAAAATCTTTGAGGTTATGGAGAGTCGCAACGAAGAGAAATTTAGGTATGCCGTTTTCAAACTTGAAGGTCCAGCTGATCAGTGGTGGCAGATATTGAAGGAAAGTTGGGAGCGGGATTATACGCCCCAGACTTGGGATAATTTCATTCAATAGTTCGAGGATTATTTCATTTCAATGGTTACAAGGGATAAGAAGGAGATTGAATTCTTAGGACTAAAACAAGGGAACATGACGGTGAATCAGTATTCAGTCCGGTTTGAGGAATTAGCTAGGTGTTGCCCTCATTTGGTATCGCATGAAGCGAGAAGGGTTCAGAGGTTTGTAACAGGTTTGAGGATTGAGTTTAGGAAGAAATTAGTAATTGATAGCTTCACCAATTATCGGACAGTCATAGAGAGAGCATATAAGATCGAGAATAGCATTGAGGAAAATAGTGGCAAATCGGAAGGTGGGATGGGAAATAAGCCAAAGTATCTAGGACAAGGATCCAAAATCATTAGAGGATAGCCAAGGGCTTTAAATTCAGGGAATGTGAGAGGGGAGCTTGTTGTAGCTTCTTCGTCTAGGCCAATATCCAAACAGTATGGGATGAAATGTAATTTTTGCAAGAGGATTGGACATACCGAAGATCAGTGTTGGAGTAAGCAAGGCAAGTGTATCAAGTGTGGAGAGATGGGGCACTTTAGGAGGAATTGCCCAAGGTTGCAGCAGGAGCGAGCTTCAGGCAGCAGTCAGCAAGGTGGACGACAAAGAAGTAGTACCAAAAGAGATAACGAAAGGGAACCGAAAGAGAAGGTCTGTGGTCAAGTGTGTGTTTCGGGTCCAGGAGAGATAGATCCCTCAGAGGTCACTAGAGGTATATTCCCTGTCTCAGAAGTAGGGGTCATGTTTTATAGATCCTGTTTCATATCATTTATGTTTGACATCACATTTTGCTTCTATGTGGCATATATTGCTTGAGATTTTGTTTTATTGTTAGAGGATTCTGCTCTTATGAGAGAATACCTCGAATCTCCTTTGGTTTACCACGATGGTGATGTGGTTATAGCTGGGCATGTATTGCCAGTTGATTTGGTATGATTACCGATGTGTAATTATGAGATATACTTGACCTGGATGGTTAAGAAGTTGTTGTGTATTGGTAGACTACCATAATAAGTGAGTCTCCTTTTCTATGCCTAATTTGCTTATATTGATATTTGATACCGATAATTTTTTATGTGGAATTCTTGTTATATATAGGCATTAAAGGTGGAGTTTTTGGTTAAAAGGTGTGAAGGATATTTGGTTGTATTAGACTTGCATAAGAAGTCTTTCCGGAATTTTTTTGTGCTAGTTGCGAGTAGATGGTAATTGTGTTTCCATCAAGGTATCTCCTGTGTTGATTCTAAGTATGATAATCAGAATTTTAATTCTTAGTTTGATGGCTTTATGGTAATTAGGATTGATGGTCTCTTTGTTAATTAAAGTTCCGGGAAGATCATGAAAATCATTTGAGAGTTGGGTTAATGATTCCTTGTGAGGAGTCCTTGTATGCAAATTGTAGCTAGTGTGAGTTGGATCGAGAGGATTCCAATTTTTGGGTTCTATAATCTTAAACTCGGATGTTACCAGGGATCTTATGAGGATTGAGTCCGTGATCTTTGGGCTGGTAAGTGCTACCGAAGGAAATTTTAGGGAATTCTTGAGAATTGTAAAATCATTGATTTAGTTAACTCTAAATAATACATAAATGGTGTAGGATGTAATAAGGATGAATCATATTGATAGTGTTGGAGAATAGATTGGCTATAGATCCGATCCTTACCTTACCTAATGGATGTGAGGACTTTGTGAATTTTAAGTGCGTATTAAAGGAAGATTAGGTTGTGAGATTATGAGAAATGGGAAAGTAATAGCGTATGCTTCGAGGAAGTTAACTTAGATAAACCGGAATTTTCTTACCCTCTACTCGAGAGTGGCTGCAATTGTTTTATGTTGTTAAGTGGGAACCTTACCTTTTTGAAGCTCTCTTGTGGAAGTTGTTACCAATCCTAAGAGTTTGGAGAATTTAGTTACTTGAAAGGAAGAGATTAGAAGACTATCTAGATTCTTGAAAAATAGGTTGTGTGTGGTGTGATGGACTTCCTTTCAAGTTGAGAAGTTAATTAACCTTAGCGAGTTTACGTATAATAGTAGTTTTTAGGTTGCATGACCCATCGTTTGTATGGAGTTATTTCCCTAATTGTGATTAGACGGATTGGACCTATGCGGGAGTACCGCTGAGAGTTATTAGAATAACAGTTCAGGGAATTGAAATTCTAGAGTATTCGGGTTGTGAAAATGTATAGAAGAAGCATGCCATTGAGGAAACTATTTGAAAATTTTAATTTGAAATGTGTGAGAGGTAACCTTTGCTATTTGATCCTTAAGGTAAGTCTTTTTAAAATTCGGAACGAATTTTCTTTAAGGGGGAGTGAGTGTAACGACCCTAACCCTAGGCACAATTTTGGTATCATATTATAAGCTTTTAATATTAATGTTAACTTTATGTGCTTATTCTATGCCTTTAATATTTATGTTAAGTTGAGATGGTTAGGAGATAATTTTAAAGTCTTGGGATAAAATGAAAGTAAGTTAAAGTATTTAATTGAATTAAAATAATTGAAAGTAAAATAAAGTAATAGGGTGGAGTGATAATAAAATGAACAAATAAAATGTTATGGGAGTTATTTTAAAAAGAAAGAAAGAAAATTAGAAAGTATGGGGGGGGGGCATACTTCCTCCCCTTAATTCCCTCAACCTTACTCTCTTAGTCAATGACCACCTTACTTCTTCCATAATTCTCCATCCTCCTTACTTTCCCCTAATCATTTTCCTTCTTCATCCTTCTTCATTTCCATCCATGGAAGCCTTCTTGAAGCTATACTTCCCAAATTTCTAGAGAACTCAATCCTTCTCCATTTAGCAATTCAATGGTACTTCCGTGTTCGGGGTGAAGAGGGGAGCACATCAAGCTAAGAAAATCTTCATTCCATCCCATATTTGCTAAGTAAGTTATTATGACTTCCTTCTAAATATTGCTCACTTTATGTGTTAATTAATCTCTTGTTGAAAGAAGATGATTTTGGTATTTTGAATAATGTTATTTGAGTTGGAATTGATCTTAAGTTGTAAATTGGTGATCTAAGTTGAAAGAAGAGTGGTATAGAGAAATTGGGAATATTAATGGTATAAGAGTAAGTGTTTAATGTGAGTTTGGCCAATTTACTAGAGTTAGAAAGTGAATTATTAGGACCTTCCTCCTATTAAATGATCATGAATGATTTAATGTTAATGTTGTGGTTATAATGGTGGTTTGAAATGTTATGACACTCTCTTGGGTTGAGAAATGGAGTAATGACCTAGGATAAAGTTGTTGTTCATAGAAGTGATAAAGAAGGTAAGAGAATGGGTGGAATTAGATTAAGAAAATAAGTGTAAAATGTGATGGTTAAATGAGTAGGAAATCCAAGTGTGAGTAGCCTAGGTTAATGGTACTTTGGGGTTTAAATGGTTTGTAATGACATTAGGAAGGTTGACAAATAATCTTATGTTCACAATTTAGAGGAAGCCTAAGTTGGATTTTTGGGTTTTCTTGACTTAGTGATTTAAGGCTGCTGTGATACCTGGATCTGGCCGTGGCACGAGTCGTGCCCATGGCCAACTCGTGGTAAAGAGTCGTGCAAGGAGTGCCAAGTCGTGCTGATCAACATTGGGGAAAATTGGCACGAGTCGTGCTCTCAGGCACGAGTCGTGCCAAGTGGATGTCACGAGTCGTGCTGTCAAGGGACGCATGATTCTGAGAAGGGCCAAAAGGGCACGAGTCGTGCCCTGGCCTGGTTACGTTGCACCAACTTTAGAGCTGTTTAAACCTAATTAGACTGGAACCAAAATGAAATCTCTTTAACTTAGATTAAAGTAGAATGCTTGGGCTACACAATGAAGTCTTATTTGGTCAAAATGGAATTGTGGAAGTAGTTTAAATATTGTTCGGGAAATGGTTGATAAGCTTGAATTGTAACTTCACCAAAGTGGTTCAAACTTGGGAAGTAGATCTTGAACTTTTATTAAAGTTATCCGAGGTTGTGTAATGATTATGTAGGAATGGTTTATGATACATTGTGGCCTTACTTGCTCCCATACCCTGGTGATTAATTTGAATAGAGTAGAAATTATAAGTTACACTATTACGTTAGTAGAGAACGTATATGTATTACATCGTTGTACTGTATTCCCAGTGTGGATTATTTGGCATATTGTTATGTTATATCCCAATTGTGGATTATCTGGCATGTTGATTATAATGTATCCCGGTGTGGATTATGTGGTTATATGGATACCTTATTTGAATTTAGATTCGTTAATGGTATTATGCATAGTGTATTAAATGAATGTTGCACTATAGTATTGATTTAACATGAGTATACATTACCATGTTGTTCTTATCCCCTTTGTGGATTTTATTTCAAGTATCTATTATGTGCTTGAACGTGTTGATACTCGGGGGTATAATGGAATTCAATCAATTATGGATTTGTTCTATAAGTGATTGAAGGTTCATCATACCTGGGACCGTCCCCTCTGTGGCCACAGAGTGGGTGTGCTAGCGACTGTATTGAGCCAGAAGCCTTACAGACCGCTGCGATTTGGTGATTAGGTGGAATGCTCTGTATGAAGCCAAAAGCTTTACAGTAGCGCTGATATTATATGATACTCTGAATAAGGGTCATATAAGTATCCTATTTTCTTATATGGATCTCTGGGGTATGAGTCCTATAAGTGGTGAAGGTGCATGGGGGCAATTCACCAAAGAGCGGAATTTTATTCCCATGTTGTACGACTTATTGTTCAGACGGGAAAGGTAAAATGAGGTAACGTAAGGTGTTTACCGCTTTCATAATGTGTTACGTGCTACCATGCTATGTGTTGCATCTTGTTTGGCATCTTGCTGCATTCATAATAGCTTATTGAGATTTATTCTCACCCCTTCCCTTTACTTGTTTTAGATTGTGCTTTGAGACGGTGACTGAACCAGTGAGGCCGGGGATAAGAGTGTGGACTCTTGCTTTTGGGACTTGTCAGGATAGGTATATGAGTAGCTTGTTGGGAGTCCTATTTAAGTATTACACTTTTATAAGTTGTATGGAAAACTCTTTTGTTAAACAATGTTAATTAGGGTTTTCAATGTATTTAACCAAGTTATGGTTTATGGGAATATTTATTTAAATTCCTTCGAGTGGAAATATTATTAGTTAATTTTATTTTGGAAGTTGAGAATTGGTTTTCTTTTAAATGTGAAATAAAAGAAGTTTTAAAATTTAAGATGGGTTTTCTTAGTTTGAGCTCCTCAAGCTCGGGACACGCGTTAGGTCCCGGGTTGGGGTGCTCACATCTTGGACTTATGATCATCATTAAGTGACCTTTTTACCCTCCTGTTGGAATAATCAACCATATTAGGCTTGAGAGCATTGGTGTGTTTTAAACCAATGTTCTTTGGGACAGGGTCATATGTGATCGAAATAGAGGGACACCTTTTTATAGTCCAAGAATGAGACTTTTTAGAAAGGAAGAGTCCTTGCCCATCAATCCTACATCTTGAGATGATTTGAGCTTAGTAGGGACATTTATGCTCGTCTCAAGTGATGATCGGAGATGTAGGGGCTAAGGTTCGTCCACTTCTAAAGGGACTTCGACTATGGCATCTTTAGTGGAGGAAATGATGTAAAGATGAGACCTTTACACCGATCCACCCCACGGGATGCTTCAAGTACCAAAGGGACTAAGGGGAGGGGCATAAAGATTGGATCTTTATACTCATCCTATGTCTTTCGTGCCTTAAGAAGGTCACTAGACAATTCTTGGAGAGTGATCCAACCATGAGGGACATGGGAGAGTTGCATTGGAAAGTAAAGATTGCATTTTTATGAAAACAAGTGTAATGAACACTATGAGAACTAAGGCTATGAATGTAAAGGGAAGACCTTTGATGCTTTTCTATGTCCTTTAAGAACATTTTAAGGTGGACAATCCTTGGAAGCAATGTCAAGGGAGGGGGATGACATTATAATAGTAAAGATGACATTTTTATGTAAAGATGACATTTTTATATAGGAAAAGAGAGATACTTCACATCATCATGTGATGAATCCTACCTAGAATAAGCCACTTGTGGATCCTTGTTCATCCTTGGGATGGATCCTCCATGAATCATATGTGTGAGGGGAAAAGGGGGATATGATGTCTACATGATAAAGATTGGATTTTTATGACAATATATCACATGTAATGACAATAAATGGCAAGATAAATAACAAGTAAGCAATATGACAATATAATAAGGATATTTCAAGGAGAAAGGAAGGAGAGATTACCAATGATGGTTTTTCTCTATCTCCCTTGGGGTTTTCCTAATGTAGGAGTGGCTTTGGATGAGTTTTTATGGAAGAGGGAGGTGATTTTTGGGAGTTTTGGTCACTGGAATTTCGAGTATTCAGTTGGGCAGAGTAACAGTGCTCAAAATTGTATATCAAAATGGGTAGAGGAGGCCTCTATTTATAGGCTGATTTGTGCTTCCTAATGAAGCATTGCGGCATTAACCTCTGGCTTAATGAAGCCGTGTGGCATTATCCTTTGATGACTCAGCCTGCTACTAGATCCAGGCAAGGTGGCGCCTAGAAACTCCCTTCCAGCGAGGGACTGCTTGGAATTTTAATTCCTAGCAAGTCCTTCCCCCCTTGGAAGGTTTGAGAAAGTTTCAGAATTGCCCCTGAACTTTAGGAAAGTTCGAGGAATTGCCGGAAAACTTAACCGGAAGGCATGAGCCATATTTGGGTACTTACAGTAATTACAAGGGAGGATGGATGAAAAGAACCAAACAAAGTATTCTATCTCTCTATGCTTCGAAGGTGTGTATAAAATGGTTTTTCTTGACCTATCTTCAAATGAATCCTTCCAAGCATATTTATAGTCTTCAATTACTTGAAGGCTACTCAAATAAACAGCATTGGGGCTGTCTTGCACGTTGAGGTTGACGCCCCCCGACCCGTAGACCTACTTGGTCACGTGCCGAGACACGTACTGAAGACGCCTTTTCTTTTTAAAAAAAATTTCAACATGTACTTTCAAAATGTTTCTCTTTGTAAACCTGTTAACATTTAAACTTTACTAATTTACTAATCAACCTCAACTATCTAATTTAAACCAACTCACTCCACAACTACTTCATTTACAATCCCATACTTAGTTTACAAACCAAGGAACCAAAGTTCCAATTAGAAATATTTACAAACCATTTGAAAGTTGCAAAAGAAGGATACATAAAACTATGAATACTACCCCAAGGTCATACATTTACATAATGTATCCTTACCAAACTTTCTCAAAAATCAACTTGGCGCCCTCTCGATACTCAACGCGTCCTAGCCCCTGGCCCAGCTTAATCTAAGAACAATGGAAGGATGGAGTGAGAAAAATCTCAAAGAAGTCATTGTATATGCCACATGAAACTAAACCACATCACATTTAGAAACATATAGCAATACATCATGTATATCCCCTTCTTATAACTTAAGGAAAGATATATACATACAACAACAAGTAAGTGCAATAATATAACACTTAGAAGGATACTGAGCCAAGGTTTCATCCTCACAAGGATATCCCGATCCAAACAGCAACAGTTGTTGAAGAAGCGGTTCCGGAACCAATCAAAGTAACCATAAACAGAGGGTATGACACAAAGCCAACCCAAATGTGCAACTAGACATCACCAATAAAAGGGAAGCTAGCCCACTACCCAAACCATGGCCAATGGATGGGCAACTTGGGAACCCAGTGTATAGATTATAACGAACTCGGCTCGGTGCCATTATAATCCAATACACTGCCCAACCAACAAATAAGTACCAGCTGGACTTTAAAGTAAAAGCACAGTACAACATACTTGCTTATAATAAATAGGGATTCCAAAGTAGGGAATCAAACAAACAAAGCATATCACAATGCTATCAATGAATAACAAGTATCAATTAAGAATGGCACGAAGGCTAAATCAATTCGATGGACTTAGGATTCCAAAGTAGGGAACCCTAAGAACCTCATCCTTTACATATATTCAATGAACCACAATGGGAATGTAATTACCCATTTTGTTATACATACCTTATCTTGCTTATAGTGTTCCATGGTTTGAGATATAAGTATCAAATTTGAGTCTACATGGTTTTAAAATGGTTTGCTCAAAACTGGTCAGGGCACGACTCGTGCCCCAGGGCACAACTCGTGCCCCTTTAACACCCCTCCAGAATCTGGCGTCCTAAGCAAGGGCACGACTTGGGATGAATCATGGGCACGACTCGTGCCATAGGGCACGACTCGTGCCCTAAGCAGAATTGCAGAAACAGAGTTGTTCTTCAGCTTTTGACCAAAACCATTTCCAAATTCATTTGTACCCACTTCACTCCAATACCAAAAACCAAGTTTCAGTCCCATGCAAACCAAAAGTGAAGTAAAGTAGTATCAATATGACCCAATTCCACTCTTTTCCTTTTTCCCAACATTCAAAACATTTCCATTACTTCCAAAACTCCATTAATGCCCTTTTTTAACCCCAACTCATTTCCATGGAAACCAATACACACTTTTCCATCCCATAACCCTATGAAATGATTTTAAACTCCCTTACAACCTTACACAACATAACTACAAGATTTATAACACAAAATAAACACAATTTATAGAAATTATAATAACTTACTTGAAATTAAATGACAAAATTGCTGAACTTTATTCGGATAGAACCGTGCTCCTTCTTCTCACGAACACCCCGAAGCAAACGGATTGTCAAATGGATTTTTCTAGGATTTTAGGGGTATTAAAATGTGAATTGGGTTAGGGTTTGGTACAAAAGGCCATGGATTTCTTTGAGCTGAAGGAGTCTCTCTTCTTTTGTTCAAATGAGGACATTTTACTTTCTTTCCCATGGATAGTCACCCACTTACTCTTCACCTCCTTCCAATACTAACTCTCCCAATTATTAACACCTTTAAGATACACTACTTACACTCAAACACATTAAACCTTAAGATGATTTACTACTTATAAAAGATTTACATTTTAACTACTTACTCCTAATCTTTTCATTAAAACATTATATAATGATTTTAGTTTTATTTTATTCATTTTTTTTAATAGCATGCAACTCCTAAAATACTAATCTTAAACAAAATTTCTAAATTTAAAATGCAACACATAATATTATGAAATGCACTTATTTATAAAATTAATATAACTTAAAATGAAACTTAAAATTAGGGTCGTGACATTCACTCCCCCTAAAAGAAAATTCGACCCGAATTTTAAAGAAACTTACCACACTTATCGAATAACCAAGGATATTTCCGCTCCATCTCTTCCCGAAGTTCCCAAGTAGATTCTTCTACGTCATGGTTCCTTCAAATAACTCTTACAAGAGGAATACTCTTACTTCTTAATTATTGCACCTTGGTATCAATAACTTGGACTGGTTGTTCTACGTAAGACATGTCCGGCTCTATATCTTCGGGAATCCTAGGCAATACATGAGACGGATCATACACGTATTTCCTAAGCATGGAAACATGGAATACATTATGCATCTTCCCGAGTGATGAAGGTAAGGCAAGACGATACGCAAGATTCCCCACTCTTTCTAAGATTTCAAAAGGACCTATGAACCTTGGAGCTAACTTCCCTTTTTTGCCATATCTCTTAATCCCTACTTTAGGTGACACTCGTAAGAACACCAAATCCCCCTTATGAAATTCAAGATCTCTCCTCCTTTGATCCGCATAACTTTTCTGTCTACTTTGGGCTGTAATTAATCGGCTCCGAATGATTTAAACTTTCTTAACTGAATCCCGAACCATATCAATACCCCAAATCCTAGCTTCCCCAACTTCATCCCAACAAATTGGAGACCTACACTTCCTCCCGTATAATGATTCATAAGGTGCCATCTCAATGCTCAATAGAACAAGCTCGTAACATGTCTTCAAGAATTTGAATTGTCCTCTCGGATTGTCCATCCGTTTGAGGATGGAATTTTGTACTGAACCTCAAATCTGACCCCAAGGCCTTTTGCAACGCTTGCCAAAATCGGGAGGTAAACCGAGGATCATGATCAGACACGATACTAACTGGAACCCCGTGCAATCTCACTATCTCCTGAATATACAACTTCTCAAGTTTCTCCATCGCATAGCAAATCTCAATAGGTAGAAAATGAGCGGACTTAGTCAACCTATCCACTATCACCCAAACAACATCATGCTTCCTACTCGTCATAGGCAATCCCGTAACAAAATCCATTGTGATATGCTCCCACTTCCACTCCAGAATCTCCAATGGCTGAAGCAATCCGGCGGGTCTTTGATGTTTCGCTTTTACTTGTTGACATGTCAAGCACTTGGACACATACTCTGCTATTTCCCTCTTCATGTTATTCCACCAAAAATGTTGTTTCAAATTTTGATACATCTTAGTACTCCCGGGATGAATGGTGTACTTGGACTTATGGCCTTCATCTAACACTTGACGTTTCACTTCTTCAATATTCGGTACACACAATCGACCTCTAAATGTCAACACTCCCTCGGGGCTAAGGGAGAACTCCTTGAATTTCCCATCCACCATCTGATCTATCACCTTCTTCAACTCTAAATCGCTCTTTTGACCCTCTTTTATGTGTGGGATCAAACTCGGTAAGGCTTTCATGCTTGCAAAAATAGCTCCATGTCTTGACTCTCTCGGACACCAATCACGAGCATCTTCCAACTTCTTCCACTCCCGAACCATCAATGAAGCCACATATGATTTCCTACTTATAGCATCTGCCACAACATTAGCTTTGCCCGGGTGATAAGAAATGGTACAATCGTAATCTTTTAACAACTCCATCCATCTTCGCTGCCTATTGTTCAACTCCTTTTGAGAGAACATGTATTTCAAACTTTTGCGGTCTGTGAAAATCTCGAACTTTGCTCCGTAAAGGTAGTGCTTCCATTTATGTAAAGCAAAGACTATGGCTGCAAGCTCCATATCATGCGTTGGGTAATTCTGTTCACTCGGAGTCAACTTCCTTGAAGCATATGCTATAACCTTCCCATTTTGCATCAATACACAACCTAAACCCTCCTTTGAAGCATCACAATAGATAACCAAACCATCATTCCCATTTGGTAGAATAAGAACAGGTGCCGACGTCAACTTTCTCTTCAATTCCTCGAAACTTGCTTGACACTTCTCATTCCATACAAACGGAATATTCTTCCGAGTCAGTTGAGTCAAGGGAGTGGCAATCTTGGAGAACCCCTTTATGAATCTTCGATAATAACCGGCTAGCCCTAGAAAACTCCTAATCTCGGTGACTGATTTCGGCCTTTTCCAACTAACCACAGCTTCGATCTTGGAGGGATCAACCGAAATCCCATCCTTAGATACAACATCGCCTAGGAAGGAAACCTCCTCAAGCCAAAACGCGCATTTACTGAATTTAGCAAACAACTGTTTCTCACAGAGCACTGACAGAACCATTCTCAAGTGTTGTTCATGCTCCTTCCGAGACTTGGAATAAACTAAAATATCATCTATGAACACTACTACAAAAGTATCAAGATAGGGTTTGAAAACACGATTCATCAAATCCATAAAAACAGCTGGAGCATTTGTTAACCCAAAAGGCATAACAAGGAACTCAAAATGACCATAACGAGTACGAAAAGCTGTCTTAGGCACGTCATCGGGACGAACTTTCAGCTGATGATACCCGCTCCTCAAGTCAAGCTTAGAAAAGATCGTTGCACCTTGCAACTGGTCAAATAGATCATCAATATGACGTAAAGGATATTTGTTCTTCACCGTCACTTGATTCAACTGTCTGTAGTCGATACAAAGTCTCAACGACCCATCCTTCTTTCTCACAAACAACACCGGAGCTCCCCACGGCGAAACACTTGGTCGGATGAATCCCCGATCAAGCAACTCCTGCAACTGAGCCTTCAACTCTTTCAATTCAGCTGGGGCCATTCTATAAGGGGCCTTTGAGATTGGAGTTGTACCCGGAAGCAAATCAATTCCAAACTCTATCTCCCTATCCGGAGGCATCACATATTCAGAAGAGAAAACATCCGGAAATTCCTTAACTATAGGAACATTTCCCAATTCTGGCAACACTTTGGTAGTATCTAAGACACAAGCCAAATATCCCGTACACCCCCGAAGCAACAACTTTTTAGCTTTAACAGAAGAAATGATACGAATATTTCCCGCGGAAGGAATAGCCTCAAATACAAATGTAGGCATATTCGGAAGTGAAAAAGTGACAACTTTCTTATGACAATCAACTAAGGCATGGTATTTACTTAGCCAATCCATACCCAAAATGATATCAAAATCATGCATAGGCAACACTATCAAGTCAGCCGGTAACATATGATCACATATAAGCACATCACAAGCACATAACACCTCGTCGGTTACTAAACATTCTCCCATCGGAGTTGACACTTCTAGCACGTAAGGCATAGACTCCACAGAAACAGGCAATTGCGATGCAAAATGCATGGACACATAGGAATGAGATGAGCCAGGGTCTATTAATGCACGCGCTCTCCGATTTGTTATAAAAATAGTACCTCCGATAACATTGGAGGAATTCGCCACCTGTTGTTGATTTATTGCGAAGACTCGCCCCTGGACCTTAGGATTTCCCGAAGAATCCCTCTTCGACCACGAGAAGTCCCGCATCGCTCACAAATGGTTGCTTCTGTTGTTTTGGACAATCTCTCTGAAAATGCCCCAACTGCCCACATCCCATACATCTTCCTTGTTTCTTCCAACACTTCTCTTCTATGTGCCCCTCTTTCTTACAATAAGAACAAATTATCCTTGGTACATTCACTAGAGTAGAACCCGACCTTCTCACACTTGATTGACTTTGCAACTGTCCTCCAAACTGAGATGTTGTTCTTTGGCCTCCTCGATTATCTCGACCTTGATTTTGTAGTCTACCTTGTCCTCCTTGCTTTCCCGTACTAAACCCCTCTGTTTTTCTCTTATGTTCTTCACTGTCGTGCTCCACGTGATATGCTATATCCATAGCATCTTGAAAACTTTGAAACTTGTGAGCCACCAAGGACGTCCGAATGACCGTCTTCAAACCCCGAACAAATCTCATAGCTTTCCTCTCTTCCGTTGCTACCAAGTGAGTACAATACCTTGACAATTCCATAAACTTTGCTACATATTGTGCCACGGTCATCGCATTTTGCTCCAAGTGAAGAAATTCTATTTCTTTTCTATCTTGATCCACGGTTGGAATAAAGTGCTCTTTGAATTTCCGTATAAAATTCTCCCATGTGTAAGGAACATGGGCATCGTCCCAACTTGCCTTGAGAGCTCTCCACCAATGCTCGGCTGCACCCGAGAATTTATAAGCTGCAAACCTGACTTGTTCCTCCTCCGTACACCTCAGCACCTCATAAATCTTTTCCATTAACTCAATCCACCGTTCCGCCTTTGCCACATCCGGCTCCCCATCATAACCGATAGGCTTCAATTTCAAAAACTGTTCTAATCCCACTCTTGGTACTGCTTGTTCTCCCTGATGGCGTTGATCATTCATGGCCTTCATAGCCGCTTCCAACATTCCTTGGAACATATCTCTGGTCTCCTCTCGTACATTTCCCCGGCCTAAAGGTCCAGTCGGATCTCCCCCTATTCCTGCCATCGCAATTTAGTACCTGCATAAGACATTTAACGTTACTCACTCTGTCCATTCTACCCCCACCCTTAAGTCAGGTAGTCACTCTAAACTATCTAAACCTAAGGCTCTGATACCAACTGACGCGCCCCGACCCGTAGACCTACTTGGTCACGTGCCGAGACACGTACTGAAGACGCCTTTTCTTTTTAAAAAAATTTTCAACATGTACTTTCAAAATGTTTCTCTTTGTAAACCTGTTAACATTTAAACTTTACTAATTTACTAATCAACCTCAACTATCTAATTTAAACCAACTCACTCCACAACTACTTCATTTACAATCCCATACTAAGTTTACAAACCAAGGAACCAAAGTTACAAATAAAAATATTTACAAAACCATTTGAAAGTTGCAAAAGAAGGATACATAAGACTATGAATACTACCCCAAGGTCATACATTTACATAATGTATCCTTACCTAACTTTCTCAAAAACCAACTTGGCGCCCTCTCGATACTCAACGCGTCCTATCCCCGGCCCGGCTTGATCTAAGAACAATGAAAGGATGGAGTGAGAAAAATCTCAAAGAAGTCATTATATATGCCACATGAAACTAAACCACATCACATTTAGAAACATATAGCAATACATCATGTATATCCCCTTCTTATAACTTAAGGAAAGATATATCCATACAACAACAAGTAAGTGCAATAATATAACACTTAGAAGGATACTGAGCCAAGGTTTCATCCTCACAAGGATATCCCGATCCAAACAGCAACAGTTGTTGAAGAAGCGGTTCCGGAACCAATCAAAGTAACCATAAATAGGGGGTATGACACAAAGCCAACCCAAATGTGCAACTAGACATCACCAATAAAAGGGAAGCTAGCCCACTACCCAAACCATGGCCAATGGATGGGCAACTTGGGAACCCAGTGTATAGATTATAACAAACTCGGCTCGGTGCCATTATAATCCAATACACTGCCCAACCAACAAATAAGTACCAACTGGACTTTAAAGTAAAAGCACAGTACAACATACTTGCTTATAATAAACAGGGATTCCAAAGTAGGGAATCAAACAAACAAAGCATATCACAATGCTATCAATGAATAAAAAGTATCAATTAAGAATGGCACGAAGGCTAAATCAATTCGATGGACTTAGGATTCCAAAGTAGGGAACCCTAAGAACCTCATCCTTTACATATATTCAATGAAACACAATGGGAATGTAATTACCCATTTTGTTATACATACCTTATCTTGCTTATAGTGTTCCATGGTTTGAGATATAAGTATCAAATTTGAGTCTACATGGTTTTAAAATGGTTTGCTCAAAACTGGTCAGGGCACGACTCGTGCCCCTTTTACACCCCTCCAGAATCTGGCGTCCTAAGCAAGGGCACGACTTGGGATGACTCATGGGCACGACTCGTGCCATAGGGCAAGACTCGTGCCCTAAGCAAAATTGCAGAAACAGAGCTGTTCTTCAGCTTTTGACCAAAACCATTTCCAAATTCATTTGTACCCACTTCACTCCAATACCAAAAACCAAGTTTCAGTCCCATGCAAACCAAAAGTGAAGTAAAGTAGTATCAATGTGACCCAATTCCACTCTTTTCCTTTTTCCCAACATTCAAAACATTTCTATTACTTCCAAAACTCCATTAATGCCCTTTTTTAACCCCAACTCATTTCCATGGAAACCAACACACACTTTTCCATCTCATAACCTTAAGAAATGATTTTAAACTCCCTTACAACCTTACACAACATAACTACAAGATTTATAACACAAAAGAAACACAATTTCTAGAAATTATAATAACTTACTTGAAATTAAATGACAAAATTGCTGAACTTTATTCGGATAGAACCGTGCTCCTTCTTCTCACGAACACCCCGAAGCAAACGGATTGTCAAATGGATTTTTCTAGGATTTTAGGGGTATTAAAATGTGAATTGGGTTAGGGTTTGGTACAAAAGGCCATGGATTTCTTTGAGCTGAAGGAGTCTCTCTTCTTTTGTTCAAATGAGGACATTTTACTTTGTTTCCCATGGATAGTCACCCACTTACTCTTCACCTCCTTCCAATACTAACTCTCCCAATTATTAACACCTTTAAGATACACTACTTACACTCAAACACATTAAACCTTAAGACGATTTACTACTTATAAAAGATTTACATTTTAACTACTTACTCCTAATCTTTTCATTAAAACATTATATAATTATTTTAGTTTTATTTTATTCATTTTTTTTAATAGCATGCAACTCCTAAAATACTAATCTTACACAAAATTTCTAAATTTAAAATGCAACACATAATATTATGAAATGCACTTATTTATAAAATTAATATAACTTAAAATGAAACTTAAAATTAGGGTCGTGACATTCACTCCCCCTAAAAGAAAATTCGACCCGAATTTTAAAGAAACTTACCACACTTATCGAATAACCAAGGATATTTCCGCTCCATCTCTTCCCGAAGTTCCCAAGTAGATTCTTCTACGTCATGGTTCCTTCAAATAACTCTTACAAGAGGAATACTCTTACTTCTTAATTCTTGCACCTTGGTATCAATAACTTGGACTGGTTGTTCTACGTAAGACATGTCCGGCTCTATATCTTCGGGAATCCTAGGCAATACATGAGACGGATCATACACGTATTTCCTAAGCATGGAAACATGGAATACATTATGCATCTTCCCGAGTGATGAAGGTAAGGCAAGACGATACGCAAGATTCCCCACTCTTTCTAAGATTTCAAAAGGACCTATGAACCTTGGAGCTAACTTCCCTTTCTTGCCATATCTCTTAATCCCTACTTTAGGTGACACTCGTAAGAACACCAAATCCCCCTTCTGAAATTCAAGATCTCTCCTCCTTTGATCCGCATAACTTTTCTGTCTACTTTGGGCTGTAATTAATCGGCTCCGAATGATTTAAACTTTCTTAACTGAATCTCGAACCATATCAATACCCCAAATCCTAGCTTCCCCAACTTCATCCCAACAAATTGGAGACCTACACTTCCTCCCGTATAATGATTCATAAGGTGCCATCTCAATGCTCAATAGAACAAGCTCGTAACATGTCTTCCAGAATTTGAATTGTCCTCTCGGATTGTCCATCCGTTTGAGGATGGAATGTTGTACTGAACCTCAAATCTGACCCCAAGGCCTTTTGCAACGCTTGCCAAAATCGGGAGGTAAACCGAGGATCATGATCAGACACGATACTAACTGGAACCCCGTGCAATCTCACTATCTCCTGAATATACAACTTCTCAAGCTTCTCCATCGCATAGCAAATCTCAATAGGTAGAAAATGAGCGGACTTAGTTAACCTATCCACTATCACCCAAACAACATCATGCTTCCTACTCGTCCTAGGCAATCCCGTAACAAAATCCATTGTGATATGCTCCCACTTCCACTCCGGAATCTCTAATGGCTGAAGCAATCCGGCGGGTCTTTGATGTTCCGCTTTTACTTGTTGACATGTCAAGCACTTGGACACATACTCTGCTATTTCCCTCTTCATGTTATTCCACCAAAAATGTTGTTTCAAATTTTGATACATCTTAGTACTCCCGGGATGAATGGTGTACTTGGACTTATGGCCTTCATCTTACACTTGACGTTTCACTTCTTCAATATTCGGTACACACAATCGACCTCTAAATGTCAACACTCCCTCGGGGCTAAGGGAGAACTCCTTGAATTTCCCATCCACCATCTGATCTATCACCTTCTTCAACTCTAAATCGCTCTTTTGACCCTCTTTTATGTGAGGGATCAAACTCGGTAAGGCTTTCATGCTTGCAAAAATAGCTCCATGTCTTGACTCTCTCGGACACCAATCACGAGCATCTTCCAACATCTTCCACTCCCGAACCATCAATGAAGCCACATATGATTTCCTACTTATAGCATATGCCACAACATTAGCTTTGCCCGGGTGATAAGAAATGGTACAATCGTAATCTTTTAACAATTCCATCCATCTCCGCTGCCTATTGTTCAACTCCTTTTGAGAGAACATGTATTTCAAACTTTTGCGGTCCGTGAAAATCTCGAACTTTGCTCCGTAAAGGTAGTGCTTCCATTTATGTAAAGCAAAGACTATGGCTGCAAGCTCCATATCATGCGTTGGGTAATTCTGTTCACTCGGAGTCAACTTCCTTGAAGCATATGCTATAACCTTCCCATTTTGCATCAATACACAACCTAAACCCTCCTTTGAAGCATCACAATAGATAACCAAACCATCATTCCCATTTGGTAGAACAAGAACAGGTGCCGACGTCAACTTTCTCTTCAATTCCTCGAAACTTGCTTGACACTTCTCATTCCATACAAACGGAATATTCTTCCGAGTCAGTTGAGTCAAGGGAGTGGCAATCTTGGAGAACCCCTTTATGAATCTTCGATAATAACCGGCTAGCCCTAGAAAACTCCTAATCTCGGTGACTGATTTCGGCCTTTTCCAACTAACCACAGCTTCGATCTTGGAGGGATCAACCGAAATCCCATCCTTAGATACAACATGGCCTAGGAAGGAAACCTCCTCAAGCCAAAATGCGCATTTACTGAATTTAGCAAACAACTGTTTCTCACGGAGCACTGACAGAACCATTCTCAAGTGTTGTTCATGCTCCTTCCGAGACTTGGAATAAACTAAAATATCATCTATGAACACTACTACAAAATTATTAAGATAGGGTTTGAAAACACGATTCATCAAATCCATAAAAACAGCTGGAGCATTTGTTAACCCAAAAGGCATAACAAGGAACTCAAAATGACCATAACGAGTACGAAAAGCTGTCTTAGGCACGTCATCGGGACGAACTTTCAGCTGATGATACCCGCTCCTCAAATCAAGCTTAGAAAAGACTGTTGCACCTTGCAACTGGTCAAATAGATCATCAATATGATGTAAAGGATATTTGTTCTTCACCGTCACTTGATTCAACTGTCTGTAGTCGATACAAAGTCTCAACGACCCATCCTTCTTTCTCACAAACAACACCGAAGCTCCCCACGGCGAAACACTTGGTCGGATGAATCCCCGATCAAGCAACTCCTGCAACTGAGCCTTCAACTCTTTCAATTCAGCTGGGGCCATTCTATAAGGGGCCTTTGAGATTGGAGTTGTACCCGGAAGCAAATCAATTCCAAACTCTATCTCCCTATCCGGAGGCATCACATATTCAGAAGAGAAAACATCCGAAAATTCCTTAACTATAGGAACATTTCCCAATTCTGGCAACACTTTGGTAGTATCTAAGACACAAGCCAAATATCCCGTACAACCCCGAAGCAACAGCTTTTTAGCTTTAACAGAAGAAATGATACGAATATTTCCCGCGGAAGGAATAGCCTCAAATACAAATGTAGGCATATTCGGAAGTGAAAAAGTGACAACTTTCTTATGACAATCAACTAAGGCATGGTATTTACTTAGCCAATCCATACCCAAAATGATATCAAAATCATGCATAGGCAACACTATCAAGTCAGCCGGTAACATATGATCACATATAAGCACATCACAAGCACATAACACCTCGTCGGTTACTAAACATTCTCCCATCGGAGTTGACACTTCTAGCACGTAAGGCATAGACTCCACAGAAACAGGCAATTGCGATGCAAAATGCATGGACACATAGGAATGAGATGAGCCAGGGTCTATTAATGCACGCGCTCTCCGATTTGTTATAAAAATAGTACCTCCGATAACATTGGAGGAATCCGCCACCTGTTGTTGATTTATTGCGAAGACTCGCCCCTGGACCTTAGGATTTCCCGAAGAATCCCTCTTCTGACCCTGAGAAGTCCCGGCACTGCTCACAAATGGTTGCTTCTGTTGTTTTGGACAATCTCTCTGAAAATGCCCCAACTGCCCACATCCCATACATCTTCCTTGTTTCTTCCAACACTTCTCTTCTATGTACCCCTCTTTCTTACAATAAGAACAAATTATCCTTGGTACATTCACTGGAGTAGAACCCGGCCTTCTCACACTTGATTGACTTTGCAACTGTCCTCCAAACTGAGATGTTGTTCTTTGGCCTCCTCGATTATCTCGACCTTGATTTTGTAGTCTACCTTGTCCTCCTTGCTTTCCCGTACTAAACCCCTCCGTTTTTCTCTTATGTTCTTCAATGTCGTGCTCCATGTGAAATGCTATATCCATAGCATCTTGAAAACTTTGAAACTTGTGAGCCACCAAGGACGTCCGAATGACCGTCTTCAAACCCCGAACAAATCTCATAGCTTTCCTCTCTTCCGTTGCTACCAAGTGAGTACAATACCTTGACAATTCCATAAACTTTGCTACATATTGTGCCATGGTGTAGCGTTGTGAGAAAATTTTCATCTTTTCATCTTTTTGAGTCGCCACCTATATTATTTGATTGGAAACATAGGAAAACCATTTTGAAAGAGATTTGGGTTCGGGGCTTAGGTTATGAAATGGGTAGGTTTAGAAGGCATCCATTTCACCCAATCCGGAGATCGGTCTTGCTAAAGAAAAGAGAGGTTTTCAATCTTTTTAATAAAATAATTAAAGAAAACAAGTAAACCCTAATCAATTTCTTGATTAGGAATGTCGGATTGTATGCTTCGAGATCGCCTTCATTGACTGAAGGGACTCTAGGCTAATCCTTTTGATGGGATTACACTACTCTAAAATCAATAGAGAGGTTGAGAAGAGAAACGAAAGTTTAAAGGATGATTACCTTTTGAGAAGAGATTCGGACAGAGTTTCGACTCAAGTTTAGAGTTGAAACTTGATACGGACAGAGCTTCGCCTCGATCCTTGATTTGGATCTTGATGCGGACGGAGCTTCGCCTTGGTCCCTTGATTCGGGCTTCGATGTTTGTTAATCAACAAGGTTGATGAACAAACTTTGGGAGTTGTTTTGTGAGTGATTTGAAGGAGTCTTTCGTGGAAAGAAACCAACAAAATGTGTGTGTTGTGTGTTTTCTTGATCAAGGATCAGAATTGTCGACCTCCGAAACACTGAAAGTCATCCAGTATTTATAGGGGTTTAGGAGGTAGAGGTGGAGAGGTAAAATCCCCCTAGGAAGGTTCCTGAACTCAGTTCTGATTGGATACCCGAATTGATAAGGTTTTATCCAAAAAGAGAGTTTGAAACGGAGAAGGAGAGTGATTTCTGCACATCCTGTCGAGGGGATATCTCGCGCGAGATATGATATCTCGTGCGAGATAACTAGTCTGATGACTATTTTGTCCTCTTCAGTTGTTCCGTTAGTCAGTTAGGTCCAAAACTAACGAGGTTAGTTAGAAACTTAACGAAACATGACGAAACTGATATGCTTTCATCAAAACATAAAAGAGAGATGAAGAGTAGTGTAATCATGTATTTATGGGTTCAGAATGGGGTGTCTACAGAGCCCCTCGGCGACAGGTCTTATGAAAGAAGAAGTGTCGTCGATAAAAAAGACATCATTCTGAACACTGGGATGGTCGTGCCGCACGACTGCCTACGTATCTCTATCGGAGAATCAGACCAAAACGTAGTTCGACTCCAAAACACGAAAAGGTTGCTTTAGGTATTTTGAAAATCATTTTTTGAAAATCGAGGAGATTTTATTTTTGAAAAGGCAAATCCATACTGAGGAATCAAATCATGACCCAATTCTGAAGATACCTGTCCTTTGACGAAGTGAGGTGACGATCTTGGCGATTCAAGACCGGGCTTTTGTTGAGGTGACGATCCTGGCGATTCAAGACCGAGCTTTTGTTGAGTAGTACTCGACATACTACTTGTAGATGCTTGACACACCTATTTGGTGACGATCCTGGCGATTCAAGACCGAGCTTTTGTTGAGTAGTACTCGACATACTACTTTTAGATGCTTGACACACCTACTTGTTGACGATCCACCTGTCTGGGCGTTGAACCGGGATTTTGGTAAGGTAAGTATTTGACATACTGACCCTAGATGCTTGACGCATCTTAGATGTTTGACACACCTAATTGTTGACGATCCACCTGTCTGGGCATTGAATCGGGCTTTTTGTTGGAATATGCTTGACGCATGGCACTTGACGTGATGGATGCTTGACGCGATGGTTGCTTGATGCGATGGTTGCTTGACGCAATGGTTGCTTGACGCGATGGTTGCTTGACGCAATGGATGCTTGACGCAATGGATGCTTGATGCTTGAAGAGATGCTCGACGCACTTAATTAGATACATTGACATATGGGGAGGTAGATGGAATCCAAACACTCAACATGTTTGATCTAATTTTTGAAAGTAGGCACTTGACGTGCCTTACGCATTTTAATTCCTACAAGAGGGTTAGTGAAAGCATTTGCATAACAACATACATTCACTTAAGCATTTGTTTGTTCAAGACGATCAATGTGCACTCGACTCCAAGAATCATCGGGGAGAATGAGTTTTATTATGTGAGAATTGAGAATTGTTCGTGATTTAGATTTTGGTTTAGAAGGCCAACTCGTGAGGTCCATCTAAAGATCGAATGAGACAATCGTCTAATAGGATTCCGTTGAGATAACCCAAGTTCAACACTAAGGTTCAGGATACTTTAAGGATTTTTTTTTTGTTGTCGCAGGACTTTTCCCATCGTCAAGCCCCAAGTTTCTCATGTGATGATCATTGACTGAACAAGGTCTAAACCACTCCAATGGCTTTCGCTACGTAGGACTTGTGCTGCCTACTCCAAAGCACGCATTTTCCAAGGCTTCTCTCGACACTAAGCCCCAAGACTTCTTGTATGATGTAGGTGACTTCGCGAACAGGCTTGTGAGGCTGCATGAATTGAAGAAGGATCCCCTCCTTTTTCCCTTTGAATTTTTCTTCTTTTTCTTTCTTAGTGATGCACCCTGGTTTTTGCCTAGATCGCCCTTTCGGGTTTTCAATCTAGCGGGCATCTCTTTTGCGTCTTTTGTTTTTGTGCTCTAACTTTTGCCTAGGCCGCTCTTTACGAGTTTTCAACCTAGCGAGCCATTTTTTTTTTTGAAAAGTATGTGTACTCGAAGAGAACTCAGTTGGAAGAATCTCATTAAGGAGAAAGATGAGATCTCAAGTTAGTTGAGGAGAGACGGACTCTATTTTTGGAAGGTTATCCAAGCATTGACTCTTTTATGAGGGAGTGTATTCTCTAATGATGATAGTGAGAAGCGAAAAGGAAAGCCCCTAATGCAGATTTGATTACTCTTGAGAGTTTGAGTAGAGATTGACTGGGGGAGGAAAGGTTCGGAAGCCCCAGTTTTGATGCTTGGATTTCAAGAGTGTGTATGAGAATGGCTAAGAGGAAGCCCCTAGACTCAACAAAGAACGCTATATGGCTCAAAGGTCTAGAAAAGTTGCTCTACTTTTAATGGACCTTGTATCATCTAGAAATTTCTTAACGAATTTGAAAAGAAAGCCAATCTTAAGGCTAAACATTTCTCTTTATGGATTGATGTTGAAAGTCTTCTTCATTTGCGTTGCCATTCGGGCTTCATTGTAAGAGAATGTTGAGGGATCCTCTTTTCTTCATTGATATCACTTGACTCTTCTTCTTTGCGGGAGAGTCCTTGTTGCCTTTGTTGAAATTTCATCCTTGTTGTGGGGCGATGAAGCCTTGAGAGTTTTTCTCTCTCTCTCTTTTTTTTTTTTTTTTTTTTTTTGCTCTATTTTAGCCTAGGACGATTTGAGGAGTTTCGACCTAGCGAGCTTTTTATTTTTGTACTCTCAAAGCCTTGAATTGAGTAGCCCCACTTTTCTTGGGATGAATGTTGATAGCAGCGCCTTTGGCTTCCTTCGTTTGTTGATCTTCAACTTTCAACATGAGTAATGTTTAGCCTTAAGCCTTCTAAGGATACTTTTCATTTCAAACTTGTTTAGAAGCTTCTATCTTTCGTGATGATTTAAGGAATGAGATGATACTCATAAAGAAGAACAACTCTTGGGAAAGTATTTAGGGTAAAGAGATAACTTTTATTGATAAGGAAATTCGAAACAGACTCGATAGTTTACTTGACACAAACTAGAGAGGATAGAGATGTACTAGAAAGACAGAACGACTCTTCGAGAACATACTAGGAAATTTACCTAATCTATGTTTTTTTTTCTTCTTTTCTTTTTTTCAAAGGAAAAAGGGAGAGGACAATCGGATCCCCAAGGTGGTGATGCTTCAGTTGATCTTGCCGGCTTCATACAAGTCTTGGATGGCATCCCTCAAATTGTAGCAATTGTTGGTGTCATGACCACTAAACTGATGGTAATCGCAAAATTTGTCGTGGTCCCAATCTTCTCTCATTTTCTTAGGATGATAGTCTTCCATTGGCTTCAGTTTTCCTTGGCCTACTAGATCATCGAACATTTCCTTAAGAGTAGCCCCACCAAAATCATGATAGGTACGACCGGTGCTCCCCTTTGTTGGACAATTCTCCTTTTCTGAATTCTTTCTAAGACGGATCAATTCATCGATTCTAAGGCCCGATTTATGGAGTTCGACGAAACTAGGGAAGTAATTGCCGGCAAGCTTCTCTTGGTACTCTTCGCGGAGACATTGAAGTAGGATATGAATTTGTTCGTCTAGGCTTGGCCTATCAACGATTTCAGTCAGTTTGATCCTCCATCTCTTGACGAAGTCTGCGAATGATTCATTCGGAAGTTGCTTGGTTTGCTCAAGGTCTCTCCTAGTAGTGCGGTAGGTAGTGTTGTCCTCAAATTGTTCTTGGAAGGCACGACTGGCGAGTGGCCAATCAAGCCTTGTGGAGAGTGGAAGAGTCATGTACCAATCTCTAGCGGCACCATCAAGGGTTTGAGGGAAGCATTGAACTAGCAAGTTGTCATCGACACCCATAGGTAGCATGGCCCAAGAGTAGGTTTCCAAATGAGCTTTAGGGCAAGTAGAACCATTGAATTTTGCAATGTCGGGTGTCTTGTACTTTCTAGGAAACTTTGACATGGATTGACGAAGGGTGTCATAGTCGATAGAGAGCAAGGCTCCCTTGCTCACATCGAGGGATACAAGTTTCTTTTCTAGCATTGCCATGGTAAGGGGTTCGTCCTTGCTTTCTTTCTTGCTTTCTTTCTTGGAAGCATAACTCTCATTGTCGGAGGAGGGAGATGATGAGCTAGACTCATACACCTTTTTCTTGTGCTTGCGGTGCCTTTTAGCTTTCTTAGTGTATGATACTTCGTCATCGGAAGAGGACTCATTCTCTTTCTTCTTTGAGCTTAATTCGGCCAATTGTAGTTTCATGGCTTGGAGTTCGTCAACCATGGCTTTCATTTCCCCGGCTTGGATTCTCCTTTCAAGTTCTAATCGGGCCTCCATTTCATCGGCTTGGGCTTGTAGCATTTCTTCATATCGAATCCTTTGATCCTCAATTTCCTTCTTGAGTGCTTCGGAATTCATCGTGTCGAAAAGAAATTGAGTTGTTACCGTTGGAGAGGTAAGGGAGCTTGACGACCTTAGAGATGAACTCGAGATATCCTAACGAAACGTCTTTTGGAATATTAGCCCCAAACGATCCTAGATGGAGAAAAGGATGATGGTTAAAATTACCTCACGAGCGATTTTTTTTGAAGTTTCATTTTTATTAGAGACGGAGTTTTGACTCAAGGAGGGAGCGCACATCGATTATCAATCACAAACACATATTCTGCAAATAAAGTCTCGCGCGAGACAAGGTCATCTCGCACGAGACAACCATTCGGAGAGATGGATTTCATTCCTTTTTATTTCCTAGATTCATGGTCGGACGGACAAAGATCCGTTTTCTATCTAGCATCCTAGGTAAATCTTGCAGGCATACGTAATTCGAACCAAACCTAGGGACTCGGTAATTAACCATTCTTTGTAAAATAAAGCCACGTAAAATTGACCGGAAGGATTTTTTTTTTCTTTAAAGGGACTTTCGAAAGGGTCATTCCGAAGGGACATTTCCGAAGGGACTTTTTCTTTTTCCGAAGGGACTTTTCCGAATCCTTTCTCGATTGTCAACTTTACATTAACTTTATTTTGGTCAAAGACAAGAAAGATTATCAAGTCAAAACCGACCGGTCACGGAGTGTTCCTAGAAAGATAATCTACATGATATGTGGCGATGCAGGGCTGGAAGGCTAGGCTCCCCGCGATATGACAATCTAGGTGGACTGAATACGCGGAGTGGGATGATCCAACTTCGGAGAGACCGGCGACTAGGTGGTTACCGTCATCCGTCCTTAGTGTGGGTTCCGGGTTTATAGAGGGTATGTAGTGCAATGACAGTTATATCATGAGTGCGCGTGTGTGATAGTCGATCTAGGTGATAGAGTAAAATAGAGATTTTTTTTTTTTGAAAAATAAAAGAAAAACAGATAGTGGCCGCACCAAGTGGTTGCCTACGTTTCTCCCAATTTAGGAAGACTCAGGCCGTCGTAGTTCCACATAAAGAGAGATAAAGAGAGATAAATAATTTAATTTACAACTCCCGAATCCCCAATGGACTGGACTTTAATTAAATAAAACCCAATCGCACGCAGTTTATAAATAATAATCAATTATTTAAAGGAAACGAAGGTTCGAGTTCTACACCTTAAGGGAGGCCTTAAGATGCGGGAACTCTGCAGATAATGAATGCTGGGATCCCCCTTGCGTGTTCGGCTCTCGTCTTGGACTATGAGATGAACGGGAGAAACCAGAAAACAACCAGATTGCCGAAGCAATATCTCGCGCGAGATATGATATCTCGCCGCGAGACATGCCTCATCTGAGAGCAAAAAATTCGAATTTAAATTTTTTTTTTTGAAAACCTCTCTTTTAATTTTACGCAAGTTTAAGCCTCTTAATTTTTAGTCCCCCCAGAAGAGTCGCCACTGTAGCGTTGTGAGAAAATTTTCATCTTTTCATCTTTTTGAGTCGCCACCTATATTATTTGATTGGAAACATAGGAAAACCATTTTGAAAGAGATTTGGGTTCGAGGCTTAGGTTATGAAATGGGTAGGTTTAGAAGGCATCCATTTCACCCAATCCGGAGATCGGTCTTGCTAAAGAAAAGAGAGGTTTTCAATCTTTTTAATAAAATAATTAAAGAAAACAAGTAAACCCTAATCAATTTCTTGATTAGGAATGTCGGATTGTATGCTTCGAGATCGCCTTCATTGGATCGAAGGGACTCTAGGCTAATCCTTTTGATGGGATTACACTACTCTAAAATCAATAGAGAGGTTGAGAAGAGAAACGAAAGTTTAAAGGATGATTACCTTTTGAGAAGAGATTCGGACAGAGTTTCGACTCAAGTTTAGAGTTGAAACTTGATACGGAAAGAGCTTCACCTCGATCCTTGATTTGGATCTTGATGCGGACGGAGCTTCGCCTTGGTCCCTTGATTCGGGCTTCGATGTTTGTTAATCAACAAGGTTGATGAACAAACTTTGGGAGTTTTTTTGTGAGTGATTTGAAGGAGTCTTTCGTGGAAAGAAACCAACAAAATGTGTGTGTTGTGTGTTTTCTTGATCAAGGATCAGAATTGTCGACCTCCGAAACACTGAAAGTCATCCAGTATTTATAGGGGTTTAGGAGGTAGAGGTGGAGAGGTAAAATCCCCCTAGGAAGGTTCCTGAACTCAGTTCTAATTGGATACCCGAATTGATAAGGTTTTATCCAAAAAGAGAGTTTGAAACGGAGAAGGAGAGTGATTTCTGCACATCCTGTCGAGGGGATATCTCGCGCGAGATATGATATCTCGTGCGAGATAACTAGTCTGATGACTATTTTGTCCTCTTCAGTTGTTCCGTTAGTCAGTTAGGTCCAAAACTAACGAGGTTAGTTAGAAACTTAACGAAACATGACGAAACTGATATGCTTTCATCAAAACATAAAAGAGAGATGAAGAGTAGTGTAATCATGTATTTATGGGTTCAGAATGGGGTGTCTACACACGGTCATCGCATTTTGCTCCAAGTGAAGAAATTCTATTTCTTTTCTATCTTGATCCACGGTTGGAATAAAGTTCTCTTTGAATTTTCGTATAAAATTCTCCCATGTGTAAGGAACATGGGCATCGTCCCAACTTGCCTTGAGAGCTCTCCACCAATGCTCGGCTGCACCCAAGAATTTATAAGCTGCAAACCTGACTTGTTCCTCCTCCGTACACCTCAGCACCTCAAAAATCTTTTCCATTAACTCAATCCACCGTTCCGCCTTTGCCACATCCGGCTCCCCATCATAACCGATAAGTTTCAATTTCAAAAACTGTTCTAATCCCACTCTTGGTACTGCTTGTTCTCCCTGATGGCGTTGATCATTCATGGCCTTCATAGCCGCTTCCAACATTCCTTGGAACATATCTCTGGTCTCCTCTCGTACATTTCCCCGGCCTAAAGGTCCAGTCGGATCTCCCCCTATTCCTGCCATCGCAATTTAGTACCTGCATAAGACATTTAACGTTACTCACTCTGTCCATTCTACCCCCACCCTTAAGTCAGGTAGTCACTCTAAACTATCTAAACCTAAGGCTCTGATACCAACTGACGCGCCCCGACCCGTAGACCTACTTGGTCACGTGCCGAGACACGTACTGAAGACGCCTTTTCTTTTTAAAAAAATTTTCAACATGTACTTTCAAAATGTTTCTCTTTGTAAACCTGTTAACATTTAAACTTTACTAATTTACTAATCAACCTCAACTATCTAATTTAAACCAACTCACTCCACAACTACTTCATTTACAATCCCATACTAAGTTTACAAACCAAGGAACCAAAGTTACAAATAAAAATATTTACAAAACCATTTGAAAGTTGCAAAAGAAGGATACATAAGACTATGAATACTACCCCAAGGTCATACATTTACATAATGTATCCTTACCAAACTTTCTCAAAAACCAACTTGGCGCCCTCTCGATACTCAACGCGTCCTATCCCCTGGCCCAGCTTGATCTAAGAACAATGAAAGGATGGAGTGAGAAAAATCTCAGCAAGTCATTATATATGCCACATGAAACTAAACCACATCACATTTAGAAACATATAGCAATACATCATGTATATCCCCTTCTTATAACTTAAGGAAAGATATATCCATACAACAACAAGTAAGTGCAATAATATAACACTTAGAAGGATACTGAGCCAAGGTTTCATCCTCACAAGGATATCCCGATCCAAACAGCAACAGTTGTTGAAGAAGCGGTTCCGGAACCAATCAAAGTAACCATAAACAGGGGGTATGACACAAAGCCAACCCAAATGTGCAACTAGACATCACCAATAAAAGGGAAGCTAGCCCACTACCCAAACCATGGCCAATGGATGGGCAACTTGGGAACCCAGTGTATAGATTATAACAAACTCGGCTCGGTGCCATTATAATCCAATACACTGCCCAACCAACAAATAAGTACCAGCTGGACTTTAAAGTAAAAGCACAATACAACATACTTGCTTATAATAAACAGGGATTCCAAAGTAGGGAATCAAACAAACAAAGCATATCACAATGCTATCAATGAATAACAAGTATCAATTAAGAATGGCACGAAGGCTAAATCAATTCGATGGACTTAGGATTCCAAAGTAGGGAACCCTAAGAACCTCATCCTTTACATATATTCAATGAACCACAATGGGAATGTAATTACCCATTTTGTTATACATACCTTATCTTGCTTATAGTGTTCCATGGTTTGAGATATAAGTATCAAATTTGAGTCTACATGGTTTTAAAATGGTTTGCTCAAAACTGGTCAGGGCACGACTCGTGCCCCAGGGCACGACTCGTGCCCCTTTTACACCCCTCCAGAATCTGGCGTCCTAAGCAAGGGCACGACTTGGGACGACTCATGGGCACGACTCGTGCCATAGGGCAAGACTCGTGCCCTAAGCAAAATTGCAGAAACAGAGCTGTTCTTTAGCTTTTGACCAAAACCATTTCCAAATTCATTTGTACCCACTTCACTCCAATACCAAAAACCAAGTTTCAGTCCCATGCAAACCAAAAGTGAAGTAAAGTAGTATCAATGTGACCCAATTCCACTCTTTTCCTTTTTCCCAACATTCAAAACATTTCTATTACTTCCAAAACTCCATTAATGCCCTTTTTTAACCCCAACTCATTTCCATGGAAACCAACACACACTTTTCCATCTCATAACCTTAAGAAATGATTTTAAACTCCCTTACAACCTTACACAACATAACTACAAGATTTATAACACAAAAGAAACACAATTTCTAGAAATTATAATAACTTACTTGAAATTAAATGACAAAATTGCTGAACTTTATTCGGATAGAACCGTGCTCCTTCTTCTCACGAACACACCGAAGCAAACGGATTGTCAAATGGATTTTTCTAGGATTTTAGGGGTATTAAAATGTGAATTGGGTTAGGGTTTGGTACAAAAGGCCATGGATTTCTTTGAGCTGAAGGAGTCTCTCTTCTTTTGTTCAAATGAGGACATTTTACTTTGTTTCCCATGGATAGTCACCCACTTACTCTTCACCTCCTTCCAATACTAACTCTCCCAATTATTAACACCTTTAAGATACACTACTTACACTCAAACACATTAAACCTTAAGATGATTTACTACTTATAAAAGATTTACATTTTAACTACTTACTCCTAATCTTTTCATTAAAACATTATATAATGATTTTAGTTTTATTTTATTCATTTTTTTTAAATAGCATGTAACTCCCAAAATACTAATCTTACACATAATTTCTAAAATTAAAATGCAACACATAATATTATGAAATGCACTTATTTATAAAATTAATATGACTTAAAATAAAACTGAGAATTAGGGTCGTGACATTCACTCCCCCTAAAAGAAAATTCGACCCGAATTTTAAAGAAACTTACCACACTTATCGAATAACCAAGGATATTTCCGCTCCATCTCTTCCCGAAGTTTCCAAGTAGATTCTTCTACGTCATGGTTCCTTCAAATAACTCTTACAAGAGGAATACTCTTACTTCTTAATTCTTGCACCTTGGTATCAATAACTTGGACTGGTTGTTCTACGTAAGACATGTCCGGCTCTATATCTTCGGGAATCCTAGGCAATACATGAGACGGATCATACACGTATTTTCTAAGCATGGAAACATGGAATACATTATGCATCTTCCCGAGTGATGAAGGTAAGGCAAGACGATACGCAAGATTCCCCACTCTTTCTAAGATTTCAAAAGGACCTATGAACCTTGGAGCTAACTTCCCTTTTTTGCCATATCTCTTAATCCCTACTTTAGGTGACACTCGTAAGAACACCAAATCCCCCTTCTGAAATTCAAGATCTCTCCTCCTTTGATCCGCATAACTTTTCTGTCTACTTTGGGCTGTAATTAATCGGCTCCGAATGATTTAAACTTTCTTAACTGAATCCCGAACCATATCAATACCCCAAATCCTAGCTTCCCCAACTTCATCCCAACAAATTGGAGACCTACACTTCCTCCTGTATAATGATTCATAAGGTGCCATCTCAATGCTCAATAGAACAAGCTCGTAACATGTCTTCAAGAATTTGAATTGTCCTCTCGGATTGTCCATCCGTTTGAGGATGGAATGTTGTACTGAACCTCAAATCTGACCCCAAGGCCTTTTGCAACGCTTGCCAAAATCGGGAGGTAAACCGAGGATCATGATCAGACACGATACTAACTGGAACCCCGTGCAATCTCACTATCTCCTGAATATACAACTTCTCAAGCTTCTCCATCGCATAGCAAATCTCAATAGGTAGAAAATGAGCGGACTTAGTCAACCTATCCACTATCACCCAAACAACATCATGCTTCCTACTCGTCCTAGGCAATCCCGTAACAAAATCCATTGTGATATGCTCCCACTTCCACTCCGGAATCTCCAATGGCTGAAGCAATCCGACGGGTCTTTGATGTTCCGCTTTTACTTGTTGACATGTCAAGCACTTGGACACATACTCTGCTATTTCCCTCTTCATGTTATTCCACCAAAAATGTTGTTTCAAATTTTGATACATCTTAGTACTCCCGGGATGAATGGTGTACTTGGACTTATGGCCTTCATCTAACACTTGACGTTTCACTTCTTCAATATTCGGTACACACAATCGACCTCTAAATGTCAACACTCCCTCGGGGCTAAGGGAGAACTCCTTGAATTTCCCATCCACCATCTGATCTATCACCTTCTTCAACTCTAAATCGCTCTTTTGACCCTCTTTTATGTGTGGGATCAAACTCGGTAAGGCTTTCATGCTTGCAAAAATAGCTCCATGTCTTGACTCTCTCGGACACCAATCACGAGCATCTTCCAACATCTTCCACTCCCGAACCATCAATGAAGCCACATATGATTTCCTACTTATAGCATCTGCCACAACATTAGCTTTGCCCGGGTAATAAGAAATGGTACAATCGTAATCTTTTAACAACTCCATCCATCTCCGCTGCCTATTGTTCAACTCCTTTTGAGAGAACAGGTATTTCAAACTTTTGCGGTCCGTGAAAATCTCGAACTTTGCTCCGTAAAGGTAGTGCTTCCATTTATGTAAAGCAAAGACTATGGCTGCAAGCTCCATATCATGCGTTGGGTAATTCTGTTCACTCGAAGTCAACTTCCTTGAAGCATATGCTATAACCTTCCCATTTTGCATCAATACACAACCTAAACCCTCCTTTGAAGCATCACAATAGATAACCAAACCATCATTCCCATTTGGTAGAACAAGAACAGGTGCCGACGTCAACTTTCTCTTCAATTCCTCGAAACTTGCTTGACACTTCTCATTCCATACAAACGGAATATTCTTTCGAGTCAGTTGAGTCAAGGGAGTGGCAATCTTGGAGAACCCCTTTATGAATCTTCGATAATAACCGGCTAGCCCTAGAAAACTCCTAATCTCGGTGACTGATTTTGGCCTTTTCCAACTAACCACAACTTCGATCTTGGAGGGATCAACCGAAATCCCATCCTTAGATACAACATGGCCTAGGAAGGAAACCTCCTCAAGCCAAAACGCGCATTTACTGAATTTAGCAAACAACTGTTTCTCACGGAGCACTGACAGAACCATTCTCAAGTGTTGTTCATGCTCCTTCCGAGACTTGGAATAAACTAAAATATCATCTATGAACACTACTACAAAAGTATCAAGATAGGGTTTGAAAACACGATTCATCAAATCCATAAAAACAGCTGGAGCATTTGTTAACCCAAAAGGCATATCAAGGAACTCAAAATGACCATAACGAGTACGAAAAGCTGTCTTAGGCACGTCATCGGGACGAACTTTCAGCTGATGATACCCGCTCCTCAAGTCAAGCTTAGAAAAGACCGTTGCACCTTGCAACTAGTCAAATAGATCATCAATATGATGTAAAGGATATTTGTTCTTCACCGTCACTTGATTCAACTGTCTGTAGTCGATACAAAGTCTCAACGACCCATCCTTCTTTCTCACAAACAACACTGGAGCTCCCCACGGTGAAACACTTGGTCGGATGAATCCACGATCAAGCAACTCCTGCAACTGAGCCTTCAACTCTTTCAATTCAGCTGGGGCCATTCTATAAGGGGCCTTTGAGATTGGAGTTGTACCCGGAAGCAAATCAATTCCAAACTCTATCTCCCTATCCCGAGGCATCACATATTCAGAAGAGAAAACATCCGGAAATTCCTTAACTATAGGAACATTTCCCAATTCTGGCAACACTTTGGTAGTATCTAAGACACAAGCCAAATATCCCGTACACCCCCGAAGCAACAACTTTTTAGCTTTAACAGAAGAAATGATACGAATATTTCCCGCGGAAGGAATAGCCTCAAATACAAATGTAGGCATATTCGGAAGTGAAAAAGTGACAACTTTCTTATGACAATCAACTAAGGCATGGTATTTACTTAGCCAATCCATACCCAAAATGATATCAAAATCATGCATAGGCAACACTATCAAGTCAGCCGGTAACATATGATCACATATAAGCACATCACAAGCACATAACACCTCATCGGTTACTAAACATTCTCCCATCGGAGTTGACACTTCTAGCACGTAAGGCATAGACTCTACAAAAACAGGCAATTGCGATGCAAAATGCATGGACACATAGGAATGAGATGAGCCAGGGTCTATTAATGCACGCACTCTACGATTTGTTATAAAAATAGTACCTCCGATAACATTGGAGGAATCCGCCACCTGTTGTTGATTTATTGCGAACTCGCCCCTGGACCTTAGGATTTCCCGAAGAATCCCTCTTCTGACCCTGAGAAGTCCCAGCACTGCTCACAAATGGTTGCTTCTGTTGTTTTGGACAATCTCTCTGAAAATGCCCCAACTGCCCACATCCCATACATCTTCCTTGTTTCTTCCAACACTTCTCTTCTATGTGCCCCTCTTTCTTACAATAAGAACAAATTATCCTTGGTACATTCACTGGAGTAGAACCCGGCCTTCTCACACTTGATTGACTTTGCAACTGTCCTCCAAACTGAGATGTTGTTCTTTGGCCTCCTCGATTATCTCGACCTTGATTTTGTAGTCTACCTTGTCCTCCTTGCTTTCCCGTACTAAACCCCTCTGTTTTTCTCTTATGTTCTTCAATGTCGTGCTCCACATGATATTGTGATGTACCCGATTTTTTTTGAAAATCAAACGGAGTCGCCACGCCATTTTTGTTTTAAGGGTCAAAACTTTGAAAAATGCCCGAGATTAGAAATTTGGGTTCGGAGGTCACGTTACACGCCGGGAAGGACGTTAGTGTGCACCCGGAATGCCTCGTGAAACGAGTCTTCCAAGCTTAAAAACCATTTGTGTGTGTGTGTGTGTGTGTTACTTTGGCCAAAATATGTTGAAACTGAGGAAAGTAAAAATTGGGAATTCTTTATTAGACTTTGGACAGATCCCATGATTTTTGGTGTGATTTTTGGGTTGAGATTTGGTACTCAAAAGATTTTTGGAAGTTGAAAACCATTTCTGCCAGAATGAAAAAGGCAGTGGACACTTGATTTTGAAATGGACTTTAGGGCTTGAAAACTCCAGAATCTGGGAAAAGTCCGAGAATGAAAAATGTTCAAAACACCTTAAATAAGTTTTCTGTAAAATAACTTCCCATTTTGGAGATGATTTGAGGGACCAAAACCTTCTGGAAATCTCAGATGTGAAATCTGGATTTCCAGAGACTGATGAACTGACCTTTAAAGGAAAATTTGAAATATGGAGTTTTACTCACGAAAAAAATAAAGTAAAAATATTTCTGTAAAGCTATTGATGTTGGCTACAAAAAGTGTTTTGTAGTCAACACCAAATTCTAAGTTTATCTGTGTCCAAAAAATTAGACCATGGACTGGGGTCTTAGAAAATTGCTACTGGACAGCAACTTCTCAAGAACGAAAAACATGATTTTAAAGGGGGTTTTGCATCCATGCTTGTCCCCATTTCCCTAGGTTTTGATTAGTGATCACTTGACATTTTAGTGGTGAATCAACTATATCAAACCATCCTTGGGGTACATTAGGACTAAGCATTTCATTTGCTTGGGAAGGGGAATTTTATCCTTTGAAAATGAAGATTTGATGTATGAAAATGGTTTTTAGGGTTTTGAAAATGCATTTGCAAGTAAGTAAGAATACTTTGAAGAGAATGTTGATCCTTGTAGAAGATCAACCATGGAGATGAACTTCCATGGTGATCTTCTTGGATCTAGGGCAAGAAGATGAACAAACTACATTTTGGAGTTTGAAAATGCATGCATGGATGAGAGAATTTTAGGGTAAGGAGAGGGAGGTTATACCTATCTTCCTTGTGTTTTGTGTTTGAATGGATTCAAAGGCTTGAATGTGTTTGTTGTGAATATAGCCCTCCACACCCAAGCAAACCTACAAGAATAATAATCGCACACAAACCAAGCACAAGAAATCAATGAAAAACAGAAAAGAACACAAGAAATTGTTAACCCAGTTCACCAAATTGATTGGCTACGTCTGGGGGCACTACCAAGCCAGGATCTTGCACTATGAATGTAAAATATGTGTTACAATGAATAAAGGGGCGGAACATTGCTTTATATATGCTCAAGATAAAAAATAACCAAACCCTAGCTTAAGCCCAGAAAACGCAAAAGGCCCACGGAGCAGATCCCTCAGCCGGCCTTGAGGCGCCCGCCTCAAGGAGTTCATGCGGCCGCCTGAAAAAACTCCAACGCCAAGCCTCCCCTCGGCCGCCGATGCGCACGCCTCGCCCTAGGCCGTGCGCCCGCCTCAAGCATACTTCGCCAACGTCAAGAAGACTGCTCGCGAGGCGCCCGCCACGCAATCCCCAGGCGCCCGCCTCATATTCCTCCGGAAAAACTGTCACGGTTGGTCTTCTATTCCTATCCCAACAATCTCCCACCTAGAGATCAACCGCATATACGAGCCCCGTATCCGTTCTTCAACTCATCCTTGGTGTCCTCCTAGTGCTCACCTCGATCATGGTAGTGCCATCCTCCTCCCTCATTCTTCAAGCCCAATTGAAGCTTTGCACAGCTTCAACTTCTCAAGGTTCACAACCTTTGTCAACATGTCAGCCGGGTTCTCCGATCCCAATATCTTCTCAAGCCACAAAATCTTCTTCTCCAAGAGATGCCTGATGTAGTGAAACCTCAGTTCAATGTGCTTCGTCCTCGAATGAAATGCCGGATTCTTTGCCAAGTGAATTGCGCTCTGACTGTCACTGTAGAGAATATTACCACTTCGCGTCTTCCCAAGTTCACCCAAGAAGTTACTCAGCCAAACCATCTCTTTACTTGCTTCCGTCACTTTGCCACATATTCTCGCTTCGCAATGATCGAGCCACGATCTTTTGTAACTTAGAAGCCCAGGAGATTGCTGTACCACCCAATGTAAAAACGTAACCCGTAGTACTTCTCCTCTTATCAAGATCACTTGATGCCAAGTCCGCATCAACATAACCCGCTAACACCACTTCCTTGCTTGAAAAACACAGAGCCTTACCAGCAGTACCCTTCAAGTAACGTAGGATCCACTTAACCGCTTCCCAATGTTGCTTTCCTGGATTGCCCATGAACCGGCTGACTACTCCCACCGCATGTGCAATGTCCGGCCTTGTACACACCATTGCATACATGAGACTCCCCACAGCTGAAGCATATGGAGTTCTCTCCATCTTGTCACGCTCTTCCTTGTCCCTAGGCGAGTCCCTCTCGGATAGCTTAAAGTGCAAACCCAATGGCGTCCCTGTTGGCTTCGCCTCTTCCATACAAAACCTTGCTAAGACCTTCTCAACATATTCTGATTGTGAAAGAACCAACTTGCCCGACTCCCTATTCCGATCAATCCGCATGCCCAAGATTTTCCTTGCCTCTCCCAAATCCTTCATCTCGAACCGCTTCGACAACCGAGTCTTCAACCCGTTTACCTCTACCGCTAGAGCCCGCTATCAACATGTCGTCCACATATAACAGCAAGATAATATACCCATTGTCCGTGTTCTTGAAGTAGCAACAATGATCCGCCTCACATCTGATAAAATCAATGTCGTGCATGAATCCATCAAACTTCCTGTACCACTGCCTAGGAGCTTGTTTAAGGCCATACAAGCTCTTAGTCAATCTGCAAACTAGCTCCTCGCTACCCTTAGACAAGTAACCCTCTGGCTGTACCATGTAAATCTCTTCCTCCAAGTCCCCATGAAGAAAGGCCGTCTTCACATCCATCTGTTCAAGCAGCAAGTTGTCCGCCACTACTATCCCCAGAACCATTCTGATAGTGGTCATCTTCACAACCGGAGTGAATACTTCGGTGTAGTCAATACCATACTTCTGCTGAAACCCTTTAACAACCAGTCTTGCCTTGTAACGCTTGCTACCGTCTGCTTCCTCCTTGATCCTGTAAACCCACTTGTTATGCAGCGCCTTCTTCCCCTTAGGTAGTTTAGTCAACTCCCAAGTTTTATTTGCCTTCAATGAGACCATCTCATCATCCATCGCAGCTTTCCACTTATTACAAAGCACACTACGAACTGCCTCCGCATAACATTCCGGTTCCCCATTATCTGTCAACAACAAATAATAATTCGAAGGAGTATACCTGTCAGGTGATCCACGCAATCTGCTGGATCTACGCAATGAATATCCGGTTCGAGTACGTGGTTCATCTTCGGTGACCTCCCGACCATGGTCAACATGAACCGTCCCCTGCTCCCACCCGAGTTTGGAATATCCACCTCTACAACCTCCGGTTCCGAACTAGTACCATCAGATGCCCCCTTTCTATCCTTGTACAAAACCTGTTCATTGAATACCACATCTCGACTACGAATAACCTTATTTGCAGCAGACGGAGTTTCAAATCTCTCAGTAAGATAATCCAATAGCTCCTTGGTGGTTGTCGCCTTCCTGGTAGTCTTCGCGATCCACTTTGACAAAGTAGATCTAACCACCCCTAAAGCCTTCCGATCCATGAGTTCCCATTCTTCCTGATCTTCATCTTCCGGTTTGACACCCTTCAGAGGCTTGTAGAGATCTTTGTTGTACAAGAGATCCTCAATCTGCATCCTCCAATATCCGTAGTCAGACCCATCGAATTTCTCCACCGCCTGTTTGTCTTTGCCCATTCTTGATTGCTTGGAACAACTCCCTTGATCTTGAAACCAAGAGCTCTGATACCAGTTGTTGTGAATATAGCCCTCCACACCCAAGCAAACCTACAAGAATAATAATCGCACACAAACCAAGCACAAGAAATCAATGAAAAACAGAAAAGAACACAAGAAATTGTTAACCCAGTTCACCAAATTGATTGGCTACGTCTGGGGGCACTACCAAGCCAGGATCTTGCACTATGAATGTAAAATATGTGTTACAATGAATAAAGGGGCGGAACATTGCTTTATATATGCTCAAGATAAAAAATAACCAAACCCTAGCTTAAGCCCAGAAAACGCAAAAGGCCCACGGAGCAGATCCCTCAGCCGGCCTTGAGGCGCCCGCCTCAAGGAGTTCATGCGGCCGCCTGAAAAAACTCCAACGCCAAGCCTCCCCTCGGCCGCCGATGCGCACGCCTCGCCCTAGGCCGTGCGCCCGCCTCAAGCATACTTCGCCAACGTCAAGAAGACTGCTCGCGAGGCGCCCGCCACGCAATCCCCAGGCGCCCGCCTCATATTCCTCCGGAAAAACTGTCACGGTTGGTCTTCTATTCCTATCCCAACAGTGTTTAGGGCTTGAAAGTGTTTAGGGTTGATGATTTGAGTTGGTTAAAGAGAAAACAAGTAGATAACAATGAAGTCCTCTATGTTTTCTCTCTAATCCTCCTCCTAAGGGGTGATTTGAGCTTGGATTGGTGTATGTATGAGAGTATATATGAGAGTGTTTTGAAGTGTTTGTGAGTGAGTGAGATTTGGGAAAGATTGGAGAGAAAATGGTGGCAATTCAAGTGAATTCCCACTGTTTTCTCTCTATTTTTCGCCTTGATGTCTTTATTCTTTGTGAGTGATTTGTGTTGTGTAGACTGAGAGAGGAGGGTTCAATTTATAGGCCTCTGGAAATGTCAAACATGTCCGCGCGGATAGGATTGTAAACGTGCACTGTTCATTAAATGCGGCTGTGCTTTGGACGGGAAGAATAAAATTCAAAAATCCAAGCGTTTATGTTTTTCAACTTGCCCAATTCGGATTTTTCTAATTTCGTTTGCTTTTTGAGATTCTTTCTTTGGTTTATCCTTTTTTGGCAATCCCTAATCTACCCTTACTTGGTTAGAAATGTTAGGAATGTTATGAATTGTTAGAAATGTTATAACTTTCGTTAATTTTCTAACGAAAATACTAACAAGCTCAAATTGGAGCACTTACAGTAGCCCCTCGGCGACGGCGCTTTCGAAGGAAGCGGGGTCGTCGATAAGAGTAAGGCTCCATATTTGGCAGATGATCAAGTGATCGAGTGGTGAACCTATTTAATAGGCTACCTACGTATCCTTAAGAGGAATCAAGCCGGCCGTAGTTCGGGTTTTTGACTATCTTCGCCGTCGACCCTGAGGTAGTTGTTTTAGGATGTCAACCTATGACTTGACTATTTTGGGGAAGTCGCCTTATGATTTTGACTATTTTTGGGAAGTCGCCCTATGATTTGACTATTTTAGGGAAGTCGCCCTATGGTTTGACTATTTTGGGGAAGTCGCCCTATGGTTTGACTATTTTGGAGAAGTCCCCCTAAGGTTTGACTATTTTTGGGAAGTCGCCCTATGATTTGACTATTTTTGGGAAGTCGCCCTAAGATTTGACTATTTTTGGGAAGTCGCCCTATGATTTGACTATTTTTGGGAAGTCGCCCTATGACTTGACTATTTTAGGGAAGTCGCCCTAAGGTTTGACTATTTTTGGGAAGTCTCCCTGGTAATGGTTTCGGTTTGTCGAATTAGGGGATGATTGCGATTTATCGCCTTACTCGTGTTGTGTGTGATAGCGTTTTAGGTGCCTCAAACCTTAATGATGGGGTCTTAGGTGCCTCGAACCTTGATGATGGCGTCTTAGGTGCCTCGAACCTTGGTGATGGCGTCTTAGGTGCCTCAAACCTTGGGGGTGGCGTCTTAGGTGCCTCAAACCTTGGTGATGGCGTCTTAGGTGCCTCGGACCTTGATGATGGCGTCTTAGGTGCCTCGAACCTTGATGATGGCGTCTTAGGTGCCTCGAACCTTGATGAAGAGTGATCTGGAGGTATCAATTTGTTTTGAAATGATTTCCTTCGATGTTTGTATCCTTTCGTTGGGGACAGACTCCGAGGGGATAGACAGTCTTTTGGTGGACTTCATTTGAAGGGATCGAAATTCCGTTAACTTTCGTCGGGGATGAACCTAAGCTGAGGTTTAGAAGTATGAACCTAAATGAGAATTCAGTTCAGGAGTATGAACCTAAATGGGGACCTAGTTCAGGAGTATAAACCTAAGTGGGGACCTAGTTCAGGAGTATGAACCTAAATGGGGACCTAGTTCAGGAGTATGAACCTAAATGGGGACCTAGTTCAGGAGTATGATCCTAAGTCGAGGTTTTGTATCTGAGGGAGACTGTTTGAGGGCGTTCTCGCAGGGGAAGATTAGAGCTTACGATGATCATCGGGGAAAAGGGTGACCGTGTCGGTCAAGTGGCTGGACCTAAGGTAGGCTACCTACGTATCCCGAGTGGGAATCAAGCCTGGACGTAGTTCGAAAACTGCTGGGGATGGTCTTTGATGGTTTGACGGTATTTGGGAGTCACCCGAGGTTTGACTATTTTGGGAAGTCACCCTAAGATTTGACTATTTTTGGGAAGTCACCCTAAGATTTAATGATAATGTTCTTTTAGAAAAGTAGTTGACTAAGATATGCTTTCATACCTGTGCTGTGCTTACCTGTAGCTGCCGGAAGGACTGAGGCTACGGCTGATGTTGATGAAGAGTTGTTGGGTTGCCGTTCGTGGGACGGTTTCTGCTGACGATTTGCTGTCTTTGGAGGCATTTTGACCTGAAGGGGGGAGTTTGGTTGAGTCTGCATCTTGCTGGTGATCGTCAACCTTGTAGAAGTTGTTGAGCTTGTCTTCACATTGGGACTTCTTGCTTTTGAGAACTTGGTGTCTCTGACTGAATTATTTGTGAGAACTTGGCATCTCTGACCGTATTATATTTGAGAACTTGGCGTCTCTGACCGATTTGCATTTGAGAACTTGGCGTCTCTGACCGTATTGTATTTGAGAGCTTGGCGTCTCTGACCGTATTGTATTTGAGAACTTGGCATCTCTGACCGATTTGCATTTGAGAACTTGGCGTCTCTGACCGTACTGTATTTGAGAACTTGGCGTCTCTGACCGTATTGTATTTGAGAACTTGGCGTCCCTGACTGTACTGTATTTGAGAACTTGGCGTTTCTTACCGAACTGTATTTGAGAACTTGGCGTCTCTGACCGTACTGTATTTGAGAACTTGGCGTCTCTGACCGATTTGTAGACACTGGAGGTGATCTGCACATGTTTTGCCCGGAATCATCTCTTGTCGAAAAGGGGCATTTGATTTCTTGCGATTTTGTTGAAACCATTGATTTTGGACTTTGGTAAATATCTTCCTTGTTGAGGGTAAGTCTCAATAGCGAAGGAAAATGGTCTTTCACGTTCGAATCCCTGCATTGGTTAGTAGAGAGGAAGATGTATATATGACATTCATGATGACAGATGCATGCATAGAATCAGAATGATTATGACAATATCACTGCATGTGTTCGCGAGATGATGCATTTACTTGCTTTCGAAGATGCACTTAGCCTAAGCTTTTGGCAGGGAAATTATGATTTATGATCTTCAATCACTTAGGATTTTTCCTATTAATTCAAGTTTTGTGCATGCTACAAGAGCCCTTGGGATATTTTTGTGGGGATGCATGGTGATGAGAGGGGATACATTGGGATGTATGTGTCTGGAGACTGTTTGGAACAGATTTTGAGCAAGTGGGGGAGGTGAGAGCCCTCGATCGCGATTTAAACAGCGGTTGTTGATGGACCTCCATCTTGACCTCCATCTTGATGAGATTGGATTCGGATCCCGGGTCTTGATTGGGATTTTCCCTCTCAATCTTGGTCATTTGAAGCTGATGCTGACAGGCTCTAGGGCACGTTGATATGAGTGAAGCTTCTTTCATTTGGGTGAGCCGTGACTTGGCCGAAACCTTGTTCGGAGAATGATTTGATGAAATTGCTAATGCCGGGTGAAACCCAGATCTTAGACTCCGACGCTACAGGAAGCTGCTATGTACCAAGTTCTGAAGCTGAAAATCTAGCTGTTGATGTGACTAGACCTTTCTTGTGACTTGATAAAATTCAGGTCCAGAGGACCAGCTTCGCAAAGTCCAGATTTCGAAGAAGTGACTTGGCGAGGCCCTAATCTTATAACCTCGTTGTGATTTCGACACAATTAGCAGAGTCCCAATCTGATTGGTAATGCAAAGCGATCCTGAGAATAATCTGATGAAGATCGAATCTATCTTGCAGTGAAGAACCCAATGTGGACCCAAAGATGACTATAGAAGCCCCAGCTTGAAGAGCTGATACAGAAGAACCTGGGAGAACCGCTTAGCAAGCCCCAGCGTGAAGAAATTTAGAGTAGTCTTACAGAGGAGGCACCCATCTTTTCGTACCTTAGTCAACCGCCATCGGATAAGACTCAGAAATGTTTACGTGCAGGGGCATATCTTTTGAAAGGTGGGAATGTCTCCCGAATTTGTGTATGACACTCTCGCTTTAGGTTTGACTCTTTTGAGAGAGTATAAGCATCACAAGGCGTGAAAAAGTGTATGGAAGCCCCCGCCGACGTAAAAGACAGTGTTTGGCTCTATTTCCCTAGGATGGAGAGAGAGAAGACTTGTCGAGACACTTGAAAACTTGTCTTATTCATGATGATCACAAGGCTGCTTAAAACCCTTTGTTAATGTTCGGGTTATTCAATCCCTAAATCTGATATGAACAAATATTTTGATTAATCACAAGGAGAAAACCAACTGATATCGAGAATCAAGCTCGGAAGGGCGGAAAGTGTATAGGGACAATCCTTGATGAGAACGGATTTTTTTTTTTGGAATTTGTTTGTGATTTCGACCGGACCATTTCTGGTTGCCTACGTTCCCTTCATTATGAAGAGCTCAGGTCGCCGTAGTTCGGGCTTATCCCGAATGAAGAGAGAATGAGTGTGAAAATTCAAGACTTTGAGGTTCTTTTGGGAATTTGAGGATTGGAGATTCGAATAACATATCCCCTTAGAGTGTCCATGAAAGACACGGATGCGAAGCCCCAGTGGGACATCCACGGCAAGTGTTTGTGGAGGAGAAATGAAATATGCTCACATGAAATGTCGAATGAATCAGACTTGAATTTGCACAATCTTTGATCATTTGAGCCGAGATGGATTTGGCTCCAATTTAAGCAAGCAATGAAGCATTAATTTGATTTAGCTCCTGAAGATACTGGAATGAAATTACTATCCGGTAAGGACTGTAGCTGGGTTTCCGGGCTTCGATCGGCCATCGGGTGATTTAGAAAGTTGTGACTTCTTAAGATGAGAGGTCGGCTGGGCCTTTTGCTGACTGAACCTCTAAAGATAAGAGGTTGGCTTTCAGGGATGTGTTTGGGAAATCTACGGCGAGGAAGATTGATTGCCTCTAAGAATGAGAGGTCAGATTTTGACTTTGGCCAAAGGCGAGGGTAATGGCAATGGGAATATCCTCTAAAAGCGAGAGGATGGCTTAGGGTTGATTTAAGGTAATGGTGAGAGGAAGTCCAAGCCGTCGAGAACTTTTGCAAACTTGCGAGGATTCGGGCTCCTTTTTGATCATTGGAGAGCTTCTTGAGAAGTTGGGGACTTTTGCTGAATTGTGAGGATCGACGGTCCCCCCTTTTTTTTGAAGTTCTTGCTTGAGCTTTTCTATTTTCTTTCTTCTTTTTTTTTTTTTGAAGAGCCTCCTGAGACGTTGAGGATTTTTGCTGAATTGTGAGGATTTAAAATCCTTCTTTTGATAATTTGGAAGGCCTCTTTGAGGAATTGGGAATTATCTTTCCTTGCATCGTCGACTCTCGAAGCTAACTTCTTTGGCGTTGCTTGGACTTCTCTTGGCAAGGAGCAAAGGTGATGGCTGAATGGGGTTTCAAAACACGCCGATCTTGAAATGAAAGGGTATTGTTTAGCGGGGTGAGGTAATGTTTTTCCTATGGGTGAAAGGCTTCAACCGCAATCCCTACCGGATGACCTAAACGAGATTAAGTCTTCATTGCTTCCTTAAGCTTTAAATGAAAAAAGATCCATGCAAATTCATTGAGCAACGAGATGATGATGATGAAAGGGATGTGAGCATATGAGATGCAAGATGAGGAGTTGGTAAGTCCCAATTTAAAAAGGATATCAATTGATTTTCTCACTTCGATTAATTTAAATATTAATCATTTCAAAGAATTAGTGGTTGAGCAGCACAAGTGATCATTTTGGATAAAACCATTTCAATTAAGTATAACGTGGGTGCGCAAGTGGTGTCTCGAGTCTAGCAAGAAAAGAAAGAAGACATATATATAAAAGTTAGACATTTAACTATTATGTCCAAAATGGACTACAACGACAAACGTCCAGGAAGGACTTAGGTGAAAGAGAGGTACTAGAACCTACGAAGGTTGACTAAAAGACTATTTTAGAGATAGGTAGCCCCTAGTCTAGCCGCTCTTTCATTGGACCATGCATTTACTCTTCGACGCTGGAGATGGGAACTATCGCAGATCTTTCCACCAAGATTTCTTTGGCAATCCCTTGCCCAATCCAGCCATTTTCATTGCCTGCGATGACTGGTTCATCGATCACAAAAGGGCGAGTCAAATTCCATTATGCCCACGAGTCTTGAATCACCAAACTCGACCATGTTGACGCTCATGTTGTTATTTCTAGGGAACGGGTTACCGACAAGATTGGGCCCTTCAGCACCTCTAACTTCCCTTGCTCAATCAAACCTTGGATTGCCTTTTTCAGGGGGCGCAATCGTCCGTCAAGTGCCCATGGTACCGATGAAAGGCACAATGCTTGGAGGTATCCAAAGGAGCATTGGGGTTTCGGGCCGATAGTTTCTCATGGGTTCGAGGAGACCCTGCTTTAGCAAGCTATTGAAACCTTTGCTTAAGGGAACACCCAAATCCTTGGGATGTGATTTTTCCTTTGGGGGAGAATAAACTCTTAACGATCTTTGATTCGAGATTTGGTCATTGACTTGGTCACCATTCTGAACGGGGTTCGCCGGTTTTGGTCCATTGGGGAACTCAAGCTTGCCCGCTTCGATTAACCTTTGAACCGCTCTCTTCAAGACTCGTGCAGCTTGTCGGTCGTGTGGCCATAATGATCATGGAAGGCGCAAGGCTTACTCATGTCGAGGGGTGTATTTGAGCTCCTGATGGTAGTCCTCGAGAGGCTCCAACAGGCCTTCCTTTACTAAACCCTTGAAAATTAAGCCCACGGGCATCCCAAAATCATCAAAATGTTCTCGTTGCCTTAGAGGACCACCATTTCTTGGTTTCTTTAGGATGCCGTCATTTGTATGCAATGCCTTCTTTCCTTTGATGGATGTTGCAGCCGTGTTGGAAGGGTAAGGTTTATAGCGATGAGACATGTTCCGACCCGTAGTGCTTCCCGTGCACGAACCCTTTTGATGTAATCATCGATGTAATCGTCGAGATTTGACCTTTGTAAACCTCATTCGTGTCGATACACAAGATTGGTATGGCGAGATGGCCCGAGTCGAGCGATCGTCGATACTCTCGTTGCTAGGCTTTTCTTGTACCTTCTCAATTGGTTCTTTCAATAATCCATTGGACGAGTCAATAGGAACACTAGGATCGCACGACACCGCCACAAGATCGGCATCGCAAATGAAACCACAAGATGAAGTACTTTGGTGGGAGGGATGACAATCCGAGCATTAAGATCATGACCGTAACCCTCCTCATAAGGCCCGGCAGCTGCCGAAGATGAGGATATATGGCTCGTAATGGTTGGATACCAGTGGAGCAAAGTGAGTGTGGATCCAAAAGGCCGTTGAAGATATGAGATTTGAGGCATCGTAATGCAGGGACCGAACGTGTCTTGACCACACCGAGGAACGTGACTACAAGGGTAATGTGCATACCGTACTTGATGAGCAGTGAGCAGCTTGCGTAATGTAGGGTGGAGAATTTGATGAGGAGCATTTGACCTTGTCGGACTTCCCAACCGGAGGGACGAGGTAGAGCTTGGAGGATGTTGTGAATACGGTAAACCCGATGAAGTGGTGATAAGAGCCTGGTGGCCCATGTGATCTTGCAAGATCATAGGGGCAAGTGTGCTTTGAGAATTGGAGGAAGCAAGCCGGCCCCCTCTCGAACCATGGAGCCCGAGAAGCAACCGACCCAAAATGGCTTGCGGAGCCATGTCACACCGCCGGGCTTGAGAAGTCGCGAACCGACCCATTCCGAGATGATGACCCAAACCAGATCGATGTTGTGAAGTAGTAAACCGACCCCTTCCAAGCCGTGGGGCGAAAGGCAACCGATTCAATCCCGGTGGTGAGACCCGAGAGGCACCGGGGCAAAGGTTGACCTAGATCGGACTGTTGAGGAGTATCGAGTCCGTAGGGCCGAGATGTACCGAACCGACCACCCTGCATCGATGGCCCGGCCGACCGAGGTTTTGGAGTAGCGAACCGACCCATTCCAAGCCGCGGCGTAAACAGATCGATTGAAACCCAAAGGTGAAAACCGAGAGGTGCCAGGGGAAGTTGACCAAGATCGGACTGTTGAGGAGTATCGATACGATGAGGCCGAGAGGCAGGCCGAGTGATAGGCCGGGGATGCTTGGCCCATTAGTAGTTCCACACGAAAGGGAACAGGGCATTTGACGGTAGTTGGCATACCCGGGAGGGTAATTAGTTCCAATCATCGCATCAACCGTAAAGGTTCCATTAGGGTTGCGAACAATTGCTAGCCCCCGGTTTCGATACCTTCCCATAACCGATCGATTCGAGCCTCTTGATGTTGTCTTATCTGTTCCAACATCTCGATTCCACCGCTCGGCATTTTGCGAATTTTCGGTGCGGATCTCGTACGTCCCCACTGTTCTCCTCTCGAGTTGGCCATTCTCAAACTTTGAGCCGAAGCGAGGGAGGAAACCGATGAAGTATCTCGACTCCGGAATGACCGAGCCGAACAAACGATGACCCGGGGCTTGATCCAAACTTTGCTTACCGTGGAAGGCACGAAAGGGTGTGGTTCGCACTGGAAAGCGGAACAGTTGGTGTTTGGGCTTAGTGGCTCATGCAACATGCGATTATTTGTTTAAATTTACTTAAAACATGTTTTATTAAACCTAATCGGTTGGAAAAGATTGCTCTTCTTTTCACAAACTACTCGATCCCGGATCGCCGGGCCCCGTCACTACGTCTATAAGCCCCTCGTATTCCACCCGTATTTCGACCTCCCAGGTGGACGCCTGCGAGGGTCCTATAGGGCAAGCGGGTCCCACCGACCGAAAGAAAAACGATCCTAAAAGTCTGGCAGGTAATCGAGTCTTAACGAGCATTCGATGTAAATTACGGACAAAGCTGACGTCAAAGTCAAGATCATGTCCGAGGGCTCGACAAAAAGTTGGCATGATTTGGACTGATAAATGTCCACAATTGATCTTGACTTGTCGTCAATTAGGCCGTAATTAGGCATGAAATAATCATTAATCCTTGATGACTCAAAGGTCATGCCGGGAGTCGTTGTATAATTTGTGCCGCCGAGCCGAAGTCAAGGCGCCGGTCAATATCTTGGCCAAAGTCTGCGGCAAAAAACCGGCAGAGCTTCGACTGATCAGGGTCCCCGAAAGATATTGAGTCGGTATGCCAACAAAGGCTTGAAAGGAAAGGTCTATACACAGACAGGGCATGACACAGACCAAACTAAAAACCAACCGGGTCTCGGACAAAGTGTGTCACGGACAAGTGCATGGTCGACACGAGGCTCCATGGGATGTTTGGTTAGTCCTGTGCTTGCACCAAGAGGCGTAATAAGACCAAACGGGCCGCGACAAGGATTTCCCCGGGTTAGGGACGTAGTGTGCAGTGTAAGGTCACGTGCGCGTAGTGTGCAAGCAGTCTATCTTCTTTTTCTGAGTAAAATAGAAATTTTTCATGTGTCTTAAAAATATGATGCATGATTTTTTTTGAAAATTTTATTTTTTTTTTGAAATTTTTTTTTTTTGAATTTTTTTTTTTGAATTTTTTTTTTGAAATGAGCACATAAGCACAAAAATTCCGACAGTTAGGGACATGATTCCGACAGTCAAAATTTTGACTTTTTCCGAGGCGGCCAAAACAACACGAAAATGTGCAAAAATCAACACACACAACAAATGATTTTTAAAGCCGGGACGGAAGCTTGACCCTCAAAAGCTTTTCTTTTTTTTTTTTGAAAACAATGATACCGGTACGTGGGATTGTTAAACCACAATTTATCCCCGACTCGTGTTAGGAGGCGATAACGGGAAGTTTAATGGTTTCCACCAATATACCAAATATCATTTTTTTTTTTTTAGAAAAAAAGCTTACTTGTCCCCAACGGAGTCGCCACTGTGATGTACCCGATTTTTTTTGAAAATCAAACGGAGTCGCCACGCCATTTTTGTTTTAAGGGCCAAAACTTTGAAAAATGTCCGAGATTAGAAATTTGGGTTCGGAGGTCACGTTACACGCCGGGAAGGACGTTAGTGTGCACCCGGAATGCCTCGTGAAACGAGTCTTCCAAGCTTAAAAACCATTTGTGTGTGTGTGTGTGTTACTTTGGCCAAAATAAGTTGAAACTGAGGAAAGTAAAAATTGGGAATTCTTTATTAGACTTTGGAAAGATCCCATGATTTTTGGTGTGATTTTTGGGTTGAGATTTGGTACTCAAAAGATTTTTGGAAGTTGAAAACCATTTCTGCCAGAATGAAAAAGGCAGTGGACACTTGATTTTGAAATGGACTTTAGGGCTTGAAAACTCCAGAATCTGGGAAAAGTCCGAGAATGAAAAATGTTCAAAACACCTTAAATAAGTTTTCTGTAAAAGAACTTCCCATTTTGGAGATTATTTGAGGGACCAAAACCTTCTGGAAATCTCAGATGTGAAATATGGATTTCCAGAGACTGATGAACTGACCTTTAAAGGAAAATTTGAAATATGGAGTTTTACTCACGAAAAAAATAAAGTAAAAATATTTATGTAAAGCTCTTGATGTTGGCTACAAAAAGTGTTTTGTAGTCAACACCAAATTCTAAGTTTATCTGTGTCCAAAAAATTAGACCATGGACTGGGGTCTTAGAAAATTGCTACTGGACAGCAACTTCTCAAGAAGGAAAAACATGATTTTAAAGGGGGTTTTGCATCCATGCTTGTCCCCATTTCCCTAGGTTTTGATTAGTGATCACTTGACATTTTAGTGGTGAATCAACTATATCAAACCATCCTTGGGGTACATTAGGACTAAGCATTTCATTTGCTTGGGAAGGGGAATTTTATCCTTTGAAAATGAAGATTTGATGTATGAAAATGGTTTTTAGGGTTTTGAAAATGCATTTGCAAGTAAGTAAGAATACTTTGGAGAGAATTTTGATCCTTGTAGAAGATCAACCATGGAGATGAACTTCCATGGTGATCTTCTTGGATCTAGGGCAAGAAGATGAACAAACTACATTTTGGAGTTTGAAAATGCATGCATGGATGAGAGAATTTTAGGGTAAGGAGAGGGAGGTTATACCTATCTTCCTTGTGTTTTGTGTTTGAATGGATTCAAAGGCTTGAATGTGTTTAGGGCTTGAAAGTGTTTAGGGTTGATGATTTGAGTTGGTTAAAGAGAAAACAAGTAGATAACAATGAAGTCCTCTATGTTTTCTCTCTAATCCTCCTCCTAAGGGGTGATTTGAGCTTGGATTGGTGTATGTATGAGAGTATGTATGAGAGTATGTATGAGAGTGTTTTGAAGTGTTTGTGAGTGAGCGAGATTTGGGAAATATTGGAGAGAAAATGGTGGCAATTCAAGTGAATTCCCACTGTTTTCTCTCTATTTTTCGCCAAGGCCGTTGCCGTGAGTGATTTGTGTCAGGTAGACTGAGAGAGGAGGGTTCAATTTATAGGCCTCTGGAAATGTCAAACATGTCCGCGCGGATAGGATTGTAAACGTGCACTGTTCATTAAATGCAGCTCCAGGCTTTGGACAGGAAGAATAAAATTCAAAAATCCAGCAGTTTATGTTTTTCAACTTGCCCAATTCGGATTTTTCTAATTTCTTTTGCTTTTTGAGATTCTTTATTTGGTTTATCCTTTTTTGGCAATTCCTAATCTACCCTTACTTGGTTAGAAATGTTAGGAATGTTAGGAATTGTTAGAAATGTTATAACTTTCGTTAATTTTCTAACGAAAATACTAACAAGCTCAAATTGGAGCACTTACAGATATGCTATATCCATAGCATCTTAAAAACTTTGAAACTTGTGAGCCACCAAGGACGTCCGAATGACCGTCTTCAAACCCCGAACAAATCTCATAGCTTTCCTCTCTTCCGTTGCTACCAAGTGAGTACAATACCTTGACAATTCCATAAACTTTGCTACATATTGTGCCACGGTCATCGCATTTTGCTCCAAGTGAAGAAATTCTATTTCTTTTCTATCTTGATCCACGGTTGGAATAAAGTTCTCTTTGAATTTCTGTATAAAATTCTCCCATGTGTAAGGAACATGGGCATCGTCCCAACTTGCCTTGAGAGCTCTCCACCAATGCTCGGCTGCTCCCGAGAATTTATAAGCTGCAAACCTGACTTGTTCCTCCTCCGTACACCTCAGCACCTTAAAAATCTTTTCCATTAACTCAATCCACCGTTCCGCCTTTGCCACATCCGGCTCCCCATCATAACCGATAGGCTTCAATTTTAAAAACTGTTCTAATCCCACTCTTGGTACTTCTTGTTCTCCCTGATGGCGTTGATCATTCATGGCCTTCATAGCCGCTTCCAACATTCCTTGGAACATATCTCTGGTCTCCTCTCGTACATTTCCCCGGCCTAAAGGTCCAGTCGGATCTCCCCCTATTCCTGCCATCGCAATTTAGTACCTGCATAAGACATTTAACGTTACTCACTCTGTCCATTCTACCCCCACCCTTAAGTCAGGTAGTCACTCTAAACTATCTAAACCTAAGGCTCGATATTAACCGACGCGCCCGACCCGTAGACCTACTTGGTCACGTGCCGAGACACGCATCGAAGACGCCTTTTCTTTTTAAAAAAATTTCAACATGTACTTTCAAAATGTTTCTCTTTGTAAACCTGTTAACATTTAAACTTTACTAATTTACTAATCAACCTCAACTATCTAATTTAAACCAACTCACTCCACAACTACTTCATTTACAATCCCATACTAAGTTTACAAACCAAGGAACCAAAGTTACAAGTAAAAATATTTACAAAACCATTTGAAAGTTGCAAAGGAAGGATACATAAGACTATGAATACTACCCCAAGGTCATACATTTACATAATATATCCTTACCAAACTTTCTCAAAAACCAACTTGGCGCCCTCTCGATACTCAACGCGTCCTATCCCCTGGCCCAGCTTGATCTAAGAACAATGAAAGGATGGAGTGAGAAAAATCTCAGCAAGTCATTATATATGCCACATGAAACTAAACCACATCACATTTAGAAACATATAGCAATACATCATGTATATCCCCTTCTTATAACTTAAGGAAAGATATATCCATACAACAACAAGTAAGTGCAATAATATAACACTTAGAAGGATACTGAGCCAAGGTTTCATCCTCACAAGGATATCCCGATCCAAACAAAGAATGCTTGTTGAAGAAGCGGTTCCGAAACCAATCAAAGTAACCATAAACAGGGGGTATGACACAAAGCCAACCCAAATGTGCAACTAGACATCACCAATAAAAGGGAAGCTAGCCCACTACCCAAACCATGGCCAATGGATGGGCAACTTGGGAACCCAGTGTATAGATTATAACAAACTCGGCTCGGTGCCATTATAATCCAATACACTGCCCAACCAACAAATAAGTACCAGCTGGACTTTAAAGTAAAAGCACAATACAACATACTTGCTTATAATAAACAGGGATTCCAAAGTAGGGAATCAAACAAACAAAGCATATCACAATGCTATCAATGAATAACAAGTATCAATTAAGAATGGCACGAAGGCTAAATCAATTCGATGGACTTAGGATTCCAAAGTAGGGAACCCTAAGAACCTCATCCTTTACATATATTCAATGAACCACAATGGGAATGTAATTACCCATTTTGTTATACATACCTTATCTTGCTTATAGTGTTCCATGGTTTGAGATATAAGTATCAAATTTGAGTCTACATGGTTTGCTCAAAACTGGTCAGGGCACGACTCGTGCCCCTTTTACACCCCTCCAGAATCTGGCGTCCTAAGCAAGGGCACGACTTGGGACGACTCATGGGCACGACTCGTGCCATAGGGCAAGACTCGTGCCCTGCTGCACTGCGTAAACAGAGCCGTTTCTTCTTCGCCTTTTGACCAAAACCATTTCCAAATTCATTTGTACCCACTTCACTCCAATACCAAAAACCAAGTTTCAGTCCCATGCAAACCAAAAGTGAAGTAAAGTAGTATCAATGTGACCCAATTCCACTCTTTTCCTTTTTCCCAACATTCAAAACATTTCTATTACTTCCAAAACTCCATTAATGCCCTTTTTTAACCCCAACTCATTTCCATGGAAACCAACACACACTTTTCCATCTCATAACCTTAAGAAATGATTTTAAACTCCCTTACAACCTTACACAACATAACTACAAGATTTATAACACAAAAGAAACACAATTTCTAGAAATTATAATAACTTACTTGAAATTAAATGACAAAATTGCTGAACTTTATTCGGATAGAACCGTGCTCCTTCTTCTCACGAACACCCCGAAGCAAACGGATTGTCAAATGGATTTTTCTAGGATTTTAGGGGTATTAAAATGTGAATTGGGTTAGGGTTTGGTACAAAAGGCCATGGATTTCTTTGAGCTGAAGGAGTCTCTCTTCTTTTGTTCAAATGAGGACATTTTACTTTGTTTCCCATGGATAGTCACCCACTTACTCTTCACCTCCTTCCAATACTAACTCTCCCAATTATTAACACCTTTAAGATACACTACTTACACTCAAACACATTAAACCTTAAGATGATTTACTACTTATAAAAGATTTACATTTTAACTACTTACTCCTAATCTTTTCATTAAAACATTATATAATGATTTTAGTTTTATTTTATTCATTTTTTTTAATAGCATGCAACTCCTAAAATACTAATCTTACACAAAATTTCTAAATTTAAAATGCAACACATAATATTATGAAATGCACTTATTTATAAAATTAATATATCTTAAAATGAAACTTAAAATTAGGGTCGTGACAGAGGGAGAGTGGGGAGAGTGGTTGAGCTTGTTCCTCACTTCATAGGTATAATGCAATTCAATCACTTATAGAACAAATCTATACTTGATTGTATCCCACTATACCCATAACCTCAGTTCATATAACCACATTCAAGTACATAAACAGTTACTTGAAAATAAGTCCACGCATTGGGATATCAATATATAACATGGTAATGCTACTCATGCTAAACCATCACAATAGTGCAACTTACACTGAAACACTATTGAATAATGCCAAACCAACAACATGGTATAATACTCATGTTCAAACCAATAAAGTAGTACAACATGTATTTAAACACTATGTGCACAACCAACCATGAATATGCAATCACATATGGGCACAATGTATATCAAGTAAGCCCTACATATCCATGTCGTAATATTAAACACCTTCTATAAAGGTTCCATATCCATCTACCAAGTTTTTATCAACTTTGGTTAAGTTTCCATAACGCCTTTCAACCATTTTCAGAACAATATTTAAAGACCTTCCCTTTGTCAATTTGGGTCATTTCAGACTCCATTGTATAGTACTAATGTTGTACTAGAATCATAGTTAAAGAAGGATTAAATCCGGACTAGGTTGCTTAGGGTAAAATGCTTGCAAACTGACTACCAAGAAACAGTCCTGGGCACGACTCGTGCTCCAGGGCACGACTCGTGCTCCAGGGCACGACTCGTGCCCAAATTCCGCACGAGTGCTCCAAGTATCACGAGTAGTGATCACGAGTGAAAACATGAGAGTCACGACTCGTGATCCAGGGCACGAGTCGTGCCCTTTACCCAGAACCATGCTGAAGCTTCCCATCAGCAGCAAGGCAAGGAAAAGACCCATTTTTTCCTCAGAACCAACTACTCCAACAGCCATGTACCAACACCAAGTCATTAACCAATATTCCCACAAGGCCAAATAACATCACTATATCACCTCTACCCTTCCAAACCAAACATTATATCAAAACCTTACCTTGTTTATTCCAAACAATTCATTTTCCTTTCATTTCATTTCAAAGCCAATAAAATATCACAAGCAACAAAAATCGTCTCTTTCACCATAATATCATTTTTAAACACAAAATGAACAATTATGGAAAGAAATCATAATAACTTACCAAAAATAGGTCGAAATAAAAAGAAGATTTGATCGGCTATAAATGTTCTATTCGACTTCTGGATCAATTATTTGCAATCAAAACGGAAAACGGATTGACGGTTAATTTATACGGATTTTCGGAAGGTAACCCTAGGTTTAGGATGAAACGTAGGAAGAAAGAGAACTGAGGGAGAGACTTGAATGTTCTGGGAGAGAGAAGGAGGATATTTATATAAAGCAATTTACAGTTAAGCTCCTCCAAGTTCTAGCTCCTAACAACCAACCATCCTAAACTTATATTTACACCTAAGCTCCTGAATACTTTTTATAACTTTTCATTTAAAATTCCAAATATTACATTTTTACCACAAAATTTTCCCATTCATCCATTTAGACATTATATAATTCAAATTAATTTGTTAACATTTAAAACCACGTAATTCATCAAAATTATCAAAATGAACACGTAATCAATCCAAATATCAAATAATGTCTAACATGAGATGCAATGCACCCCACCCCCACGTGCTCCACGTGTGACCAAAATGGTGCCTAAGTTTAGGGTCGTGACAAGCTTGGCAGGTTATATCTTGTGAAACACAATCTCCGCAAGAAGATATTGCCCCACACTGGTGCTAACGGTCATGTGGCAATCTTCTCTCAATATAAAACAACTTATTAATTTTGATAGAATCAATTCAAATCAAAAACGCGGTGAACTCAACTGTGGTTGTCACTTTTAAACGTCGAAGGAGACTTTTTGCAAAAAGATGATCTATATTCTAATAGATGTATTGAGAATTCCATTGAAACTTTATGAATGATTCACATAATTCCATTGAATTATGTTTTTAAATTGTGAATGAGATGATTAATGACAAAGAAGGATGATCTATTTATAGTAATTGAAGAGTTATTGTGTCTTTTATGCCAATAAGCATAAGTATAGATACATTGAATCTATTCCATCCAAGCAAAGGACACATCCGTTAGCCTTTAAACTGAAAATCTGTCCAAAACAGCCTGATTCGTTAAATATTTAACTGAAACACGCGAATCCCGTTAAGTTTCTGACAGTTACGTTAAGTTTCTGACAGAAAGTGGCATTTCTGCAAACTTTCTGATGGATACTGGCAGTCACTGTTAAATTTCTAACGGAATCTGGCAGTTACAGTTAGATTTCTAACAGAAATTCATGTCTTTACGCATATAGACATGTCTTTTCGCTATTTTTCTAACGGAAGACTAACAAAGTTAGGTTTTAGGACTCAAAAGTGGTAATATGTTAACCAAACACATTAATCTCTTGATCCAACATATCTTACACATAATTTGATGTCTCTTATTAGAATTTGAGTGTTTGTAAACAAGTTATTGTCAATCTTCATCTTTAGAGGCTCTTATTAGACAAAGTGAGAATATTGATGCTTGTTGGGTAAGAGAAATATGAGATGATTGTTACAATTCAAGTCAAGGTTCACCCTTAATTTGAAGTAGTTGTACAACCATTCAATAGCAAGCATTAAGTGCTTGTTGCTCTCTATTCAGCAGCAGCAGCAGCACCACCACTGCTAGTTGTGTGTAGTGCTACCAGAGATGCATATATACCACCCTTGATACTAATCAAATCCTCATGGCATCCTTTCTCAGCAATAACTCCGTTTTTAACTACTGCAATCACATCCGCACCCTTTATCGTGGATAGCCTATGAGCCACCACCACAGTGGTTCTTTCATCCATCACTCGATCCAGTGCATCTTGAACCACTTTCTCTGACTCGGCATCCAGTGCACTCGTGGCCTCATCAAGTAACAGTATCTTCGGACCCTTTATCATTGCTCTTGCTATAGCCACTCTTTGCTTTTGTCCACCTGATAATTGTATTCCTCTCTCCCCTACGACTGTTTCATATCCCTGCAAGCATGCATTATGTGATGACTTAATTTATAACAATAGTGGTACTTGGAGAGTGAAATTTAACATTAGTGGGAATTGAATCCCTGAACTTCTGTATAGAAAGGTATATCTGATGCCGGTTGAGCTCGAGCTCTTTGGTGGATAATCATATATAGTCTTGATGTGCGTACAAGTAAAATAATCAGAATCCTAAGTTTACTAACCTGATGTAATCCACTGATGAAATTGTGAGCATTTGCTAGCTCTGCTGCAGCTATAATCTCCGCCTCTGTGGCAATGCCTTCCTTTCCATATGCAATATTGGCACGGATTGTTTCATTAAACAACACTGGCTCCTGGCTAACAAGACCCATCTGCTGTCTTAGCCACTTCACCTTTAGCTTTTGAATTTCCACTCCATCTAACATAATTTGACCTGATTCATGCTCATAGAACCTTTGCAACAATGATATCACTGTTGATTTTCCGCACCCACTTTCTCCAACTAGTGCTACAGTCTTCATAAGTAAGATACTTCAATTATCATTAATGCAAGAGAAAAAAAGTAGCAGAAAAAAGGATAATATCGTTTAAGTACCTTGCCAGATTGTATGTTCAAGCAGAGATCTTGAAAAATTTGGACATTGGGTCTAGTGGGATACTTGAAACTTACGTGACTAAACAAAATATCTCCCTTCACATCTTCTAAAGTTGTTCCTGAATCATCAGTATAATCTATTTTTGATTTCTGGTCGAGAAGAGCAAATACTGAAACAGCAGCAGCTTTGGCTTTACTAGTGTCTGGAGCAAGCGATCCAGAATTTGATATTGAAATGGCAGTGAAAGTCAGACCCAAGAAAACCTGTACCAAAACAAAGAAGACGATATAAATGCAAGAGGGTAGCTAACCCAAAAAGTCCAAAAAAAAAAAAACCGTACCTGAAACACTTGAGGAAAATTCATCTTGCCAGCTGCAACAAATTGAGCTCCAGCATAGAAGCTGATTGCGTAGACTGAATATAACAAAAACATGGACAGTCCAAAACCTAACCCGTATATCAGTCCTTGCCTGATTCCTGTTCTTGCAGGCCCTTGGCATTTCTTTTCATATAGTTCCATTACATTTTCTTCGGCGCAAAATGAAGCTACTGTTCTAATGCTTCCTACTGCATCTGCAGCAACTTGACTTGCCTCCTCGAATTGTTTCTGTTACATGGAAAAATAAAAAAAAAATAAAAATCCTAGAACAAGAAGGAAGAAACTTGTTGAAAGAAGGAAAAAAGAACTCACCTTTGATTCAGCACTGAATCCGTGTAAGAATTTCATCTGAATATATCCTTTCAGACCAATTAATGGTAATATGAAAAGAATTATAAGAGCCAACTGCCAGCTAGCTGCAAAGCTAATAACTAAACCAGCAACAGCTGTTGTTGTGTTCTGAACTAACAAAGAAAGTGTGTCCCCTAATAAGCCCCTTATTGAAGCTGCATCTACAGAGAGCCTTGCTCCAATTGCACCGCTAGAATTTTCCGTCTTATCAAACCAACTTATATCCATCTGAACCACTTTCTTAAAGCACATTAATCGTACTCTTCTGATTAGTTTACAACCTGCTACCCCAAAAAAGAACGCCTTCAATGGTGCAGAAATGAAACCCACAAAACCGAGAAGTAAAAACATTAATGCCCAGAATTTGGATTCCTTGCGAAGCTTATGAGACGGATCAAAGAAGATTTTTATGACCCTGGAAAGAAGCACCCCAAAAATAGGCATGGTTGTACCACTAATCACAGCAGCTAAAGAACCTAGTACTAAAACTGGAATTTCTGGCTTGTTCAGATAGGCCAGGCGGACAAGTGAAACCTTTGAGTGCCCCTCAGGTGGTTCTTGATCCAAGGGTCCAACAAATGCAGTGGAAATAGAGCCGGGACTACTGTTTCCAATACCAGATGACCCCTGATTTATGGATATAATTGAATGTTTATCAGGAGCGGACTCAATATCCGTTCCATCCTGATCAGCGACTTCTTGTTTTTCTGGCTCGTTGCTAATTTCTTGCAGACTTATAAGCTGGGCATATGCTCCTTCAGGTTCTTGTAGTAGCTCCAAGTGCGAACCTTTTTCAACAATCATACCTTTATGAATAACAGCAATGATATCTGCATTCTTTATAGTACTCAATCGATGGGCTACAATGACTGTAGTTCGATTAATCATGACCCTGTCAAGTGCCTCCTGAACTGTCCTCTCAGATTCAGCATCAAGAGCACTTGTAGCTTCATCCAGAAGTAGTATTCTGGGGTCTTTCAGAATTGCTCTTGCTATTGCAATTCTCTGCTTTTGTCCCCCAGACAGTTGCGTTCCATGCACACCAACCAGTGAGTCTAATCCCTAAGAAAATTAGACAGAATGTCAAATAAAAATTACAGTTTTATTTTGTTTTATAAGAATAAAGAGCGGAGCGGGAAATCTTTAATGTTGCATGGCACTTAAAATGGGAAGAATATGACCAAAGGGTCATTAGAATAGACCTGAGGAAGTTTATTAATGAAATCAGCAGCATTAGCAAGGTTTATAGCAGCTTTTATTTCATTGTCCGTCGCTCCATCCTTCCCATAAACAATATTATCTTTAATACTTGAAGTGAACAAAACGGGCTCTTGGCTAACAAGACCAATTTTGCCTCTGAGCCACTTGAGTTGAAATTCTTTGATATTGATTCCATCAATAAGAACTTGGCCTTGTTGTGGGTCATAAAACCTCTCGATGAGGCTGATAACTGTTGATTTTCCACTTCCGCTCTGTCCAACTAAAGCTGCAGTCGTGCCACGAGATATAGAGAGAGAAAATCCATTAAAAATCTGTTCTTCTGGTCTAGAAGGATAGCTGAAAGTGACTTCCCTAAGTTCAATGTCACCCTTAATATCATCTAATTTCTGGCCATTGGTGTCATATGGATCTATCTTTGATTTTCTATCAAATGTCTGAAACATTTTAAACGCAGCAACTTTTCCAGCTGCAAATGTATTTAAGCATGGTGATGCCTGCCCTAAAGAACTGCAAACAATCAAAAGTTCCAAGTCAAACACACACACACACACACAAAGACTCCTTATTGAATGAAAGTGAAAGGGGAAGATCAGAATAAAAACTCACAATGAGCTAGTGAAAATCGCAAGAACTACGCTTAAAATATCCCCTCCGTTATAACCTTTTTCTAAGATCATTTTGGCGCCAAACCATGCAGCCAAACCATAAGTGTTGAACATGATCAATATAAATAGGCCAGCACCCACCCCACTTACCACGCCCTCTCTCACCCCAGATCTGTAAGCTTCATCAAGAGACTTGTCATATTTAGCTATGGCTTCCCTCTCCCCTGTAAATGATGCAACCTGAACTGGAAGTCATTAGCATCACCAAAAATGAATAATAATAATAAAAAATAAAAAATAGACGGTCCGCTCCCATTGCCAACTCTTCTTACCGTTCTTATAGAGCTAATTGTCTGTTCAACAACATTTCCTCCCTTTGAATAAGCAGTTTGGCTAAGGGATTTTACCCTTGTCACAAATATGGTCATACAAGCAGCTGAGATAACGAGAGGAGGGACTGAAGATAACAATACGAGGGAAAGAAGCCACCCCTTTACAAAAGCAATCACAAAACCTCCTAAGAATGTCGATGCAAGCTGTATAAATTTTCCAACCTGAAATATCGTGCCAGAAAATATTAAAAAAATAAATGAAATTTCATAAAAAAAATAGGATAAATTTTTATCATAGCAACATGCAGTACCTTTTCTCCCATGGCATCTTTAATAATAACAGTATCGCCAGACATCCTCTCGACAAATTCTCCGGTGCTACTTTCCAGATCAAAAAATCCCACATCTTGTCTCAGTATTGCTTTCAAGTACAAAGCTCTCATGCGTGCAGCTTGCCTCTCCCCTGTCACTGTCCAGCACACCACCTCTACAACATAAACAAGCATTCAAATTTACTATTTAGTTTTGTTTTTTTTTCTCTAAATCAAGATACAAGCAAGGAAGAAGTCAAATGAACTTACGTAGAAATCCTGAGATTCCCGACCCAAGAGCCAAGTAGACGTACTTGAGGGCCACCTGACGACGACCAAACAAAAAGTATTATGAACGAGCACTAGAAACGAGCATATTCATCTAGAAACTTTGGTTATAGAGTTTGACATAGTATTTAAGGGAAACTTCTTTATTATAAATCCATGAGTATATACCATGGAGACTTGATGAACAACTTGTCCCGGATCTGTATTCTGGCCGAATGCATTGACCAGCTCCCCAAATATCAAAGTCTGAAGAGGAGAAGCCAGTCCACTTCCAATGGCAGTGATTGCGCCGATAACCATCAATAGATAGTCGGTTGTGTCAGCAAAAGAAAAGAGCTTGTAATACGAAATGACGTTACTCTTTTCCTTGTTTTTGAAATTAGCTGAATCCTGCCTTCCATCTGTCTTTTCTGCAACTTCCTGTAAAGGACTTATTGTCTGCGTTTGGTTTGTATCTCCATCAACATCATTTGCTGTAGCCATTTTTCCAACAGCAATACTTCTCCTATATGTAAGAATTTGAAAGCCTTAGCTTGTTTATTCACATTGAACAAATATTTATAGTTACAAGGAGAGAATCCTAATTGTACAAGGATTGTAAATCCCAACTATACATGGAGAATAATATAGTTTCCTAATCTATGTGTTTGATAATATATTCCAAATACAAGAAGGAAAGATAGATTAGGAAACTTTAACTTGTTTCCAAAACTGAACAGGGACTGAAGAGAGCCGAGGCGGGCGCCTGGGCTTGGGCCAGGCGGGCGCCTGGAATGCCGAGACATGGGCCGAGGGAGTAACGCCTTGAGGCGGCCGCCTGAGATGGAGCGAGGCGTGCGCCTCAAATGCAGAAGGTGCGGAAATGTTGTCCTTGTGCTGAGGCGGGCGCATGGAGATTGACGGGGCGGGCGCCTCACTTACAGAGTCTTCAACCTTGGATTTGTGTCCTTCCTTGACGTCTAAAGCTTCATCCTTAATACGCCCCCGCAAGATGGATGATCCGTAGAGAAGCCAATCTTGGATAGAAGATGTTGGAAGCGTATACGAGGCAGTGGTTTAGTCAGAACATCAGCGAGTTGGTCTGAACCAGCAATATGTTGCACGCGAAGAGAACCGGACTGAATTTGTTCGCGAACAAAGTGAAATGAGAGGGCCACGTGTTTCATGCGAGAGTGGAAGACCGGGTTTGCAGAAGTAGGTAGTGGCACCAAGGTTATCACAGTAAATCACAGGTGTAGTGGGTGATGGAAATCCAAGTTCAGAAAGTAAGTTCCCAACCCAAGTAAGTTCAGCTGCGGTGTCAGCGATAGCCCGGAATTCAGCTTCAGTGGTGGATCTAGCAAGGGCACGTTGTTTCCGGGAAGACCAAGTGACCGGGTTTTTGCCCAAATAGACAAGCAAGCCAGAAGTGGATACAAAATCATCTTTGTCTCCAGCCCAATCTGCGTCACAGAATGCATGAAGGGAGGGAGGAGACTTCGCAAAAATCTGAAGACCAAGATGCATAGTGCCATGAAGGTAGCGTAGAAGACGCTTCAATGCAACCTAGCGAGAAGATTGTGGGTTTTGCATGAATTGTGCAAGCTTGTTGACCGAGAAGGCAATGTTGGGACGAGTGAATGATAAGTACTGAAGTACTCTAACAATAGCACGGTAGGAAGTGGGGTCAACGGCTAGAGTGGCAGTGGATCGAGTGAGGGGAGGAAAAGTTACCATGGGAGTGGGAAGTGGTTTGCAGTCAATCATTTTGTGGCGGGTGAGAAGGTCATGGATGTATTTGGCTTAGGAGAGGAGGAGCCCGTTATGGTTAGGAACGACTTCAACATCCAAGAAGTAGGATAAGGGGCCAAGGTCTTTGAGAGAGAACCGGTTGGATATGTTGGAGATGAATGACTGAAGGTGAAAGGGGGAGGGGCCGGTGACAATGCTATCATCAACATAGACAAGTAAGTAAATTGGAGATGGAGATTTGTTGAGGATAAACAGCGAGGGATCGGCTAAGGAGGGTTGGAAGCCATATGTGGTGAGGTAGGTTTGAGTTCTTGAAACCATGCCCGGGGAGCCTGTTTGAGGCCATAGATTGCTTTTGACAAGCGACAAACAAAGGATGGGTTGGTGGAGTCCTCAAATCCGGGGGGTTGTGTCATAAAAACGGTTTCAGAAAGAGTGCCTTGAAGGAAGGCATTGTTGACATCGAGTTGGCGAAAAGGCTAATGGTTGGTTGTGGCAAGGGAAAGAAGTAGCCGGACTGTGGCTGGTTTGACAACGGGGCTAAGGTTTCGGTGTAGTCAATACCGGGTTGTTGGTGAAAACCTTTGGCTACAAGTCGGGCTTTGTATTTCTGAATGGTGTTGTCGGGGTTGTATTTGACTCGAAAGACCCACTTGCATCCGACAATGTTATGGGCTGAAGTAGGTGGAACCAAGGACCAAGTGTTGTTGCGGGTTAGGGCTTGGAACTCGTCAATCATGGCGTTACGCCAATGAGGAATGGATAGGGCTTGTTTGGTGGTGGTGGGAAGGCTTGTGGGGGAGGTGAGGAGGGAGAGGTTGGCATACTTGGGGTTGGGTTTGGTTATGCCATGGGATAGTCTAGTGGTGATAGTGCGAGTGGGGGGTGGAGGAGATGGAGGGTTGGGAGAGGGTGGTGGAGTATCCGGTTGAGGTGGGGTTGGGGTTTCGTTAGGGGTGGGAGTGGGATTAGGAAGAGTTGGTGTGGGAGGGGTGGGGTGGGGGGGAGGAGGGGGGTAGGGTTGGGTGGAGGTTGGATAGAGGAGGTGGTGGTTTGAATAGGGAGAAACAAGGTGTGCCATTCAGAAGGAGGATGAGCGGAAGCAGTGGTGGATGTGGTGGTGAGGGAGTTATATGGGAATGTGGTTTCAACAAAGCGGACATGGCGGGAGGTATAGACTCGATGGGATGTGGGATCAAGGCAGTAGTACGCACTTTGTGTGGGTGAGTAACCAACGAAGATACAAGGAATGGATTTTGGGTCTAGTTTGTGGGTGGTGTATGGGCGAATCCATGGGTAGTAAAGGCAATCAAAACTACAGAGCTTGGTGTAGTTTGGAGGGGAGTGGAAAAGGCGGAAGTAGGGGGAATCATTGTGTAGGGTGGGGGTGGGTAATCGGTTTATGAGGTAGGTGGCAGTGGTGAGAGCATAGGGCCAAAGGGTGAGGGGTAGGTTGGCATGGGAGAGAAGAGTGAGGCCGGTTTCAACAATGTGGAGGTGATGACATTCGGCGTACCCGTTGTGTTCAGGAGTGTGAGGGGGTGTAGGGAGGTGAGTGATGCCGTTTTGACCAAGAGTGGGGGTGAGTTTGAGATATTCACCCTCGTTATCGGATTAGACTTAAATGATGGGACGTTTGAAGTATTTTTCGACTAGAGCTTTGAAGCGGAGGAAGGTGTTGTAGGTTTCAGATTTGTGTTTGAGGGGGTAAAACCAAATGTATTTGGTGAAGTGGTCGACAAAGATGACATAGTATTTAAAGTTGTCAATTGAGTAAATGGGAGAGGTCCATACATCCGAGAATATGAGATCAAGGGGAGCATGGGAGACAAGAGTAGAAGATGCAAATGGCAGCTTGTGACTTTTATTGATAAAGCAAGAATTGCAAGGAGGTAAACTAGAGGAAATAGATAAACTGAATTTGTTACGTAATAAACTAAGAACGGGGGAAGAGGGATGTCCTAATCTATGATGACATATCTGCGATGAGAGAGAGCTTGAATGAGCTTGAATGGGCGGAGGGTGCCAAATGTAGATGCCATCCTCAAGGTTTCCATGGATGAGTGTTTGACTCGTGGCTTTGTCCTTGATAAGAAAAGAAGAGTGTGAGAATTCAATGATGGCATTGTTGTCACGACAAAATTGAGACACGGATAGGATATTACGAGTAATGAGAGGGACATGTAAGACACTATTGAATTTAAGAAGAGAGGAGGATGTAGGGAGAGAGAAGGAACCTATGTGAGAGATCGGAAGAGTGGAACCATCGCCGATGATGACGTCGTCACTGCCATTGTAGGGTGTGTGTAGGGCTAGGTTGGAGAGGTCATTGGTAATGTGATTGGTGGCACAGCTATCTATGAGCCAAGAAGGAGGGGAGAGGGGTTGTTGTAGGCGGCAGTGTTGGCTTGGTGATGTTGTTGGTTGGGGAATTGGTTTTGGTTTGTGTGATGATGTATGCCATTTCGCGGGAGAAATTCGATTTTTGCGTTTCTTTGAAAAACCAAATAAAACCCGGAAAAAACCGAGTCGCCACGCCATTTTTGTTTTAAGGGCCAAAACTTTGAAAAATGCCCGAGATTAGAGATTTGAGTTCGGAGGTCATGTTACACGCCGGGAAGGACGTTAGTGTGCACCCGGAATGCCTCGTAAAACGAGTCTTCCAAGCTGAAAATCATTTGTGTGTGTGTGTGTGTGTGTGTATGTTTTGGCCAAAATAAGTTGAAACTGAGGAAAGTAAAAATTGGGATGTCTTTTTAAGACTTTAAACTGATCCCATGATTTTTTGGAAGATTTTTGGATTGAGATTTGGTACTCAAAAGACCTTTTGAAGTTGAGAGCCACTTCTGCCAGAATGAAAAAGGCAGTGGACCTTTGATTTTTAAATGGATTCAAGGGCCTTAAAACTTCATAATATGGATAAGTTCAGAGAATGAAAGTTGTTCCAGACACCTTAAATAAGATTTTTGCGAAGGAATTTTCCATTTTGGAGAAGATTTGAGGGGTCAAAACCTTCTGGAAATCTCAGATATGAAATCTGGATTTCCAGAAGCTGATGAACTGGCCTCTAAAAGAAAATTTGAAAAAGGGAGTTTTACTCACGAAAAAAATAAAGTAAAAATATGTCTGGAAATCTCTGTATGTTGGCTACAAAAAGTGTTTTGTAGTCAACACCAAATTCCAAGTTTATCTGTGTCCAAAAACTAAGACAATGGACTGGGATCTTGGAAAATTGCTACTGGACAGCAACTTCTCAAGAAAGAAAATATGATTTTAAGGGGGATTTTGCATCCATGCTTGTCCCCATTTCCCTAGGTTTTGGTTAGTGATCACTTGACATTTTAGTGGTGAATCAACTATACCAAACCATCCTTGGGGTACATTAGGACTAAGCACTTCATTTGCTTGGGAAGGGGAATTTTATCCTTTGAAAATGAGATTTGATGTATGAAAATGAGTTTTAGGGTTTTGAAAATGTGTTTTCTTTGCAAGAAAGTAAGAACACTTGAAAATAATGTTGATCCTTGTAGAAGATCATCCATGGAGATGAACTTCCACGGTGATCTTCTTGGATCTAAGACAAGAAGATGAATGAACTACATTTTGTAGCTTGAAAATGCATGCATGGATGAGAGATTTAGGGTAAGAAGAGGGAGGTTATACCTATCTTCTTTGTGTTTTGGAGCTTTGGCTTGAATGTAAGAGTGTTTGAGGCTTGAATATGATAGTGTTTGAGTGAGTGTGATTTTGGTTGAATAGTTGAGAAAAAGGTGACAATTCTATGGAATTCTCACTGTTTTCTCTCTATTTTCGCCAAAGTGCAGTTGAGGAAATGTGTTCTTCTTTTTCTTTTTTTGTGACTGGAGGGCTCAATTTATAGCCCTCTGAAAATGACAGACTCATCCGCGCGGATAGGGTTGGTGGCGTGCACTGTTCATTAAATGCTGCTCCAGGCTTTGAACACAAGGAATATAATTCAAAAATTCCAACAGAAAATGTTTTTCAACTTGCTGTTTCGGGATTTTCTCAATTCTTTTTCTTTTTGAGATTCCTTTGAAGGTTTATCTTTAAATAGCAATGCCCATTTTGCCCTCACTTTGTTAGAAAAGTTAGGATTGTTAGGGATTGTTAGAAATGTTATAACTTTCGTTAATTTTCTAACGAAAATACTAACAAGCTCAAATTGGAGCACTTACAGTTTGGGCGAGGGGGAATGTTGACGGTGGGGTGTTCACGTTTGAATTTGCGACATTGGGAGATGACATGGCCAATGTTGTGACAATATTGGCCCTTACCTTTGAATGGAAGGCGAGAGGGTGGATGGGGGGAGGAGGATGGCGAGGGGTGGGAGGGGCGGTAGTTATTGAAGCGGCTTGATGATGGGTGGGCTTGGGCGGTGAAGGCGGTGGTGGGGAGGGAGTTGGTGGGGGTGGATTGTTTAATGGTGAGTTCATGTTGGATGAGTTTTTCATGGAGGGCTTCAAAGGAGATGGGGTTATCACGGGCTTGGGTTGAGTCTATAACGGGTTTGAATGTTTCATAGTCTAGACCTTTGAGGATGGTGTAGGTTATGTCTTCGGAATCCATGGGTTTGCCTAGGATGGCGAGTTTGTCGGTGTAGGATTTGACGGCATTCATGTATTCCGAGATGGAGAGTTGGTTTTTGGTGAGATTGGCAAGGTTGTCTTTTATTTGAAGGATGTGGCCTCGGGAGGGGTTAGCATATGTAGTTTTAAGGGTGGTCCAAGATTCATGGGAGGTGGTGGCTTGGTGGACTAGGGGAGCTATGGTAGGATCTAAGGTACCTATGAGAGCCCCAAGGATGAGGCGATCTTGGCGAGACCATGTAATGGCAGCCGGGTTAGGGGTGGATGTAGTGGCGGCGGGTTTGGCCGGTTCATCGTCGGTTTCCGCGATGGCAGGATTGGCGGTGGTAATGGTATCATCGGGTTTGGGGTGGGTGCCATGGACAAACTTTAGAAGGTCTAGGCCAAAGAGAATAGAGGTGATTTGGGAAGCCCATGTAAGGTAGGTTAGAGGAGTAAGGGAACGGCAGTAGGATAGATTGACTAGGAGGAGAGGTTGATCGGGTTTGGCGGAGTTGGGGATGGAGGAGGAGGGGCTGCCGGCCATGGGGAAGAAGGGGAGGGGCTGCTGAAAAAAAGTTGGGATTTAGGCTATTGATCTTGAATGCTTTGATACCATGTAAGAATTTGAAAGCCTTAGCTTGTTTATTCACATTGAACAAATATTTATAGTTACAAGGAGAGAATCCTAATTGTACAAGGATTGTAAATCCCAACTATACATGGAGAATAATATAGTTTCCTAATCTACGTGTTTGATAATATATTCCAAATACAAGAAGGAAAGATAGATTAGGAAACTTCAACTTGTTTCCAAAACTGAACAGGGACTGAAGAGAGCCGAGGCGGGCGCCTGGAATGCCGAGACATGGGCCGAGGGAGTAACACCTTGAGGTGGCCGCCTGAGATGGAGCGAGGCGTGCGCCTCAAATGCAGAAGGTGTGGAAATGTTGTCCTTGTGCTGAGGCGGGCGCATGGAGATTGACGGGGCGGCCGCCTCACTTACAGAGTCTTCAACCTTGGATTTGTGTCCTTTCTTAACGTCTAAAGCTTCATCCTTAATACTATATTCTTTCTGAGGGGGAAAAATTCATACCACAAAAAGATTATTCAAAAAATAAGTATTATAAATAAAAATTCATGTATAATACTTGCATTGTTTATATTCTTTTTTCTACAACTCTTATCACTATCGTCATAGTAATCATCCCCTAGACAAGAAAAAACAAATGTAAATCAACAGTAAATGATTTCCACGGTTAGCTAGATGTATGCTATAGTAACAACAGATGCTTAATTATTATATTATTGAAAAATGATATGCATTTTAATCATTTCTCAAGGAAGCTATTGATGAGCCCAGACCTTTTAGACCGGGCCCAAAACTCGATCTATCTGGTCCAAAAGCTCAATATTATGTGATATACTCTAGACCGCCAGAGTCAAGACAACAGACAAATAGACCGTCAGGGTCAAGATCGCGATCCTCTCAGACCGTCCCAGTCATGACCGCGGATAGCCAGACCGCCAGCAAGATGTTCGCGGCCGTCATGACCGCAATGTTCATGACCGCGGACTCATACTAGACTCCCGGTTAAAGCCAAATCTTATAGAGAAAGTTTCCTAACGTGCTCTGACATAAAGAAGCCGGCTTATTCCCATCACATTGAATGCGGCTCAGGCGCCTACTATGCCATTAATGCGCAGCGCCAACTATCTGTTCACGTCCCTGTCCACATCAGCGATATCCCTCTACAGTGAATCTTACTTTACTGGCAGACCCAACCAGATGCGGACACGTGTCATAGGTCAAAGACAAAGATATCCTTAGGGCTGACGTTAGCGGGAAGCTCCTACTTACTATAAATATCAACCATTGTCCCCATAGACAAGGTAAGTGCCAAATTATATTTGTAAGCCACATTGTCTAAATCCTAAACACACAACTCACTCAAGACATTCCAAGTCTTATTTCTCAGTTATAAACCCTCAAGAGATCTTACTCTCACACCCGAGGGCCTGAGCTGGATTAAACCCCGACTTTGACCTTAACGGTGCTTCTTGTTGTTATTGTGTTCTAGGTACAAACAAATATTGATGCTGCCAAGCTAAATTGGTTGCACAGAAACTGTCTTAAACAAAAAAAAAAGGATACTCCGGATGCTCCTTTGGATGGTTTCCTACACACATGCACAAACGTAAACTAGGCTGGAGTGTAAGAGAATAGAAAGCAATACCTTGGTGCTTTAAAGCCTTAGCTTCTTTGTATTGATACTAGAGTATATATACAAGAGTACAAGAATCATATTCCTACTCATATTATATTTTAAACTATTAGGAAACTAAATATACAAGTGAATAAGGAAACTAGATATTACAAAGGAATTAGGAAATATCTATTTCCTTAACATGTCCCCGCAAGATGGACGATCGTTGAGTGAGATCAATCTTGACCATTAACGCTTGAACCCGTGCCCGAAGAAGTGGCTTTGTGAGGATGTCTGCTAGTTGATCATTACTAGAGATGAAGGAAACTCTTAGTTTGTTGTTTTGAACAAGTTCACCCACAAAATGATAATCAAGACCAAGATGTTTCATACGAGAATGGAACCGGGGATTGGCTACAACATAAGTAGCACCTAAGTTGTCACAATAAATAACCGGAGATGATACTTGTGGACAACCGAGCTCATGAAGAAGATTTTGGAGCCAAAGAATTTCAGCGGTGCGGTGGTGGCAGCCACAACCCTATATTCTGCCTCTGTGGATGATCGGGCTAGCGTCCTCTGTTTCCGGGCACTCCAAGAGATGGCATTTTTGCCTAAGTAAACAATGTAACCAGTGATGGAGATATATGAGTCATTTTCTCCTGCCCAATCAACATCTGTAAAATCATGAAGTGTAAGAGGGGAATCTCTGCGAATGAGAAGACCATGTGAGGCTGTCCCAACTAGATATCAGAGCACACGCTTGAGAGCTAACCAATGATCTTCGATAGGCTTGTGCATGAACTAAGATAGACGATTGATGGCGAAGGAGACATCAAGCCGTGTCAAGGACAAATACTGCAGGCTACCCACTAGAGCCCAAAACTCTGAAGGATCTGTCAAGGGAGTTCCTCGGTGAGCCGAGAGGGGAGGTTGAGGAGCCATGGGTGTAGGAACCGGTTTGGCCTCCAACATGTTTGCACGTGCTATTAAGTCAGTGATGTATTTCTATTGACTGAGTATGATCCCTTGGGCGTGTGGTAGAACTTCTACTCCAAGAAAATATTACAGGCCCCAAGATCCTTAAGTGAAAACCGGGAAGAAAACTGTGTGATGAAGGAGGATATCATGTCATGGTGGGGCCCGGTGATGATGATGTTGTCAACATAGACCAAGAGATAAATGATACCTCAAGGATGATGCAAGATGAATAGAGAGGAGTCTGAGATACTGTTTTTGAACCCAAGTTGGAGTAGATATGATCGAAGCTCATTGTACCATGCCCGAGGAGTTTGTTTCAACCCATATATAGCTTTGCGTAGCTTGCAAACATATGATGGATTGGTCGGATCAAGAAAGTCGAGTGGTTGACTCATGAATACGTCTTTAGTCAGAGTTCCTTGAAGAAAGGCATTATTGATATCAACCTGGCGGAGAGGCCATCCTTGAATAGTGGCAAGCGTGAGAATAGTACGCACCGTAGTGGGTTTGACAACCGGGCTGAAGGTTTCCGAATAATCGATACCCGAACGTTGATGAAATCCTTTGGCAACAAGACGAGCTTTATGTCGATCTATGGATCCATCGGGGTTTTACTTGGTTCGATAAATCCACTTGCAACCAACAAGATTCTGGGAAGGAGAGGGAAGTACAAGATCTCATGCGTTGTTCTGTAAGAGAGCATCAAACTCTTTTTGCATGGCATTGCGCCATCGAGGATTTTTGAGGTCTTGGGTTATGGTGGATGGTTCGTTGATTTAAAGAGTGGCTTGTAGGTTTAATTTCTGGATTGGTTTGTGTATATTATTTTGGGACCGAGTGACAGGGCCAGAAGGGGGTATGGCATCAGGAGGGGGAACGAAGTTGCTGGGCTGAGGGGCGATCGCGTGAAGTTACTGGAGAAGGGGGCGATCGCGTGGTTGGGGGGGGGGGCGATCGCGCAAAGTTACTTGAGAAAGGGGGCGATCGCTCCCTTCCAAGGGCGATCGCGCGGGTTTGTAACGACCCTAACCCTAGGCACCTATTTTAGCATCATATTAATTGCTTTTAATATTATTATTAATATTATGTGTTCATTTTATATATTTGATTTCTTATATTAGGATGAGATGATTGGGAAATTTAATAAAGCATCTTGGGAGAAATATAATAATAGAAATGGACAAAATAAATAAAATGTGGGTAGTTAGATTTATTTTGTGGAAAAGTGGAAAGCCTTTAATTTGGCTTGGGGGGGCCAAATTTCTCATTCATCCTACCTCCTCCAAGTGTCAACTCCCCTCACCCCTCCTTCCTCCTAGTCAAAACCTCCCCCACTTTCCCCATCCTTCTCATTCATCTTCTCCACCAAAATATCCATGGAAGCTTTTCCATGGAAGCTTTCCTTTCCAAGCTCCTAGGGCATTCATTTCTTCTCCATTTGGCAAACCGATCGTACTTTTGTGATCAGGGCATCTAGGGGAGTTTATCAAGCTCAAGAAATCCTTAATCCATCTCCTATTCCAAGGTGAGTTGTTATGACCTCCCTTCATATAATTGCTCATGAACTATTTAATGTTGTTCTTAGTATTGTAATTGTTGTTTAAGGTTTTGGAAGTCTTCTTGAAGTTGAGAAATGGGTTAATGACTTAAAATGTTGTCATGGTTTATGGAAGTTGGTTTAGATTGAAAGGAATGGGTGGAGTTAGATTTAGAAGGTTAGAATTTAATTATAGTAGTGAAATGGGTGGAAAATCAAATAGTAAATGATCTAGGTTTAGGTTAGGTTATATTGGGTTGAAATGATTTAGAGTGAGGTGATAAATAATTGGGATTTTTCTTCATAAATACCTAAGATGGAAAAGAGTGATTAAGGAAGAAGAACATAGAATCAAAGGGATTAAAAATCTGATCTTTTGCTGAATCGCCTCTTGGGCGGTCGCCCATGGGGGCTTGGGCGGCCGCCCATGTAGACAGAACTTGGGAACCCCTTACAACCTTTCTTGGGCGGTCGCCCAAGTCTTCTTGACGGTCGCCCAACTCTCGGCAAGCCTTGCCCTTTTGAATCTCGCTTGGGCGGTCGCCCAGTGGCCGTAGGCGGTCGCCCGTAGCACAACCTTCCCAGTTTCCATTCTTGCTGATTTTTACCAACAACCCCGTGGTATGATTCCCAACCACTATAAATTAGTTGAACCTAATCCCAACCGGATAGGAATTAATCCCTTTTAACTTAGCTTAAAGTAGTTCAACTTGGGAAATAGATCGTGAACCTTTATTAAGTTTATTCGAGGTTGTATAATGACTATGTAAGAATGGTTTGTAATACATAGTGGCCTTACTTACCCTATCCTTGGTGATTAGTTAGAAATAGAGTAGAAACCATAGGTTTCACTATTTCGTAAATGGGAGATGAGCACGTATCGCCTGGTGGCATTATTTTCCCAATTTGTTGAATTATTGAGTTTGGTGGATACCTTCATATCCTAAGTATGGATTATTTGGCAAGTTGTTATATTGCATCCCGGTGTGGATTATTTGGTATATGATTATATTTCATCCGGTGTGGATTATTTGATATATGATTATATTGTATCCGGTGTGGATTATGTGGTTATATGGATACCTTACTTGGATTTATATTCGTTAATGGTATTATGCATAGTGTATTACATGAACTGTTGCACTATAGTATGGATGTAACATGAGTATATTTTACCATGTTGTTGTATGATTATCCCCTTTGTGGATTTATTTCAAGTATCTATTATGTGCTTGAATGTGTTGATATTCGGGGTATAATGGAATTCAATCAATTACGATTTGTTCTATAAGTGATTGAAGGTTCATTATACACAGGACCGTCCTCTCTGTGGCCACGAGTGGGGCATGCAAGCTCTTGTATTGAGCAATAAGGAGCCTTTACATGCTGCTGCGATTTGGTGTACCGGTGGAATGCTCTGTATGAAGCCAGCGGCTTTACGGTAGCGATGATATTATATGATACTACGAATAAGGGTCATATAAGTATCCTATTTTCTTATATGGATCTACAGGGTATGAGACCTATAAGCGGTGAATGTGCGTGGGGGCAATTCACCAAAGAGTGGAGTTTTACTCCCACGTTGTACGACTTATTGTTCAGACGAGAAAAGGTAAAATGAGGTAACGTAAGGTGTTTACCGCTTTCATAATGTGTTATGTGCTACCATGCTATGTGTTGCATCTTACTTGGCATATTCTTTGCATTCATAATAGCTTGCTTTGAGATTTATTCTCACCCCTCTCCCTTTAATGTTTTAGATTCCGAGACAGGTGACCCGAACCAGTGAGGCCGGGGATATCATTGTGGACTTTTGCTTTTGGGGCTTGTCAGGTTAATTATAGGAGTTGGTTATTAGGAGTAATTTTTAAGTATTCCACTTTTATAATATGTATGGAAAACACTTTTGTTAAACAATGTTAATCAGGGTTTTGTGTAATTGATCAGATTTCGTTTTATTAAAGTTGTGGTTGGATTTCCTCTAAGTAGAGATATTATCAATTGATTTTAATTTGGAAATTTGAAAAGTGGTTTTCTTTTAAAGGCAAATAAAAGTTTTAAAAATCTAAGATGGGTTTTCTTAGATTGAGCCTCTCCAGCTCGGGACACGCGTAAGGTTCCGGGTTGGGGTGCTCACAGTTGGAATCAGAGCTTAGTTTAGAGGTCAAGGGTAGATGTCTAAACTAAGGGGGAATGTGTGGAAATTGACGCCGAGTGTTTAATGCAGGAGTTCGTTCTAATGGCCGGAAGCGAGGATGATCAGCGAAAGGTTCTAGAAAATGAAGGAGATATGGGTATAGGTGGAATTCAGAATGAAGAAATGATGAAATTGTTCAGGATGTTTGTACAAGATATGAAGACTAGAGGATCAGTTCCGAATCAACCTGAGGGATGTCAAAGTGATGGATTGGAAAAATTTGTGAAGATGAACCCACCGAACTATAATGGAGACCCGAATCCGTTAAAGGCAGAAAAATGGTTAGCAGAAATAAATAGGATTTTTGAGGTTATAGAAAGTCTCAACGAAGAGAAAGTTAGGTATGCCGTGTTCAAACTTGAAGGTTTAGCTGATCAGTGGTGGCAGATATTGAAGGGAAGTTGGGAGCGGGATCATACGCCCCAGACTTGGGATAATTTCACTCAACAGTTCGAGGATTATTTCATTTCAATGGTTACAAGGGACAAGAAGGAGATTGAATTTTTAGGACTAAAACAAGGGAACATGACGGTGAATCAATATTCAGTCCGGTTTGAGGAATTAGCTAGGTGTTGCCCTCATTTAGTATCGCATGAGGCGAGAAGAGTTCAGAGGTTTGTAACAGGTTTGAGGAGTGAGTTTAAGAAGAAATTAGTAATTGATGGCTTCACCAATTGTCGAACAGTCATAGAGAGAGCATATAAGATCGAGAATAGCATTGAGGGAAATAATAGAAAATCGGAAGGTGGGATTGGAGATGAGCCAAAGTATCTAGGACAAGGATCCAAAATCATTAGAGATCAGCCAAGGGCTTTAACTTCAGGAAGTGTGAGAGAGGAACTAGGGGTAGCTTCTTCGTCTAGGCCAATACCCAAACAGTATGGGATGAATTGTAAATATTGCAAGAAGATGGGTCACTCTGAAGACAGGTGTTGGAGTAAGCAAGGGAAATGCTTGAATTGTGGAGAAATGGGGCACTACAGGAAAAATTGTCCTGTATTTCGTCAGAGGTTAGCTTCGGGTGCCGGTAAAAGGGGTCAAAGAGGTGGTATCAAAAGAGATAACCAAAAGAGAAGGTCCAAGGTCAAGTATGTGTTTTGGGTCCGAGAGAGATGGATTCCCCAGAGGTCACTAGAGGTATATTCCCTGTCTCAGAAGTTAGGGGTCATATTTTATAGATCCTGTTTCATATCATTATGTGTGGCATAGCGTTTTGCTTTTATGTGGTATACATTGTTTGAGATTTTGTTTTATTGTTAGAGGATTCTGCTCTTATGAGAGAATACCTCGAACCTTCTTTGGTTTACCACGATGGTGATGTGGTTATGGCTGAGCATGTATTGCCAGTTGAATTGGTATAATTATTAATTTATGATTTTGAGATATATTTGACCTGGAGGGTTAAGTAGTTGCTGTATAATAGTAGACTATCATAATAAGTGAGTCTCTTTTTTTTTCCATGCCTAAATTGCTTATATTGGTATTTGATATAGGTAAACCTTAATGTGAAATTCTTGTTATATATGGGTATTTAAGGTGAAAATTCTGCATTAAGATGTGAAGGGTAATTGGTATATGTTAGACTTGCATAAGAAGTCTTTTCAAAATTTTTATGTGCTAGTTGTGAGTAAATGATAAATGTGCTCCCGTCGGTATATTTCATGTGTTGGTTCTGAGTACGATAAGCAAAAATTTAAACCCTTATTTTGATGACTTTAGGGTAATTAGAATTGAGGATCTCTTTGTTAAATAAAGTTCTGGAAAATTCATTTGAGAATTGGGTTAATGATTCCTTGGGAGGAGTCCCTGCATGCAAGTTTGACTAGTATGAGTTGGCTCGAGAGGATTTCAAATTTTGGGTTCTATATTCTTTAAAGCGGATGTTACCATGGATCTTGTGAGGATTGAGTCTGTGATCTTTGAGTTGGCAAGTGCTACCGAAGAAATTTAAGGAATCCTTAAGAATTGTAAAGTCGTTGCTTTGGTTGACTCTAAAGGACGTATGAATGGTGTAGGATGTAATGAGGATGAATCTTATTGTTAGTGATGGAGAATAGGTTGGCTTTGGACCCAATCCTTACCTTACCTAGTGGATGTGAGAATCTTGTGAAATTTTAAGTGTACATTAAAGGAAGATCAGGGTGTAGTGTTATGCAAAATGGGAAAGTGATAGCGTATGTTTCGAAGAAGTTAGCTTAGATAGAGCGGAATTTTCCTATCCTTTATCGGGAGTGGTTACAATTGTTGGTGTGATTTAAGTGAAATCTTATCTTTTGAAGCTCCCTTTTTGGGGTTAGTTACCGATCCTAAGAGTTAAAGGATTTAGTTAGTCGAAAGGAAGAGATTTGAAGACTATCCAAATTCTGGAAGAATAGGTTGTGTTTGTGTGACGGATTTCCCTTCAACTTGAGAAGTTTAATTTACCTTAGCGAGTTTGCGTATAATAGCAGTTATCATTCTAGCATTGAGATAAAACCGTATGAGGCGTGGTTCAGGAAGAGAATATCGATCTCCAATTTGTTGGGGTGAGGTTGGTGAAGCAAGACCTAAGGTGATTTAGCGCCAAAGTTTGTTAATCCGTTTGAAGTTTTTAGAAAAGGTAGGTGAATTGACTTATAGGCCCGACTTGGAGCAGCTTATAGAGTAATTGAAGTTTAAATGTAATATCGGAATGTATTTGGTGACATAAGTTGTAATACTTTTTATTTAATTGTACTTCTTGAAGTCGTAAAAATTCGGGTTAGTGATAATTGTATGGTATTTTAGGAATATTGCGTTGTAATATCGTATTATTAATGAACTTAGAAATCTTGGAAAGAATCATAGAATTGAAGAGACTAATTGGGAAGTGAAGTCCTAGAGTACTCGGGCTATGAGAATGTGTAGCAGAATCATGCCATTGAGAAATCTAATTGAAAATATTAAGTTAGAATGTGTGAAAGGTAACCTTTGCTATTTGAACCTTAGGGTAAGTGACAATCAAATTCGGGACGAATTTTCTTTAAGGGGGAGTGAGTGTAACGACCCTAACCCTAGGCACCTATTTTAGCATCATATTAATTGCTTTTAATATTATTATTAATATTATGTGTTCATTTTATATATTTGATTTCTTATATTAGGATGAGATGATTGGGAAATTTAATAAAGCATCTTGGGAGAAATATAATAATAGAAATGGACAAAATAAATAAAATGTGGGTAGTTAAATTTATTTTGTGGAAAAGTGGAAAGCCTTTAATTTGGCTTGGGGGGGCCAAATTTCTCATTCATCCTACCTCCTCCAAGTGTCAACTCCCCTCACCCCTCCTTCCTCCTAGTCAAAACCTCCCCCACATTCCCCATCCTTCTCATTCATCTTCTCCACCAAAATATCCATGGAAGCTTTTCCATGGAAGCTTTCCTTTCTAAGCTCCTAGGGCATTCATTTCTTCTCCATTTGGCAAATCGATCGTACTTTTGTGATCAGGGCATCTAGGGGAGTTTATCAAGCTCAAGAAATCCTTAATCCATCTCCTATTCCAAGGTGAGTTGTTATGACCTCCCTTCATATAATTGCTCATGAACTATTTAATGTTGTTCTTAGTATTGTAATTGTTGTTTAAGGTTTTGGAAGTCTTCTTGAAGTTGAGAAATGGGTTAATGACTTAAAATGTTGTCATGGTTTATGGAAGTTGGTTTAGATTGAAAGGAATGGGTGGAGTTAGATTTAGAAGGTTAGAATTTAATTATAGTAGTGAAATGGGTGGAAAATCAAATAGTAAATGATCTAGGTTTAGGTTAGGTTATATTGGGTTGAAATGATTTAGAGTGAGGTGATAAATAATTGGGATTTTTCTTCATAAATACCTAAGATGGGAAAGAGTGATTAAGGAAGAAGAACATAGAATCAAAGGGATTAAAAATCTGATCTTTTGCTGAATCGCCTCTTGGGCGGTCGCCCATGGGGGCTTGGGCGGCCGCCCATGTAGACAGAACTTGGGAACCCCTTACAACCTTTCTTGGGCGGTCGCCCAAGTCTTCTTGAGCGGTCGCCCAACTCTCCAGCAAGCCTTGCCCTTTTGAATCTCGCTTGGGCGGTCGCCCAAGTGGCCATGGGCGGTCGCCCATGGCACCAGAACCTTCCCAGTTTCCATTCTTGCTGATTTTTACCAACAACCCCGTGGTATGATTCCCAACCACTATAAATTAGTTGAACCTAATCCCAACCGGATAGGAATTAATCCCTTTTAACTTAGCTTAAAGTAGTTCAACTTGGGAAATAGATCGTGAACCTTTATTAAGTTTATTCGAGGTTGTATAATGACTATGTAAGAATGGTTTGTAATACATAGTGGCCTTACTTACCCTATCCTTGGTGATTAGTTAGAAATAGAGTAGAAACCATAGGTTTCACTATTTCGTTAATGGGAGATGAGCACGTATCGCCTGGTGGCATTATTTTCCCAATTTGTTGAATTATTGAGTTTGGTGGATACCTTCATATCCTAAGTATGGATTATTTGGCAAGTTGTTATATTGCATCCCGGTGTGAATTATTTGGTATATGATTATATTTCATCCCGGTGTGGATTATTTGGTATATGATTATATTGTATCCCGGTGTGGATTATGTGGTTATATGGATACCTTACTTGGATTTATATTCGTTAATGGTATTATGCATAGTGTATTACATGAACTGTTGCACTATAGTATGGATGTAACATGAGTATATTTTACCATGTTGTTGTATGATTATCCCCTTTGTGGATTTATTTCAAGTATCTATTATGTGCTTGAATGTGTTGATATTCGGGGGTATAATGGAATTCAATCAATTACTGATTTGTTCTATAAGTGATTGAAGGTTCATTATACTCAGGACCGTCCCTCTCTGTGGCCACAGAGTGGGGCATGCAAGCTGCTTGTATTGAGCAATAAGGAGCCTTTACATGCTGCTGCGATTTGGTGTACCGGTGGAATGCTCTGTATGAAGCCAACGGCTTTACAGTAGCGATGATATTATATGATACTCTGAATAAGGGTCATATAAGTATCCTATTTTCTTATATGGATCTCTGGGGTATGAGACCTATAAGCGGTGAATGTGCATGGGGGCAATTCACCAAAGAGTGGAGTTTTACTCCCACGTTGTACGACTTATTGTTCAGACGGGAAAAGGTAAAATGAGGTAACGTAAGGTGTTTACCGCTTTCATAATGTGTTATGTGCTACCATGCTATGTGTTGCATCTTACTTGGCATATTGCTTTGCATTCATAATAGCTTGCTTTGAGATTTATTCTCACCCCTCTCCCTTTAATGTTTTAGATTCCGAGACAGGTGACCCGAACCAGTGAGGCCGGGGATATCATTGTGGACTTTTGCTTTTGGGGCTTGTCAGGTTAATTATAGGAGTTGGTTATTAGGAGTAATTTTTAAGTATTCCACTTTTATAATATGTATGGAAAACACTTTTGTTAAACAATGTTAATCAGGGTTTTGTGTAATTGATCAGATTTCGTTTTATTAAAGTTGTGGTTGGATTTCCTCTAAGTAGAGATATTATCAATTGATTTTAATTTGGAAATTTGAAAAGTGGTTTTCTTTTAAAGGCAAATAAAAGTTTTAAAAATCTAAGATGGGTTTTCTTAGATTGAGCCTCTCCAGCTCGGGACACGCGTAAGGTTCCGGGTTGGGGTGCTCACAGGCTGGTTGTGTAGACACCCCATTCTGAACCCATAATTACATGATTACACTACTCTTCATCTCTCTTTTATGTTTTGATGGAAGCATATCAGTTTCGTCATGTTTAGTTAAGTTTCTAACTAACCTCGTTAGTTTTGGACCTAACTGACTAACGGAACAGCTGAAGAGGACAAAATGGTCATTTGACTAGTTATCTCGCACGAGATAAGCTGTCTCGCGCGAGATATCCTCTCGACAGGATGTGCAGAAATCACTCTCCTTCTCCGTTTCAAACTCTCTTTTTGGATAAAACCTTATCAATTCGGGTATCCAATCGGGCGAGTTCTGGAACCTTCCTAGGGTAATTTCCCTCTCCACCTTCACCTCTCCAACCTCCTATAAATACTGGATGACTTCCAGTGTTTCAGAGGTCGACAATTCTGATCCTTGATCAAGAACGCACACAACACACACAATTTGTTGGTTTCTTTACATGAAAGACTCCTTCAAATCACTCACAAACAACTCCTAAAGTTTGTTCGTCAACCTTGTTGATTAACAAACATCGAAGCCCGAATCAAGGGAACAAGGCGAAGCTCCGTCCGCATCAAGATCCAAATCAAGGATCGAGGCGAAGCTCTGTCCAAATCAAGGTTCGACTCTAAACTTGAGTCGAAACTCTGTCCGAATCTCTCCTCAAAAGATAATCATCCTTTAAACTTTCGTTTCTCTTCTCAACCTCTCTATTGATTTTAGAGTAGTGTAATCCCATCAAAAGGATTAGCCTAGAGTCCCTTCAATCAATGGAGGCGATCTCGAAGCATACAATCCGACATTCCTAATCAAGAAATTGATTAGGGTTTATTTGTTCTTCTTTAATTATTTTATTAAAAAGATTGAAAACCTCTCTTTTCTTTAGCAAGACCGATCTCCGGATTGGGTGAAATGGATGCCTTCTAAACCTACCCATTTCATAACCTAAGCCCCGAACCCAAATCTCTTTCAAAATGGTTTTCCTATGTTTCCAAACGAATAATATAGGTGGCGACTCAAAAAGATGAAAAGATGAAATTTTCTCACAACGCTACAGTGGCGACTCCGCTGGGGACTTAAAATTAAGAGGCTTAAACTTGCGTCAAAATTAAAAGAGAGGTTTTCAAAAAAAAAATTGTAAATTCAATTTTCTGCTCTCAGATGAGGCATGTCTCGCGGCGAGATATCATATCTCGCGCGAGATATCGCCTCGGCAATCTGGTTGTTTTCTGATTTCTCCCGTTCATCTCATAGTCCAAGATGAGAGCCGAACACGCAAGGGGGATCCCAGAATTCATTATCTGCAGATTTCCCACATCTTAAGGCCTCCCTTAAGGTGTATAACTCGAATCTTTATTTCATTTAAATAATCGATTATTATTTATAAACTGCGTGCGATTGGGTTTTATTTAATTAAAGTCCGGTCCATTGGGGATTCGGGAGTTGTAAATTAATTTATTTATCTCTCTTTCTCTCCTTTATGTGGAACTACGACGGCCTGAGTCTTCCTAGATTGGGAGAAACGTAGGCAACCACTTGGTGCGGCCATTATCTGTTTTCCTTTTGATTTTTCAAAAAAAAAATCTCTATTTTACTCTATCACCTAGATTGACTCTCACACACGCGCACATCATACTATAACTGTCATTGCACTGCATACCCTCTATAAACCCGGGACCCACACTAAGGACGGATGACGGTAACCACCTAGTCACCGGTCTCTCCGAAGTTGGACAATCCCACTCCGCGTATTCAATCCACTTAGATTGTCATATCGCGGGGAGCCTAGCCTTCCAGCCCTGCATCGCCACATATCATGTAGATTGTCTTTTTAGGATCACTCCGTGACCGGTCGGTTTTGACTCGGTGATCTTTCTTGTCTTTGACCAAAGTAAAGCTAATATAAAATTGACGATCGAGAAAGGATTCGGAAAAGTCCCTTCGGAAAAAGAAAAAGTCCCTTCGGAAATGTCCCTTCGGAATGACCCTTTCGGAAGTCCCTTTAAAGAAAAATCCTTCCGGTCAATTTTACGTGGCTTTACTTTACAAAGAATGGTCAATTACCGAGTCCCCAGGGTTGATTCGAATTACGTATACCTGTAAGATTTACCTAGGATGGTAGATAGAAAACGGATCTTCGTCCGTCCGACCATGAATCTAGGAAATAAAATGAGGAAAAATCCATCTTTCCGGATGGTTATCTCGTGGAGATTACCTAGTCTCGCGCGAGATATTATTTGCAGAATCTGTGTTTGTAATTGATGATCGATGTGCGCTCCCTCCTTGAGTCAAAACTTCGTCTCTAATAAAAATAAAACTTCAAAAAAAAAAAAATCACTCGTGAGGTAATTTTAACCATCATTCTTTTCTCCATCTAGGATCGTTTGGGGCTAATATTCGAAAAGACGTTTCGTTGGGATATCTCTAGTTCATCTCTAAGGTCGTCAAGCTCCCTTACCTCTCCAACGGTAGCATCTCAATTTCTTTCCGACACGATGAATTCCGAAGCACTCAAGAAGTAAATTGAGGATCAAAGGATTCGATATGAAGAAATGCTACAAGCCCAAGCCGATGAAATGGAGGACCGATTAGAACTTGAAAGGAGAATCCAAGCCGGGGAAATGAAAGCCATGGTTGACGAACTCCAAGCCATGAAACTACAATTGGCCGAATTAAGCTCAAAGAAGAAAGAGAATGGGACCTCTTCCGATGATGAGGAATCATACACCAAAAAGGCTAAGAACCGTCGCCAAAGCAAGAGCAAGAAAAAGAGATACGAGTCTAGCTCATCATCTTCCTCCTCCGACAATGAGAGTTATGTTTCCAAGAAAGAAAGAAAGAGGGAAAGCAAGGACGAACCCCTTACCATGGCAATGCTAGAAAAGAAACTTGCATCCCTCGATGTGAGTAAGGGAGCCTCACTCTCTATTGACTATGACACCCTTCGTCAATCCATGTCAAAGCTTCCTAGAAAGTACAAGACACCCGACATTGCAAAATTCAATGGTTCTACTTGCCCTAAAGCTCATTTGGAAACCTACTCTTGGGCCATGCTACCTATGGGTTTCGATGACAACTTGCTAGTCCAATGCTTCCCTCAAACCCTTGATGGTGCCGCTAGAGATTGGTACATGACTCTTCCACTCTCCACAAGGCTTGATTGGCCACTCGCCAGTCGTACCTTCCAAAAGCAATATGAGGACAACTCCACTTACCGCACTACTAGGAGAGACCTTGAGCAAACCAAGCAACTTCCGAATGAATCATTCGCAGACTTCGTCAAGAGATGGAGGATCAAACTGACTGAAATCGTTGATAGGCCAAGCCTAGACGAACAAATTCATATCCTACTTCAATGCCTCCGCGAAGAATACCAAGAGAAGCTTGCCGGCAATTACTTCCCTAGTTTCCTCGAACTCCATAAATCGGGCCTTAGAGTTGATGAATTTATCCTTCTTAGAAAGAATTCAGAAAAGGAGAATTGTCCAACAAAGGGGAGCACCGGTCGTACCTATCATGATTTTGGTGGGGCTACTCTTAAGGAAATGTTCGATGATCTAGTAGGCCAAGGAAAACTGAAGCCAATGGAAGACTATCATCCTAAGAAAATGAGGGAAGATTGGGACCACGACAAATTTTGCGAGTACCATCAGTTTAGTGGTCATGACACCAACAATTGCTATAATTTGAGGGATGCCATCCAAGACTTGTATGAAGCCGGCAAGATCAACTGAAGCATCACCACCTTGGGGCTCCGATTGTCCTCTCCCTTTTTCCTTTGAAAAAAAAAAGAAAAGAAGAAAAAAAAAAACATAGATTAGGTAAATTTCCTAGTATGTTCTCGAAGAGTTGTTCTGTCTTTCTAGTACATCTCTATCCTCTCTAATTTGTGTCAAGTAAACTATCGAGTCTGTTTCAAATTTTCTTATCAATAAAAGTTATCTCTTTATCCTAAACACTTTCCCAAGAGTTGTTTTTCTTTATGAATATCATTTGATCCATGTTGAATAGTGGACCCTCATTCCTTAAATCGTCACGAAAAATAGAAACTTCCAAACAAGTTTGAAATGAAAACTATCCTTAGAAGGCTTAAGGCTAAACATTACTCATGTTGAAAGTCGAAGGTCAACAAACGAAGGAAGCCAAAGACGCTGCTATCAACATTCATCCCAAGAAAAGTAGGGCTACTCAATTCAAGGCTTTGAGAGTACAAAAATAAAAAGCTCGCTAGGTCGAAACTCCTCAAATCGTCCTAGGCAAAAATAGAGCATCAAAAAAAAAAAAAAAAAAAAGAGAGAAAAACTCTCAAGCCTTCATCGCCCCACAACAAGGATGAAATTTCAACAAAGGCAAGAAGGACTCTCCCACAAAGAAGAAGAGTCAAGTGATACCAACGAAGAAAAGAGGCTCCCTCAACATCCTCTTGCAATGAAGCCCGAATGGCAACGCAAATGAAGAAGACTTTCAACATCAATCCATAAAGAGAAATGTTTAGCCTTAATTCATACTAATGATTGGCTTTCTTTTCAAATTCGTTAAGAAATTTCTAGATGATACAAGGTCCATTAAAAGTAGAGCAACTTTTCTAGACCTTTGAGCCATATAGCGTTCTTTGTTGAGTCTAGGGGCTTCCTCTTAGCCATTCTCATACACACTCTTGAAATCCAAGCATCAAAACTGGGGCTTCCTAACCTTTCCTCCCCCAGTCAATTCCTACTCAAACTCTCGAGAGTAATCAAATCTGCATTAGGGGCTTTCCTCTTCGCTTCTCACTATCATCATTAGAGAATACACTCCTTCATAAAAGAGTCAATGCTTGGATAACCTTCCAAAAAATAGAGTCCGTCTCTCCTCAACTAAACTTGAGATCTCATCCTTAGTGAGATTCTTCCATCTGAGTCACCTTCGAGTACACATACTTTTCAAAAAAAAAAAAAAAAAAAAAAAAAAAAAAAGAAAGAGAATAGCTCGCTAGGTTGAAAAAACTCGTAAAGAGCGGCCTAGGCAAAAGTTAGAGCACAAAAACAAAAGACGCAAAAGAGATGCCCGCTAGATTGAAAACCCGAAAGGGCGGTCTAGGCAAAAACCAGGGTGCGTCACAAAAAAAATCAAAGGGAAAAAGGAGGGGATCCTTCTTCAATTCACGCAGCCTCACAAGCCTGTTCACGAAGTCATCTACAACATACAAGAAGTCTTGGGGCTTAATGTCAAAGAGAAGCCTTGAAAAATACGTGCTTTGGATTAGACAGCATAAGTTCTACGTAGAGAAAGCCATTGGAGTGGTTTGGACCTTGTTCAGTCAACGATCATCACATGAGAAACTTGGGGCTTGACGATGAAAAAAAAAAGTCCTACGACAACGGAAAAGTCCTCGAAGCATCTCGAACCTTAGTGTTGAACTTCGGTTATCTCAACGGAATCCTATTAGATGATTGTCTCATTCGATCTTTAGATGGACCTCACGAGTTGGTCTTCTAAACCAAAATCTAAATCACAAACGATTTTCAATTCTCACATAATATAACTCATTCTCCCCGCTGATTCTTGGAGTCGAGTGCACATTGATCATCTTGAACAAACAAATGCTTAAGTGAATGTATGTTGTTATGCAAATGCTTTCACTAACCCTCTTGCAGGAATTAAAATGCGTAAGGCACGTCAAGTGCCTACTTTCAAGAATTAGATCAAACATGTTGAGTGTTTGGATTTCGCCTACCTTTCCATGTATCAATGCATCAAATTAAAGCGTCAAGCAACCAAAGCGTCAAGCATCTATTGCGTCAAGCAACCATCGCGTCAAGCAACCATTGCGTCAAGCGACCATCGCGTCAAGCAACCATCACGTCAAGCATCCATCACGTCAAGTGTCATGCGTCAAGCATATTCCAACAAAAAGCCCGATTCAACGCCCAGACAGGTGGATCGTCAACAATTAGGTGTGTCAAACATCTAAGATGCGTCAAGCATCTAGGGTCAGTATGTCAAATACTTACCTTACCAAAAGCCCGATTCAACGCCCAGACAGGTGGATCGTCAACAATTAGGTGTGTCAAACATCTAAGGCGTGTCAAGCATCTACAAGTAGTATGTCGAGTACTACTCAACAAAAAGCTCGGTCCCGAATCACCAGGATCGTCACCTCAACAAAAACTCGGTCTTGAATCGTCAGGATCGTCACCAAGTAGGTGTGTCAAGCATCTACAAGTAGTATGTCGAGTACTACTCAACAAAAAGCTCGGTCCCGAATCGCCAGGATCGTCACCTCAATAAAAGCTCGGTCCTGAATCTCCAGGATCGTCACCTCACTTCAGTCTCAAAAGAAAACCCAACAGAATGCAAAGGACCGGACAGGTAAATCTTTGTTTTTCTAACATCTTTCCCCGCAGGTTCGGAGCCCAAACAGGCGAATCTTCAAAAAAACAGGTATCTTCAAAATTGGGTCATGATTTGATTCCTCAGTATGGATTTGCCTTTTCAAAAATAAAATCTCCTCGATTTTCAAAAAAATGATTTTCAAAATACCTAAAGCAACCTTTTCGTGTTTTGGAGTCGAACTACGTTTTGGTCTGATTCTCCGATAGAGATACGTAGGCAGCCGTGCGGCACGACCATCCCAGTGTTCAGAATGATGTCTTTTCTATCGACGACACTTCTTCTTTCATAAGACCTGTCGTCGAGGGGCTCTGTAGACACCCCATTCTGAACCCATAATTACATGATTACACTACTCTTCATCTCTCTTTTATGTTTTGATGGAAGCATATCAGTTTCGTCATGTTTCGTTAAGTTTCTAACTAACCTCGTTAGTTTTGGACCTAACTGACTAACGGAACAGCTGAAGAGGACAAAATGGTCATTTGACTAGTTATCTCGCACGAGATAAGCTGTCTCGCGCGAGATATCCCTCGACAGATGTGCGTAAATCACTCTCCTTCTCCGTTTCAAACTCTCTTTTTGGATAAAACCTTATCAATTCGGGTATCCAATCAGAACTGAGTTCTGGAACCTTCCTAGGGTAATTTCCCTCTCCACCTTCACCTCTCCAACCTCCTATAAATACTGGATGACTTTCAGTGTTTCAGAGGTCGACAATTCTGATCCTTGATCAAGAACACACACAACACACACAATTTGTTGGTTTCTTTACATGAAAGACTCCTTCAAATCACTCACAAACAACTCCTAAAGTTTGTTCGTCAACCTTGTTGATTAACAAACATCGAAGCCCGAATCAAGGGAACAAGGCGAAGCTCCGTCCGCATCAAGATCCAAATCAAGGATCGAGGCGAAGCTCTGTCCAAATCAAGGTTCGACTCTAAACTTGAGTCGAAACTCTGTCCGAATCTCTCCTCAAAAGGTAATCATCCTTTAAACTTTCGTTTCTCTTCTCAACCTCTCTATTGATTTTAGAGTAGTGTAATCCCATCAAAAGGATTAGCCTAGAGTCCCTTCAGTCAATGGAGGCGATCTCGAAGCATACAATCCGACATTCCTAATCAAGAAATTGATTAGGGTTTATTTGTTCTTCTTTAATTATTTTATTAAAAAGATTGAAAACCTCTCTTTTCTTTAGCAAGACCGATCTCCGGATTGGGTGAAATGGATGCCTTCTAAACCTACCCATTTCATAACCTAAGCCCCGAACCCAAATCTCTTTCAAAATGGTTTTCCTATGTTTCCAAACGAATAATATAGGTTGATGGAGAGGTTTGGCCGGGTGGATTTTGGGTGATGGAATGAGAAGGGAGAAGCGGAACCGAGACATCACACCAATCATTGACCGTGAGAGCGGGAGTGGGCAGAGTGGACCGAGATTCAAAGGGGAAGACTGACTCAACAAACTTGACATGACGAGATGTGTATATTTTGTTAGTGTTGGGTTCGAGGCAATAGTAGGCACTTTGAGTAGCTGAGTAACCAACAAAGACATAAGGAGTGGAGCGGGGATCGAGTTTGTGGGAGGTGTTGGGACGTAGCCATGAATAATAGAGACACCCAAAGCTACGGAGTTTGAGGTAGTTGGGATGGTGTTTGTGGAGGACTGAAAATGGTGAGTGGAGGTTTAGAGTGGGTGTAGGCATGCGATTTATGAGGTAGCATCCGGTGGATAGAGCATGAGTCCAAAAGGTGTGAGGCATGGAAGAGTGGGTGAGGAGAGAGAGACCCATTTCAACGATATGTCGATGACGGCGTTCTGAATAACCATTGTGCTCTGGTATATGGGGAGGGGAAGTGAGATGTTGGATACCATGGGAGGCTAGAAGGGTGCGAAGACCAAGGTATTCACCTCCATTATCACTGTAGATGATTTTGATGGGTCGGGCAAAAAATTGACCATGGGTTTGAAGGTGTTGAAGATGGTGAGGGCATTATTTTTGTGTTTGAGAGGATAGAACCAAATATATTTGGAAAAATGATCAACAAAGATAATGTAGTATTTGTAACCATCATGAGAAAGGAGAGGGGATGTCCAAACATCACTATAGAGAATATCGAGAGGACCAAACGATAGAGAATATCGAGAGGACCAAACGAACGAATAGTATTATTATAAAAGGGTAATTTGTGACTTTTATTACAATCGCAAGAGTTGCAATGAAAATCACTAGAACTAGGAATACCTAACTGAAAACTATTAATCTTATGACGCAAAATATAAAAGGACGGGTGACCCAATCGATGATGCTAACTTGACGCGGAAGAGACGGAGGCGGAGTGAACAGCGGAGTGGAGTGGATGCCATTCATAGACGTCGGAATTAGGATGACCTTGGAGGAGGATTGCCTCGATGTGAATGTCCTTTAAAATAAAATAGTCAGATGAGAAGGTGATAGAGGCATTGATATCTTGACACAGTTTATAGATAGAAATAATATTGTGAGACAAAGTAGGAACATGAAGAACATAATTAAGTTTAAAGGAAGAGGAAGGAGTAAGGAGAGAGGTAGAACCAATGTTTGAGATAGGAAGGCCGGAGCCATCGCCTATGAAGAGTTCATCGGTGCCATCATAGGGATAATGGAGAGAGAGATTGTTGAGGTCATTTGTGGCATGATGTGTTGCTCCGCTATCAAGAAGCCAGTTGGGATGAGGGGCCGGGGGGAGGTAGTGGCGGCATAGAGGGAATGGTTGGGTGGTTGACGGTTGGAGGTGTTGGGTCGCGGGTTATTATTGGGTGGTAGGGGTGGGACATTGGCATTGGGGTATTATCGTCTAAAGGCAGGGCAAAAGGAGAGAGAATGACAACTTCTCGGCACCATTGGCACTTTCCAAGGAAGTTGTTGTGGTTTTGGTTGTTGGTGTAGGACCGGTTGGTTTGGTTGGATATAGGGTTATGGTTGTTGTTGTGTTGGTGAGGTGGGTTGGTGGTGGAAGGTTTGGCGGCAAAGTTAACGGTAGCAAGGAAGGTGGGAGGAACACGAGTTTTTAGGGAGATGGTGAGCTCACGGTTGATGAGTTTTTCATGGAGTTCATCAAACGTGATGGGTGTTTCTCGGTTTTGGATGGCTGAGATGACATTGTCATAATCAGGGTCATTGATTTGGTCAAGGATGCGATCAATAATATGATCGGGATCTAAGGGTCGGCCTAGGGAGGCAAGTTGATTCGCACAGTTTTTAATGTCATGCATGAAATCAGTTATGGATCTAGTACCTTTGGTGATGTTGCGAAGGCGATCTTTAGTTGTTTGAGATGGCCTTTGGAGGGGTTTGCATAGGTTTTGGTGAGGGTGAGCCAAGCAGCATTGGTTGTTTGGCACATGGAGATTAAAGGTACTAGGGAAGGTGAGAGAGTACCGGAGAAGGCACCAAGAATAAGTTTGTCTTGTCGGAACCATGTTTTGAAGGTCAGGTTTGGGATCTTGATGCTTGTGGCCTCTTTAGCCGGAGTATCATCTGTGGTGGCGACCGCCGGGGTGGTGATGGTGAGGGTTTCATCCGGTTTTGGAAGAGTACCATCAAGGTATTGGTAAAGGTCAAGTCCGAGGAGAGTTGCTTCTATTTGGGTTTTCCAAGCTATGTAGTTTGTGGATGTAAGTTTAAGGATGTGGTTAAGGGACACCATAATAAGGGGTTTGGTTGGTTCATTGAAGTTGGGTATAAGGGAGAGATCGGAGGAGGAAGCCACACCTATTGGTGGAGGGGAGGGGTTAGGTCGGGTAGGGGGATAGGGCAAAATATTTAGGATCTTTGCTCTGATACCATGTAAGAGAATAGAAAATAATACCTTGGTGCTTTAAAGTCTTAGCTTCTTTGTATTGATACTAGAGTATATATACAAGAGTACAAGAATCCTATTCCTACTCATATTGTATTTTGCACTATTAGGAAACTAAATATACAAGTGAATAAGGAAACTAGATATTACAAAGGAATTAGGAAATATCTATTTCCTTAACACGGGGGTGGCTCCGGCAAAACCCCTCTGGCGTGAGAGTAAGAAATACTGGTCTCAATAGGTAAACAACAATCGAGTTTTAGAGAGAGAGAGAGAGAGAGAGAGAGAGAGAGAGAGAGCTTAGAGAGTAGTGAGAGAACGTACCAATGTTATTCTTCCCAAAAGCTTATATACTCCCATGCACCATGTGCCTTGCACACGGTGGACACTTGTCAACCATCAACCTAGGGTGTGTAGCGTTGTGAGAAAAGAATTTTATCTTTTAGAGTCGCCACCTATATTATTCATTTGGAAACATAGGAAAACCATTTTGAAAAGAGATTTGAGTTCGGGGCTTAGGTTATGGAATGGGTAGGTCGAGGAGCATCCATTCCACTCAATCCGGAGATCGGTCTTGCTAAAGAAAAGAGAGGTTTTCGATCTTTGAAATATATATAATTAAAGAAAACAAATAAACCCTAATCAATTTCTTGATTAGGAATGTCGGATTGTATGCTTCGAGATCGCCTTCATCGATTGAAGGGACTCTAGACCAATCCTTTTGATGGGATTACACCACTCTAAAAGTCAATAGAGAGATTGAGAAGAAGAAGAGAAATAGAGGATTTTACCTTGGGTTTAGGGAGTAATTGATTTAGAACGTGGTTCTAAGTTGTCTTCTCGATCGAGAAGCGATTTGGGCAGAGTTTTGACTCAATATGAGAGCCAAATCTTGATGCGGACAGAGCTTCGCCTCAATCCTTGATTCGGGTTTGGATGTTTGTTGATCAACAAGGTTGATAAACAAACTTTAGGTGATTTTAGGGAGGTTTTGCGAGTGATTTGAAGGAATCTTTCGTGGAGAGAAACCAACAAATTGTGTGTGTTGTGTGGAATTCTTGACCTTTGAAACAGTGGAAGTCACCAAGTATTTATAGGGGTTTAAGAGGTAGAGGTGGAGAGGTAAAACACTCCTAGGAAGCTTCCAGAACTCAATTCTGATTGGAGAACCGGATTAGATGAGGTTTATCAAGAAAGGAGGTTGAAAGGGAGAAGGAGAGTGATTTTTGCACATCCTGTCGAGGGGATATCTCGCGCGAGACATGTATGTCTCGTGCGAGACAACTAGTCAAATGACCATTTTGTCCTCTTCAGTTGTTCCGTTAGTCAGTTAGGTCCAAAACTCACGAGGTTAGTTAGAAACTTAACGAAAACATGATGAAACTGATATGCTTTCATCAAAACACAAAAGAGAGACGAAGAGTAGTGTAATCATGAATTTATTGGTTCAGAATGGGGTGTCTATAGAGCCCCTCGGCGACAGGTCTTATGAAAGAAGAAGTGTCGTCGATAGAAAAGACATCATTCTGAACATTGGGATGGTCGTGCCGCACGACTGCCTACGTATCTCTAAGAGAGAATCAGACCAAACGTAGTTCGACTCCAAAACACTAAAAAGGCTATTTTAGGTATTTTGAAAAGCATTTTTGAAAATCGAAGAGGGATTTTTTTTGAAAAGGTAAAATCATACTGAGGACTCAAGGACTTGACCCATTTCTGATGATACCTGTTTGTTGATGAAGTTGTTGAAGTGCGCCGCCTGAGATTACTGACGTTGTCGTTGTTGCCGAGGTCGCGGACTTGATGTTTGCTGCCGTCACAGACTTTGAGGTTGTCACCGAGGTCACGGACTTGAAGTTTGCTGCCGTCACAGACTTTGAAGTTGTCGCCGAGGTCACGAACTTGAAGTTTGCTGCCGTCACAGACTTTGTTGGTGTCGCCGAGGTCACGGACTTGAAGTTTGCTGCCGTCACAGACTTTGAAGTTGTCGCCGAGGTCACGGACTTGAAGTTGCTGCCGTCACGTACTTTCACGGTGTCGCGAGGTCACGGACTTGAAGTTTGCTGCCGTCACAGACTTTGAAGTTGTCGCCGAGGTCACGGACTTGAAGTTGCTGCCGTCACTCTTTGGTGTCGCCGAGGTCACGGACTTGAAGTTTGCTGCCGTCACAGACTTTGAAGTTGTCGCCGAGGTCACGGACTTGAAGTTGCTGCCGTCACAGACTTTGCTGGTGTTGCCGAGGTCACGGACTTGAAGTTTGCTGCCGTCACAGACTTGGCTGGTGTCGCCGAGGCCACGGACTTGAAGTTTGCTGCCGTCACAGACTTTGCTGGTGTCGCCGAGGTCACGGACTTGAAGTTTGCTGCCATCACAGACTTTTAAAGTTGTTGGTTGAGATGAAGGTTCTTTCGGCTCCTGTAATGCAAGGATATATGCATGCGGATCTCGGATAGACCCGAAAGATTCTTACCTTTTTGTACCTGTCAGCACATAAAGATTCCAAGTAGATTTTCCAGATTTTAGTTGTTTAACTAGACTTACATGGTGGTGCTCACGTCTGTTCGTGTAAATGGTCGGACGGTCATTTTGGTGGTGTGTTTATGTATGAGTATATGGTGTATGAAAATGTAGGGACATTTGTATGGATTTATATTTGAGAGAGGTGAACTGTATGAGTAAACTTGTGTTTGACAAGTTGGGACCAAATCAGGTTTATGCAGAATTTGTTGCTAGTCAGCAGGGCTGAATTTCAATGAGTAACCTTGTGTGAACACATCTAGGCCTGTTGCGAATCTTCATTCTTACTTCTCCTTTGATTCGTGTCTCTAGGAGGCAAACGACTACAAATCTGTCGACTGTTGTAATGGCTTTATGTCCAAGGCTCTTTGCTGTCTCAAGCCCCAAGTTGCTTGCAAGTGGTAGATGACTTTGTGAACATGCTTGTGAGTCTGCTCTCTTGATTTGAAGATGATCGAAGAAGGCTCTCCTTGTTGATTTGATTTGAAGAAGATCAAATGATGCTCGATGAAGAAGGTTGAAGAATACTCTCCCTTTGTCCTTGATATGATTTTTTTTCTTAGTGACGCACCCTGGTTTTTGCCTAGACCGCCCTTTCGGGTTTTCAATCTAGCGGGCATCTCTTTTGCGTCTTTTTATTTTCATTTGTGCTCTAACTTTTTCCTAGGCCGCTCTTTATGAGTTTTCAACCTAGCGAGCCATTTTTTGAAAAGTATGTGTACTCGAAGAGAACTCAGAGGAGAGAATCTTATTGAGGAGAGAGAAATGAGATCTCAAATTAGTTTAGGAGAGACGGACTCTATTCATTGGAAGGTGATCCAAGCATTGATTCTTTGGAGAAGTGTATTCTCTAATGATGAGAGGGAGAAGCAGAGAGGAAAGCCCCTAATGCAGATTTGATTATTTTAAAGAGTTGAAGTAGAAATTGACTGGGGGAGGAAAGGTTAGAAAGCCCCAGTTTTGATGCTTGGATTTCAAGAGTGTGTATGAGAATGGCTACCAGGAAGCCCCTAGACTCAACAAGAAACGTTACTTGGCTCAAAGATCTAGAAAAGTTATTCTACCTTTTAATGGACCGTGCATCATCTAGAAGTTTCTAAATAAGATTGAGAAGGAAGCCAATCATTAGTATGACTTAAGGGTAAACATTTTTTTGATACTGAAAGTCTTCTTCACTTGATGTAGGAGGATATTGAGTAATCTTCATTTCTTTTGTTGGTATCTCTTGACTCCTCTTCTTTGTGGGAGAGTCCTTCTTGCCTTTGTTGAAATTCCATCCTTGTTGTGGGGCGATGAAGGCTTGAGAGTTTTTTTTTTCTCATTTTTTTTTCTTTTGATGCTCTATTTTCGCCTAGGACGATTTGAGGAGTTTCGACCTAGCGAGCTTTTTATTTATTTTTGTACTCTCAAAGCCTTGAGTTGAGTAGCCCCACTCTTCTTGGGATGAATGTTGACAGCAGCGCCTTTGGCTTTCTTCGTTTGTTGACCTTGACTTTCAGTAGGGGTAATGTTTAGCCCTTAAGCCTCCTAAGGATAACTTTCTTCTTAAACTCGCTTAGAAGTCTCTATTTTTTTTTTTTTTTGTGATGATTTAGGGAATGGATGGTCCATTATTTTGAATGAATTAAATGATATTCATGAGGTAGAACAACCTTAGGGAAAGTGTTTAGGAAAAGAAATTACTTTAATTTATTGAGAAATTTAAGAACAGACTCGATAGTTTAGAAGACACAAACTAGAGGAGGTGAGGAGGACTAGAAAGACAGAACGAATCTTCGAGTTCATACTTGGAAATTTAAAACCTAATCTACTTCTATCAAAGGAGAAAGGGAGAGGATAGTGGTAGCCCCAAAGTGGTAAGTGCAATTTTTTCTTCTTGGAGCTTCATCTTCTTCATGGAGTACGAGGGAGAGGATTGGTGATGACGTTGGGACGTTCTAGATCTCCATTTTCAAAGAGGTCTTGGATGATGTCCTTCAAGTGGTGGCAAGAGTTGGTGTCGTGGCCGGTGAAGTTGTGGTACTTGCAGAATAAGTGATGAGCATGGTTCGGACCCATATCCTTAGGAGGACCACCTTCCCTTGGTTTGATCATTTCATTCTGGACGAGCACATCGAAGAGTTCTTCTTGAGTGATTCCTTCAATTTTTTCGTAGTTCCTCTTTTTCTTTTCAGGAGGAGGAACAGCAGAATACTTTCCGGTGTTGGAGCGGTTGACTGCAATGGCATTGACTGAAGCATCCTTACTTGTAGCGGGTTTGTTGTAGCGGAAAGTACTTTCCTTCTTTTTGCTTTTTAGGAAGTCGTCAACCCTAATTCCGGACTCGAGGAGTTCATTGAAACTAGGAAAGTAATTACCGGCGAGCTTCTCTTGAAATTCATCACGGAGGCATTGGAGGAAGATGTGGATTTGCTCTTTGAGAGTAGGCCTTTCGACGATTTCAGTGAGTTTGAGTCTCCGTCTTCTAGCAAATTCAGCAAAGGACTCATTGGCATGTTGTTTGGTTTGTTCAAGATCCCTCCTAGTAGGGCGGTAAGTGGAGTTGTCTTCAAACTGCCTTTGGAAGACCAAACATGCGGACGACCAATCAAGCCTTGTAGTCGTAGGAAGAGACATGTACCAATCCCTTGCAGCACCTTCTAAAGTTTGAGGAAAGCATTGGGCCAAGATGGTGTTATCAACACCCATTGGAAGCATAGTCCAAGTGTAGGTCTCAACATGAGATCGAGGACAGGTAGTACCATTGAACTTGGCGATATCGGGTGTCTTGTACTTGCGAGGAAACTTGGTGATGGATTGTTGAAGAGCATCGGGATCAAATGGAACGAATGACCCTTTGGAAGTGTCAAGAGTCGCAAGCTTCTTTTCGAGGTAGATCTTAGTAACATGGTCACCAAGTTTAGTAGTTTCACCACTGCCTTCTTTCTTGGTTTTAGCACCCTTGGAGGTATGTTCCTCATCATCGGAGGAGGATGAGGAAGAGGAGGAATCGGATTCTTCCTTTTTCTTGCTTGACTTCTTGGTTTTTCTATTCACTTTGGTGTAGGATTCCTCTTCGTCGGAGGAGGATTCCACTTTCTGCTTTTGTTTTCTGCCTTTCTTGACTTTCAACTCGTGGAGTTCTTTCATGAGGGCAGCCATTTGGGCATTTTGCTCATCGATTTGCTTACTTTGTTCATCCATCTTAAGCAGGGCTTGGATGAGTTGGGCCTTAGCTTCGTTGATTTCGGCCTCGGTGACAGAAGGAGAAGCAGACATCGTGTCGAGCTTTCGCGGTGGACCTAGATGTGTAGCAACCGTGTTAAACCATGATCGAGTCCCAACAAGTCGGCTGAATAGGGTGTATGAAGGCTTTGAAGGTTTGAAGGTTTGAAGGTTTTGGCCAAAACACGAAAAGACCGAACACTTATCTCGTACGAGACAAGTAGTCTCGCGCGAGACTTCGCCACGGAAAGTCACAATTTTCTGATTTTAATCCTAATTTTGGTCGGACGGAAGATCCGTTTTGGGGGTTTCTAACGTTCAGAATCCAAACCTAAGGACCTAGGGGTCGGAGTAATCTCAAGTAACATCAAGTTTTGTGCAATAATTTTGGTGAGAAATTTTTCTCTTTTTAGGGGCAAATCCGAAGGGACAACCGTAGGGACATTTCCGAAGGGACAATTCCGAAGCGACAATTTTTTTTTTTGATTTCTTTTCCATGGATTGTTGCACAAAACAAGATCTTGACAAGGGATTACAAAGACTCCAAGATCAAACCGACCGGTCAAGGAGTGTCTTAAAAAGTCAATCTACATGATTATGTGGCGATGCAGGGCTGGAAGGCTAGGCTCCCCGCGATATGACAATCTAGGTGGATTGAATACGCGGAGTGGGATGGTCCAACTTCGGAGAGACCGGCGACTAGGTGGTTACCGTCATCCGTCCTTAGTGTGGGTCCCGAGTTTATAGAGGGTATGTAGTGCAATGACAGTTATAGTATGAGTGCGCGTGTGTGAGAGTCAATCTAGGTGATAGAATAAAATAGAAAGTTTTATTTTTTGAAAACTAAAGGAAAACAGATAGTGGCCGCACCAAGTGGTTGCCTACGTTTCTCCCAAATTAGGAAGACTCAGGCCGTCGTAGTTCCACATAAAGGAGAGAGAGAAATAAATAATTTAAATTACAACTCCCGAATCCCCAATGGACCGGACTTTAATTAAATAAAACCCAATCGCACGCAGTTTATAAATAATAATCAATTATTTAAATGAAATAAAGATTTGAGTTCTACACCTTAAGGGAGGCCTTAAGATGCGGGAACTCTGCAGATAATGAATTCTGGGATCCCCTTGCATGTTCGGCTCTCGTCTTGGACTATGAGACAAACGGGAGAAATCAGAAAACAACCAGATTGCCGAAGCAATATCTCGCGCGAGATATGATATCTCGCCGCGAGACATGCCTCATCTGAGAGCAAAAAATTCGAATTTACAAATTTTTTTTTTGAAAACTTCTCTTTTAATTTTGACGCAAGTTTAAGCCTCTTAATTTTAAGTCCCCAGCGGAGTCGCCATTGTAGCGTTGTGAGAAAAGAATTTTATCTTTTAGAGTCGCCACCTATATTATTCGTTTGGAAACATAGGAAAACCATTTTGAAAAGATATTTGAGTTCAGGGCTTAGGTTATGGAATGGGTAGGTCGAGGAGCATCCATTCCACCCAATCCGGAGATCGGTCTTGCTAAAGAAAAGAGAGGTTTTCGATCTTTGAAATATATATAATTAAAGAAAACAAATAAACCCTAATCAATTTCTTGATTAGGAATGTCGGATTGTATGCTTCGAGATCGCCTTCATCGATTGAAGGGACTCTAGACCAATCCTTTTGATGGGATTACACCACTCTAAAAGTCAATAGAGAGATTGAGAAGAAGAAGAGAAATAGAGGATTTTACCTTGAGTTTAGGGAGTAATTGATTTAGAACGTGGTTCTAAGTTGTCTTCTCGATCGAGAAGCGATTTGGGCAGAGTTTCGACTCAATATGAGAGCCAAATCTTGATGCGGACAGAGCTTCGCCTCAATCCTTGATTCGGGTTTGGATGTTTGTTGATCAACAAGGTTGATAAACAAACTTTAGGTGATTTTAGGGAGGTTTTGCGAGTGATTTGAAGGAATCTTTCGTGGAGAGAAACCAACAAATTGTGTGTGTTGTGTGGAATTCTGGACCTTTGAAACAGTGGAAGTCACCAAGTATTTATAGGGGTTTAAGAGGTAGAGGTGGAGAGGTAAAACACTCCTAGGAAGCTTCCAGAACTCAATTCTGATTGGAGAACCGGATTAGATAAGGTTTATCAAGAAAGGATGTTGAAACGGAGAAGGAGAGTGATTTCTGCACATCCTGTCGAGGAGATATCTCGCGCGAGACATGTATGTCTCGTGCGAGACAACTAGTCAAATGACCATTTTGTCCTCTTCAGTTGTTCCGTTAGTCAGTTAGGTCCAAAACTCACGAGGTTAGTTAGAAACTTAACGAAAACATGACGAAACTGATATGCTTTCATCAAAACACAAAAGAGAGACGAAGAGTAGTGTAATCATGAATTTATTGGTTCAGAATGGGGTGTCTACAGGGTGCCAACCACCCCCAAAGTTAGCGGAAAAGCACTATTTGTTGGTGTAATACCCTAGGCATTTAGTTATGTTTGACTTATAACTTAAACCGCTATGTAATCGTCTTTATCATTTATTATAGAGAAAGTTTATTTGGTTCATTATATGTTTACATGTTTATTATATTGAACTGCGTCCCTAGTTATTATGAATAACTAGTATAAGTTAGAAATGGATAACCATGGAGATGATTATATGTATGTGATGCACATTACACTTACGAGTACTTGCTAGAGAACAAGTACTGGACATGACCTACCGATGAGATTTATGACATGGTCTATAGTCATATATGTCATGGTTAAATCTCATGATAGTCGTGTCATTGAATCTTTTGAACCTGAGATTATCATCGTCTTCCACATGATGAACATCGTGTTTGATATAGTCTAACACTATCGTTAATGGGATAGCAATAAGGGCTATGTTGGCACGATTTGATTCTTGTAGGGAAGAATGATAAGTCAAGATGGGATTTGTCCCTCTCGTTGAGAGAGATGTTTGCTTGGGCCCCTCGATGAATGATGTTGATGAAATGTGAGGCCACACTCAAGTGATTTGATAGAGATCAAATGCATTTGGATTATCAACATATTCGGAATCGAGAAAGCATTGAACGATATGAGTTGACATGGACCATGACTCATGTTCAATTTGACATCATGGACAAAGGAATTGTTACGAATCAAGCTTTGATATTATATTTAATTGGGTGGACATAATGACTTGCTAGAAGTCACTTATGTCTTATGAGGTTGATGTTTCAACTCACTACCAACATAAAATATAATTCCTAAAGGGTCACACACAAAAGAACGGATTAAAAATGGCTAAATTGTGGAATTCTGGGATCAAGAAACGACTCGTCCCCTATGAGACGATTCGTGCCCTAGGGGATGACTCGTTCCCCGTGTTGTCCCAACTATTCCCCAAGCAGGGACGACTGAATCAGGATGCTTGCCATGAGGGACGACTCGTGCCCTATGGGACGACTCGTGCCCTATGGGCTCTAATCTAAAAGACCCCGTCTAAGGGCGCCTAGGCCCCGCCTAGGCGCTAGGCCCCTCTCCAACGCCTAGTTCTAAGCCCCGCCTAGGTCCTGACTAATCCCGACTAATCCCGATTAGTCCCCGACTAGTCCCCGCCTAGGCGCTAGGCCCGGCTCCGCCGCCTAGCATCCGCCTAGCGCTTTTTAGAACCTTGCCTATGGGACGACTCGTGCCCTGTGGGACGACTCGTCCTGGCGGCGCTGGAAACCCATTTTTGCAAGGAAAAAGGACTCTTCTCCCTAAGTGTTAGGGATTTATAACAAGTATAAATAGAATCCTTTTATCCCAGCAAAATGTGACGAAAATTAGAGTTTTAGAAACACTAATTGGTTGATTTTGATTACGAATCAAAGATCAAACTCCATAGATTCATTCTACCAACAACCATTGATTGTTGAATATTGATTCAACAATCGGGGATCATCTAGCAATCCAACAAGATATTGATCTTGGTCCGTTCGCGTGTGGATTACTGATAGAGGGTGATTGCGTTATCACCAAAATCTTGAAGACTTCAATCATTAATTCATCACCAAGTAAGAACAAGGAGAAGATCAAAAACTTCATCAACGGTTTTTTGAGATTCGCTTTGAAGATCCTTTGAAGATCCGTTTTCGAACAAACTTAATCGCATTCAAGGTATGTAAATCTATTTCATATGTTTCTAATTCATACTAGACAGATTCTAGGCTAGTGTTTTTGATGTTTTTATAAAGATTTCCGCTGCGTTTATAACCCTAAAACCCAATACTATTCATCTTGTCAAATCACCCCATATTTGACTGCTATAGTGGGTCCAGCTGACAGTCCAACCGCCATTCAAAGACGCCATTCACGTAAGCCTCCAGGCGGCAATCAAAGGATAGGCGGCAATATTCAGATTGCCGCCAATCCTAACCTTCTCACAGGCAAGATTCTCGCCTTTGGACTGTATAGCATTAAATTGTTGATACTTCAAGGTATGCATCTCGCTTTGCCTTACTCTCACATGCCGGCCAACGTATGTCGCCTTCCCTCATCACCCTGAGCCTACTTTAATACCCATACTAAACGTATTCGACCCATTTCTACCTGTTGGGCTTAATTTACTGTTCAGACCCAAATCCATTTTTTATAATTACATCAGTAGCCCCCAAGTTCGAGACCTGGACTATTCATGGCCAGGCGAGAAATTCCAGAGGTCGTGTCATCTCAGGGTTGAGGGGTCAGGACGGTTTGGCAGAGCCGTATTCTGTCTTGGCATTCCTGTATCCCAATAAATGGTCCTTATTAAAAGGGGGGAATTTAAAAATTTCGAACATCATTTATGGTTTTTAGAATACTCCCCAGCACCCCTTCATCTCCTCTAGGCTAAGGTCAGCCCCCAACCTCTCATTTTCACACTTTCAGTCACTCAGGCTTCCCAAACACTTTCTGGCTCTCCGGCAAACTGACTCTGAAGAAAACCATTCCCCACCGTAATTTCACCTCCTCTTACCGTCTATTTTCACCATTTATTTGCTCTTTTTATTATTACGATTACGAATCTTCAATTTGGGCTTCCCATGTGTATTTCTGAAGATTTTCGTCTTCACCTTGAAGTTTCCGGCCATTTTCGGCCAAACTTTCCGTCTTCATCGTTTTCCGTCAATTTCCTAGGTAAACCTTTGATTTCTTGCATTTTCTTTACTATTTGTCTTTAACTGAACTTTTCTATCTCGCCTAATGGCCAGAACAAAATCGTGTAGTAGGACCATTAGATTTGGGCAAAGATTGAAAATTGGGGGTACTACAGGACTGACATGGGTGTATGGGCAAGAATTCTGCGAGAAGACCTTAACTCCATGCTTGTGCGACATGACGCTGATGTTGCAGTCTTAGACGCCTTAGAGATTAGAGGTCCTCCTTTTTTACATAAATCCATGCCCATGAAAACCTTCTATAATACCTGGGAATTATGCTCGCACATTTGCGACTTTTATCATTTCCGCTTTGATTCTGATTTTTCTGACACTGACTATCCCGCAGCCCCCAATTTACGTAGTCGTCGCTTCTATAAACAGGTTCTCTCCAGCTCCAGTGATCGGAGCGACATGTCTTCCACCAATTCTACTTCCAGCCACGATGTTTTGGATACTCTAGCCGCAGAGACATCATCCCGCAATCAGGTTCCATCTGACCATCTCCTCCTTACCAATGTCGCTGAAGCCAGTACTTCTTCTTCTGATTTCCAAACCCCTCTACACGTTAAGTATGGGATAAATCATCACACTTACCACATTGAGCTCTATACTGGCGACATGAATCTAGCCGTCATGTGACAACGAACCGATGGGGTTGTCGCATATGTCTCCCAACTAGAAGTTGGACTTAGGTTTCCTTTAAATCTCTTTATCTGTGCCTTCCTGCATAAAGCCCAAGTCGCCATCGTAGACCTCCATCCCAATGCTTTTCGCATTTTAACTAGTTACATAGTTATCTGTAAGGCCCTTCGAAATGAACCTATGATTTCTCTTTTTGTTCATCTATTTGAGGGTTACACCGCTGTCTCCCAGCGAGATGGTAGTGTCGAGAAATGCCTCTCTATTAAGTATAGAAAACCCAAAATCCTTACTCCCCTTCCCGATAAAGTTCACCATTGGCAGTCTAAGCCGCTTTTCATTACTTCCCGCGTTGGGTGGACACACTCAGGCGACTTGAGGGAAATCATTCCCAAAGTCGAGACCAAAAAAGCTCTAGTTTCTGGCGATACTCGCCTCAAAGATCGCATTCTACAAGTTCTTGCCAATGCCTCTGACATTGGCCTAGTCTTATTCTCATGGAGAGAGATCCTTTCTAGCCCTTCCCTTCTGTGAGAATTTGGATTTCCTGATTTCACCTGCCCTATTGATGAATATCGCATAACGATTGTTCATACTGCTCCTTACCCTAGATGGGAACTTCATTCAAAAAATTTCTTTGCATCTGAGTGCGAGCCTTGCCAGCGGGAAGGTCGTTGTTGCAATGCCATGTTTGACGTACACAGTATGCCTTTCTCGCCTCAGACTTTACTTTATTACTTTTACTTCTTTCTTTGGAATAACCTTTCTTTCTTTTTCTTTTCGCGGAATTCAGGTCAATGTCGCTCTCCCAACGATGAGATGCTTTCTCGAATGTTGATGGCCGCCACAAACTGCTTGCCGAAGCCCACCAAGCCACTCTTTCCCAGAATGCTAAAAAAGAGATTTCGATTTCTCTGCATGGCGATGATGTTGAGGCCATTGCTAGAGAGAAAGTACTTGCCACTGCGAAAAAAGCCACTGGGAAAGCTGTTGATGAGCCTTCCTGCAAGCGTAGGAAATCCAAAACCCCGAAGCGAGAATCTGGTCTTAACTTGGTGGATGAGAAAGAGGATGTTGAAATACTTCAAGGACAGGAGCAAGAGCCCCCAACAACGTTTGTTGCTCCAACCACTGAGATATCTGAGCCTCAGCAAAGTCCCAATTCTCGCCCCCACAAACGATCCTGCCCCATTGAAGACGCTACTTCTGAACAAACCGAAGGGCAAGTTTCCGCTGACACTGAACCTTTCGAACCCAATGTCGCAAGCTGGCTAAAGGCGGGCTTTCAAATGCCCTCAGATGAAGCCAGCCTCCTCGAGCTTAGCCGCGAGATTGGCGACGTTCCCGATCTTCCCAACCTGGATCTCCGCTCTGCCAACCAAGACTACAACATGATTGGGGGCGGCATCATCCAACGCTCTTGTGTGCCACAGCGGGTTAGAGAGTATGAATACATGAATAAGGATTATGCCACGAACGATGACGGCCTTTATCTCAGCGGCGTAAGTTATTCTCTTGCCGCCACTATCTTTATTTTGCTTCTCGCTTTTCCTAATTAAACTTTATGCTATTTCAACAGATTTCAAGTATTCTTTATGGCCTAAGAAACAGATGCTGCCATGTGACCACTGAATGGGAAAACTGCGAGAAGGCCCTTAAGAGGGCTCACACTGAGAAGGAGAGGTACAAGAAAAAATTCCAGGATTGGGAACAAGATGTAGCTGCTCTTCAACCAGAAAAGACCAAATTTGAACAGACTGAAAAGGAGCTCCGAGGCGAGATGGAGGCTCAAAACTAAAACTGGAGGAACAAAACAAACTTTTGGTCACTGAACTTGAAGCGATAAAAGAGAGCGAACTCAAAAGTCAAGCCCTAATTGCCCAACTCAAAGATGATATTATTGCCGCCAAGGCCAAAGCCGAAATAGAATCCATGGAATTGTATGACAAAGCCCTTATTCATTGCATGCGAGCAGCTGCATCCAGCTCGGGTTACATACCAGCCATTACTTATGATCTTCTAGCCAAGTGGGGGTCTAAATCGATTTATAGCGACTTTTGCCGCTTGGGGCACAGCTTGGTGCCCTATGTGGAGGAAGAACTTGCAGAGCTTGCAGCTGAAGATCAACTTTTGGGCAAGCCGTTTTGGGAGGTTCCTGCTATGGCTGTCCCAGATGTCCTAACTCTTTGGGCCGAGCTCATCAGTGCTAAAGGCAAAGAGCTCAAGAAAGCAAAAGATGCCACTCAAGCTGCCCTAGATTCCCAGGCCACCCCAAGCGACAACCAGGACGCTCCAACTTCTTAAACACTTGTTGCTACTTGAAAACAATTTTTGCTTTTTAACTTGGGTCTGTACTTAATCAATTTACAATTCCTTCTTTTACTTTTTGCTTTAACTACTTTGGTTGTCGCGGTTTGCGACTTTGACTTTTACTCTGTCACATTTTGGGAAGTCGCAGTTTGCGGCTTTAACTTTGACTTCAACTTTCTTTTATAAATGCTTCTTTCTTTAATGCTTGTTCTGGTTATATTTTAAATGTCGCGGTTTGAGACTTCACCTCTAGACTTTATCTCGAATGTCATTACTTTTCTTCCTGTAACTTGCTTTAAGTTTTACCTTTGGCATGTCGCCTACTTTTCTTTGATTTTGCTTCGATAGTTTATCAAAGATTCATTTTACATAATTTATCTATATACATACTACTCCCTTCAAAAGTGTGAGGCTTGTCTTTAGGTAGCCTTACTCCTTAGCTATGCTTCTCGCCTTACGGTTTTACTTAACTTTTTGGCGACTTGACTTAAATCGCTTTTCAAAACCGCATGCAGTAAATCGCACTGGGCCTAAACCGCGCGGCCACCCTCATTTGGCCAAAAACCTCACTGATTAAAACCGCACTTAATTAAACCTCCTTTGATGCAAACCGCATCACTTACCCAAACCGCAGCTGACGAAAACCGCATCAGCTACAAACCGCCTTTGACCCAAATTGGTGGCTTTGGTCCCTTGGGCCAAACCATTTTGTTTCAGCTTTTTTTCGGGCACCTTTAAGCCAGGTCTTTTCTGTGCCTGTTAAAAAACCAGGACTTTCTGTGCATGTCACCTTTAAGCCAGGTTTTTCTGTGCCTGGCACCTTTAAGCCAGGTCTTGCTGTGCCTGGCACCTTTAAGCCAGGTCTTTTCTGTGCCTGTTAAAAAACCAGGACTTTCTGTGCCTGGCATCTTTAAGCCAGGTCTTGCTGTGCCTGGCACCTTTAAGCCAGGTCTTTCTGTGCCTGGCACCTTTAAGCCAGGTCTTTTCTGTGCCTGGCATCTTTAAGCCAGGTCTTTTGTTGGGTATGCATTATTTAACCCTCCTAGATTAGCTTAAGATTTGATTGATACCATAACCTTCTCTCTATTTTAAGGACTTTAGGCCCATATGTAATGAAGCTTAGACTTCAATTTTTTAGCTAAGTCCATTTTATAGAATAAGTTAAAATTAGGCTTGAAGACTGGCACAAGAATCATTGGATATGAGGTTGCAGCTCAAGAGGTTCAGACCACTTCATCAAACCGCACGAAGCAAACCTCTCCTAGCAACTGCTTTGTAAAATCCCTTGTCTGAAACCGCCCATTAAACAGCTGCATCACAACCACATTTGTGAATCGCACTCGTGCTGTTACAATACATCAACCGCGCTTTGTATCCTCCCCTGGTGTAACCTCACCTAGCCAAACCGCATGCACATCAGAACTGCATCCAATGATTGAAGACTTGAAGTGAACCACATTTGACCGTTGGAATCCACGTCAGCAATGACAAAAGTCAACCACCAAATTTTGTCACGTGATTCAATGTCAAAGAAGATCTTAAAGGATCTTGAAAAAGTGACAGGTGTCCTAACTACCTTATTTGCAGCTGGAGCCTGATCAGCTTTATCTGCAACTGCTGTACCTAAGGACAAAAGTGGTTACTGTGGACCAATGGGAAAGCATCAGTACAGTCCTTGCAACAGCTGTATCCAACGGCTATATCCTTGATGCTTGGGCATACATACCCCCAATCTTCACCATTTGAAGATTGCTTGAAAAAAATTAAAAGTGTTGTGTTCATAGAAGCTGAAGCTCTGCCTAGAAAATTCTAACCCCTTTGAATCTTCATCTTCTACTTCAAAAAATATATCCTAGCCCAGAAATCAAGCCTTAACACCATCAAGAATCATCATGCTCTCCATCTCATAGATTTAAAGAGTCTTGATCTTGCATTCACACACACACCTCACTTGTTTAATCACATAGATTAATCATTTGAGATACACTGGTTATAGTCTAGGATTTGATCTTCATAGAATAGATATTAGATCTGAGTTTGAATACTTTGCAACTTGTAATCTCTCTCATACTCAATATAAAATCTAACTCTTAGAAAATCGAAGACTAGCCATCTTGGTAGTGGACGTAGATCGTTTATCGATTGAACCACTCCAAATCGTGTGTTCTTATATTTCTGCATTTATTATTTCTTGTGCTTACTAATTATTTATCTCTATCTTTGTTTGATCTTATTTATAGTTATCCATTATTAAGAATTGTGTTTGCAGTTAACTATTGTCATAACCTCACTTTTCAGTTTTAAGAACCGCACTGCAAAACCGCTCCTCTAAAACCGCTTTATAACTTTAATATTCCGCTTTGCATTTTACAACTCAACTTGCAGTCTCTTATCAACTGCAAGCGGTTTTGTAAGCCTAGAGGTTCAGTTTTCAAAAGAGGGTGAAAATTTTGTAACAGCTATTCACCCCCCCTCTAGCTGTTTTTCACCCTTGTTGCCACCTTTGGGACCAACATCTTTCATGTCTGTTAAAAATCCAGGACTTGATGTGCCTGACACCTTTAAGCCAGGTCTTTCTGTGCCTGGCACCTTTAAGCCAGGTCTTTTCTGGGCGGCAACCTTTGTCGCCTCCACTCTTTAAGCTTTACTGGGCGGCAATCTTCACTTGCCTCCATCTTCAAGCTTTCCCTCCTTCAGCGGCAACCTTTATGGCTGCCATCTTCAAGCTTTATCTTCTTCAGCGACACCCTTCATGGCCTTTATCATCAAGCTTTCCCTCCTTCAGCGGCAACCTTCATGGCCGCCATCTTCAAGCTTTATCTTCTTCAACGGCAACCTTTCTGGCCGCTATCTTCAAGCTTTCCCTTCTTCAGCGGCAACCTTTGTGGCCTCCATCTTCAAGCTTTACTTCTTCAGCGACAACCTTCATGGCCGCCATCTTCAAGCTTTCCCTCCTTCAGCGGGAACCTTCATGGCCGCCATCTTCAAGCTTTATCTTCTTCAGTGTCAACCTTCATGGAGAGACAATATTTCCTTGCCTTTATCTCCTTCCCTTAAGTTCATACTTGATGCCTTCTCGCGCTCGACTTGTGCTCCTCGTTTCATGAAACACAAAATTAACATTTGTTAGAATTGGACACTTACTCGAAAAATATCGTACAAAATTGTCGCCAAGAAATTTCCTCCATTTTTTCAATAATATGCCAAGTTACATCCAGAATATCAATATTTACATATCTTCCCCCTCCTAAATTATACGACAAACAAACTATTCAGGTTACATAATTTTTGCTATCTAGCATGGGATAGTCAAAACAATTGAGACATAAACAAAAACGACAACTTCACTGATAAAACCGCTTGAGATGATCAACATTCCATGCATTCTTCAGCTCCTCGCCATCCTTCTTCGTTAGCTTATAGGTCACCTCACGAATGACTTTGGTTACTTGGAATGGGACCTCCCACTTTTCATTCAACTTTGTAAATCCCGGCTTTGGCCCAGTGGCCTCCACACTCCTGAGGACCCAATCCCCGACACTGAACGACCTCTTGTTAACTCTTTTATCATGTTGCGCCTTCTTCTTCTGCTTATAATTGATCATTCTCATTCTCATTCTCGCCTGAAGCCTCTTCTCATTAGTCAAATCAAGGTCATTACAATGCCTCTGCCCATTTCTCGCCTCATCATAATAAGCCACCCTATAAGTCGGCAAGGCCATCTCGGCTGGCGCCATTGCCTCTGATCCATAAGTAAGCGCAAAGGCGGTTTCTCCAGTTGAGCCCTTCACAGTTGTTCTGACGTACCATAAAGCCATTGGCAATTCCTCCAACCAAGCTCCACCCCTTCCTTCCAAATTCTTGCACAGGGCGACAATGATTTGTTTGTTTGCCGCCTCAGCCTGCCCGTTACATTGCGGCCTATATACTGCCGACATCCAATGCTTCACACTCAATCTCGCACATTCTGCAGAAAATTTCTTCCCAAACTGGGTCCCATGATCAGACACAATTGCCCTTGGCAGCCCGTATCTACACCAAATGTTCTCCTCAACAAATTTTATCACATTATCCTCACTGATTGTCGCCAGTGCTTTCGCCTCTGTCCACTTAGTAAAATAGTCCACCGCGACAACCACGTCCTGGCATCCACCCTTGGCTTTCGGAAAAGGCCCTATAAAATTAATCCCCCACATATCAAAAGGTCATGTCGCTACAATTAGGGTCTGCTTAGTTGTCGGCTGTCAGGGAATGTTGTCGTGCCTCTGGCACTTCTCGCACTTCTTAACATAATTTTCCGCATCCTTCCTCAAGCTTGGCCAATAATACCCATGAAACAAAACTTTATCAGCCAATGTTCTCGCTCCAGGATGTCCTCCACATACTCCTTCGTGAATCTCGAACAAAACTTTCTGCACCATGCTTGGCTCTACACATCTCATCAGCGGCTTCGAAAAAGATTTTCTATAAAAAATGCCGTCTTGGACTGTGAATCTCGGCGAGGTCACCTTTATAAGTTTGGCCTTTTCCTCATCAGGCGGCAATTCTCCCTTTTCCAAAAATTCTTTCATTTCAATCACCCAATTCTTTTCCTCCTCATCAATCTCAATGATTATCAGCCTGTTGATTGTCGGCATGTCAACGTACTCCACCATAGGCTCACTAACCGAATCATGTATGTCGCCTCCTGCCGACCTGCTCAAAGAATGTGCCCGCGAATTCTCAGCTATATCAATCTGAATCAGGTCCCAAAATTCAAAATTGTTCAAAATGTTTCTTGCCAAATTACAATACTTCACCAAAATTGGATGCAACACTCCGTACTCTCCTTTCACTTGGTTCACAATCAGCTGGGAATCTGAATGAATAACAATCTTTGTCAGTCCAATATCTCTCGCCAGCTCAATCCCCGCAATCAATGCCTCATATTCCGCCTGGTTGTTGGAAACCGCAAATTTGAACCTTAACGCCTTCTCATACTTTAGCTCTTCTTCAGGAGAGTCCAGGGTGATTCCCTCAACACCTATGTCTTTGGCTGACGAACCATCGACATGCAAAATCCTACAATCTGGTGGCCTCTCCTTTTACTCAATCAGACTAGGCACAACTTTCTTTGCAGCCCTCTTCTTAACTCCCTCCTCAACCAACTTTGCCTGCGACTTTGTTGTTGTGGGTAAAATTCAGGATTGCTATATCTTGAGTTATTCCCAGCATGTCAACATCTTCACAGTCATAGACAAGGTAAATAATTATTTACTTAATTAATTCATTATTTATTTATGTTATATTTAATTACAGGGATAAATAGAACGTGGGAAAAAACATGATCAGTAGACTCCTTTCAACGGTATGCAAGACCAAGTCAAGTTGAAGATGACAGGCCAAGATTATAGGGGAGTTTGTTGGAATTTTATTTTTCTGTTATTTTCTTTTCTATTTATAAGCTCATGGATGGAACATGAATACACAACACAGAGACACACGCGTTATACTCACACAGCTCACAAAATCTTTGTAATCCGCCATAGCTTCATTTCTTGTAATTCAAAGATATTAATACAATTGTTTGGGAAGGTAGGTGCTCATAATCACCTCCCGAGGTTTTGTGCCGGCGAGATAGTTATCTCAAGGGTTTTCTTCGTTACATGATCGAGCCATCCTAGTTTTATTGTTACACCAATTTTATTCCATTGCATCCTTCATAGCTTAACTTCAAATTCTTTCATTGTTGACTGTTTTTTGCCAAAACAGTTTGGCGCCCACCGAGGGGCCATTGGTTTTTTAATTGGTTCAAAATTCTTACGTTTCTACTATGTCTACCCAGCCTATGACTTCCGCCGTCACCAAAACTATTCCTAGCAGTGTGAATCCTCAAACCGATAGCAGGACGACAACCGGAGGCCAAGAAACATTGCCTCCTCCTCCTCCTGTAAATTCTGGCAAGAAGCAGATGTCGCCATCTCCTGATCTTGAGATCAAGAGCATGCTGATGCAGATGAAGAATCAACTGGATCGCCAACAGAATAGCACCTCCTTGATAGCCAAAAGCTTGATAAAGGTGCAAAAAGATCAGGAGTTGCTCTCCAAAAGAATGGATGCTATCTCTCCTTATCGTCCTAGGGCCCTTGATTTCAACATTGGGGACAGCTCTCAAACTTTCAACGAATTCCTTCCATTGGCTTCATCTGTGAGGATGTCGACATCTTTTCCTCCCATTACGACTTCTGTGGCGATGTCGACACCCTTAGCTACCAGTGCCTACAGGATGACTTTTCCAGAAGGACCCATCTTCACTAATAGCACCGTTCTGACATCCTCTGCAGATAATGCTAATCCTTTCATTAATTTCAATACTAGTTCTGCTTTAGATAATACTGCTCGTACCACAAACCTTTTTGCAGGAACCTACATTGAAAATCTGCTTCACGAATTGAGAGATATGATCATGAATGTACCAGGTGTCACTCCGCCTATCTAACAAGTCTCCCCAACATGTTACAATCAGTCTCGCTTTACTCCAGCAATTGCACATGTCGACATCCCGAAAGGATTCAGCGTTCCTGCCATGAAGCTGTATGATGGAAGTTCTGATCCTGAGGAGCATGTTGCCCACTACCAAGAAAAAATGGAGATCGTTCGCATCCCCCTCCAGTTTCGTGAGGCTTATTTTTGTCGAGGATTCGGTTCGACGTTGGTAGGACCGGCATTGAAGTGGCTGATCCGTCAACCTCCTGGTTCTATTGGCTCCTTTGCTCAGCTTGTCAACCTGTTCAATAACCAATTTTCTTGGAGCCGGCAATTTAAGAAGCTCACCAGTGATCTTTACCATATCACTCAGCAACCCACTGAAACCTTAAAAGACTTTGTTAACAGGTTTAATAAAGAAGTCTTGGAGATCCCCAACTTGGACATGGCAACAGCTGCAGAAGCTTTCAAAATGGGCTTGAAGAAGGATTCCCCTTACTATGAAGATTTGGTGATGAACCCATGCAAGAAGATGGAGGATATCCGAAATCGAGCTCTAAGATTTATCAGACTAGAAGAGGACAAGGCGCAACAATCCAAGAATCCTGACAAGGCTCCATCATATGACCATCCTGACAGGAAGATAGAGTCGTCTCACCAAAGACAGAGCAGATCCAGACCCTATCAGAGAAATGACCATAACAAAGTCAATTATGTGGAAGATGATGGAGTGATGATGATTTTGAATCTACTAAAATTTCTGATTATTGTTTCTCTGTTGATGTTTCAGGTATCCTGTGTGCAATGAGCAATTTTGGAGATAAAGCAAGATGGCCTCGAAAGACTTACAATTCATCCGGCTGGAAGGATAAATCCAAGTGGTGTGCCTATCATGAAGATTTTGGACATCTTACGGAAGATTGCATCGCCTTGAGGAGAGAGATTAGTTACATGTTATCTAAGGGACATCTTAAAGAGCTCCTTAGGAACCGCAAAACCAAGACGGAGAACAAAGAGCCTGTTGCAACCAGACCACCATCTCCTCCACCGGTAACAAAGGTAATCAATGTTATTAGTGGTGGTTCTGATATTTGTGGTACTTCTTATTCTGCAGCTAAGAGATTCGCCAAGCAAGCTAAGGATGAGAAACCCGAGAGATCCTCCAAGATGTCGCAGCTCACATCCCAAGATGTCATCTCCTTCGAAGAAAGTGACAGGGACAACGTTATGGATCCACATCATGACGCCTTGGTCATTGCACTCCAGATAGCCAACTGCAAGGTCAGACGTATCCTAGTAGATGGGGGCAGCTCTGTGAATCTCATTATGCTGGATGCTCTGAAGGAAATGAAGATCCCTGAAGACAGCATTGTAAAAAGAACCTCGGTGCTCGTGGGTTTCAGTGGAGAAACCAAAAGTACAGTGGGTGAGATTACACTTCCAGTTTACGTTGAAGGTATCAATTCCATGGAGAGATTCTGCGTGATTGATAGTGCAACGTGTTACAATGTGATTCTGGGAAGACCTTGGATCCATGGAATGAAGGTTGTGCCATCCACCTATCACCAATGTGTCAAGATGCCGACACCTTGGGGAGTTGTCAAGGTTTACAGTGATCAACAGTCAGCTAAAGAATGTTATATGACTTCCATGAAGGCGTCAACAACTCCTAAGATGGCATAGCAATTACAGAGAAAGGCCCGTGAGGTTCTGGAGGCGAAGGAGCATGACTTGAAAGAGATACTTTTAGACACCTCAAACCCAGATCTCAAGGTGCTGGTTGGTCAAGATGTTCCGGCAGAAATCGAAAAAGACCTTATCAACCTCTTGAAAAGCAGGATAAGAAGCTTCGCCTGGAAGCATGAGGATATGACAGGCATCAGTAAAGATGTCATCACCCATAAACTCAACATCGATCCATCCTTCAGACCGATCCACCAAAAGAGAAGGAAGTTCGCACAAGAGAGGAACATAATCATCCAGGAAGAAGTGGACAGATTACTCGAAGCTAAGATGATCAGAGAGGTCGAATACCCAAGATGGTTAGCAAATGTAGTGGTAGTATAAAAGAAGAACCGAAAATGGAGGGTTTGTGTCGATTTCGCAGACTTAAACAAAGCTTGTCCCAAAGATCCATTTCCCTTGCCACACATTGATACTTTGGTAGATACTACTTCTGGACATGAAGTGTTGACTTTCTTGGATGCATCTTCAGGATTCCAGAAAATCCAGATGGAGCCATCCGATCAAGAGGACACCGCCTTCATCACCCCAACAGGTATTTATTGTTACATTGCAATGCCTTTTAGACTAAGAAATGCAGGTGCTACATACCAGAGGCTAGTCAACATGATGTTCAAAAAACAGATTGGGGACACGATGGAGGTATACATTAATGATATGGTGATAAAGTCAAAGAAAGCTGAAGTTCATGTTCGGGATCTTACTCAAGCATTTGACATCCTGGACAAGTTCAACATGAAGCTAAACCCAGCAAAGTGCAACTTTGGCATGAAGTCCGAAAAATTCTTGGGCTACATGGTGACACAAAGAGGGATAGAGGCAAGCCCGGAGCAGATAAGAGCCATCATCAATCTAATGTCGCCCAAATCCATAAAAGATGTTCAAAGATTGACAGGGAAAGTGGCAGCATTGAATCGATTCATCTCAAAATCCTCAGACAGATGCAAGCCGTTCTACGACATCTTGAAGAAAAATTCCAGATTCGAGTGGACTGAAAAGCATGAACAAGCCTTTCAAGATTTAAAGTTGTACCTGTCAACACCTCCCCTACTCTCAAAGCCTCAGGAAGGTGAGCCATTATGTGTTTACTTAGCTGTCTCCGAGACCGCAGTTAGTGCCGTTCTGGTTCGTGATTAAGATGGCATCCAGCAGCCAATATACTATGTAAGTAAAACATTGCTCGATGCGGAAACCAGGTATTCACACTTGAAAAGTTAATATTAGCTTTAATTTTTGCTTCAATTAAGTTAAGGCATTATTTTGAAACACGTATCATTGTCATTCGTACTAACTATCCAATAAAAAGTGTAATGAGAAAACCAGAAATGTCAGGAAGGATGGCCAAATGGTCTGTTCAACTAAGCACTTATGACATCAAGTATGAACCTAGAACAGCAATAAAATCACAAGCACTTGCAGACTTTGTGGCAGACTTTAGTCCAAGCATGCAACCAGAAGTAGAACTTGAAGTCCAACAACTCCAAGATGGGGAGATCCTGAGGAAGTGGACTCTATTCACAGATGGTGCTTCTAATATGAGGGGCACAGGGCTAGGTGTTGTCCTAAAGTCACCATAAGGGGACATCATACCCCAGGCCATTAGTTGTGATTTTAAAGCCACCAATAATGAAGCAGAGTACGAAGCCTTAATCGTGGGCCTAACCGTGGCTCTAGACATGAACATTAAAGCAATACAGGTATATAGTGATTCATTATTACTTGTAAATCATTTTAACAGTTCCTATGCAGCAAAAAAATGCCAAGATGACAGCTTATTTGGGCATCGTAAAAATTTTAGCAAGCAAATTTCAAATATTTTCTTTTGAACAAATACCCCGAGAGGAGAACTCTCAAGCAGATGCATTGGCCAATCTTGGATCAGCTTTCAAGATCTTATCTCAGACCAATATACCAATCATACATGTTGACATCCCTGCTGTGGAGAGGTTAGAACTATTCTGTACGGATGATGACATCCCAGATAGTCAGATGGAGATATCTTGGACAACGCCAATAATTAAATATCTTCAAGATGGTACCATTCCTGATGAAGAAAAGAATGCTAGAGCATTCAGGGTAAGGATTTCAAGATTTGTATTAATAGATAATATGCTGTTTAGGAAATCCTTTGCAGAACCATATTTGAGATGTCTTGAAGCTGACAAAGACAATGAAGTCCTAAGAGAATTACATGAAGGATCATGTGGTAACTATTCTGGGGGCAGAAGCTTATATACGAAGGCTTTAAGAATGGGTTATTACTGGCCAACAATGCATCAAGATGCTACCATCTTTGCTAAGAAATGTGATTCCTGCCAGAGGTATAGCGACATCTTGCATCAGCCCGCAGAAGTGCTTCATCCAATCCTCTCTCCTTGGCCGTTCATGAGGTGGGGAATGGATATAGTGGGAAAATTACCTAAGGCTCCTAGAGGAAAAGTATTCTTGCTTGCAATGACCGATTATTTCTCTAAATGGGTTGAGGCTGAATCCTACATGCAAGTTCGTGATAAAGAAGTCATATCCTTCATTAAGAGAAATATATTTAGTAGGTTTGGCATCCCCTCTGAAATAATATGTGACAACGGCTCTCAGTTCATCAGCAAGAAGACGCAGGATTTCCTTGCTAGGTGGGGAGTTAAGATGGTGACATCCTTCCCTGTGCATCCTCAAGCTAATGGCCAGACAGAATCAAGTAATAAAATAATCATCAGTAACCTAAAGAAGAGGCTAGATCAAAAGAAAGGAAGATAGGCAGAGGAGCTTCCATTTGTCCTTTGGGCAGATAGAACCACACCAAAGAACGCGACAGGCCAAACCCCCTATTCCTTAGTATTTGGAGCAGAAGCAGTCATCCCGGCAGAAGTCGTCGTCCCCACTGCCAGATTCAAGATGTTGACACCCGAGCAGAATGATGCCAACCTGAGCCATGATCTGGATACCATTGACGAACTAAGGGACCTCGCCAAGATCAGGATATCAGCATATCAACAGAAGATTTCTAGATCCTACAACAAAAATGTTAGGTTACGAAAATTCCAAGTTGGTGATCTAGTCCTACGAAAGGTGTTTCAGAATACAAGAGAGCCCAATACTGGAAAGATGGCTCCCAAATGGGAAGGGCCATACCTAGTAGATGCTGAAGCAGGCAAAGGCTCCTATTGGTTGTCAACCCTTGAAGGAGCAAGGATTTCCAGAAGCTGGAACGTCATTCACCTCAAATCCTACTTTATGTAAGTCTCCGCGTTTACTTTACCATGCATATAAAATCAAGGTACGATCCTTACCATTTTCTTTTCAAATAAAAGTATTTCATTTTTCTATTTTTGTTGAGTGATTACTGACTTAAGCATCGGAGGGGTGTTAGCTAAGCTAACGCCCACCCCTAACATGTTTATGTTTTGCAAGGAAACAAGAAGCATATGAATAAAACTCGTTGGTTAACTAAGATGTTAGTATTCTTCCAAAAACATAACATCTTAAATCAGGTACGAAACTTCCTCTTACTTTTTGTTTAAAAAAGTATTTTTATAGTTCTAGCACTTTTTAACTTTCTTTTATCAAATAAAATATGACATCAGAAAAGATGTCGAAATCTTTTATTAACTTGTTATTTTGCAAGAAGTTGACATCTCAAAGCCAGAAGTCTCCAATTCATTCCAAATCCTCGTGAAAACAACCGTTTTGAGACTGGCCATCTCACCTCCGTTTAAGGTACTTAATCCCTTCAAAGGTTTAAAGAAATTACTTTCTTTCACCGCATTTGGGTTTAAACACCCCGCCTGGAGCGCACGTTGTCAACCTTAATTGAGGTGTGTGGTGGTCCCGTATGTTTAATATATACGAATTACCCATCTCCACTCAATCAATGAGTTAGACCCTATGATTTTTACAATTGGTTATGACACATACGTGTCATCTAAGAACAAACGGTTATTGGCATTTACATGTCAATCTAAGTGATTGCAAAGGATTTCTACATCCTCTCGCAAGTTGTTACCATCTACGAAGAGGTTAACATATCAACCTCCTAAAATCATTTTTCACAAAGATACTTGGGGAAAGTTTTTACCAAAATCCAAGCAAAAGTTTTCCTACAGAAAGCATAAAAGTGTTGGACCAACCCAACACTTAAAAAGCAAATTGTCTTGGCCCTCTTGGGCCGATTACAAACTAAATTGTCTTTGGGGCGCAGCCCAATTCAAACCAATGTTTTTCAAAACCAAAAAAGTTTTTCAACAAAAGAAAACATTTTCTTGTCTCCTTCATGGGGTGGCTACTGCCGCTGATATTGTTGCTCCTTCTTCAAAGATATCACCATCCTTAGCTGCTGAAGATCCTTCTCCTGCCTCCTCTCCCTTAGCATCCAAGGCCTTCAAGAGGGAACGTTGCTGCTCAATGTTCCACTTTGTATGCTTCCCAGCATGGAACTCCTCCATCATTTGAATTTTAATTTCAATCATGCTACGGGCAGCGGAGGCCATCATGTTCTTCTTAATTTCTTCAATCTCCTGCAGCTGGGTATCTTGGATGGAAGACATCCCCTTCATTAGGCTCTCTACCTCATTCTGTAGATCTTCATTTTTCTTAGCTGAAGCCTCCCTCTGTTTCTTGACCTGAATGACCTCTAGCACCAACTTCCTATTCCTTTCCTCAAGAGTGTTCATTCTTACCTTAGCAGTATCAACACCCTGCAAAAGCCAAAAATTCGATCAAGACCCTAAGATGCAAATAAAGAATATCTTTGAAATTCTATTTTTTTCAAGAAACTTACCACTACAGCCCTAGCCAGCGCTTCTTCCACATCCCCTAAGCCTATTTCATCCACAACTATCACTTCCTTCGAACTACTCTTCCTCTTCTCACCCTTGCTCCCACAGATGGTGCCTCCATCTCCTTCTTAGGTGCCACTAACTGATTGCTTGCCTGAGTTTGCCCAACAAAATCTTGAAGATCTTTAAGAGAAAAAGCAGCAGTAGACTTTGAAATTATCAAGAAAACATGCTGTCAAAAGAATGCAAAATCCAGAAACACCAAGAAAATTTGCACAAAGATTAAAAAGTCTTACCAGTAGACATTTCGGTAGATGGTGGTATTTCCTTGTCCTCAGAGATTGCTATAGCTTCAAAAGGTTGGAAAGATCGCTCCGCCTCTGAGAACTCCAATAACCTTCTCACCTTTCCAATTGTCTCGGCAGATGGAGGGAAAAGCTTAGCCCAATCAAAAGCTGCAAAAAAAGGGCAAAGAAAATTACAACAAGTAAATGCGGGAAAATTGAAGTTTGAAAGAGGGATACCTTCCCTATTCCATTCAGTCTCCAAGAAATCTCCTTCCTCCAAGGAATTCTTCTCAACAAAAAAGTATTTTGATTTCCAACCCCTATCACTCACAGTTACTTTCAAGAACAAAGGTTTCATGCCAGACCTAATCTTAAGGAGGTATCTCGTGGAACCAAAAGTTTGAAGCTCGTATACAAAGGCCAACTCCCTCAAACCTATGTCTAAACCGAATTCACGGTTCACTCGCAAAACACAAGAAAAGATCCTCCAAACCATGGGCATCACTTGGACAAAAGCAAGGTTAGTTTTTCTAAAAAAACTCATTTATCAGTGCAGGGAAGGGATAAGAGAAACCTAGAGTAAAGGGGTATTCGTAGAAGCAAACCCATTTCGGAGAAACAAAGTCAGACCTAAGGAAGACATCGAAGGGCCTAAAGACGGTAGAATCTGGAAAGTAGTGACGATCTTTGATAGATTCAATCAAGTCATTGTTGAAAACACAGATTTCCTCATCTGGTTTTGCCAACAATCCTTCACGCGAAAAACCCCCATCCTCGTTCGAACTCAGAGGATTTTTCGCGGCTTTACCTTTTTTTGATTTAACCATTTTTTGAAAAAGCAAAAGGGAGAAAAAGAGAGGGAAAGATTTTACCTTCAAGGGAGAATCACCGCCGTGAAGAAGAGGATGGATGAAAGCGATTGGAAAAAGTGGAGAAGAAAGTGAAAACCAACTCAGTTAAAAACCCTAGATCTTGGGGGTGGTTACGCTAATTAAGTGGGGATTAACTCCTCAACCGCCACGTACCTCTTCATTTAATTAACCGCAGAGCTTCTAGAAAGAAGTAGAAAAAATTGACCTTTTAAATTCATTTAAAAGACAGTTTTTTGGGGATAATTGTTGTGGGTAAAATTCAGGATTGTTATATCTTGAGTTATTCCCAGCATGTCAACATCTTCACAGTCATATACAAGGTAAATAATTATTTACTTAATTAATTCATTATTTATTTCTGTTATATTTAATTACAGGGATACATAGAACGTGGGAAAAAATATGATCAGTAGACTCCTTTCAACGGTATGCAAGACCAAGTCAAGTTGAAGATGACAGGCCGAGATTATAGCGGAGTTTGTTGGGATTTTATTTTTCTGTTATTTTCTTTTCTATTTATAAGCTCATGGCTGGAACACGAATACACAACACAGAGACACACGCATTACACTCACACAGCTCACAAAATCTTTGTAATCCGCCATAGCTTCATTTCTTGTAATTCAAAGATATTAATACAATTGTTTGGGAAGGTAGGTGCTCATAATCACCTCCCGAGGTTTTGTGCCGGCGAGATAGTTATCTCAAGGGTTTTCCTCGTTACTTGATCTAGCCATCCTAGTTTTATTGTTACACCAATTTTATTCCATTGCACCCTTCATAGCTTAACTTCAAATTCTTTCATTGTTGACTGTTTTTTGCCAAAACATTTGTAAAAGATGTCTCTACTATAAAATCAGCTAAAGCTTGCGCCTTTATCGCCCGGCGAGATTCATACCTCATATTAAACTCAGTCAACTCAATCGACCACTTCAGCAATCTTCCTGCTGTGTCAGGCTATTGCAAAATTTTCCTTAACGGGGCATCAGTCAACACCACAATCGTGTGCGCCACAAAATAAGCTCTCAATTTTCTCGCAGCAACCACTAACGCATAAGCCAACTTCTCAGCATTAAAGTATCTCGCTTCCACCTCGCTCAGCGCCTTTGAAACATAATGCACCAGCCTCTGAATGCCCCCATCCTCTCTCACCAATACGGCGGCCACCGCGTAATATGATGCCACCAAATAAACATACAATTCTTCTGCCTCAACCGGGCTACACAATAACGGCGGCTTCCCCAAATAAGTTTTCATCTGCTCAAATGCGGCATCACACTCTTCATCCCAAACAAATCTCTTCCTGCCTTTCAAAACTTAAAGAATGGCAAACACCTCTCCGCTGACCTTGATAAATCTCCCCAAAGAGATAATCCTCTCATTCAACTTCTGGATCTCGCGAATAGTCTTGGGAGGCGACATATCCAGCAAGGCTTGAATCTTCTCTGGGTTGGCCTCAATCCCTCTCCTATTCACCAAAAAAACCCAAAAACTTTTCTGCAGTCACCCCAAATGTGCATTTGCTGGGGTTCAACTTCATAGAATTTTTCCTCAGATTCTCAAACGTTTCTGCGTGATCCCTCAGATGGTTACTTTCCTTGGTCTTGATCACCATATCATCAATATAAGATTTGATATTCCGCCCAATCTGCGACTTGAATACCTCATTCACCATTCTTTGGTATGTCGCTCCTGCGTTTTTTAATCCAAACGGCATCATCTTGTAGCAAAAATTTCCTTTCGGCGATCTGAAGGCTGTTTTCGCCCTATCTTCCTCGGCCATTTTAATACGATGATATCCCAAGTAAGCATCGATGAAACTAAAAACTTTGTGGCCGGCAATCAAATCAACCAACTTATCAATCTTGGGCCGCGGGTAACAATCTTTGAGGCATGTTGTATTCAGATCTGTAAAGTCAATGCACATCCTCCATTTCTTGTTAGACTTCAAAACCATGACGGGACAAGCTCACCAAATTGGGTACTGGATCTTCTCAATGATTCCCGCCTCCAAGAGCTTATCCACCTCCTCCAAAACCGCCTTTTCCTTTTTCGGCGACAAGTGCCTAACCTTCTACTTAAATGGCTCGATATTGGGGTCAGCATTCAGGCAATGCATGGCGACATTTTCATCAATGCCCCACATATCTTCTGGTCGCCACGCAAACACATCTAAATATTCCTTCAAAAACTAAATTAAACAATCCCGCTCATCCCGCGGCAACTATTTCCCAATCTTGATCCTTTGCTCTGGGAAATAACTGTTTATCTCTACTTCTTCCAGCTCTTCGCCTGCTTGAATGTCGGGCTCATCTCTGACTTGCAACGTTTCCACCTCCATTCTTTTTCTTTTCTTTCCCCTGGCGACAACTACATTTCTGGGATCAGCAAAAACATTCCCTGTAGGCCGCCCTTCACTATCCTCAACTTCAACCGTCTCACAATCTTCTTCTGAATCGTCAACAATCTCTTCAAATCTCCTCGATTCTCGGCTCAACCATCTGAACAAACCACACCATTCTGGCATAACTCAAGTTTGGGGCCACATTCACCACCTACATTCCAAAATCATTCTCGCAAACGACTTCCTGCTCAGCAACCTCTTGCTCAGGTTCCCGCACATCAATCACTTGGGCTTCTCGTACTTCCTCAACAAATCTCAATCTCTAAATTCACTGGGGCCTCACTTGCCGCCGCGACAACCATCGCCGTACCATTCATCATACTCTCAGTATATCCCAATCAACCTCATCTTCAACGGCCTCAACCACATTGATTCTCAACTGGCGAGAAGCTGACTTTGTCGTCATTGAGCTCGTGCTTATCGCCTTAGCCTTTTGCATCTCCTTTTTCTTCCTCATCACCATGATCAATTCACTCTTCAAATAACCTATGCCATTAGGAGTTGGATACTTCACCCTCTGATGCGGGATGGATAACACCATTTCAAAACTCTGCATGAACGGGATCCCGACTATCGCATTGTAAGGGGAAACCAAGTCAATCACCGTGAACTCAACATTTTCTGTTCTCGCAAGCCTGCCTTCGCCAATCTCAACTTCCAACATTATCGTGCCCTTCACCTTAACAGCATGATTTGTAAACCCTTCCAACTATCCCTTGTAAGGCACCAAATTTGCATCAGTATAATTCATTCTCTTAAAAGCTTCGTAATACAAAACATTTTTGCTCGCCCCTGAATCCATCATAACTCTCTGCACTATGTTATTTCCCGGATTAATAGTTATTATCACGGGCTAGCTCCCATGGCTCTTGGTGACGACCAATTCTCGTCGGGAAAAGCTAATCACTATATCTTCACTGGCGGCATACTGAGGGACATCAAAACTATGCGACAATGTCATTATCTGATTATTCGGTTGAGCCAAACTAGGCAACGGATCTTGAATAACATCCACCAAATTTCTCTCAGGCCTAGTCTCCTCATCTCGCCCCACATTTCGCTCAAGGTATTCCTTTAACTCGCCTCCATCAATTTTCGCCCGAATCACCCTCCTCAAATTATAGCAATCTTCTGTCAAATGCCCATTGGCCTGATGATATTCACAAAAACTGTTCTGGTCCCTAGCCCCTAAGGTTCCTTCCTTTATGGGATAAGCCTGCGGCAAGTTCACCTTTTTCAGAATCTCGCTTATCGGGGTGTTCAGCCTGTCATACTTGATAATCCTCCTTGGACCACGACCTCCATCTCGGCCACCACTTCCTCCAGCCTGGGTCCCGCTACGGCCTCCTCTACCACCCCTATTTTCATCCTTCACATAATCAATTCTCTCTTTAACACTCTTCTTAGCCGCCGATGTTGTCGTAGGAGTCACTCTCACATCATCTCCGCCACAATATCCCCGAACCCTTTCATACAACTCCCCAGCTGTCTCCGACAACCTCATGCCTAATTCCCGCTTGAAAGGACTAGGAAGCAAACTGGCATTGTATAACATAATGATATGGCTCTGCTCAATGTCGGAAATCTGATTTGCAACTTTCATAAACCTGTCAGTAAAGCTCGCAATCCCCTCTCCATCCTTCTGCTTAATCCCGCATAATTCCTGCTTTCTCACGGGCTAAGCCCCAGGCGCACTGAATCTAGCCAAAAAATTTCTTTTGAAATCTTGATAGCTGGGAATTGACTCTGACGGCTGGGCCAAAAATCACTCCAACGCATGAACTGTCAGAGTGCTCGCCAACGCTCTACATAAGACAGCCTCACTTTCCGTCAACAGAGACAAAGTCACCTCAAACCCACCCACATGGGTTTTCGCCCTGGAATTCCCAGAATAACTCGGCAGGTTAGGCATACGGAAGGTAGGATCTGGGGCAGCACTCTGAATACTCTTTGCAAATGGGGCCAAATAGGAACCCTTTTCTTCCACCGGCTTGGTTCCCGCTTCCAACTCTTTGATTTTCTTGGCCATTTCAGCCATTTCAGTCTTCCACTTATCATTCTCCTCCTTTTTAGCCTTCTCAATCTCGGCGGCCTTGGCAATCTCCGCGGCTTTCACAGCCTCTACGACCTTCTCAGCTTTCTCCTTTTCATTATCCTTATCCCTCCTTTCATGTCGCCTGCGATCTCTATCGCGTGGCGACCTTTCCTCCCGATGCGACCTCTCAGAATGCCGCGAATGATGCGACCTCTCGCCTCTATGCGACTTTTCATTTGAATACTTCGAACGACTAGGCCTGTACGACTTGTCCATAGTCGATCCCTCATCACTTTCATACTCATAAAAGTAGGAATATTCTCTCGAATTGCCAGATTTATAATATACTTTCTTCCTTTTCCCCCTTCATCAAACTCTTGATGCTTTCTTTTCACCACGACCCCTTCTGATCTTTCCTTTGCTGTCTCTCGCCTATGCTCTCTAACCTTCTCTTTGGGTGGCGGCATATCCTTCGCCCACCTATTTTCCATATTCGCCACACTTTGGCTGGCTGCTTGCTCTCCTGCTGGGGTCTTTCCCGCTACCCCTGCTAACACATCAGACGGGATCTGGGAAGGCTCCTGCCTCATCTCCCTTAAGCTTTTGTTGTTTGCGAGAATCTGCAACAACAACTCATTGTCGGCCCTTATTCGATCAGCCTCCTCTCTTGCATCATCATTAGTCGAGGGGGCGGGATCCTGATCGTCAGCTCTCCCCTTCGCCTTATCAGCTCGCCCTTTGGATTCCCGCTCCCTGGCACACCTGATTGTCGAATCAGTCTCCGTGGAGTGCACCTCGCCTTCCCTTACAGACCCTGACCTGTTCTTGCGGGTATCCTTCGGGTTGGGTGTTGCCACTGTCAGATTCTGGGCAGCTTTCAACGGAACTCCTTTATCCTGACCCATTTTATCAACTTTTCTGGGTTTACAACAGGTATACAAACTAAAACACAGCTTATCCAAACAAGAAAATACACTGACAGCAACTGGACAGTAGGGTTTTCTGGGCTCTAACTCAAGAACAAGAACAGCAACCTCTCAAACACACCAAGAAACAACCATAAACTTCACCGGACCAAACAAAGAAGAAGAAAAAGGTCCCGGCAACGGAACCAACTAATGCTGCCAAACTAAATTGGTTGCACAGAAACTGTCATGAACAGAAAAAAGAGGATACTTCGGCTGCTCCTTTGGATGGTCTCCTACACACATGCACAAATGTAAACTAGGCCGGGGGTGGCTCCGGCAAAACCCCTCCGGCGTGAGAGTAAGAAATACTGGTCTCAAGAGGTAAACAACAATGGAGTTTTAAGAGAGAGAGAGAGAGCTTAGAGAGTAGTGAGAGAACGTACCAATGTTATTCTTCCCAAAAGCTTATATACTCCCATGCACCATATGCCTTGCACATAGTGGAGACTTGTCAATCATCAACCTAGGGTGCCAACCACCCCAAAGTTAGTGGAAAAACACTATTCACCTTGTCAAATCACCCCATATTTGATGACTATAGTGGGTCCAGCTGACAGTCCAACCTCCATTCAAAGACACCATTCACGTAAGCCGCCAGGCGACAATCAAAGGATAGGCGGCAATATTCAGATTGCCTTCTCACAGGCGAGATTCTCGCCTTTGGATTGTATAGCATTAAACTGTTGATACTTCAAGGTATGCATCTCGCTTTGCCTTACTCTCACATGTCAGCCAACGTATGTCGCCTTATCACCCATGTCGCCTCATCACCCCTGAGCCTACACCCATGCTAAACGTATTTGACTCATTTCTACCCGTTGGGCCTATTTACTGTTCAGGTCCAAATCAATTTTTCATAATCACATCAAATATCAAACCAAATATTCTACATTATTCAGACGCCCGAAAATATTTGACGTCATCAGCTATAATGTCTGCTAATTGGTTTATTAATTATTGCTAATCAAACAAAACTAATGGTAATTACGGTACTGTTGTTACTTGCACAAAAATATTTTGTATATGAAATATCCAAACACATAACAACAACAACAAGAACAACAACAATTTAACTAAGTTGGTTCACATCTTTTTAATGAATGGTTGTGGAAACATAATAATAAAAGAATCCGTCGGTCGGGTATTGATGGTGATGGAAGGTTATTATTTGTTGATTGTAAGGCCATTTTAAAAGTTTTTATTTTTTTATATAGAAGAAAAGAGATTGGGTAACTTGGGTTAGTGGGATTGGCACTGAGTAATTTAATGCAATTTTAATTTAGTGCTTTCAATGTTGGTGGGGCTGTAGGATTGGTTTTTTTTTTATGGAAAATAGAATTTAATGCAATTTTAATTTAGTGCTTTGTAAATTTTTTTTTTTTTTTGAAAACTCTCCACATTTATGATGATAAAAGATGTGTGCCTGATTTTTTTTAAAAAATCCCTGTTGATTTTCTTCAATCACCAATTTTATCTATTTCTATTTATTGAAAGGAAAAAAACAGTTATGGGTCTTAAAAAGGTATAAACGTGTTTATTGTCTTATTTGTTAGTGATAATTTCATTTTTTTTTTTTTTGAAAAGAGTGGTTATTTTAATTTTCAGAGTAAGCATAATTAGGTAGTATTAATTTCTTTTTTCTTTTAAATGAATCTTAATCATCTTTTTTGAGACCAAACTAATACTACCCTATCACCCAAAAGATGTGTGTCTAGGGTAAATAATTTTTGTGTTTAAATCAGGGGCGGATTTACCTTAGGACCAGTATGGGCCATGGCCCACACTGAAATTTGTTTAGGGGTTTTGCTTGGGATGCTTCAGCTCCATACTTTTAGTAAATTTAAACTTAAATGACCATTTAATGGCTATTGTTTTGTGAATCAGCCTTGAAATACGAACAGTTTTCGAGAAACAGTCGAATTTCAAGGGTTTCATTCTCCATATAAAACTTTTTCAATGTACAACTGATATAGTTGCAAAACAAAGAATAGAAAATAACAAAGTTGTAAAATAAATCATTAACGGAAAAATATTTTAAAATAACGATTCCTATTGAAATAATCACTGAAGTTTCTCACATCACAAAATATGTGTATACAAAAAGCTTATAAAATTTATAATATTCATTGTGTTGGTTAAATAATTATAACCTATAATACTTTCATTAGTTTTAACTTTTTATTATAAATTATTTGGATGCATAATTAATATATTATAATTATATAACATCATGTAAATAAAATATGTTAATATAACACAATTTTGCTATATTAACATATTTTGTTTAAATGATGTTATATAATTATAATATATTAATTATGAGTCCAAAATAATTTATAATAAAAAGTTAAAACTAATGAAAGTATATACTCCCTCCGTCCCACCCGAATTTGGACAAATTTCCTTTTTGGGCGTCCCATCCGAATTTGGACGGCCCAAAATGGAAACCTTAAATCACTATTCTCTCCACTCATTCTCTCTCCTACATTATTTTAATACTCACAACACCATTATAATTTACTATTCCCTCCACTCATTCTCTCTCCTATTTTTAAATTACACTCACAACATTTACCTTTTCCTTAATCTCCGTGTAAAGTAACTTTGTCCAAATTCGGGTGGGACGGAGGGAGTATATGTTATAATTATTTAACCAACACAATGAATATTATAAATATTAGAATCTTTAGGAACTTTAGTGATTATTCCAATAGGAATTGTTATTTTAAAATATTTTTCATTAAATGATTTATTTTACTGCTTTGTTATTTTACTATTCATTATATAATTGTAAAATTGAAAATTTGGAATAGCAAGTGTATTTATGCATCTTTGCTCAAATAAATATTTTTAAAATATCCCTAAATCAAAAGTTTGATATTCATTTATTTTTTATTCTAAAAGGACAATTCATTTGAATTTGAAGTATTCGCTTTGGGAAAGAAGATAATTATTTTTATTATTCACTTTTAAACATTTTATTTACGATAATAAAATAAATAATGAAAGAAACTTAGTAAAAAAATATTCAGAATAAAGCTTTTTATAAAAAAGACAATTTTAAAATAAAAATTTATTACATTGGAGTTCATTAAGAGACAAAGTAGTAATAATTAAAACAAAATCATCTAATTATTCAACGTATTTAGTAGCCTTATTATGACAACAATTGTATCGACTTTTGGTATTTTTTATAATTTGTATAATTTTGATATAATTAAATAAACAAAAATCAAAATTAACAACTACAGTTAAAACTAATGTAAAATTTATCCAATTTTTTAATGAAATAAAATCCAAAAAAAATAAATCTTAAATCAACACGAAATAATGGCTCTTTCGTCGAAATGTGCATGACACCAGAATTTTTTTTTTTTTTTTTTTTTTTTTTTAGAAATGTGACGCCGGAAAGTTAGCAAAGTTTTTTATATAGAAGAAAAGAGATTGGGTAACTTGGGTTAGTGGGATTGGCACCGAGTAATTTAATGCAATTTTAATTTAGTTTTTTCAATGTTGGTGGGGCGGTAGGATTGTTTTTTTTTTTTATGGGAAATTGAATTTGATGCAATTTTAATTTAGTGCTTTGTAATTTTTTTTTTTTTTTTGAAAACTCTCCACATTTATGATGATAAAAGATGTGTGCCTGATTTTTTTTAAAAATCCCTGTTGATTTTCTTCAATCACCAATTTTATCTATTTCTATTTATTGAAAGGAAAGAAACAGTTATGGGTCTTAAAAAGGTATAAACGTGTTTATTGTCTTATTTGTTAGTGATAATTTCGTTTTTTTTTTTTTTTTTTTGAAAAGAGTGGTTATTTTAATTTTCAGTAAGCATAATTAGGTAGTCTTAATTTCTTTTTTCTTTTAAATGAATCTTAATCATCTTTTTTGAGACCAAACTAATACTACCCTATCACCCAAAAGATGTGTGTCTAGGGTAAATAATTTTTGTGTTTAAATCAGGGGCGGATTTACCTTAGGACCAGTATGGGCCATGGCCCACACTGGAATTTGTTTAGGGGTTTTGCTTGGGATGCTTCAGCTCCATACTTTTAGTAAATTTAAACTTAAATGACCATTTAATGACTATTGTTTTGTGAATCAGCCTTGAAATACGAACAGTTTTCGAGAAACAGTCGAACTTCAAGGGTTTCATTCTCTATATAAAACTTTTTCAATGTACAACTGATATAGTTGCAAAACAAAGAATAGAAAATAACAAAGTTGTAAAATAAATCATTAAAGGAAAAATATTTTAAAATAACGATTCCTATTGAAATAATCACTGAAGTTTCTCACATCACAAAATATGTGTATACAAAAAGCTTACAAAATTTATAATATTCATTGTGTTGGTTAAATAATTATAACCTATAATACTTTTATTAGTTTTAACTTTTTATTATAAATTATTTGGATGCATAATTAATATATTATAATTATATAACATCATGTAAATAAAATATGTTAATATATCACAATTTTGCTATATTAACATATTTTGTTTAAATGATGTTATATAATTATAATATATTAATTATGAGTCCAAAATAATTTATAATAAAAAGTTAAAACTAATGAAAGTATATATATGTTATAATTATTTAACCAACACAATGAATATTATAAATTTTGGAATCTTTAGGAACTTTAGTGATTATTTCAATAGGAATTGTTATTTTAAAATATTTTTCATTAAATGATTTATTTTACTGCTTAGTTATTTTACTATTCATTATATAATTGTAAAATTAAAAATTTGGAATATCAAGTGTATTTATGCATCTTTGCTCAAATAAATATTTTTAAAATATCCCTAAATCAAAAGTTTGATATTCATTTATTTTTTATTCTAAAAGGACAATTCATTTGAATTTGAAGTATTCACTTTGGGAAAGAAGATAATTATTTTTATTATTAACTTTTAAATGTTTTATTTACGATAATAAAATAAATAATGAAAGAAATTTAGTAAAAAAATATTCAGAGGAAAGCTTTTTATAAAAAAAACAATTTTAAAACAAAAATTTATTACATTGGAGTTCATTAAGAGACAAAGTAGTAATAATTAAAACAAAATCATCTAATTATTCAACGTATTTAGTAGCCTTATTATGACAACAATTGTATCGACTTGGTATTTTTTATAATTTGTATAATTTTGATATAATTAAATAAACAAAAATCAAAATTAACAACTACAGTTAAAATTAATGTAACATTTATCCAAATTTTTAATGAAATAAAATCCAAAAAAAATAAATCTTAAATCAACACGAAATAATGGCTCTTTCATCGAAAGGTGCATAACACCAGAAAGTTTTTTTTTTTTTTTTTTTTTTAGAAATGTGACGCCGGAAAGTTAGCAAATTTTTTATATAGAAGAAAAGAGATTGGGTAACTTGGGTTAGTGGGATTGGCACCTAGTAATTTAATGCAATTTTAATTTAGTGCTTTCAATGTTGGTGGGGCGGTAGGATTGGTTTTTTTTTTTTATGGGAAATTGAATTTAATGCAATTTTAATTTAGTGCTTTGGAATTTTTTTATTTGTTTTTGAAAACTCTCCACATTTATGATGATAAAAGATGTGTGCCTGATTTTTTTTTAAAATCCCTGTTGATTTTCTTCAATCACCAATTTTATCTATTTCTATTTATTGAAAGGAAAGAAACAGTTATGGGTCTTAAAAAGGTATAAACATGTTTATTGTCTTATTTGTTAGTGATAATTTCGTTTTTTTTTTTTTTTTTTTTTTTTGAAAAGAGTGATTATTTTAATTTTCAAGAAGCATAATTAGGTAGTCTTAATTTCTTTTTTCTTTTAAATGAATCTTAATCATCTTTTTTGAGACCAAACTAATACTACCCTATAACCCAAAAGATGTGTGTCTAGGGTAAATAATTTTTGTGTTTAAATCAGGGGCGAATTTACCTTAGGACCAGTATGGGCCATGGCCCACACTGGATTTTGTTTAAAAAAATTACCAAGATGTAATAGTTATATAAAATAGACTTTGTAATTTTCAATCATACCGTCTTCAGAGGGTTGGAAACATTGTAAACTTTTCATCTGAAGGTGCTGGTTCAAACCCTTGCAGCTTGAAATTTTGTTTCTTTTCATTTTAAACCGTTGTCCCTCTACCCTTCTTCTCCTTTAAACTCTTTTACTCCAAAATTATAAGAGATAATAAAACTTAATTTTAAAATATATCTCATATTTTTATTTTTTGGCACAAAATATCCATTTCCTCTAAGAGAGTCTATTCATTTTTGATATGTTTCAAATAATTGTTTGTTCTCAAAATTTTCTATTTTGAATATAAAATATTAAAATTTTTACCTTCTGGTTTACTCATCTTATATAGTCAAATGATTTATCAAAAATTATATTTAAAGGGGTGATAAATTAGGCGCAAATTTGTAATTGATTGCATATTTTTTTAATATTCATAATAAGGATGAATGGTGATAAATTATTCACAAATTTAAGTAAGTTGTCGCAAGAAGATAATAAATATACAAGAACAAAGAGAATTTTATGTTATTTTTATATTGAGAAATTATTAACAAAACTCTCATTTTCAAATATATGTTAATATTTTATTATTTTTATACATTAAATACTATACATCACATTTAAAATGTTGTTACGAATGATACTATCAAATGAAATAATTTTTTTGGCCTACACTGAACACAAATCCTGGATCCGTCACTGGTTTAAATCATACCTTCTACTTAGTCATTGCTATTATTTATTTAAATATTAAAATTTTCATACTCTTTTTTATATAGGTTTATCATCTCACCCAAAAAACATTCTCCATTTTTATTTCTTCCCTCTTTTTTGCTTCATAGGATCACCAAGGGTCACCTCTAATTTTTTCCATCAAGCATCAATGCATTAATGCAGTCATGGGAATTATTAATAACTTCAATTCAAATAAGAAAAAAATATACTATATATTTAGGCAGTATATTTGACATAGTTATAACAAACTAGTATGCCACCCGTGCGTTAAACGCACGAAAAGAACACTTTTTAAAATACAAGTTAACCAACCAAAAAAAATTCTAATTTTTTATTAACATAAAAGTGAAATAGTGATGATCTTACTTAAAGAAAGAAATACTTATTTAAAAATTTCAAACATCTATAAATATTACAAATTTTGGAAAATTTTCTTATAGACAACATTTGTAGTTTCATTGGTGAGGTTTCCTTCATCATCGCACATTAATATCTTCAATCCATGGCGATTTGTGACCCTAGACAATGCAACGTATAACTGACCATGACTGAAAACAGGCATCTTCAAGAAAATGCCAACATTTGAAAGAGATTGACCCTGACTTTTATTGATTGTCATTGCATATGACACAACCAATGGAAACTGTCGTCTCTGTAATTTGAATGGCAATCGTATATCTGTTGGAGTTAATGTCATTCTTGGAATAAATACGGTATCACCAACATTACTAGCGTTTAGAACCTTTCCTTCGAGAACATGATTTCCGAGCCTTGTAATAATTAATCTCGTTCCATTACATAACCATGAACAATGGTCAATGTTTCTCAGCAACATGACTGGTGTACCGACCTTTAAATGGAGTTCATGAGTAGGTAAACCAGAACACTTCGATAGTGTTTAAAAACTCGGTCGAATGAAGATCAAGAAAAAACCGGAGTTATCTTCGGCTTTGCAAATAGAATCATAACTTAAATAAGTCCTTTGTTCGTATTGGTTCAGATTTAAACCATATAGGCATTAATGTTCTCAACCACATCCGTGGTTGGAGCAAGAATGGCTCTTCCTCAGAATAATCGTGATCATTAAAATGATCATGAAATTGGGATATGTGCTTTCAACAATAGACTTGATGAAATCATCTCGACTCATTAACAATCAAGTCATCAGAATCGTTATTGTGGCTTCACCATCATTATCATTACCATATGACCCATCCTCAATACTCAATATCCACTCGAGAAAGCCTTGAGTTCTAGTCCACTTTCATCATTTTCCATATCTTGTAGTCTCATATTATCGAAAGGCTCAAAACTTTGACATGAGACCATACATATGATGAATTGATCGTGGCTATAACAACATCTTGCCCGCTACCTTTTGGAATAATCGGAAGTATCTCGACTAAGTCTCCACCCATAACCAATGTCTTGCCTCCAAACGGTTGATTCAAGCTATCTCGTGTGTTTGAACCTCATTATGTCCCTCAAAGTTCTGTCAAGTGCTTCAAAACAATATCTATGAACTATAGGTGCTTCATCCCAAATTATAAGCTTAGTTTTAATCATAAGCTCACCAAGAGGAGTACCTTGTTTAATATTACATGTTGAATCTTCATCCAAAGTTAATGGAATTGCAAACCTGGAATGAACAAGATTTGAATTATTGTGGAGTAAGAGTGATGATATACCACTTGATGCCACATTCAATACGATTTCACCCTTAGATCGTAACCCAGATGAAAGAATCTTCCACAAAAAAGTCTTTCCAGTTCCACCAGATCCATATAAAAAGAAAAATTGTCCAACATCAAGATGAATGTCATTCATAATAAGGTTGTAAGCATGCCTCTGTTCATCGCACATAATTCCAATAATCGTTTGTGCTCACCTCCAATGAATTTCTATCATAGTTCAACTCCTCTAAAATCATTCTATTTGTTGAAAATAGTCGGATCAAAATCGCTTGGATAAGGCATATCAGAAAGTCACGAAGGCTTTTTCCTTCGCTACGCAAAGAGTTTTTCAATCTCCAAGAGAGTAAGATTTTTGATTTCTTCATCGCTAAGTTTCAGTCCTAGATATAAGAATATATATATATAAATTGGTATTAGAGAGTTAGTAAATAGTTTAGACTGAAGTTTTTCTGGGAATTTGTAGAAGAACAAAATAAATTAAATTTATTATAAATTGAATTGGTTATAGTGTAATGGATTACCTTCATGATCTAAAAGACGTCTTTGACTATAAAGGATGTCCTCTGACAGAAGTTCAAAGCAGCTATGCCAAACATATTCTGGCCGTGAGTAAGATCCTGACATCAATAATCGGACAAACATATATCTCAATGAAGAAGCACTTCCCCATTGACTTGCCTCTTTTATCCCATCAACGTACTCCTTATCGTCATCAAGCAAACCCAAAGCATAACATGCTTCTCTAAAAGAACCATGTTGTTGAGTACCAACACGTCTAATCTCCTCATAAGAAGTTGGACCTCGAACAAAATTTAGCAAAGTTCGCAAATAATATAATTCACCTTGTCCAGGAGCTACGAAAAATATACGTCCAATCTTGAAACCACGAGTTCTAGGATCCCACCTTCTTTCTCTCTGATTCCAAACAAATTTTGTAGGAAACTCAGCATATGTCAAACTCTTTGCTAGATCTCCATATTTGTTATTTGCTTCCATCCATGCGGTAAACATACTTTCACGTGAAGTTGGATGATCTAGAACTGTGTCAATTGCATCATCATCTTGGAAGACAATATTTTGTTCACCTGGTAGATGGAAAGTCAGTCTTTCAATTTCAATAGAAGGAATTCTGTAATGAATTTCATAACCCAACAATCTCCAAGCAGCCTCACAAGGTGATATGAATCTACAATCTAAGTAATTCTTTATCTCATCAACAATTGATTTGCTGCCATCATCATTAGTTGTCTTACGGAAAGTGATGAAGTGGAGTTAATCGAAAATGATGAACCTACTTGCTATCAAAAAGCGATGTCCTCTCCTTATTCGGAAAAATAGCAAGAGGCCATGAAGTCCGAATTACAATCCATGGTTGATAATCAAGTTTGGAACTTGATTGATCCACCCGAAGGTGTAAAAACCATAGGGTGCAAATGGGTCTTCAAGAAAAAGACCGACATGGATGGGAAGGTGCACACCTATAAGGCTAGGCTTGTAGCTAAGGGATATAGGCAGATTCATGGTATCGACTATGATGAAACCTTTTCGCTTGTAGCTATGCTCAAGTCTATTAGAATTTTAATTGCCATAGCCGCATATTATGACTATGAGATATGGCAAATGGATGTCAAGACAGCTTTCCTAAATGGGAAGTTACTTGAGGATGTATACATGATACAACCTGAAGGTTTTGTCAGTTCAAAAAATTTTCTAATAAGGTGTGTAAGTTGCAGAGATCCATTTATGGATTGAAGCAAGCTTCTAGGAGTTGGAATCTACGTTTTGACGAAGCAATCAAAGAGTTTGGCTTTATCAAGAACGAAGATGAACCTTGTGTATACAAGAAAATTAGTGGGAGTGTAGCACTATTTCTAGTGTTGTATGTCGATGATATCTTACTCATTGGAAATGACATTTCTGCACTACAGACTGTCAAGTCTTGGTTGGGAAAGTGCTTTTCAATGAAAGATATGGGCGAAGCTGCATATATCCTTGGTATCAAGATCTATAGAGATAGATCTAAAAGGATGATTGGTTTAAGTCAAAGTACTTACATTGACAAGGTTCTTAGAAGATTCCAAATGGAAAATTCTTAAAGAGGAAACTTGCCAATGTTCCATGGTGTATCTCTTAGCAAGACTCAAAGTCCTAAGACTAATGATGAGCGAAAGAGAATGAATGGTATTCCATATGCTTCGGCAATTGGGTCTATCATGTATGATATGTTATGTACTAGACCCGATGTCTCGTGTGCTCTAAGCATGACGAGTAGGTACCAATCGGATCCCGGCGAACCACATTGGATAGCAGTCAAGAATATCCTCAAGTACTTACGAAGAACTAAGGATGTATTCTTGATCTTTGGAGGAATGGAAGAAGATCTTGTTGTAAAAGGTTACACAGATGCTAACTTCCAAACCGACAAAGATGATTACAAATCGCAGACAGGATTTTTGTTTACGCTGAATGGAGGCACTGTCAGTTGGAAAAGTTCCAAGCAAAGTACCGTCGCTGATTCTACAACCGAAGCTGAGTACATAGCAGCATCTGATGCAGCCTAAGGAAGTCAAGTTGATCAAAAAGTTCATTAGTGATTTGAAAGTCGTTCCAAGTATCAATGATCCTATTGAACTTTATTGTGACAATAATGGTGCCATTGCACAAGCAAAGGAACCAAGGTCACATCAGAGTTTCAAACACATACTTTGACGTTTCCACATTATCCGAGAGATATGCGAAAGGGAAGACGTAAAGATATGCAGAGTAGACACTAATGACAACGTGGCGGACCCATTAACTAAGGCTCTTTCACAAGCTAAGCATGATGGACATGTTAGGATCATGGGTATTCGATACATGGGAGATTCGGGCCTAGGTGCGAGCGGGAGCATCATTAGTGTTATTCCCTAAGCCTATAGTTGATAGACCTATATGTTGACATTATTTATTATTATATGAAAAAGTTTATTATTTGATTATTATATATTTTGCATATTTATTGTAATAATCTCCGTCCATAATTATTAAGTGAATAATTAGTATAATTGTTAATGGATAATTATATGCATAGAGATGCACATTAAAATTATGGGTACTTGTTAGTGAACAAGTGACTGGACTTGACCCATATGAGATTTATGTCATGGTCAAATGTCATAATTAAATCTCATATGGTCACTTCATTTAGTCCCTAGACCTGAGATTATCATGACCTTACATATGATGAAAGTTATGTTTGATTTTAGTCAAACGATATCTTAACACGATATTATAAAGGCTATCTTTGGCATGATCGGATTCATGATGAGAAGGATGATAAGCAAGATGGAATTTGTCCCTCGAAAGAGAGATGTTTTGCTTGGGCCCCTCGATGAGTGATAATGATGAAAGTGTATGGCCATACCCCAATGCGATTGGATTATCATTATACTCAATATCGAGAAAGCATTGAACAAATACAAGTTGACGTGGACCATGACTTGTGTTCAATATAACATCATGAGACAAAGGGAGAAATGGAAGTGTACCATTGGAAACGTGAACTCTTACATTATATTAATTGGGTAGACATAATGGCTTGCTAGAGTTCGCTTATGTTTTATGAGAGTCGATATGATCGGGCTCATTGCCAACATAATATAATCCTATTGGGTCACACACAACTAGAATGAATTGGTTAAACCAAAAGAAGAAAATTGAGAAGTCCTGATGTGGCAAGAGTCATCGCGCGACATAACTTGCCCAGAGGCTGTTGGTGGTCGCGCGACATATCTTGCCAGAGGCGGTTTACAGCCTAGTTTCCTAATACGATTAGGGCACAAATATTAATACTATAGTAGTATAAATATGAGGTCTGTGAACCCTATTTGACGGCCGAATTTTCAAAAGAAAAATCACAATAAAGGTTTCTCAATATTCTTTTTAGGGTTTAAGGATCTAGCAATCCTCAAGAACCATTATTGATTCATTCAAAGGTGTGGATACTACTAGAGGGTCTTCGCTCGTACGACGATCAAGGCCTAGAGTTCTAATCTGAAGATTCAAGTTTTTGAAGATCGAAGTTTGTGATTCAAAATCACATTGATAAATCGTTCGATAGCTCAAGAACGGAAAGCAATTAAGGTTGGTAAATTCTATCTCATAGGAATTCAATTTAATCGTATAGAACGGATCTTAGGGCTCTTGGGTTTTGTGTTATTTAGATGCTAATTCCACTGCACATGGACCCATAAAACCCAAAGATATCCGTCTTGAGCCATATTACTCTCTGATTAATTTTCGAGGTCAAAAAACACGCTTCCCGGTAATGGAACCAAACTGAAGCTGTAGGAATCGTGCTGTAATCAATCTCCGTCCAGTGAGCATCGATCACCTCGGCTTTTGACTCGAAAATGTAACCCACGACTAGCCGGAATGGTCTCCGGCGAAGACCCTCAGGCGTGAGAGTAAGTATGGTGTATATGAGAGCTGATAAGTTATAAAGAACAATGTATTCAGAATAACAAATTAGCCATTACCTTGGAATGGTTGACGTTGTCATGTATTTATAGTTGTTGATGAGAGATATAATTGTGGTAGAATTGTATAAAATTCCTATAATCACGGATCAGATTTGTATAAGATATCGTGTCCAAATATAACTCCTGTTTTGTAGGAATTCCGTTAAGAAAAGGAATCGTAAATACGCCTGGACTCTGTAGGTCGACGTAGTATCGTAGGTCGAGTTCGCCTGTTGGGACTAGGTCAATCTGACTGGTGCATATGTTCGGGCCATGCCCGTATATAGGATGTGGATCGTATTCGGACTAAGCTAGGTCGGGACCAAGTAGGTCGGACTATGAGCTAAGTCGATTGATCAATGTCAATGGGCCTTGGTCTTGGTAATGATTGGGCCTAGCCCACTGAGAATGTGGTGGCAATAATATGTAAATAACTGGGCTTGCTCGTTGGGCCTAGCCCGTCACTTTTATTCCGTTCAGTTATATATTTTATATAGCTTAGGAAACTCAATCTTTGTATTAGATTATGAAAGAAAATATTTGTATAGATCTAGAAATATTCTAGGAGATTACATCCTCTCATTGTAAACCCTATAAATATGTACCTCTAACATCATAATAAAATTGAGTCTTTCATACCAATTCTTTCTTCCCTGTATGATTGACTTCGTCTCTCTCTCTAAAATCTTATATGGCATCGTAGCATTAGGATCCATAATAGGACTTCTCCGCCAAACCCTAGCGGCAAAACCCTAAAGCTGCCACACCCTTGCTTCCGCTACCCACCATCAAAACCCCACCCTTCTCCTTCAAACACCCTCGGCTTAAAACCTATTAACCGAAACCCTAACTTTTTTCAACGAAACCTCCTCCACCCATACACCACCGCCCCACCCAAACATCACCCTCAAATAAACCTCCGCCTCCAAGAAACCAAGAATACTCATTCCTCTCCTTCTCACAATCCCACCATCAACAAAACCCTAAGCCTACCCACCCCAACGCCACAACCCACTTCCTCTAAAATCTTATACCCACCACCTACCCTATCCCCATTCCACCGATCCTACTTACCTCAGTTTGTGTTTTCAGCGAAAAATATTTTTTAAAAAAAAATTATCAAACACATCTGAAAAACATTTTTTCGAAAATTTACCAAAAAAAACGAATTTCATTTTCCGGAAAACACTTATTCCCAAACAAACGAAGCCTCAATTATGGGCAAATTACAAATAGGGGGTTTCAAAGTTTTTTGGGGTGTTTGCACTCCAAGGTCTGATATTTCATTTTTGGAAATTACGGATCCAAAGTTAACAAATGTTGAGTGAAAAGTTTTTAACGGAATCGGTAGAAATCGTTGTTAAATAATAGCAATATAGGGTCTGAAGTTATGAATTCTTAGCAAATAAGAGTCCAGTTTAACTGAGATTTCTAACGACTACGTTAAAAAACCTTAACGGCCAATATTTGGTTACTTTGGAACCTTAAACACCAAAAATGAAAAATCGGACCCTGCAGTGCAAACAACACCAAAATTACATGAATAATTAAAATTATTCATGTATTTTTAAAGCAATTTTACGCATCTTACTAAATATGCGCACTCATTTTCATCTTATCCATAAAGACATCCAAAAAAAGTTAGGTTTGGTTAATAGAATTTAGCAAAACTAAGAAGAATTTATCATAAACAAACGCATTTGGAAAAGTTAGATTTCTCACCCGAATGCCTCCTAGCACCTTCTGGGCCTCTCCTTTGATCAAGATGGTTTATGGATGCGAAATCCAAGCAGGCCCGGCCGCAATGGTCCGACAACCAATTTTCATCGGTGTTCACCGACGGAAATAGTATTCCGTCAGTGATCTTATGATATCAGCGACGGAAATTTCCACCGGTATGTTAATTTATTTTAATTTAATTTTTTTTTCACCAACGGAATATTCCATCGCTAAAATAAAATTTTAATTAAATTAAATTAGCGTTGGAAATTTTCCGTCGCTATTACTTTTTTCACCGACGGAATTATTCCGTCGCTGATAAATCAAAAAAATATTAAAAACAAAATTAACTTATCACCGACGGAATTATTCCATCGCTAAATAATTAAAAAGAATTAAAAATTAAATGATATAATCACCGACGGAATTATTTCGTCACTGTTAAATTAAAAAGAATTAAAAATTAAATGCTATAATCACCGACGGAATTATTCCGTCGCTGTTAAATTAAAAAAAAACAAAATTAATTTATCACCGATGGAATTATTCTGTCGCTGGTAAATTAAAAAAAATTAATTACCACCGACGGATTAATTCCGCCGCTGAGAAAAGCAATAGCGACGGAAAATTTCGTCGGTAATCTAGGTGTCAAATTAGTGGCGGTATTGAAACGAATATTCGTTTTTAGCGACGAAATTCAGCGGCGGAATTAAATTCCGTCGGTAATATCGGTGCCAAATTTATTTCGTCGCTATAGCATCATTTCCGCCGCTATATAGTGACAGAATAATTCTGTCGCTAAAGACAGTTTCTAGTAGTGAAGTTAGTAAACAGAGTATATAATTTCAACGCAACGCGGTCTAGCAAGAGAGTTGAAGGGAGTGGATGCATGATAAGCCGCAGAAAATGGCGAACCACGATTGGGAGAACATGGAATCAAAGTGTGTAAGTACCATTCGTCATTGCATTGCTCAAAATATTATTAATAATATTATGGATGAAGATTTTGCATCTGGAGTATGGGAAAAGCTTGGCAGGTTATATCTTGTGAAACACAAGCTCCGCAAGAAGATATTGTCCCACACTGATGCTAACGGTTCTGTGACAATCTTCTCTCAAGATAAAACAACTTATTAATTTTGATAGAAGCACTTCAAATCAAAAACTCGGTGAACTCAACTGTGTTTGTCACTTTTAGACATTGTAGGAGACTTTTTGCAAAAAGAGGATCTATTTTCTAATAGATATATTGAGAATTCCATTGAATTTTATGAATGATTCACATAATTCCATTGAATTATGTTTCTAAATTGTGAATGAGATGATTAATGATAAACAAGGAGGATCTATTTATAGTAATTGAAGAGTTATTGTCTTTTATGCCAATAAGCATAAGTGTAGATACATTGAATCTATTCCATCCAAGCAAAGGACACATCCGTTAGCCTTTAAACTGAAAATTTGTCCAAAACAGCCTGATTTGTTAAATATTTAACTGAAACACGCGAATCCCGTTAAGTTTCTGACAGCTCCGTTAAGTTTCTGACAGAAAGTGGCATTTCTGCAAACTTTCTGATGGATACTGGCAGTCACTGTTAAATTTCTAACGGAATCTGGCAGTTACAGTTAGATTTCTAACAGAAATTCATGTCTTTACGCATATAGACATGTCTTTTCGCTATTTTTCTAACGGAAGACTAACAAAGTTAGGTTTTAGGACTCAAAAGTGGTAATATGTTAACCAAACATATTAATCTTTTGATCCAACATATCTTTCACATAAATTGGTGTCTCTTATTAGAATTTGAGTCTTTGTAAACAAGTTATTGTCAATCTTCATCGCTTGTTGATGAATGACAATCTTATAGAATTTGAGTGTTTGTAAACAAGTTATTGTCAATCTTCATCTTTAGAGGCTCTTATTAGACAAGTGAGAATTTTGATGCTTGTTGGGTAAGAGAAATATGAGATGATTGTTACAATTCAAGTTTAAGGTTCACCCTTAATTTGAAGTAGTTGTACAACCATTCAATAACAAGCATTAAGTGCTTGTTGCTATTAAACACCACCTAAATCTAAAAAATAAGACTTTTCTCTAGAACAATAAGAAGAGAAGATAGGGATCAGTCATTAGTTTAGTTGCTCAAACACATAAAATCTGACATTAAGAGTTGTTGCTCTCTATTCAGCAGCAGCAGCACCACCACCACTGCTAGTTGTGTGTAGTGCTACCAGAGATGCATATATACCACCCTTGATACTAATCAAATCCTCATGGCTTCCTTTCTCAGCAATAACTCCGTTTTTAACTACTGCAATCACATCCGCACCCTTTATCGTGGATAGCCTATGAGCCACCACCACAGTGGTTCTTTCATCCATCACTCGATCCAGTGCATCTTGAACCACTTTCTCTGACTCGGCATCCAGTGCACTCGTGGCCTCATCAAGTAACAGTATCTTCGGACCCTTTATCATTGCTCTTGCTATAGCCACTCTTTGCTTTTGTCCACCTGATAATTGTATTCCTCTCTCCCCTACGACTGTTTCATATCCCTGCAAGCATGCATTATTTGATGACTTAATTTATTACAATAGTGATACTTGGAGAGTGAAATTTAACATTAGTGGGAATTGAATCCCTGAACTTCTGTATAGAAAGGTATATCTGATGCCGGTTGAGCTCGAGCTCTTTGGTTGATAATCATATTTAGTCTTGATGTGCGTACAAGTAAAATAATCAGAATCCTAAGTTTACTAACCTGATGTAATCCACTGATGAAATTGTGAGCATTTGCTAACTCTGCTGCAGCTATAATCTCCGCCTCTGTGGCAATGCCTTCCTTTCCATATGCAATATTGGCACGGATTGTTTCATTAAACAACACTGGCTCCTGGCTAACAAGACCCATCTGCTGTCTTAGCCACTTCACCTTTAGCTTTTGAATTTCCACTCCATCTAACATAATTTGACCTGATTCATGCTCATAGAACCTTTGCAACAATGATATCACTGTTGATTTTCCGCACCCACTTTCTCCAACTAGTGCTACAGTCTTCATAAGTAAGATACTTCAATTATCATTATGCAAGAGAAAAAAAGTAGCAGAAAAAAGGATAATATCGTTTAAGTACCTTGCCAGATTGTATGTTCAAGCAGAGATCTTGAAAATTTTGGACATCGGGTCTAGTGGGATACTTGAAACTTACGTGACTAAACAAAATATCTCCCTTCACATCTTCTATAGTTGTTCCTGAATCATCAGTATAATCTATTTTTGATTTCTGGTCGAGAAGAGCAAATACTGAAACAGCAGCAGCTTTGGCTTTACTAGTGTCTGGAGCAAGCGATCCAGAATTTGATATTGAAATGGCAGTGAAAGTCAGACCCAAGAAAACCTGTACCAAAACAAAGAAGACGATATAAATGAGAAGAGGGTAGCTAACCCAAAAAGTTCAAAAAAAAAAAAAAAAAAAAAAAAAAAAAGGGTACCTGAAACACTTGAGGAAAATTCATCTTGCCAGCTGCAACAAATTGAGCTCCAGCATAGAAGCTGATTGCATAGACTGAATATAACAAAAACATGGACAGTCCAAAACCTAACCCGTCTATCAGTCCTTGCCTGATTCCTGTTCTTGCAGGCCCTTGGCATTTCTTTTCATATAGTTCCATTACATTTTCTTCGGCGCAAAATGAAGCTACTGTTCTAATGCTTCCTACTGCATCTGCTGCAACTTGACTTGCCTCCTCGAATTGTTTCTGTTACATGGAAAAATAAAAAATAAAAAATCCTAGAACAAGAAGGAAGAAACTTGTTGAAAGAAGGAAAAAAGAACTCACCTTTGATTCAGCACTGAATCCGTGTAAGAATTTCATCTGAATATATCCTTTCAGACCAATTAATGGTAACATGAAAAGAATTATAAGAGCCAACTGCCAGCTAGCTGCAAAGCTAATAACTAAACCAGCAACAGCTGTTGCTGTGTTCTGAACTAACAAAGAAAGTGTGTCCCCTAATAAGCCCCTTATTGAAGCTGCATCTACAGAGAGCCTTGCTCCAATTGCACCACTAGAATTTTCCGTCTTATCAAACCAACTTATATCCATCTGAACCACTTTCTTAAAGCACATTAATCGTACTCTTCTGATTAGTTTACAACCTGCTACACCAAAAAAGAACGTCTTCAATGGTGCAGCAATGAAACCCACAAAACCGAGAAGTAAAAACATTAATGCCCAGAATTTGGATTCCTTGCGAAGCTTATGAGACGGATCAAAGAAGATTTTTATGACCCTGGAAAGAAGCACCCCAAAAATAGGCATGGTTGTACCACTAATCACAGCAGCTAAAGAACCTAGTACTAAAACTGGAATTTCTGGCTTGTTCAGATAGGCCAGGCGGACAAGTGAAACCTTTGAGTGCCCCTCAGGTGGTTCTTGATCCAAGGGTCCAACAAATGCAGTGGAAATAGAGCCGGGACTACTGTTTCCAATACCAGATGACCCCTGATTTATGGATTTAATTGAATGTTTATCAGGAGCGGACTCAATATCCGTTCCATCCTGATCAGTGACTTCTTGTTTTTCTGGCTCGTTGCTAATTTCTTGCAGACGTATAAGCTGGGCATATGCTCCTTCAGGTTCTTGTAGTAGCTCCAAGTGCGATCCTTTTTCAACAATCATACCTTTATGAATAACAGCAATGATATCTGCATTCTTTATAGTACTCAATCGATGGGCTACAATGACTGTAGTTCGATTAATCATGACCCTGTCAAGTGCCTCCTGAACTGTCCTCTCAGATTCAGCATCAAGAGCACTTGTAGCTTCATCCAGAAGTAGTATTCTGGGGTCTTTCAGAATTGCTCTTGCTATTGCAATTCTCTGCTTTTGTCCCCCAGACAGTTGCGTTCCATGCACACCAACCAGTGAGTCTAATCCCTAAGAAAATTAGACAGAATGTCAAATACAAATTACAGTTTTATTTTGTTTTGTTTTATAAGAATAAAGAGCGGAGCGGAAAATCTTTAATGTTGCATGGCACTTAAAATGGGAAGAATATGACCAAAGGGTCATCAGAATAGACCTGAGGAAGTTTATTAATGAAATCAGCAGCATTAGCAAGGTTTATAGCAGCTTTTATTTCATCGTCCGTCGCTCCATCCTTCCCATAAACAATATTATCTTTAATACTTGAAGTGAACAAAACGGGCTCTTGGCTAACAAGACCAATTTTGCCTCTGAGCCACCTGAGCTGAAATTCTTTGATATTGATTCCATCAATAAGAACTTGGCCTTCTTGTGGGTCATAAAACCGCTCAATGAGGCTGATAACTGTTGATTTTCCACTTCCGCTCTGTCCAACTAAAGCTGCAGTCGTGCCACGAGATATAGAGAGAGAAAATCCATTAAAAATCTGTTCTTCTGGTCTAGAAGGATAGCTGAAAGAGACTTCCCTAAGTTCAATGTCACCCTTAATATCGTCTAATTTCTGGCCATTGGTGTCATATGGATCTATCTTTGATTTTCTATCAAATGTCTGAAACATTTTAAACGCAGCAACTTTTCCAGCCGCAAATGTATTTAAGCATGGTGATGCCTGCCCTAAAGAACTGCAAACAATCAAAAGTTCCAAGTCAAACACACACACACACATACACAAAGACTGCTTGTTGAATGAAAGTGAAAGGGGAAGATCAGAATAAAACTCACAATGAGCTAGTGAAAATCGCAAGAACTACGATTAAAATATCCCCTCCGTTATAACCTTTTTCTAAGATCATTTTGGCGCCAAACCATGTAGCCAAACCATAAGTGTTGAACATGATCAATGTAAATAGGCCAGCACCCACCCCACTTACCACGCCCTCTCTCACCCCAGATCTGTAAGCTTCATCAAGAGACTTGTCATATTTAGCTATGGCTTCCCTCTCCCCTGTAAATGATGCAACCTGAACTGGAAGTCATTAGCATCACCAAAAATGAATAATAATAATAATAATAAAAAGACGGTCCGCTCCCATTGCCAACTCTTCTTACCGTTCTTATAGAGCTAATTGTCTGTTCAACAACATTTCCTCCCTTTGAATAAGCAGTTTGGCTAAGGGATTTTAGCCTTGTCACAAATATGGTCATACAAGCAGCTGAGATAACGAGAAGAGGGATTGAAGATAACAATACGAGGGAAAGAAGCCACCCCTTTACAAAAGCAATCACAAAACCTCCTAAGAATGTAGATGCAAGCTGTATAAATTTTCCAACCTGAAATATCGTGCCAGAAAATATTAAAAAAAAAAATTGAAATTACATAAAAAAATTAGGATAAATTTTTATCATAGCAACATGCAGTACCTTTTCTCCCATGGCATCTTTAATAATAACAGTATCGCCAGACATCCTCTCGACAAATTCTCCGGTGTTACTTTCCAGATCAAAAAATCCCACATCTTGTCTCAGTATTGCTTTCAAGTACAAAGCTCTCATGCGTGCAGCTTGCCTCTCCCCTGTCACTGTCCAGCACACCACCTCTGCAACATAAACAAGCATTCAAATTTACTTGTTAGTTTTTTTTTTTCTCTAAATCAAGATACAATCAAGGAAGAAGCCAAATGAACTTACGTAGAAATCCTGAGATTCCCGACCCAAGAGCCAAGTAGACGTACTTGAGGGCCACCTGACGACGACCAAACAAAAAAAAAAGTATTATGAACGAGCACAAGAAACGAGCTTATTCATCTGGAAACGTTGGTTACAGAGTTTGACATAGTATTTAAGGGAAACTTGTTTATTATAAATCCATGAGTATATACCATGGAGACTTGATGAACAACTTGTCCCGGATCTGTATTCTGGCCGAATGCATTGACCAGCTCTCCAAATATCAAAGTCTGAAGAGGAGAAGCCAGTCCACTTGCAATGGCAGTGATTGAGCCGATAACCATCAATAGATAGTCGGTTGTGTCAGCAAAAGAAAAGAGCTTGTAATACGAAATGACGTTACTCTTTTCCTTGTTTTTGAAATTAGCTGAATCCTGCCTTCCATCTGTCTTTTCTGCAACTTCCTGTAAAGGACTTATTGTCTGCGTTTGGTTTGTATCTCCATCAACATCATTCGCTGTAGCCATTTTTCCAACAGCAATACTTCTCCTATATTCTTTCTGAGGGGGAAAAACTCATACCACAAAAAGATTATTCAAAAAATAAGTATTATAAATAAAAATTCATGTATAATACTTGCATTCTTTATATTCTTTTTTCTACAACTCTTATCACTATCGTCATAGTAATCATCCCCGAGACAAGAAAAAACAACTGTAAATGAACACTGTATGATTTCCACGGTTAGCTAGATGTATGCTATACTAACAACAGATGCTTAATTATTATATTATTGAAAAATGATATGCATTTAATCATTTCTCAAGGAAGCTATCGATGAGCCCGGACCTTTTAGACCGGGCCCAAAGCTCGATCTGGTCCAAAAGCCCAGTATGACGTGACATACTCTAGACCGTCAGAGTCAAGATAGCGGATGATATAGACCGTCGTGGTCAAGACCGCGATCCTCTCAGACCGCCCAGTCATGACCGCGGATAGCCAGACCGCCAGCAAGATGACCGCGGCCGTCATGACCGCTATATTCATGACCGCGAACTCATACCAGACTCCCGGTTAAAGCCAAAGCTTATAGAGGAAGTTTCCTAACGTGCTCTGACATAAAGAAGTCGGCTTATTCCCATCTCATTGAATGCGGCTTAGGCACCTACTATGCCATTAATGCGCCGCGCCAACTATCTGTTCACGTTCCTGTCCACATCAGCGACATCCCTCTACAGTGAATCTTACTTTACTGACAGACCCAACCAGATGCGGACACGTGTCATAGGTCAAACCCAAAGATATCCTTAGGGCTGACGTCAACGGCCAGCTCCTACTTACTATAAATATCAACCTTTGTCCCCATAGATAAGGTAAGTGTCAAATTATATTTGTAAGCCACATTGTCTAAATCCTAAACACACAATCACTCGAGACATTCCAAGTCTTATTTCTCAGTTATAAACCCTCAAGAGATCTTACTCTCACACCCGAGAGCCTGAGCTGGATTAAACCCCGACTTTGACCTTAACGGTGTTTCTTGTTGTTATTGTGTTCTAGGTACAAGCAAATATCAAGGCAGATATCCTACATCGTGTTCAGACGCCCGAAAATATTTGGCGTCATCAGCTATAATGTCTGCTAATTGGTTTATTAATTATTGCTAATCAAACAAAACTAATGGTAATTACGGTACTGTTGTTACTTACACAAAAATATTCCGTATACTCCCTCCGTTTCGTTCGAAAGGGTACAAATTTCCTTTTTGGGCGTCCCATTTGAAAGGGCACAACCCAAAAATGGAAAGTTTTTTATTACTTCTTTATTTGTGGGACCCACTTGTCATACTCTTACAATAAATATCAACTAACTATTCCCTACCCCACTTTCTCTTTCCTACATCACCTTTCACTCACAACATTTATTTCACTATACACTTTTTCTCTTTCCTACATCACTTTTCTTAATTCTCGTGCAAAATTTGCCCTTTCGGACGGGACGGAGGGAGTATGAAATATCCAAACACATAACAACAAGAACAAGAACAACAACAATTTAACTAAGTTGGTTCACATCTTTTTAATCAATGGTTGTGGAAACATAATAATAAACGAATACAGTAGAGGTGAAGAATCCGTCGGTCGGGTACTGATGGTGATGGAAGGTTGGTTATTTGTTGATTGTAACGGCATTTTAAAAGTTTTATTATGGATACAAAACAAATTAGTGTACTTGTATTCTACACTACAATTCTGCCGTCTTTGCTCATGTTAAGAGGACCGGGTTTATTGGGGAGGATTTGAAGCGGTTGTGGTCTAATGTCCGAATATAGTAATACTCCTTCCCTTTCATAATAATAGCTTACTCGTTTATTGTTGAGAATGAAAAATAAGAAATAATGTTATTACAGTAAGAGTTGTGAGTGGGTAAGAGAGAGAAAGTGGGGTAGAGAATAGCAAGTGAATAATTGTTGTGAGTATGACAAATGGGTCCCATGAATAAAATAAAGAAGTATTAAAAAGTTTCCTTTTTAAGAAAATGAGCTTTAAAGTGGGACGTCTAAAATAACAAAATGAGTAAGGTAATATAAGACGGAGGGAGTATGAGATATGGAGTATTAAAATCAACATATAACATGAACAGTAAGACGAGTGTACATCTAATCTAAAAGCATCATATCCTACATTGAATTAAATAGTGGTATTTTTAAGAATATTAAGAAAGTGGGTGTACTTAAAAAATTAGTAGGCGTGAATAACGCCACTCCCCGACAGAGTCCGGTCAGGAGACGACGGTCATGAGCACCTGAAAGAAATTGCCTTTCCCTACGCTCCACTCCACTCCACCTTTTTATCCACAAACTACACCAGCAAACTTTTTGCACATTGATCGATCAAATACCCCCAAAAGCAAGTGGGTTTTTGAATTTTAATGGCGGGGATGACCTCTGTTAGAAACCCTCTTTTGCTTATGGGGGTTGGAGTTGGAGCTCCTCTCATGGCTTCTCTTAGGAACCCCAATTTTACTTCTCACATGTCTCTTCCTTTGTCTACTAGACGCCGTCGTTTCCTGGGATTCACCCTCAACGCCGCCAATTATGGTGGCGAAGGCGACATCTTCTCTGTCACTTCCTCCAACACCTGCGACTTCGATTATCTCGGCCAGAGCACCAAAGGCGACTTAAATCTCAAATTGGGTATTACACTTTAATTTACTACTCCTTTGAGGCCGCTTGGTGGAACTGTTTTCGATTCATGTTCTAAAGTTTCTTTCTTTCTTGCCCTTTTTGAATTCTTCTGTACAGATGTTTTGTTCCTTTATTCTAAAATAATCTCAATGCTATTCTATTTAATTGCTCAACCCAGCATTTATTTTACCTACCACAGTGTTGTTTGGTTCTGCACTACTTTCTGAAGTGAAGGGTTTTATGGGTGCAGGAATTAATGGGCAGGCAGCATTGGAAGGTCCAATCGAGGAGGTTGCCAAGTTTGAGGCTGGAGAAGCTGAAGACTTGCTTAAAGAACTAGGCATTCAGGTCTCATCAACTAGCACACTTTTTTTATTTTATTGAATTAAATTCAAAATATTTTAGTTAGTATCCTCCTGTTCTACTCGGGGACTCTGGTTTTGTATACACCATGGACCACTGTTTTTGCTACATAGAAACTGTGTTAGTATCATTATGTATAACTATAGGGGTAGGGAAGACCCAAAATAATGCAGGAACAATAACTACAAACAAGATGAGAAAGTGTAGCTGACTTGAATTGGACATAACAAATGGCGGTACGGATATATATTGCCAAACCCAAGTAAATGGGACAAATGCCAGAATTGAGTTGACTCAGTTGAGCTTAGCTTATACAGTTGTTCAGGGATAGGTTTGCTTGTTTGATTTTCTTTTGGCCTTGAGGCTTGGGCACTTTTCATGAAGTTTCTATATTAGATTTATGTTGGGACTGGAAAGTTGTGTTGCCCAAATGTATTTTGTTTCTTCTTTGAATTGTTTTCAGTTTTCTTTCCCCACTTTTTCATTGGCAACATGTTGTCTCCTTTTTACGGTATTATATATTTCTGTTACGTAGTTTAGTTTGTAAGATTGATAATAATGATAACTTCTGCATGGACTTCAGCTGTTCATTCTTTTTTAGAAATGCATGAAGTACCTCCCATATGTTTATATTTGTTATCTGCCGCTCTTGTCAATGTTTGAACATTCCGTAGTCTTTTAAAACAAATTCAAGTGCTATCTTACTGTTTCTTCGGATTGCCATCAATGTGCAGGAGCCATTTTCTTCCAGGCATTCTCCGCGTGGGATATTTTGTAGCCGCACATTGAATCTTCGGTCAATCAGTGCCATTGGATATGACATGGACTATACCTTGATGCACTATAATGTCATGGTAATGTTTATCTTTTTTCTGTTATAGATCATGCACACAACTCTCTTACTTCTCTTTATCCATTGTAAAGGTTGCATCTTTCTTGATATGCTCGCTGGTCATTAGTGTACTTCTATTCTGTAACGTATTTCTGTTGTCTTTGCTCATGTTAGGACTTGGGAGAACTGGATTTTCTGCAGTTAGATCCGGTTTTTGTTGCATTTTTCCTCCATCTTGCTCGTATTCATTCATTTATGCACAATGTATTATGCCAAGTAGTGTTGGGCTCAATACAATCTCTAACACCTCTTTTGCTATGTGCCTAGCACGCATTCCATATTTATCCTATTTCCTTAATAGCTTACTTAACAAAAAATCTTTAGCAGTTAATGAATTGCCTAAACTTTTTTTTGTGAAGAGCTAAGAACTCTTTTACGAATAACGTTTATTTACTTTTGAAGCTCATGCCTATTATTAATCATCTGAATGGAAATGCAGGCACAAAAGTTTAATATATCCCACAGATGCTTAAGTTGAACTAATTTTAACAATTGTTACTGTTGTCAACTGATAGTACGTGAATATAGCTTACCAGATGTGCACATACAAGCTGACATACTGAATGCTAGCAGTTGATAGAAATTCTATTTGTACTTCAATGCAAGCAAATGAATTTACGTGATGGCATTTGCTTGATTATGTTGTTTATTATATGTCACCATGTGCTTCATCTAGTTTCTAGGTTGTCCTAAATTTCTTCTCAGCACTCTGTAGAGAGTATACCAACCAATTTTTTAGATATCTATTTAGTAAATCAGTTTCATTATCTTGAAGGCGTGGGAAGGACGGGCGTATGACTATTGTATGGAAAATCTAAAGAAAGTTGGTTTCCCTGTTGATGGACTAGCTTTTGATCCAGATCTGGTAATTTCGATATCTCTGTGCCCTCAAATATTTTTTAGGTATCAAATCCGTGGTTATGCCACCTTCTTCATAATTACCCTTATTTATTCTTGTAGGTAATTAGAGGTCTTGTCATCGACAAAGAAAAAGGCAACTTGGTCAAGGCAGATCGATTTGGCTATGTAAAGAGGGCTATGCATGGCACAGGAATGCTTTCTACACAAGCTGTTGGGTGAGTATGCACCTTATTTTTCGTATGTGAAGATGGGAGTGACCTTTTTTTTTTTTACAAATTATGGGGGCAAATAGTCATGTTGAATGTGTGTGGCCACTCTGCTAAAGTGAGACTAGCTATACTCTCTTTCACATATTGGTTGAACATTCCACTGCATAGTTTATTACGTCGTCGTAGTGGATATGTACTTGCGTATGCATCATTTACTGCTTTAACTCTTCTAGATACCATTCAGTTAGTTAGAATAGCTTGCAAGTCCCCTTTTTGTGAAATCAAAACACTCCTGTGTGCGAAACTTGGGTTATATTTGCTGTAGTGCTTGTTAACCTTGTATGCATGAAAGTGAGATGTACGGGAGGGAGCTGGTGGATCTGCGGAAGGAAAGTCGATGGGAATTCCTCAATACACTATTCTCTGTCTCAGAAGCAGTAGCATACATGCAGGTTGGTTATTCACTTGCTCTAAGCTGCTGCATGAGTTTCGTTACGAATTAATCATAATTTGCATGAAGTTTTGAACTGTTGCTTAAATGTCATGATTATGAACTTTGGTTATGTCCCTAGCTCCTGAGGCACCCAATCCTGTACTTGACCAGCATTTTCTTATTGGTTTTTGGATGCAAAACCCAGTGCATACTTACTGTTGCAAATGCAAGTCATTGAAACTCGTCAACTACAAAAGCAAGCCATGTACTTTGCATGGCTTGATGCACCTTATTTGTGTAATAACTAAACTGTAAATTTACAATGATCAATTTATAAAGGAATTTTTACAAACTAAAAGATCCTCCCAACAACGTTAGTGCAAGAAGGTACATGCAAGGTCTTTATGTAGGATGTGAAGACATGAATCAGTGATATTTGGCTAAACAGTCATTATAATAATGCTCTGTGATTGTATTTGTTTGACTTTCAGATGGTTGACAGATTGGATGCCGGAGCTATTTCACCAGATCTTGGTCCACTTGATTATAAAGGGCTTTACAAGGCAATAATTACTGAAGATTTTATCTGCTTACTCATATATTTATTCTTCTGATGATGTATTAGGTATTTCTGGATTTTGTAACTTTCGCTCTTCAACTATGAAAAGAATTTTGAGTCTCATAATTGCTTTCAGGCTGTTGGTAAGGCCCTCTTCAGGGCTCATGTAGAAGGTCAACTTAAGGTAAATGTTTATTCTAAACACTAAGGTTATGGATTTGTGGTTTACTTGCATCATCTTTTATTGGCTTCCTACAGAGTGAGATAATGTCCAAGCCCGAACTGTTCGTTGAGCCTGATCCAGAGTTACCTTTGGCACTTTTGGATCAAAAGGAGGTATTGCCTTTTAATTGTCTTAGTTGAAGAAAGCTTCATAGACCTCACCTAAGGCAAAGAAGAAATCTCAAATGACCATATTTGATCTAATCAGGCTGGTAAAAGACTCTTGCTTATCACCAACTCGGATCATCTCTATACAGACAAGATGATGCGGCATTCCTTTAATAAATATCTTCCAAATGATATGGACTGGCGAGATCTATTTGACATGGTTAGTGGAACTTAACTGGAAATTTTGCAAATATACCCCCCCCATGTTTTTCCTGATTTTACCCTGCAGGGCAATTATCTCTTTCTCATTGTATTATGTGTTCTTGAGAGAGTAAAGGGTAAAGTCCTCAACGTATGATGCCAATCATATTCTCAGTTTGTGTAAAGCACTTATTTGCCTTCCTGCTCCACACAACTACTCAACCTTATTCCAGCTTGATATCTTATTTTCCTAGATTCTTGTTTCACCATGTGTTATATAAGTCCTTTGCCTATGCTAAATATGTGTAACTGCTTTTAAATTGACATACATTGGAGATACTATTGTTTAAGTTTCACAATCACATTATATAGAAAAAAAGGGAAAACCTGGTGCTACAGGAGCTCCTACTATGCGTGATGTCCAGGGCTGGGCTCACATGGGCTTGACGTAGACAGCCCTTCCCTTGCATTTAAAATGCAAGAGGCTGCTTTCTTGGCTCAAAACTGGGACCTCTAAGCCACATGGCAACAACTCTAACCGTTGCGCCAAGTCTCTCCTTCAATTACATTATATTGAATATATTTTCCTTCTTCTTTTATTAGGTTATAGTGTCGGCCAAGAAACCTGATTTCTTTCAGATGTCACACCCTATGTATGAAGTGGTCACAAGCGAGGGTCTGATGCGTCCATGTTTCAAGGCTCATCCAGGTGATTCAGGCTTAGTATCTTTGGTCTTTATGTTTGTTAAATGTATGAGATAACTTGAATGTTTGAGCCAATTAGTGGCATACCTATGTGTTTAACTATAAATGTTTGCTCTGGTTCGCTTTATCTGGGCCTTCTCCTAGTAAACCTAAAAAATTGCACTATTTTGTTTCCTTGGCCCTGCATGTTTTAATTTTTCCAGTATCTTAATGGTAAAGCTCTAATGGTTGGCCATGTGATTGTGCTAATAGACACTCATATTGAGACTTATGCTTTCAATATATGATTTCATGGACTTGATGCACATTGCATATAAAATTAAAAGTTCACATTTGTTGCTTGTTAGGGGGATTGTACTGGAGGAAGCGCTCAGATGGTAGAGAACTCCCTTGGCATTCATGGAGATGAGATATTGTATGTTGGTGACCATATTTACACGGATGTAAGCGTTTCCAAGGTCCATCTCCGATGGCGTACTGCATTGATTTGTCGAGAACTTGAAGAAGAGGTTAGCTGTCATGATTTCATGCCATTACTTACACGGGGTGTAGGGGGTTAGAGTCTCTTGTTTATTTTTCTTTTTCCTAGGCATGGGGTTGAATATTGGGGATGGGACTTGGTCACTTGGGAGATGTAAGGGAAAAGATTTACCCAAACATAAGTGAACACACTTACTTTTTTGTACGGATTGCCTTGTTGGATCTTAGCAAGGAGTAGGAGATAGTTATGTCGTGATTTTCCTTTTTTTTCAGTCCCCTTTGTTGTCTGATTTTTATTTTTGTTCTTCAATGTTAGTTAGACTGCTTGTCCACTCTGCATGCCATTTTTCTGCTAATGAGAGGCCTTCCCTTTTATTCCCCCCCGCCCCTCCACTCAAAGCGGGAGGGAGTTGAAAATGTCTTGGAACCTAAAAGGAGGGAAAACAAAAGAGACAGTAGGGAGGAACATGCGTGGATTGGATTTTCAAATCCCTTTGTGTATCTATATTAAATGATTTTCTTATGTTTTATTATATTGTGATGCTGCAGTATAATGCTCTGATTCATAGTCGGGATAATCGTGCTGCATTGATAGAGCTCATAAATCAAAAAGAGGTTGTTGGGGATCTCTTTAATCAACTTCGACTGGCTCTCCAAAGAAGAACCAAGGGGCGACCTGCTCAAGTAATTTTCTTTGGTGACATTATTTATGTTGTTTATGATATTCTTTTCTTTCCTCTCTCATGTAATCACTAGTGATAATATGCGAACCCATCTAAAACCTCAACTGTAAGAGAGAGACCAGTTATGTCTAACATGCATTTAACACCTACCCTCACATGCAACGCCTCACTCATAAGAGCCGAAGCTCTCTTTTGGGACAGAACTGGTCTTAACTGGGTCACTTTAGGCCAGTGCTCAGGGTGTCTTTCGTATGTACTCTTTCATATTCTTCAGCGAGATTGGAGTACTATCTTGTTTCTGCTTTGCCTTTTAATTTGTTTGATGGATTCCTCTTGCACATTCCTTGTAATATTCTTCTTTCTTAGTATATTCTATTCTATTTTAAAAAGTTCATGATAAAGAAAGAAAATATTGTGCATAATAATTACATTGTGAATCACATTTCTTCATCTACGAGTAAACCATTGTGAAAATGAAAATGATTGACTTAGGAACTGTTTATATCCTTGATCGATCTGGACATTTGTCTTTGTCACCACAATTTGTAGTGCAAAATCTCCCAATGTGCTTATGCTGGAAGTCTTTTAACTCCAAATGGAATCCCATTACTTGGTTTTCGGTCATGTTTTCTTCCCACTATCTTATGTATATTTCTGTCTGCATCTTCGCCTGTTGTTAATTTGGATGATTTTTGCCACTATCTTATATGGAACAAAGTGTACTAGCAAATTCTTGACCGAAACTTAGTAGGTGCCTTTATTTGGAGAAGGGTTTGTTGAAGATACAAATCTCATTTCTTTCACTCGATATCTAGAAGTGGAAGAGACCATTTAAAACTTCATGGAGAAACTGAATCCTAATGCTTTATCTTGTTTTTCTATAGTCACTATTCAACTAAACCTTACCATCAAGTCTCACTGTCTCACTGATATTGATGGAGGAATATGAACTAGTTCCTGTTATCTTTTTACTGCGATTGTTGCTTCTTAACTTGTGCTTTATTATTAAGATATCTTTACTCCTATCTATACTTGTTTATTGTTAGACTCTTGCTGCTACTCATATGGATGACAAGGAGCTCAATGAGAGTGTGCAAAAGCTACTCATTGTGATGCAACGATTGGACGAAAAAATTGCTCCGTTGTTGGAAGCGGATGGGGAACACTTTAATAGAAGGTTAGTTATCAAAAAACTTCTAACGTAGACGAACTTGCTTAAATGAAAACTGTCCCCTATCCCTTTTCCTATAACGGAGTATCAAATGTCGGGCATAGATGTGTGATGTATTTTCAATAGTCAATGCAACATCGGGAACTTACCCTATTTAGGGCGCGCTGAAGGCATAACTGATGCTTACTCAACTATCTGTCTATCAATCTCTAATGCATCTATATGGAAACCAGTTTGAGTTATGCATGTGCAAATGGTTTGACATGGGTGGTTTTCCTTGGGCTCGTTTGTTTCGCTGTAAAACAACTTACATAAAATAGCATTTGGAAAATGTTTTCTGGAAAATGAAACGCAGAGGAGAATCTGTGTCATTTTACCAAGGAAACATTCTTATTTTTCATTGACTGGAAAATCACTTACATTGACTTTGTTTTCCCTACTGTTACTAAACATCGGAAAATGAGGAAAACATTTTCCGTGAAACAAACGGAGCCTTTCTTCCCAAATAAAGTGACACAGATTCTTATGGAGTCAATTATAAGAATTAAGTAGGATGAAAGCATTGCAGGCAAAAATCAGTGGATTGTTGTAGTTTGTACGGATTGCAGTTGAGGGTACCATGTGTATGTGGTCTCCATTATATGTGGAGGTCAGATTTGATTGGTTAACCCATTTTTTGTTAGGTGGGGATATCTTTCACGGGCAGGCCTCTGGGACAAGAGTCACTTAATGAGACAAATAGAGAAGTTAGTGCTTCTGTTTTCATATCCTGTGCCAAAAGATTTTAACTTAAATAATTAATCTCCTGATTAATTGACTGTTTTTTTCGTCTGGCTGTAGGTATGCCGATATATACACCTCCAGGGTGTCAAATTTCCTCCACTATACACCTTTCATGTATTTCCGCTCACAGGAGCAGGTATTTGAAGTTCTGATTATGCCTTCTAGCTTGAAGTTTCTTTATTTACGAGTATCTCATTGATTAACTAAAGACTTCAAAATCCACACCACTCAATTATTTGAATATTTGTAAGAGATGGGGCTAGAACACGAGATTGCTGAAAGCATAATTGTTGAGAGAACGATAGACGACGTGCCTACAATTAGATTAAGATGGTGCGGCCTACTTGGATAGTGAAAGCATATATGTCTAGGGATGCTCTAAACTGCTCAAGTTAGCATCCCTTAAAATTCTGAAAAGCCTCCTTAAATACACATATGCCAATGAGATTGGATTGTTGGGAACACCTTTATCTAAAAGCAAAAATGTGTAGATTGTTGTACTCCCTCCGTCCCAAAATGAATGATCAAGAAAATTTAAATTTTTTTTGGTTGTTCATTTTGGAACAGAGGTAGTATAAAGTAAATATTTCAATGTTACTTGGAAAAATAGTGTTTCCATACGTAACAGCATTAACGATAGGAGAACATGGTTTCACATATGATTTGAGAACGGGAAGAGTTGCAAACATAATATTAAGGACGAGCTCCCTTTCAGCTTTTATTTGCTATATAGTACTTCATCTGTTCCTATATAGGTGTCCAGTTTTAGTTTTTCAAGCACATTAAGGAATTTGAGTTTTAAACACTTCTACTGGAACATGTACATAAATAATACCCTCAAATGATCACACCATATGTGTACAAGTAATAAAGTAGAACATAAAGTATCGAAAGGTGAATTTAGTAACTTCACTGGAAATGGAGATTCATATAAGGACCATTTGTTTCAATTACTCCCTCCGTCCCTAAATGAATGTCGATTTTTTTCTTCAAATTTGCTCTTGATCATGAGCAAATTTGAAACTTTTTTCGACATTCATTTAGGGACAAAGGGATAATTATTTATTTATTTTTTGGGTAAAATGCACACTCATTTATGGACAGGGCGGAATATTTGTTTTCTTGCATGCCCTTTTAATGAATACTCCCTCCGTCCCGGACCTTCGTGCTCACTTTGACTTTTCACGTAAATTAAGGAGAGAGTATTATATTGAAAGTGTTGTGAGTGTGAAAATAAAATAGGAGAGAGAATGAGTGGAGGGAATAGTAAATTATAATGGTGTTGTGAGTATTAAAATAATGTAGGAGAGAGAATGAGTGGAGGGAATAGAAAGCATTCCTTTCCATTTTAGGAAATGTGACGTAGGTTTACGCCCAAAATTGGAAAAGCTACACGCGTAGGCATGGACGGAGGGAGTATTTGTTTTCTTGCATGCCCTTTTAATGGCTGAACCTGATATGCCCAATTTTTGTTTCTTGATGCAGACACTAGCACACGATTCATATTTGTACAATCCTGAGGTGGAGGAGTAAGGTGACATGCCAGCAGGTCATGTATGAGATAGTAGTAGGCTTTGATGGTCCATATTGTTGCCTCCCCACCCTCTCCCTACAATCTTTTTGGTTGAATGGGGGGTCTTTTTTGGCTGGGGATGCCGATGAGGCTACGTATTTGTATTTAAAGTCGTATTGTTCATGGTAGTGACGTGTATTATTTGTATAAACGAGAATAAATGTCTATTTTTGACAATGGCCATAATAGAAAAGACATGTGCTCAAGTTTTTTGTTGATTCGAAGGCTTCATTGAGCTGCAGAAAGTAGAATGTCCCTTGTTCTTTTGGTAATTGGAATGTAGCATGTGTTTCAAGTGGGTGGAGGATGTAGTGTGTGTGCGTGCGCATCTGCAGATCCTGTTATAGCTACAATCTTTTGAATTCGACGTGGAATTATAAAAGATTGAATAAATGATGATTTTGTTAGGAAAGTAGAAAGGAATTGGGGGCTCGAAGCTGCTGCTGCAGTTAGCAATTTGCTTTTCCGATGAAGCGCGATTTGGCAATATCTTTTTTCTCCTAAATTGTGCGATCAAAATTAATTGATAGTAATGTATCCATCAATGATAAAATTTAATTTCTATACATTTATTTTAAAATTGCACCAAATTTATCTATATTGTTATATGGGGCCTAAATAATAATCATGTCTTCTAAAATAAAAAATAAAGAGAAAATAAATAAAGGAAAAGTGTATTGGACAGGACAGGAGCACAGCATAGCATAGAGGGCGGAGGATGGGAGGAAGAGCAAAGGGAGCGGCAGAAAGGATAAAGTGAGAGCGACTCCAATCCCATCATCTTCGTCGGCAGTGAAGAGAGATGAATAGGAAGTTGAGATGGACTCATGACGGCGGGGGTTGGGACCTTGACCTTTCCACTCCCTCCACCCTCAATGGCGTTGCCCGCCCCGTTCCTGGCGACCCTCTTCCCCTCTTGGGTTTATCTCGTGGCACCCGTCTCTCCCGTCCCAAACAAGTTGATTTCGTTCACCGCTTCATGTTTTCCCCTCTCCTCCCTTCTTTCGACCCTTCTCAAGGCGGCCTCATCCTCCACCGCCTCCTCTCCGCCCCCTTCGCTCTTGACCGCTGGTAAGTACCCACGCTTTCCTTTCTACTTTACTCCCTCCATCCCAAATTCACCATTTTCAATTTAAAGTTTTAATTTTTAAATGTATGCCCGTGATTTCTTCTTCTTATAGGTTCGGGACTTTACTTTCTCAGTTCAATGTACAAAAGTTTGTCTCTTCCATCAGAGATAATGGATTTATGCTACCTTCTGAATCCTCTTGGTTCCAAAGCCTTAAGAGACACCTTTCCGATAAGTCTTTGTATGCCTTTGATTTATCCTCTGAGTTTTACTTAACCCCTGATGATACTATGCTTCTTAGCTTTGAATCCTATGGCGATCACAAGAGGACTTCTCGAAAGAAAGCAATTCTTCATCACAAGGCAAGCATGTATGACAAACTCTAATTTGTTACTCCCTCTGTCCCAGAATGGATGTCCAAAAAAATTCAAATTTACTCTTGATCAAGAGCAAATTTGATTTTTTTTTTTGGACATTCATTCTGGGATCGAGGGAGTATTAATAATATTACTAGGACTAGCATCATACAGTTAATTCCTACCTTCTTCTCATACTATTCGCTTCACCTGACTCTAGTTTGACCATCGAATCAATGCCCCGAGCAGTCTTACTGTAGTGGGTGAAATCACCATCAAATGCTTGGCTAAATGTGGATTGTTGCATCACCTAAGCTTCCCAAGGTTGGCCTTACTTGGAGTATCCTGAAGGATGGATTCAGTGTCTGCCCTTGTGCTTAGGCCAGCCTGCATATGAGCATGAGCTAAAATTACCAATAGAGAGCTGCCAACTTCGTGCTTAAGGCCTATTTAGCCAATGAGTTGTGTAGTCGTCAAATTGGAAGTCATGGAATCATTTCCAACTGTGCCTCAATCAGGCTTTGTTGGAGACACCTCTTTGTAACATCCCAACTTTTGCGGAGACATTGGATGGGGAAACCATACAAACGGTCTATGGAGCATGTTTAAGTATGCAGCAATTGAATCTAACGTTCGATCCTGATGGGAAAGAGCATAGCAAGTGCATGTGGTGATGGAATAAAGTGTAGCTTATCCATTCTTGCATTTATTTACCGTGGCAACTAGTTGTTGACTGAATTTAAGCCCTGGCACTATATCACATCCCCCATGTATGATAAATAGAACAATATTTTGAAATTTTAATCCTTGTGAGGTTATTATTATTTATTTTTTTGGCAAGGGAGGGGGGGGGTAAAGCAAACATGCTACTTATGATTGCAAAGGTAACATTTGTTTCTTGCAGTTTCAACATCACAATCTGACTCTGGAGGCTGCTTCACCTGGGCAGTTTGTTGACAAGGATGGTTCTTACTGGGATGTACCTTTCTTAATGGCAGTTGACCTTGCCTCAATTGCTTCTGATTCTGGCCCAAGTTACCACATATGCATCAATCATACTGGTGATTCACCAAAGAAATTTGGAGGGGAACTAACCAGTGAAGTACCTGCTTCATTACTACCTGGATTGTCTGCTTCAACTGCAATTTCATATAAGAAAAATGTTGATATCTGGAGAAGTGGAGCACAAATGTTGAGATTGGTGCAACCATATGATGCATTCACGTCTACTCCTCACATTTCAGCATCAGGGATCCTCGGTAAGGGACAGTCATATTGCTCCACTATTTCAAAGTTGCTTCTCCTAATCTATATTGTAACCTAATAGAACTCTAAAATATCAAATTAAGGCCTAAATAACTGCCTATCTAAATATAAATCTGAAAATTATAATAAAAATAACAAATAACAATCATAATTAAAGTCAAGAGTGTATAGGATGATCCATGGGCACATAAGTTTCAATGACACTCAGTTAATGGAGCATAACTCCCGTGTTCATCTTTGTTGTTATAATGGTGTGATTAATATATTGCATGTATCATCTTTTGATTCTAACCCAATTTTGCTGGAGTCAATATTCTCAGCATATCTGTAATTTCTCCATGTTTTTTCAGATTAAATAAACCTTGCCACTTGTTTTCATTCAGGAGCTGTCGTGACTGCATGTTTTGGCAATAACTCAGATAGAGCACAAGTAACACATGATTCAGTTGGTTTTAAAGGTTTTAGTCTTCATGCCAAGGAAGCAAATTCTGCCATATTGGGGGATTTATTTGGAACTCTCTCAATCTCTGCACAATATGGAAATTTTCAGAGGTTTTTCTTAGATCTTACTCGTTTTGATGCCCGTCTGGAATTTCCATCTGGCTCAACATTTCTTTCTGGTGCCACACGTTTGGCAAAAGATCTTTACAACTCTCAAGGACCATGTCTGGAAGCAGTTCAAGCTATTTGTCCGAATGCTACCCTTTCACTTCAGCAACAGGTACCTACTTCGTCATCCTCCACTTTTTCGTATTTATTGCAAGAAAATTACATGACTAGTAGATAACAAGAGAAGGAATCTGTTTTTCCCTGTATACCAGTTGTTACTTCTTTATCTTTGACCCTAAACTGCATTTTTTTTAATATTACTCCATCTCTGCGCATTACTTATATTACTATTACAAGCAAGCCAATGCTATTCATTTATCTGGAACCAGGTCAATATCTGCTTCTTTGATGATCAGAGGTGGATGCACTATTTTATGAAATTTACTCAGTATTTCGATATTTTATGCTTGTGGAGTTTCATCATATTTTTTTAATTTTTTTTATGGGATCAATTATATTGTTCATCATGACTTGTTGCAGATAGCAGGACCTATGAGTTTCAGGGTAGATTCAGGGATATTAGTAGATATGAAGAACAAGAACCTGAGTGTAAAGGATCCAGTTTTTGCACTTGAATATGCACTGCAAGTTCTGGGGTCGGCCAAAGCCACTGCATGGTACTCCCCAAAGCAGAAAGAATTCATGATTGAGCTTCGTTTTTTCGAGACATGATCAATTGAATACTCCCTCAGTCCCAGAATAAATGTCGCAGTTGACTTGTCAACGTTTTTAAATTGCACTACGTGATTAGAAACGCAACATTTATTTTAGGACGAACCAAAGAAAAAAATGTGACTTTTATTCCCGTACGTACGGGGAGAGTTATAGTTACTGTTGATTTTTTTTTGACAAACATGTCTTGTTGACAAACCTTGGTCAAATACAATTGTAATTTCACTTGTAACTCAATTTGTTTAAGTGGCAAATAAAGCCTTCATTGTCATTCAATCTGAATTTAATTTTGCCAACTTGTGGATCAAGAAAAGGAAGCATCCAATAAACATAATGAAAACATACTAAATCAATTCCTGTTTGCTGCGAATGCGAATAATCTAGTCAGTAATAATGCAGCCTACATTTGTTTATGCTATGACACCTACCAAAACTAGTTGGAGGGCTACCCTTTGGAAGTTGTAAATGGTCTTCATCATACTTTATATCCATGAGATAGAGACCCTGAGGCGGTGCTGACGAAGCAACCTTTGCAAGTTCTTTGCGATCATGTGTTGCCAAAATCGTGCAGACAATATCAGGTGGAACTGCTTCTCTCCCAACTTGCAGCAGCAAAGCAACCTGCAAACGAAAAATCCATGCCAAAATGGCTCAATCAAAACTATCAGAAATGGCCAACTGAGGCGCTTGTAATATGGTGTTCATGTAAGGGAAGCAAATAAAACAACCAGTTAAATTCATAGATATTCAAGTAAACGGAATAATAACTACTCCCTCCGTCCCAAAAAAAAAAAAAAAAACAAACAAACAAATTTGCTCTTGATCAAGAGCAGATTTGAACTTTTTTTGGACATTCATTTTGGGACGGAGGTATTAGAATAGAAAGAATAGCAAGAACAAAAACACAGAGTCTGCACTGGATAAGCAAGCACAAGAGAACTACATACCATGTTCCTGATCTGTCTATATAAAAAACCAGAGCCTTCAACTTCTACTTGTAAAAGGGGTCCCTAAAAGAACACAACATGAAGAGAAATCAAATCCATGATGTTTACATTCGAAAACCGTGATCACTTAATACTGTTGACTGGCTAGACAAATACCATTTTGTTTATATCGACGCGAAATATATCCTTGACGGGATTCCGTGAGTGTTCATTTTTCTGCATATTCATGAATGCAGTGAAGTCTTGCTTCCCCACAAAATACTGTGCAGCTTCCCTCATCGCAGTAACATTGAGCTTATAAACACAATGATAAGCATATGAACGCTGGAAAGGATCCATGACAGCATTATTATAAATCTTATAGTGATAGATTTTGCTTGTCACTGAAAAGCGGGCATGGAATTCAGGAACTGCAGGGCTGAGTTCCCTGATTCTGATATCAGGGGGAAGAAGTCCATTAAGGCCTGAGTGAATGTTTTGCAGGCAGTCGTAGTTGAAAGGTGTAAGGAAATGGGCCACCTGAAAGCTAAAGCCACAGTTTAAAGTTTGAATTTTGTTGATAAGTTTAGGGTTAAATGGTTATGAACCAACCTGACCCCAAGCATGAACTCCTTTGTCAGTCCTACTTGCACCAACTACACAGAGATCTTCCCTGCCTAGCTTTGTGATTTGAGTTAAGGCTGTTTCCAACCTGCATTGTATGGTTGGGGGAGTAGGCTGATATTGCCAGCCTAACAAATAAGAAAGATTGTAACTTGTAGGATTCAAGACCCAAATCCCTTGTCTACCCTCTTCATATAGGTGCTAGTAAATTAAATTTCTTCAATTCTTCCATGAAATTTAGAAAGAAAAGCATGAAATAGTTGATTGAAAAGAAAATACCAGAGAAATTTAAGTAAAAAAGAAGAGTACCAAAGAAGCGAGAGCCATCGTAGGAGATGAGCAACCGCCATTTGTAACCCACTCCCAATTTTGAGTCAATCTTGTCGCCGCCGCCGCCGCCGCCACCACAAGGATTCTGTGTTAGAAATTAAAATATCACTTAGATGGAACGAAAAACTAACTCAGTAGGATGTAACAAAGAGAAAGAAGTACCGGCGGCAGTGGGGGTGGGTTGTGAACAATTACACCATAACTCATCCTCCTTCCTCCTTTCCAATCCTCACCCAACCCAGCTGGGTTTTTTTTATCTTTGTATACCAATTTAAAGATATTTATTTTGACCATCAAATTTTAAGTAGAGTTGTTAGAGGCTGCATCCACAATTAGAACAAGTTTTTTTATTCCTTTCATACAATTTTGAATATTTTTTTACAAACAGTAAGACAATTACAGCCAAAATTTTGTGAAAAACTAATTTTTCGTAACATAAGAAAAAATTAGTTTTTAAACACGAATCCTAATTAATAAGAGGGATGAACAATGCTGAAAACTAATTTTTTCATAATATTTTGAGAAAATTATTTTTTCACAAGACCAAGACCTACTCATAACATTATTAAGACATTAATTATAATCTTATAATTTATAATTTAGGCTTCGTTCGTTTGTTTGGGAGAAAAATGTTTTTCGAAAAACTATTTCCCCATTTTTCGGTGTTTGATAAGTACCGAAAAATAGAGAAAATATTTTTCGAAAAATATTTTTCCCACTTTTCTAAATAAAATAACTTACGAATTTTTCCTAATTAAAATATTTTCCAAAAAATTTTTAACACCCTCACACACACACACACACACACACACATAATTTTTCATACACCCCCACTGCTACCAACCCCACCCCACTCCACCCCACCCCACATCAACCATCCCCTATCCCATCCCCTCATAAAAAAATTATTTATATTAAAATTAGATTTTACAATTCTCCCTCCCCCTCACCACCTCCCACACCCCGCCTCCACCCCACTCACCACCACCACCACCACCACCACGTGCCGCCCCCACTCCATCGGGTCAAAAAAAAATTAATCATTTTAAATTTATTTTTAACAACTCTCCGCTCACACCACCATCTCAAGGTCAAAAAATATTTTTTCTATTCATTTTAAAATTATATTTTGATAACTTTCCCACTTTCAAGCAATTTTTTTATTCAACCCCCCTCTCACGGTCAAACTTTTTTTACTTATAATTAATTTTTTAACAACTCCCCTACCCAACCCCACTCCCTTACTCTCGGCCACCCACCCTATCCCCCCCCCACACGTCTACCCACCCTACCCCACCCCTACCCTATCACCACCCAGCCTACCATCATCTTACCCTTTATATTTTTCCCACCACCCTATCCTATCCTTACCCTACCCTACCTCACACCCACCCACCTCACCCCTACTAATCCCCACCTCCTACCCTACCACCCCACCTCCATCACCCTACCCCATCCTATCTATTTCAATTTATCTTAAATTGTGTTTTTTATCGAAAAATATTTCATTAACCATATAAAAATATTTTTCGAAAAATATTTTCTTTACCAAACAGCCGAAAACATGTGTATCATATTTTCCGGAAAACATTTTCATTTCCTGAAAAATATTTTAAAGAAAATCATTTTTCAGAAGTCGTTTTACACGAAACAAACGAAGCCTTAGTCATTAAATTAAAAAATAAACTATTTTTTTGAAAAAGTAAAAAAAAAATAGAAGAAATCTAAAATTTTAGAAATATAGAAAATTAATGTAAAGTATTAGATATAAAATAATTAACTTGCTCTCATAACAACTTACACGTCTATCAACCTATTTATTTAGATCTCTCAAATATTTTGACTACCGATAATTAAGCTTATAAAATATACCACTTATCTACACATTGAGCAAGTTTTGGGAGAAACTAGTTTCTCCATAAATTATAAAAAGTCTACTTTTTTTCTACTTGCAAGTAGTTAGTGAATATTTAGGAACAGTTTATAAAACAGAACTTTCTATAACTTAAGGAAAAACTAGTTTCTCCCAAAATCTTGTGCTACATATTTAGTAGCCTAACCAACAGTTTTATTCTAAACACATCATTTTTTTTCTTTGAAATAAAAATGTAACCTTTATTTTTTTTTTATCTCTTTCTAAAAAATGAAGTTAATGATTATTTAAAAATTAATAATCTATCTGATTTAAAAAAAAAAAAGGGAGAAATATTTTTTCCAAAATCTTTTACTTGATATAAACTTCCTTCGTTCCACTGCCTATTGGTCAAACAGACGTAACTTTAACCGCTAGATCATTTATCTCCTCCCTCTCATTTGAATTAGAGGTGTGCAAACCCGTTCATCGACCCGTGCCCGCAAGGCCCGCGCCCGCAAGGTTTTCAACCCTGTTGGGCTAAGATTGGACTTTTATAGTTCTTCGGCCCGTTAGGCCCGATCCGGCCAGCATCCTTCAAAATACTCAAAACCCCATTTAGGCATTTACTGATTTACTTACCTTACCACACGCACGCCGTTTCTCAAAATCAAGAGACTCAAAAATCCATTTACCACACACACGCCATTTCCAGTAGAAATGCAATTAGATTTTTATTTTCTTCCTTCACTTGGTGTGTATATTCATAACTGAGCTTCACCAGCAACCAGACTTATTTAACTAGTTTAATTATCAAAATATTTATGTTTCTCCTCTCGTGAATATCAAAAGTACGATATTTCATGATAATTGATGGGCTTGAAGTTGTTGTTGGGGAATCTGATGAGCCCGGACCAGCTGGATCGGGCCCACGCTCGGTCTGATCCAAGGAACCAGTGATGTGGCATTTTCTAGACCGCCGGAGTCAAGATCGCGGACAGATAGACCCCTGAGATCAAGATCGCGCTCCTCTCCGCATCATCCTACTCCAGACTGGAGGGATCCTGACCGCTGGCTTGGTGACCGTAGGAGGTATGACCGCTCCATCCATGCCCGCGTCAAATACCTTTGATCGCGCCCAAGATGTTGACCGCGGGCTCATACCTGCCTCCCGGTTATCTCACCTGCCTCCCGGTTGATAGCAAACCTTACTTATTCCCAACTCCCACACAGTACACATACCCTGACAACCCAAATACGCTCCAAACTCCTTTTCGGCCTCATCGGTCTGGTCTACCTGTCTCAGCTGAAACTAAAAAATTTAAATGAAGAAGGGGTGAGAAAGAATCTCAGTAAGTTATTATGAATGCACTAATATGCCATATAAGAATGCAACACATAAACAAGTTGCTCATAATCACATTTGGAAAGCTGTAAACACATTACGTTACCTGACCTTACCTTTTTCTGTCTGAACAATAAGTCGTACTACTGGGAATACGTCCCCTTTATTTGTGAACGGCTTAGGCCTATTCACGCCTTACAAGACCCATTTTTCAGGGAACCATGTAAGGTATCAGTGTCCTATGAACTGCTTAGGCATATCCATAGTAACTGAACCCCCATTTGTGGCCACAGTGGGGGAGGAGGTCACAGATATAATGTAATTTGAGCAACTTATGGAACAACTTCTCATAAGTGATCATATTCCATTATACCCCCAATAATCAGCTGATCTCAACACATTCATATTCATATTCAAGCACATAACAGTTACTTGAAATCAAATCCACACATTAGGATAACAACATATAACATGGTACAATTACTCATGTTTAACAATATATAATATGGTACAATTACTCATGTTTAACAACATATAACATGGTACAATTACTCATGTTTATAACTCACATAGTGTAACATATATATAAACACCATTGAGTCATAATAATCCATCACATGGTATGCATACACATGCTAATCCAATGATATTATGCCACATATAACATAACAGTATTAAGTAGCGACAATTCAGCAACATGCTATTAATATTCTTGTTCAAACCAATAACACAGTGCAACATCTATGTCATGCACTAAATAAACCAGTATATCTGAATAAATGATTACAAATGGCCCAATGTAAATCAAGTAGGCCCTAGATATCCATGTCGTACTGTTGAATACTTTTTGTAAGATTCCATAATCATTTACCAAGTTTTATTAACCTTGGTTACTTTCCAATTCAAGCTTCAACCATTTTCAAAGTAATATTTAAAGACTTTTCCAATATCATTTTGGCCCAATTAAAACGTCATAGCAAAGTACTAATGTTTCTCTAGGATTATAGTTAAAGAAGAACCAAATTCGAACTATATTGCTTAGGTTCCAAGTTATTTGAAATTTATACCCCAAATCAGTCATGGGCACGACTCGTGCTCCAGGGTACGAGTCGTGCCAAACCCCTGCACGACTGCTCAAATTCCCACGACTATGTATCACGACTCCAAGCTGAGGGTCACGACTCGTGCTCATGGGCACGAGTCGTGCCCAACACCAAAAGTGTTGCTGATGTTGAACATCAGTTACCAACCAGAACAAAACCCATTTTTCCCATTTCCCAGCTAAGCCAAACCAACCAAATCAGTATCTATACCATTTATAAAACCATAATAATACTCACTCCATGCCATATAACATATATATTTACAACCATATTATTTCCATTTGACTATCACAACAACAACTATACCACCCAATTTCTTTCATTTCCTAGCTAAGTAAAATGACCCAACAATAACCTATCCGTTTCAAACCCAAGTTTTCCTTGTTATTTCCAAAGTCTTGTACATTGACTAAATTCCTCCAACCAAGTATACCCCCTAATAACATCATTTAACTTGGAATGAACATTGGTACCAACTCTTTTCACTATTTTTACATATTACAATCATACTAAAATACTCCCTTCACCATATATAAGTTTTCTTATAATAATCTTATTAATTACCAACCTATCATCCTACTCAATTTCGAATCATTTTCCATTATATCAAAAGTTAATCAACTTGTTAAATTTATCAATAATCCTTTAGGTGATAATAATAACATTAATAACCTATATACCCACAACTTTACAACCGAGCCACTTCATTCTAAGGAACTCCCAACAATACCACATACTTTCAATTAAACCCAATCATTTTATCACCATTTACTCTACTCCTTTCCAAAACCCTCTTTCAATCTTCCAAAACCCAAATAATCATTTTTTTTACACAATCTTTGACACTACTCATTCCAACCAAAAGATTTATTCATTTCCAAGACCCAATAAGTTGCCAAAAATACCAAAGATCATTTATATCATCATAATATCAACATTTAATATTAAATGAACAATTATCGAAAGAAATCATAATAACTTATCCAAAAATATGTCGAAATGAAAAAACAATCTGATCGACTCTAAATGTTCTCCTCGACTTCCTGATCGCTTTGACGCAGACTGATTCGAAAACGAAACATCGGTTGATTTTTGGTTGATTTTTAAGAATTTTTGGGAGATAGATATAGGTTGAAGGAATTAATTTGTGGAACGGAGGAGAGAGAGAGAGAAAGAACGAGCTGAGAGTGAGAAAGAGAAAGTGAAGTGTCTGGGAGGTGAGAGGTGAGGTGATAAGGATTATATATAGCCATTTTACACTTTAGTCCCCCAAGATTCAAATACTACACTCAACTCTCCTTAAATCTATATTTACCCTTAAGCCCCTCATTACTTCCTATAAAGCTTTCTATTTAAATTTCAACAATTAAAATATTAATTATCAAATTCTTATTTATTTCATTTAGACATTAAATAATTAAAATTAATTTATTAGCATACTTAAAATCTCACACAATTTATTAACATAACTAAAATGTCAAATAATTTATTAAAATGTTAAAACTAACACATAAAAATCTCACTTATTATGAAATGCAACCAATAAAATGCTACGGCCCCGCTCTACGTGACCAACACGTGAGTAAAATGGTGCCTAGGTTTCGGGTCGTGACAAGTTTGGACCGTCTTTTGGGGTTGTCAGGGTATGTGTACTGTTTGGGAGTTGAGAATAAGTGTGGTTATTATTAAATTGGGGAAAAGAAATGTGTATAAAGTTTTATAAATATTTTCAGTGTAATGTTGTAAACTAAACAGGTTATGGTTTGTCCAGGTTGATATCACCTCCTAGCGGAGAGGTCATGTCCTTTTGTTTTCAAAAGTTTATTCGACTTTCAATTTATTTAAACAAAAAGTTTTAAAGTTTTAGGAGGTGGTTTGGGGACCCTCCAGCTGGGGCACGAGTTTATAGTTCTCGGGGTTGGGGAGGCCCCACAAAATATATCCTGCCAGATATCCTTGAACCGCTCTGACCCTGAAAAGCTTGGCGTCATTAGAATCATTCATAACTTATCAATGTTTCATGGTTGCCTTGCTGACATAATAATATTGTTTCATGACATAATAATGTTAAATTGTTAACTTTATGGCAATTCTTTTGATTTTGAAGTTGAAATTTATAATTTTAAATTTGGACCCGTCTAGCCCAAGTCCGCTTAATGCCCGTATAAAGTTCGTTAATTTGAGCCCGCATAAAGTTCGCTATGTTGGACTCTTGAAATTGAAGCCCGCCATACTGGGCTTTGCCAAAGCCCGCGAGCTCACACCCATCGTTTGAATATAGTTTGCATTTTCATCTCTCAATTCCCCACCCTAGCCTAGCCTAGCCTAGCCCAGCCCGCCACTTGTTACCAATCCATTGGTAAAGAAAAATATGTACATATTTCAATCATATCCGACCAAAAAGAATAATACATGCCATAGTTGTGGAAGGAACAAAGCAAATTCAGATGAAATTTTCCTTTACAATGTTATAGTGTTTATATGTAATAACCCCTTTTTTTTAGTATTTATTTAATAACTTATATTATTATTTGGGTGATAATAATAAATGAATGAGTTTTGGGCTTAAGGGTTGGGCTTAAGTGATAAATTAAAATCCATTAAGTAATTGGATGGTAAATCCTTTTGGACTAGGGATTTGGAAACCCTATAATATAAATACTCTCCCTATCCAAATTACCTCTCAGTTACCTCAGCCGTGAATTAGAAATTGAGAGAGAGGAAGGGGGCACAGTCAATTGCCGAGAGAGAGAGGAGAGAAACCATGAGGGAGAAAGAGAAGAAAAGAAAGAGGAAGAGAAGGAAGGGATCCTAGGCAATCAAGGTAAGAAAATCCTTCCATTGTTTTGTTATTTATGTGGAAATAATGAAAATAATCTTAAAACCCTAGATCAATAAGAGGGATTAGGGTTTAGCCATAATCAAAATATGATTATTGTTTCAATATTGAGTATTAATCCTAAGTTAGTATTGATTAATATTGATTGGTACTGGTATGTTGAAGTCAAATTGTGAGAAGAGGATTTTGCATGCTAGAGGTTTAAAAGATCAATTTTTGGGTTTAGTATGTGTTTTGGGTGTTCTTGTGTGTGTGTTTTCATGTGGGCAGTGTGTGTGTTTCGGTGTATGTGCTTTCGTGTGTGTGTGTGTGCAATGTGCGTCGAGTGTGTGCAGTGGGTGTGTGGGTGTGTTGTGTGGATGGCGGCTGTAGGTGAACCGTGTTTGTGTGTGTGTGTGTGTTAATGTGTATTGTGTGTTAGTGTATGTTAGTGTGTGTTTGTGTGTGTGTTTAATTGCTGTGAATAGTGTTTTTCATATATTGTGAATAGTGTTTGTGTGTGCTGTGAATAGTACACTTAAGAGTAAGAAAAGTCACAAAAATAAATTGAATAAGGTTTGTAAGCTTAGAAATTCTAGGGGTATTTTGGGAAAAACCTAAAAGGGTAAAAGAGTAATATTTAAAAAGAGTTAAAGAAGAATAACTCATAGGATAATGTGACTTTAGATAATAGTTGGGGATTAAGTAAAGGAGCATTACTTGTACCCAAAGACCTATGTTGCATGATTGTAGATTCATGCGCGAGGAGTTTCACTTTCGCTAAGCAACGCTAAGGTAAGGGATTACATTCCATAGCGTTTGATTGTTTTCATATCTTTTGTGATAGGATTCCTTGATTTCATAAATTATATGCTACCAAGTGGCCGGTAGTTATTTGTATTCCTTTGATATGAGCGTTCTTTGGAATATCTTACCATTGATATGTTTTGTTCAATGTGTATCCATGATGGTTGTATTTGATTTATGTGTTCTTGTACCTTGAACACTATATATGATATTATTCTGTCCATTTGATGCGGACTTGTATGATTTGGTCTAGACAGATTGAAATGACCTTAATGTTGAGTGAATTGGTCTAAACAGATTGAAATGACCTTAATCTATTTATGATATATCAGAATAAGGGAGCACCCCAGATAAAAGGCGTAGATTCTCTTATTCAGAATAAGGGGGGCTGTAACGACCCCAACCCTAGGCATCAATTTTTAATATTATATTAAATGCTTTTAATATTTATATTTATTTTATGTGTTCAATTATGTCTTTAAATTCTTAATTTAAGATAACTTGGGTGAGAAATAAATTTAGAATCTTTTATGAATTTATTAGACATTAATTAAGAACCTTGAAGAAATAATAAAAATGGAAATAAGATAAATAGTGCAAGGAGGTTAATTGAGTAGGATGAATTATTTGGGTAAAGGTTAATTTAATTGTTGGAAGCCTTTAGAAGAGGGGGGCCAATTCCCTCTTCATTCCAATTTCCCCCAAGTGTCCCCTCTCCTCTCCCCCATACTCCCTCCATCCGCCCCCTCAATCACTCTCCTCACTTTTCCCCTACTCCCTCTTACCTCCTCCCTCACTCTTCTTCATCTTTCTTTCTTATCATTCTCCATGGGAGAACCCTAGTGGAAGCTCTCAACCCAAGCTTTGAAGCCAAGCTATTCTTCCACCATTTTCAAGTCCAAGGGTAGTTTTGAAGATGGATCATCTAGGAGAGTCCATCAAGTGAGAAAGATCAACCTTCCATATTGAAACCCTAAAGTGAGTTGTTATGATTTCCTTCTTATGAATGTTCATGAACTCTATTTGTTGTTCTTGTTGTGATGATAATTTTGTAAATGTTTTGGAAGCCTATTCGAAGTTGGGAGATTGGTAAATGGCAAAGAAGGATACTCTTGTCTTAGGAATTGATTTGGATTGAATGAAATGGGTGAAGTTAGGTTAGAAGATGTTAGCTTGAATTGAGAAAATGAAATGGGTGAGATTTAGGTGGTAAATAATCTAAATCTATATGATCTTGAATTTGGATGATTTAAGTTGAAGTATGTAAGGTTAAACAAGCCTTTTAGTGTTCATGAGATTAAGGAAAATTAAAGAAGGAATAAACTATGTAAGAAGGATTGGAAATTCGAAAATGCTGAATAAGGGCCATGGGCGGTCGCCCATGGGGGCTGAGCGGCCGCCCAAGGCGGCAGAAACTGGCTCCCTTTGTAAACTTCTTTGGGCGGTCGCCCAAGTGACATGGGCGGTCGCCCATGTCACCAGTCCTTCCCCAGTTTCTCCTCTTTTGCTGATTTTTACTAAAAACCTCGGGGAATGATTCCTAACCATTACAAGTTAATAGAACCTAGTCCAATTCGGATGTGAATCAATTCCTTTCAACCTAGATTAAAGTGGAGCCTCTGACCACTTAAATAAATGTAATTCCATTTGATAAATTTAACAGGAATTCTTATAGAGACCTTGTAATACATAACATTGTCCGGAAATTGGGTATTAAGATTGTTGCGTACTTCACCAATGTGGTTAGAACTTGGGAAGTAGGTCATGAACTATTATTAAGATTTTCCGAGGTGGTGTGATGACTTCGTATGAATCGTATGTGACTTGTTGTTATGTTAATTATTCCCTTGTGGATTATTTGGCAAGTGTTATGTGGCTTCCCAAGTGTGGAATATTTGATACGTTGTTATGATTCCTAATGTGTGGATATGTTTACTATGTGGTTGTATGGTTATCCCACTTTGTGGATTAGTTGGTATTGTTATATTGTATCCCTGTGGATTATGTGGTTATATGGATACCTTACTTGAATTTAAATTCGTTAATGGTATTATGCATAAGTGTATTACATGAACTGTTGCACTATAGTATGGTTGTAACGTGAGTATATTTTACCATGTTACTATATGTTTATCCCTTTTGTGGATTATAATTCAAGTATCTGGTATGTGCTTGAATGTTCGGGTGGGTATGATGGAAGTCAATCAATTATTGATTTGTTCTATAATTGATTGAAAGTTCATCATACCGGTGACCCTTCCCTCTGCAGTGGCCACGGGTGAGTGTGCTAACGATCGTATTGAGCATGAAGAAGCCTTTACAGACCTGTTGCGATCGTTGTACGGAGGGAAGATGTTATTTTTGGATACACTAATATAGGTATCCTTTCTTATATGGATCTCTGGGAAATGAGGCCTATAAGAGGTGAATGTGCTGGAGGCAATTCACCAAAGAGTGGAGTTTTACTCCCACGTTGTACGACTTATTGTTCAGACGGGAAAAGGTAAAATGAGGTAACGTAAGGTGTTTACCGCTTTCATAATGTGTTAAGTGTTACCATGCTACGTGTTGCATCTTGTATGGCATCTTGCTGCATTCATAATAGCTCATTGAGATTTATTCTCACCCCTCTCCCTTTACTGTTTTAGATTCCGAGACAGGTGACCCGAACCAGTGAGGCCGGGGATTTCATTGTGGACTTTTGCTTTGGGGCTTGACAAGTTAAGTATAGGAGTCGGTTGTTAGGAGTATTTATTAAGTAGTCTTCTTTTGTAATTTGTATGGAAAACTCTTTTGTTAAACAAGGTTAATTAAGGTTTCCAATGTAATTGATCAGATTTCGGTTTATTAAAAGTTGTGGTTGGATTTCCTCCAAGTAGAGATATTTCCAATTTATTTTATTGGAAGTTTGAAAAGTGGTTTTCTTTTAAAGGCAAAATAAATGTTTTAAAAATTTAGATGGATTTTCTTAGTTTGAGCTCCCTTAGCTCGGGACACGTGTTAGGTCCCGGGTTGGGGTGCTCACAGGGGCGCCCTATATTAAAGGCGTAGATCTTCTTATTCAACGATCACCGAATAGGTGTATCGGAGTCACCCTAGATTAAAGGTGCACCATGAAATGGAAATTGACGGACATATGTGTATACAATCTCCATCTGTTTTATTCTTGTAGAAGTGCCACTATTTGTTAATTGAAAAGTATCTTTCCTTGTTGTTCTACGTATCTGAACCATTTATTGTATAAGTTATGCTTTCGTTGAATATTCGTTTGAACTCCATTTGTTCCGGTCATCTCTTCCTAGAAACCGAAGAGATCCCGTATGAACTTGCTGAGCATTGTTCGCTCACCCTTTTCTTTATTTCTTTTCCCTCCCATGTAATAAGTAATGGAGTGGATTGGTCGCGTGGATAGCGGCTTAGCAATTACGGAGTTAGAAATCCGTTCGGTCGAAACCTAACGGTTTATTTAAAATCCGCAAGCGCACGGGCTATTGAAATATAGCGGGTGCAAGTACGGTTCGATCCCACAGAGACAGGGTTTACCTTGGGATTATTTTTGTCTTTATTAAAATTGTAAAAGAGATTGGGGGAGATAAAGATTTGTTTTGGGAAGAGAATGAAGTATACACAGAAAATACTTTAAATGAAATCTTATAAACGAAGCATTCTCGGGATTGGAAATCATATACATAATTTGTTCATCAAATAGTCATTGTCTTAGGAAATATAGGTTTTCATGAAAATCAAGGATGGTACGTTAGGCTTACACTACTTCTCACGGTCAAGACAGTAGCGTTGTATCCTTCACTAATTATGTCCTAACTGTTTGAGATTTCCGTTTATGGTACTCCCGCCCTGTCACAAACGGGCATTCCGGCTTATCTCTAGCTGACCATAATTAGTAAGAATCCAATAAGAACGAGGGTCAACATACTTTCCATTAAAGGAACATCCCTAGGCCGTTGAACTACTTTCGTGATCAATGGAACCCAGTTTCTTTATATGGTTCCGTCAATCGAGATTCTCCGCTAGGTACTTCTCTCGATCGACTGAATCATACAAGTTGGACGTCTCCAAAATGTAAGTCATTTAGAGATTGATATAAAGAAATTGTTTTAGATGAAGATAGAAGACAAGACTTTCATATTTTAAGATGATGAACGATCTATGCTTTGAGTTTCCAACCCCAAGAACAAGGGGGATTACTCGCTATCCATGTAAAAGTAAATAAGCAATAATATAAAAGATAGAGTAAGAAAGACTTATGATGAATGAGAGACGAATGGCTGGAATAATACTTCAACTTTTATTGCTTCTTTTCCAAAGGAACTCCAAGAACAAAAATGGACTTCAATCTTCAAAGATCTTTGGAATTTAATGTATATAGTACTTGTAACTTTTCTATACAAATCTCTAACAATTTCTAATGAAAATTCGATATATAAGACTGATTACAAGGAGTCTATTTATAATGGGGAGGAAGCTCTTCAGGAAGGTGCCTTCTAAAGGTGCCTTTTAAATATGCAGTCACGATTTGCACGGCCGAGTCAAGGGATATGCACGGCCGTGCCCCTTGGCGCCAACTTTGGATTTTGAACTGGCAAATAGCACGGCCGCTCCGATGGTTGCTGCACGACCGCTCTAGAATGTTGCACGGCCAAGCAATTTCCAAGACACGGCAACTCTACATTTTGGGGCCAAAATGGCCTTTCATGGCCGAGTGCACGGTCGCTCTGCTGATGGCTGCACGGCCGCTCCGTCTGGATTTTGTCTTGTGTGTTTGATTTATTTGTTGCTCTTCCATGCCTTTACACCAAGATGTCCAAGCATCCTTTTGACCATAGTAGACTCCAAAAAAAACCTGTCTAAAATGTATAATGTACACCAAAAGCGTAAAATCTAATATATATGAAAAAGAAACTAAAATAGACTGAAATGAGATCTAAATGACAATTAAACTAAGGAAATAGATGTAAGAACTTAGGATAAATGATTATATAATAGTCACTTATCAAACTCCCCCACACTAAGCTCTTGCTTGTCCCCAAGCAAGTTTAGGATGAAAACATGGAGAGGGAGAAAAGAAAGGAAAAGAAAATAAAATAAGAATGATCCCTCAGAAATTTATAGTAGCAAGCGTTAATTGCCTTTTGAATATTGCCTTTATCTTTCTAGTCATATTTTGTATATCTTTAAAAATTATGAGAAAGAAGCATTTTGGGAATATTTTTAGAGAAATAATTTTTTAATACAATAACCTAATATAGCATATATAGGAATTTGATCAAGTAAAGTATGCTAGAAGGATAAATCTTAGATCAATAACTTGATAAAAAGAGAAATTTTCACTCTTTAGAGTGATTTTTGAGAAAATGAATTTATTGTTCTAAAATGTACAAATGGAAGTATAAATACTCATTCACAAACTAGAAGCTTTCATAGAATTGGATTGCATTTTTGAATCACAAGGGTGAAAAATGGATGATGATAGTGAAAAAATCTTATCAAGGCTTCAACAATTTTATCTTATTTTTGCACGTGTTAAATTTATGGAAAAGACCTTACTTATTTTTGATCTTTTCAAGTATGAGACATTGTGGCTGCGAACCCCATGCTCCTAATACTTAGATCAAGAATACTTCGGATATTATTTCCATTTGGCAAGGAAGCATAATCGCAGCGAACGTCGTGCCCCGAGGTACTTAGGAAGTAATAGATTTCTTTTTGCTTTTAAGATTTGGTGACTAGGTCACTCTTTTAGCAATAAGATAAAATGCCTAACCTTTATTCGATTAGTGGAAATGGAAAGATGGAATTTTAATGAAGAGGTGTGATTCAAGGGATGCAAAACAAAGTAAATGCTTCTAATAAGAGAATAAGCATTAATAAAATTTGAAATGTACATTTAAAGAAATATTTTCAAAATAAAAACAATCAAGTGCTAAAGATGATCAATAAAGATTCAATCTAATCAAATGCTTTTTCTTGACAAAACCCTATATTTTGCTATATTAACTTATGAGGCTTTAATTTATTTCCTAAAAATATCCCTATATTTTTCTTCTTATTAATTTCTAAGTTTATAGAAAATATGAGAGAAAAATTAAAGGCATTATTATGAGGCAAATAGCAAGCATAAAGAATAATAATATGGATCATCATAGGGTTTTTTTGGAATAATACTTGACATGCATAAAAAGAAAAGAAAATGCAACTAAGTAAAAAAAGGAAAAGAAAATTTAAACTAGAAAGCATGTAAATCTAAACTAGAAAACAAGCAATTTAAAACTAGAAAACAAGTAAAGTAAAGATAGATATACCCCCCCCCCACACTTGAAGTGAACATTGTCCTCAATGTTTCAAGGAACAACGTCAATCCCGGGAGGGTAAAGAGAAACTTACTTATGATGAGGGGTGGTTTCGCCGAGTGTTATAAACGAAATTACACCAATTGGATCTCCGGTCAGGTAGTGTTTTAATCTTTGACCGTTTACTTTGAACTCTCCTTGTGCTTCGTTTCCAATTTCAATGGCCCCATAAGGGTATACCTTACGAACTTGATATGGACCCGTCCATCTTGATTTTAATTTTCCTGGAAAAAGCTTTAAACGAGAGTTAAAAAGTAGTACCATGTCTCCTTCTTTGAAATCTCTTTTTATGATATGCGCATCATGCCATTTCTTACTCTTTTCCTTGTATAACTTGGCACTTTCGTATGCTTCATATCGCAGTTCTTCGAGCTCTTGTAACTGAAGCTTTCGTTTTTCACCGGCTTCTGCTAGGTCGTAGTTAAGAGCCTTAATTGCCCAATAAGCCTTGTGCTCAAGTTCTACTGGTAAATGACATGGCTTCCCATACACCAAGCGGAATGGAGTTGTTTCGATTGGAGTTTTGAAAGCGGTGCGATAAGCCCATAAAGCATCGTTCAATTTTATTGACCAATTCTTTCTTGAACTTATTACTATTTTCTCCAAGATCCATTTTATTTCTCGGTTTGATATTTCTACTTGCCTGCTCGTTTGAGGATGATACCCGGTGCCCGTTTTATGATGGACTCCGTACTTCTTTAATAAAGCCTTGAAATGGCGATGAGAAAAATGCGAACCACCATCACTTATGATAACTTTTGGAACCCCAAATCTTGGAAAAATTATATCTTTGAAAAGCTTCATGAATGCTTTCGAGTCGTTTGTTGGAGATGCTACAGCTTCTACCCATTTGGAGACATAATCCACCGCTACTAAAATATAATTATTGTTGAAGGACGTTGGAAATGGTCCCATGAAATCAATGCCCCATACATCAAAGATCTCAACCTCTAAAATATTATTAAGAGGCATTTCATTTCTTCTTGAAATGTTGTCGGTTCTTTGGCAACGATCACAAGAAATAACGAATTGTCGAGAATCTTTGAAGAGTGTGGGCCAGAAGAAACCTGATTGAAGAACCTTGGCGGCGGTTTTGGCTGTGCTTGCATGACCGCCATAAGGGGATGAATGACAATGATGAAGAATGTCATTAATCTCTTCATTAGTCACACACCGCCTAATGATTCCATCTGTGCAATGCTTAAAAAGGAGCGAATCTTCCCAAAAATAGTATTTAATTTCTGATAAGAATCTCTTCTTTTGTTGATAACTCGTTTCTGGGGGAAGAATTTTACATGCTAGGTAATTAACAATGTCTGCAAACCAAGGGGTTTCGATATTGTTTATAGCAAGAAGATGATCGTCCGGAAATGAGTCATCAATTGGAAGGTCATCACTATTGGAAATTTCCAAATCCTTGGGAAGACGGGATAAATGATCTGCGACCAAATTTTCCGTCCCCTTTTTATCACGGATTTCTAAATCAAACTCTTGGAGGAGAAGGATCCACCTTATCAATCTTGGCTTTGCATCCTTCTTTGCCAATAAGTATCTTATTGCTGCGTGATCCGTGTATACGATTACTTTTGATCCCACCAAATATGACTGAAACGTATCCATAGCAAATACCACGGCCAACAATTCTTTTTCTATGGTGGCATAATTCATTTGTGCTTCATCTAGTGTTCAGCTAGCATAGTATATAGCATGAGTTTTCTTGTCTCTCCGCTGCCCTAGAATTGCTCCAACTGCAAAATCACTCGCGTCGCACATTATTTCGAAAGGAAGATCCCAATCGGGTGGTTGTACGATAGGAGCGGATATCAGAGCTTCCTTTAACCTGTTAATTGCTTCAAAACAAGGGCTATCGAACACAAATGGAGCATCTTTCATTAGCAGATTAGTCAAAGGTTTAGAAATTTTCGAAAAGTCCTTTATAAATCGCCGGTAAAAACCGGCATGCCCAAGAAAGCTTCTTATTCCTTTAACATTAGTAGGCGGAGGTAATTTTTCAATGATCTCAATTTTCGCCTTATCTACTTATATCCCCTTTTCGGACACCATGTGTCCTAACACTATTCCTTCATTTACCATAAAGTGACATTTTTCCCAATTTAAAACAAGATTAACTTCTTCACAACGTTGTAAGACTTTAGATAAATTTTTCAAGCATTCGTCGAAAGAATAACCATAAACAGAGAAATCGTCCATAAAGACTTCCATTATATTTTCTATGTAATCGGAAAAAATGGACATCATACAACGCTGAAAAGTGGCGGGAGCATTACAAAGTCCGAAGGGCATTCTTCTATAAGCGAAGGTACCATAAGGACAAGTAAAAGTAGTTTTTTCTTGGTCGTCTGGATGGATAGGGATTTGGAAAAATCCCGAATATCTGTCCAAATAGCAAAAATGGGAATGCTTGGCCAATCTTTCTAGCATTTGGTCTATAAAGGGAAGGGGAAAATGATCTTTTCGGGTGGCTTTATTTAATTTTCTGTAGTCTATACACATGCGTCAACCCGTGACAGTCTTTGTTGGGATTAATTCATCCTTATCATTTCGAACAACTGTCATTCCTCCCTTCTTAGGGACAACTTGCACGGGGCTTACCCATTTGCTATCCGCAATTGGATAGATAATGCCTGCGTCAAGCAATTTAAGGACTTCTTTTTTAACTACTTCCTTCATGTTAAGATTGAGTCTTCTTTGATGCTCAATGGAAGGTTTATGATCTTCCTCTAAATCAATCCTATGCATGCAAATTTTTGGATGAATTCCTTTTAAGTCATCTATCGTATATCCTATGGCTTTTTGGTTCAACCTAAGCTTATTTAATAACTTTTCAGTTTCAAGAGGGCCTAGTTTAGCATTTATAATCACGGGATAAGTAGAGTTTGGTCCCAGAAATTCATATCTTAGATTTGTAGGAAGAGGTTTTAACTCAATTTGAGGTGCCTTAATTACCTCTTTTTCCTCCTTGTTGGATGGCTCCGCTTTAGTCTCCAACTCTTCATATTTAGTGTTGCCACTAGACTTTGCTGAATGATTAGTATCTAAAAGCATAGTATAATTTGCAATTTCATCATCATCATCATCATCATGCAAAGTTCTCTTTCAATCTATAAGACTTTTCTCTAGCGGGTCTTTAGATTGGGGACTTTCTAATTCCTTGCTAATAGATTTTAATACGTTAATGTCTAAGCAAGGGTTCTCAAGATTAGGATTTTTCATGAATTTTGACAAGTTAAACTCTATTTTATCATTTCCTACATTTAAAGAGAGGTTACCATGTTTAACGTCTATAATTGCCCCGGCTGTGGCAAGAAATGGTCTACCCAAAATTACAGGAATATGACTATCCTCTTCCATCTCAAGAACTACGAAGTCAATCGGGATGATTAATTTCCCGATTTGGCAAGGGACATCTTCCATAATACCCACCGGATATTTAATGGAACGGTCCGCTAATAGCAGAGATATGGTTGTAGGTTTTAATTCCCCCACACCAATTCTTTTGCTAACTGAAAGTGGGATGAGGCTTACGCTAGCTCCGAGGTCTATCATGGCATTATCTACATTAAATTTACTTATGTTGCAAGGAATAGAAAAAGTGTCGGGATCTTTTAATTTTGGAGGTAATCTTTTTTGTAAAACAGCACTCACCTCTTCCGTTAATGCAACAGTCTCATATTCTTCTAGTTTCCTTTTGTTAGAAAGAATATCTTTTAGAAATTTAGCATAAGAAGGCATTTGTTGCAAAGCATAGGTAAAAGGTACATTAATGTAAATAGATTTTAAAACTTCTAAAAATTTTGCAAATTGTTTATCAAGCTTCGCCTTTACTAACCTTTGAGGGTATGGTATTGGCGGATCAAAATTTCTAGTTATTTTAGGGGATTCCGTCCCCTAATTAACCTCATCATTAGTCTCAACCACAGGTGGGTTTTGACCAATATTTTCCTCAATGGGATTATTTTCTTTAGGAAGACAATCAATAAGCTCTTTCCCGCTTCTAGTTACTACCGTCTTAGCATGTTCATTGAGCATTTTGTTATGGGCGGCTAGGTTATCAAACCTATCATTTAATAACTTGAAACATTCCCTAAATTCGGTATTTGTCTTTTCTTGATCATTTTTGCTTTCAACTATGAAATCCATTAAAAGATCTAATTTTGATTTAGGGGGAGAAAAAACATTTGAAGTAGTATTGAAATTTCTAAATGTGAATCCCGGATTTTGTGTAGATGGTAGTGGGTTTAGAACGTTGTTATTCTTATAGGAGAAGTTGGGGTGATTTCTCCATTCGGGATTGTATGTATTAGAATACATCCCCCCTTCTGTCCAAAAGAATTCACAAAGTTCACTTGATCATTAGAACTAATGTCAAGCAACTCGCAATTATCCGTACTATGTGAGTTAGACCCACATAGTTCACATAAAATATTTATATTTGCCACGAAATTGACATTAAGATTTTCAATTTTTTTTAAAAGCATGTCAACCTTAGAAGATAGAAGAGTAACTGCATCAACATTATATTTACCAGGCGTACCTTGTTGTTGCTCCCTCTCATTTGATCATTGGTAATGGTTCAATGCAATATTTTCGATAAGGTCATATGCCTCATCGACTCCTTTGTTCATCAATGCTCCTCCTGCAGCGGCATCAATGATCTCTCTTGTCTTGAATATGAGATCGTTGTAGAAGGTGTGACAATCAACCACTTTTCGAGCCCGTGGTGGGGGCACATTCTGAGAAGTTCCTTGAACCGCTCCCATGCATCATACAAAGTTTCACTATCTGTTTGACAGAAGTTAGTGATCTTTGTGCGGATTTGGGCTGTTTTGCTTGGTGGGAAAAAATGCCCAAGGAATGCTTCTTGAATTTGGTCCTATGTTGTTAATGAATTTTGGGGGACCGAGTTTAACCATTGCTTTGCCTTATCTTTAAGAGAGAAAGGAAAAAGGTGCATCTGAATTGCTTCCGGGGTGACATTCTGAATACGTGTGGTATCACAGTATTTCAAGAATGTTTGGATGTGGAGATGAGGATCTTCGAAAGCAGTGCCGCTATATTGGTTATTCATAACCATATGCAAAAGTTGCGGCTTTATTTCGAAGTGTGTCGCTTCGGCATTTGGCACAACTATAGGGGATCTAGTTTCCGGGGTACTTGGATTTACAAAGTCCCGTAGGATTCTAGGTGGTGTTTGTGGCTCTCCTTCCGCCATATGCTTGTTTAGTGTCTCTTTGAGTTTTCTTAATCTTTCGTGAAAGTTTCGTTCGGGTTCTGGATCAAAATTGTCAAAGAACCTCTGAGCCCGTTTCATACACTATAAGAAAAACACTCAAAAAGAGATTAAACGTAACAAATTATCGGAAGTAAAAACAAAAAAAAATCTTAAAAAAATAAAACTAAAATTTATGTTGTAAAGACAAAAACAAAAAGTAAACCGTTATCCCCGGCAACAGAGCCAAAAACTTGTTCGATCGAAACCTATCGGATTATTTAAAATCCGCAAGCGCACGGGCTATTGAAATATAGCTGGTGCAAGTACGGGTTGATCCCATAGAAACAGGGTTTACCTTGGGATTATTTTTGTCTTTATTAAAATTGTAAAAGAGATTGGGGGAGATAAAGATTTATTTTGGGAAGAGAATGAAGTATACACAGAAAATACTTTAAATGAAATCTTATAAACGAAGCATTCTCGGATTGAAAATCATATACATAATTTGTTCATCAAATAGTCATTGTCTTAGGAAATATAGGTTTTCATGAAAATCAAGGATGGTGCGTTAGGCTTACACTACTTATCAAGGTCAAGACAGTAGCGTTGTATCCTTCACTAATTATGTCCTAACTGTTTGAGATTTCCGTTTATGGTACTCCCGACCTGTCACAAACGGGCATTCCGGCTTATCTCTAGCTGACCATAATTAGTAAGAATCCAATAAGAATGAGGGTCAACATACTTTCCATTAAAGGAACATCCCTAGGCCGTTGAACTACTTTCGTGATCAATGGAACTCGGTTTCTTTATATGGTTCCGTCAATCGAGATTCTCCGCTAGGTACTTCTCTCGATCGACTGAATCATACAAGTTGGACGTCTCCAAAATGTAAGTCATTTAGAGATTGATATAAAGAAATTGTTTTAGATGAAGATAGAAGACAAGACTTTCATATTTTAAGATGATGAACGATCTATGCTTTGAGTTTCCAACCCCAAGAACAAGGGGGATTACTCGCTAGCCATGTAAAAGTAAATAAACAATAATATAAAAGATAGATTAAGAAAGACTTATGATGAATGAGAGACAAATGGCTGGAATAATACTTCAACTTTTATTGCTTCTTTTTCAAAGGAACTCCAAGAACAAAAATGGACTTCAATCTTCAAAGATCTTTGAAATTTAATGTATATAGTACTTGTAACTTTGCTATACTAATCTCTAACAATTTCTGATGAAAAATCGATGTAATACATTAGGGTTACTGTTGGAGTATTTTTATGGATATTATCTATATTTTGGGGTTTTATTATTATTATTATGAATTATGGAAATTAGGGTCGTTACAGTTGGTATCAAATCTTTGGCTTTAGGTCACACGGGAGATCTTAGATTGTTAAGGCTATTAGAAGAGAGTAGTACTTAACTATGATTGGGCCTACCTAGAAGTTATTTTGGGACGAAAAAATTTAGGAAAAGATTTCTCTAGGAGAATAACTAAGAATGCACTTTGGAGTCTAGAGGACTTACTTTTGAAGATATGCAATTATGATTTACTATTCTATATTTTGAAGTTTATGAAGTACTGATGAGTAGTTCTTTTATTGTAGAAAATGGAAGCTATTAGGGAGGTTTTGAGAAAAGAGCAGAGACTAAGGATTGAAGCGATAGTGTAAGCGGCACAAACGTGTGAAGACTTGGAAAGGGCAGAAGAAGAGTTAATGCAGACAAGAGAAGAATTAATTAAGGCAAGAGAGGGGGTTGCTAAGATTAGGGAAGAGGCTTACAGATATTACCACGAGTTACAAGATCTTAAGGCTGCTAATGCTAGGAAAGGGAACCAAACAGAAACAGTGGTCCCTACCATTCAGAATATTGAAGAAGTAACTGTTAAGAATCTTGTTGAAGACTTAGAAGGGACCGAAGCGTCTCCAATCATGATTGAAGATGATGAGGAAGAGGAAGTGACTAGTGGAAAACCTAAAGGAAGTATCGGAAGAAAGTGAGATTGGAAACGAAAGGTGGAGTGATTTGTTTTTAATTCCAGAAAGGAGGGTGGTTAGTAGTTAGAATTAAAGAATTATGAAACGATTGTTTTCCCTACAAGGTTATTTATGAAATAAAACTTTTCCGCATTTTGACTTATGATTGCTTGATTTTGTTCCTTAAATGTTAATTGAGTGTGTTAATGGGAACAAGAAAGATTGGTCTAGTGAATCGACCAAAAGTATATGATAATCGGCTGAATGAAGCGGCCAAGTGTGATTAGATTTGGGTCTAGTAAAACGACCTATGAAAGTGTTAACCAATCTATTGAAACGATCGATGGTCTACTGAATGGACCGATCGTATAATGGAAGTCTGTTGAAACGACTTATGAGAGTAATGTCGGTCTATTGAAAAGACCAAGGGTCTAGTGAATTGACCTATGACTTAATTAAATGTTTAGTCTATTGAGATGAATTCTGTTTATAGTATAAAGTATTTCACGCTAAGTATTGCTAGTATGGGTGTGAGTGATGACGCTTCATATTCATGAGACAGATATAAGCATTATGTTATCGTCCTCAGATGTCGAGGAGCAATAGAAACGAAAATAATGGCAAAGGGCAGTTGTGACGACCCTAACCCTAGACACAATTTTAGTATAACATTATATACTTTTAAAATTAATATCAACCTTATGTGTTTATTTTATATCTTTAAATTTCTTATATTAGGATAAAATGATAAGGAAATAAATAGTGTTCTAAAGGAAAAATAATAATTAGAAATAAATAAAGTAATAGAATGGAGTGGTAATAAAATGGACAAATAAAATGTTATGGGTTGGGAGAATTAATTTAAATTTATGGAAGAGTTTTTGGTAGGGGATATTTTGGTGGGGGACAACTTCCCTAAAGCCCTCCCCTTCTCCCCTCCTTGGACCGCCCCCCCCCCTCCTCCTTTATCCATTTTATACTCCTTCCTCCTTCTCCTTCATTCATCCCATTTCCTTCCTAGAGAAAGACTAGAGGAACTCCATTGAAGCCCTCCATCCAAGCTTTGAATCCAAGACATTTCTTCACCAAATTCAAGTCTAGGAGCATCATTGAAGTTGGATCATCTAGGAGAATCCATCTAGCTAGAAAGATCAACCTCCCATTACAAACCCTAAGGTGAGTTATTATGACCTTTCCTTTCTTTGAATGTTCATGATCTATGGATATTTTTATTGTTATTATGATGATTGTTAATGCTTTAGAAACCTTCTTGGAAGTGGAAGAATTGATTTATGAAATGGGTGGAGTTAAATTAGGAGATTTAACTTGAAATGAAATAATGAAATGGTTGGGAACTTTATAAGAGTTGAGTGCTTGGTTAATGAAATGGAAAGAGGTTAATGTTCTTGGAAGATGATCTAGGATGTAAGAAATGGATGGAGATAGATTAATGGGATAAACTTGAATGAAGTAGTGAAATGGGTGGAAGACTTGGTGATAAATAATCTAGATCTACATGATCTTGGGTTTAGATGATTTAAGATGAGTTATGTAAGGTTAGAATCCTCCTTGGTGTTCTTAAGATTAGGGTGTATGAAAAAAAAAATGTGTGTGCCTGATATGTTTGATATGATTTGATTAGTGCTACTCATATCACCAAGATGCATCTTCTTTTCGGAAGCTCATCCTATAAGGACTCCAAGGTTAAGCGTGCTTGACCTGGAGAAATTCTAGGATGGGTGACCCACTGGGAAGTTTCTCAGTGAGCACGTAAGTGAGGACAACACGTGCTGGAAAGACTTGGGGTGGTTTGTGGGGATAGTCCGTCAAATTTGATAGCGTTCCGACCCGGTCTTCGGGCTCGGGGCGTTACAAATGGTATCAGAGCTCGGTTAGAATTCTCGGGTAGAGTCTAGCTGAGTGAGAGTGTGCGATAACTTACGTCGAGAGTTTAATGCAGGAATTGTTCAAGGACAGAAAATGATATTAACCAACCAAGGAATCAAGGAAAGGTGAGTTATGGAGAGATAGATTCCTCCACCATCACTTGAGGTATTTTACCTGTCTCAGGAGTTAGGGTTCATACTTTTATAAATCCCTGTTCATTCGTTCTCATGTGGCATTACATTTCATCTTTTATTTGCATAAATTGGCCTAAAAGTTTCCTTATGTGTTGGAGGTCCTATTCCTACGGGAGAGTACCTTGAATCATTATTGTTTATCATGGTGATTGTGATTTGGGAGGACTGTCGCAAGAAGCGAGTCTCCTTATCTATGTTTGATTTGCCTCCGTGTGTGGTAGAGGCGGATGAGTCATTATTTGCTATTTTATCATATATGCATAAATGTCGAAAGTATGGCCTAAGGAATGTGAAGATTATTTGGGTTGTGTGTTATCTTTGATTTAAAGGAACCTTGAGTTATCTCATGTACGGTAGTAAATGAATTTGTGAACTCTTAGTTGAGGATAGGTATATGGTCTAATTAAGAGTGATTTATGGTTGTGTAACTTGCGTGAGTATTCTTACATTGGTGTCTCGTGGGGAGACTAGATATATGAAACTAGTATTGAAAGTGATAGTCTAAGTAAGATTATATGAGTTATAAAATATCGCGAGTAAGAGATCTTATGGGACTAATATATCTTTGCCTTAGGTGCTATATGTATTCTCTAAGGAGAGATTGATTGAACTCTTGCTACTAAATTGAATAGGAAATCAGATATTTTGTAAGTAATATCACCCTATAAGTTGACTAAGTGGTGTTTTTCAAGTGAGTTTCAAAAATGGATTTTCATCAGGTATCATACCAGGATATTGAGATTTGGAATTACTATAAGGTATTATTTTGGCATTCGGATTCCTAGATAGAAGACACTAATTGGGATGATGGACTTGATGATTCATCTTGGAAAAGTATTTGATAAAGAAGATAATGAGCTTAGGGAATCTCCATAAGGGTAAATTGTTACTATAATTAGAAAAGATGATACTTGGTGGTTAATTATAAGGTTATAGAGATCTCAAATTAGTAACTGTAAGCAATAGGTATTCGTTATCACTTGTTGATAATTTGCATGACTGATTTTAAAAACTAGTAGGATACTCAATGGTTATTAGTTGAATTTTTCGGAGTGTTACAATTTCCGTGGAAAATTGCTTTAAGGATATACTTAAGAAAACATTTCTATCTAGTATGACCGTTTTGAATTGTGGATTGTGTATTAGTTATGGAGAGGAAAATAGAGTAAATGTGAAGAAGTATAATAGATGTAGTTATTGGTGACTTATAGGATCAACTTCAGGAGTTGGTAATATATATATGGTTTGTTTTGAGAGACGATTATCATTAGTTGAGGGAATAAAATGAGGATGAATCTTATTGGGAGAAAGAATACTTTAGGATGATTTCACCCTATAGGTCGACTTAGTTGCGTGACTCATATGAGGAATTAGTGTGATGTTTGGTAGGTATGGGCGTTATGTGAATTTTGAGTTGTTTATGGTTATCGAGAGGTAAGTTAGTTACAGTACTATTAAGGTGTAATCGCAATTTGAGGATGATTTACCTAGTTTATAATCTTAATGATTGTTTTAGTGTTATTTATCGGGATAGTATTAGTATTGCAAGATTTTGTTTTCTTATAAAGAATTTAACTAAGTATAAATATTATGAGTGGTGGCTATACTATAAATAGAGGTCGAACAAGAATATCATGTTAAAAATTGTTTTAAATGTGTTTTAGAACTTGGGATTTTATATTGGACATCTGTGTGAGTATTTGTGCCCTTCGGGGATAGTATGATTTAATAAGGTCAATGAACAGTCTTTGGTGTGCATTAAAATCTGTGAGTAATTTAATTATCTACCACTGGTATGGGACGGTTGTAGATAATTAGATCACTCGAGTTATTTTGTTAACGTATCAAAATTTTAAATATTTCTTAAAGATTTTGAGTGGTTTAGTTAATTAAAAGCTGGTATGGGGCAGGTTTTAAATAAATAAACCATTCGAGTCTCACACGGATCTCTTTTTATCTATCCTTTGGAATTTTGAAAGATGTTGTGAATTTCAGAAAGACTTGGTATCCTAAAGATGTAAATTGTGCAGAAGCTAGTGGAAAGGCAACTTAGTTTCCCTAGAATGATTAACTGTATTCAAGTTTTGATCAGGGAAATGATTTGATAAATGTGGGGTTGTTATTGTGTCGGTCGCAATAGACTCGGTTTTGTTTTGGAGTTGGATCGACTCCGTTGTGGGCGGCCAACCCTTCAATTTGAATATTGATTTGTCACTAGGCATGAACATAATTGGAATATTGAATGGTGATAATAGAAAGTTGAATTGTATTTTCTCCTCGTTATATATAGCCTGATGAGAGGTTTATTGATGAAGTTCTCATATATGTTAAGGGAATCGTTTAGTTGTATAAATCCCATAGTATTAAATAGATTGGATAGACATCGTTCGGGAAGGTCCTTTTGGGAAGGTAGGAATGCTATTAAGTTTAACAATGTAAAAAGTTGAGGAATCATTACTTGTTGTTGATGATATGCTACGGGCATGAACAATGGATGTTAGTAGTCATTAGTACGTATGGTTACCAGTGGTTGAGTGCGTATAATAGTAGTTATCATTCTAGCATTGAAATAAAACCGTATGAGGCATAGTTTGGGAAGAAAATATCGATCTCTAATTTGTTGGGGTGAGTTTGGAGAGGCAAGGCCTAAGGTAAATTGGTGCCAAAGTTCGTTAACCATTTGAAGCTTTAGAAAGGGTTGGTGATTTGATTTATAGGCGGGCTTGGAGAAGCTTATAGAGTAATTGAAGTTTTAATGAGATAATGACGTGTATTTGGTGACATAAGTTGTAATACTTTTATTTAATTATATTTTCATTGAGATCGTGAAAATTCGTGATAGTGATATTTGTATAGTATGCTTGGATCATTAAGTGGTAATATCGTATTATTAAGGGAATTAGAAAATTTTGGGGAAAGAATCACAAATTGAAGAGACTATATGGGAATTGGAGTCTGAGGTATACATAAGTAACCGAGGCGGATTGAACATTAAGGTAAGTGACAGTCAAATTCGGGACGAATTTTCCTTAAGGGGGAGTGAGTGTGACGACCCTAACCCTAGACACAATTTTAGTATAACATTATATACTTTTAAAATTAATATCAACCTTATGTGTTTATTTTATATCTTTAAATTTCTTATATTAGGATAAAATGATAAGGAAATAAATAGTGTTCTAAAGGAAAAATAATAATTAGAAATAAATAAAGTAATAGAATGGAGTGGTAATAAAATGGACAAATAAAATGTTATGGGTTGGGAGAATTAATTTAAATTTATGGAAGAGTTTTTGGTAGGGGATATTTTGGTGGGGGACAACTTCCCTAAAGCCCTCCCCTTCTCCCCTCCTTGGACCGCCCCCCCCCCCTCCTCCTTTATCCATTTTATACTCCTTCCTCCTTCTCCTTCATTCATCCCATTTCCTTCCTAGAGAAAGACTAGAGGAACTCCATTGAAGCCCTCCATCCAAGCTTTGAATCCAAGACATTTCTTCACCAAATTCAAGTCTAGGAGCATCATTGAAGTTGGATCATCTAGGAGAATCCATCTAGCTAGAAAGATCAACCTCCCATTACAAACCCTAAGGTGAGTTATTATGACCTTTCCTTTCTTTGAATGTTCATGATCTATGGATATTTTTATTGTTATTATGATGATTGTTAATGCTTTAGAAACCTTCTTGGAAGTGGAAGAATTGATTTATGAAATGGGTGGAGTTAAATTAGGAGATTTAACTTGAAATGAAATAATGAAATGGTTGGGAACTTTATAAGAGTTGAGTGCTTGGTTAATGAAATGGAAAGAGGTTAATGTTCTTGGAAGATGATCTAGGATGTAAGAAATGGATGGAGATAGATTAATGGGATAAACTTGAATGAAGTAGTGAAATGGGTGGAAGACTTGGTGATAAATAATCTAGATCTACATGATCTTGGGTTTAGATGATTTAAGATGAGTTATGTAAGGTTAGAATCCTCCTTGGTGTTCTTAAGATTAGGGTGTATGAAAAAAAAAAAATGTGTGTGCCTGATATGTTTGATATGATTTGATTAGTGCTACTCATATCACCAAGATGCATCTTCTTTTCGGAAGCTCATCCTATAAGGACTCCAAGGTTAAGCGTGCTTGACCTGGAGAAATTCTAGGATGGGTGACCCACTGGGAAGTTTCTCAGTGAGCACGTAAGTGAGGACAACACGTGCTGGAAAGACTTGGGGTGGTTTGTGGGGATAGTCCGTCAAATCTGATAGCGTTCCGACCCGGTCTTCGGGCTCGGGGCGTTACAGCAGTCGGACCCAGACATGACGGACCTGTTGCAGACATTGACGCAGACCATGGCTGGAATTGGTCAGGTGGTACAAGGCTTGGCTCAGATAGCTACCGCAACAAGAGCTAGAATGGTAGAGAAGGAATCAGATAGCTACCGCAACAAAAGGGATGAGAGGAAAAAGTCTGTTGAAAAGGAAACGACTGGATCGAAGGGATACACTGGAAACTGGAACCAAGACGGAATCAGTAACAAGAGGAAGGCTACGAACGAGGACCGTAGGAAATGAGTTGCTAATAACAATTATCCGAACAAGAACTACGGTAACCGCATAGATGGGAATCGAAGTGACACTCAAGGAAAAGAACCCGATGAAAAGTGCAAAGTGTGTGAAAGGAGTCATAAGACTGATGAATGTTGGTATAAAGATAGGAAGTGCTTCAACTGTGGTAAAGTAGGTCATCCAAAATGGAAATGTCCAGAAACCAAGAGCCACTAATGATGTCGTGGCAGGTACACTCCAACTTTATACTCGTAGCGTGTATGCATTAATTGATACGGGTGCTACACATTCTGTTATTATTACTCGTATAGCGAAGCACATGAATTTGAAACCTGAGGCGTTAGAAATACCCCTTGTGACAGATACTCCGACTAGAGAGTTGATCTCTATTTCGTTTATGTATAAGAAGTGCCCTTTGAAAATAGGTGATAGGAACTCGAGGTTGACCTTATAGAATTAGAAATGAATGAATTTGACATTATTCTGGGGATGAATTGGTTAGCTGCTTACCATGCAAGAGTAGACTGTTTTAAGAAGGAAATACTTTTTAGGTTACCATCTGGAGAAGAAATTCTATTTTCAAGGATCGAAACCGAGAAGTCGATTGGGTCTTATATCAGTAATGAAGGACGGAAAATGCTAAGGACAGGGTGTGAAGGGTTCTTGGCCTACATAGGCGAGACGGATGAGAAAGAAGTGAGCATAGATTCTTTGTCAGTGATAATAGATTTTTAGGATGTGTTTCCAGATGAATTGTCGGGAATGCCACCGGAAAGGGAATTAGAATTTTCCATAGACTTAGTACCCGAAACCTCACCGATATCGAAGGCACCGTACAGGATGGCGCCGAATGAACTTAAGGAATTGAAGGAACAACTGCAAGAATTGTTAGATAATGGGTTGATAAGACCGAGTGTTTCACCTTGGGGTGCACCAGTCTTGTTTGTAAATAAGAAGGATGGATCGATGAGAATGTGTATCGACTTTCGTGAGTTGAATCGAGTGACGGTTAGGAATCAGTATCCGTTACCAAGGATTGACGACTTGTTTGATCAACTTCAGGGAGCGTGTTATTTCTCAAAGATAGATTTGAGATCGGGATATCATCAGCTGAGAGTGAAGAAAGAGGATATGGCGAAGACGGCCTTTAGGACAAGGTACGGCCATTATGAGTTTTTGGTTATGCCGTTTGGGTTGACAAATGCGCCGACAGCATTCATGGAATTGATGAATAGGATATTTCAGGATTTTCTGGATAAATGCATAATTGTATTCATAGATGACATATTGGTGTATTCTAAGACTAAAGAGGAATATGAAGAGCATTTAAGGTTAGTATTGCAGATCTTGAGGGAACAGAAACTGTATGCAAAATTCAAGAAGTGTGAGTTTTGGTTGGAAAAAGTAGCATTCTTAGGACATGTGGTATCTAAGGACGGAATTGAAGTAGATCCGGCGAAAATTGAGGCTATAGTGGATTGGGAGAGACCAACTACAGTTAGCGAGATAAGAAGTTCTTGGGTTTAGTAGGATACTATAGGAAATTTGTTGAAAGATTTTCGAAGTTATCAGGGTCGTTAACAAAGTTAACGCAGAAAAGAGCAAAGTTCGTTTGGTCGGAATAATGTGAAAAGAATTTTCAAGAGCTGAAGAATCGATTAGTGTCCGCACCAGTTCTTGCAGTACCATCAGGATTGGACGGATTTGTGAATTATAATGATGCTTGATTGAAGGGATTAGGTTGTGAGTGATGCAGAATGATAAGGTGATAGCTTATAAGTCAAAGAAACTGAAGACCCATGAGAGGAATTATCCAACCCATGATTTGGAGTTAGCAGCTGTAGGGTTTGCTTTGAAGATTTAGGAGACATTATTTGTATGGGGTGACTTGTTAGATTTATACGGATCATAAAAGTCTTAAGTATATTTTCACTTAGAAGGAGCTTAACGTGAAACAGAGGTGATGGCTTGAGTTGCTTAAGGATTATGATTGTACCATTTTGTATCACCCAGGGAAGGCCAATAAGGTGGCCGATGCTTTGAGTAGGAAGAATCGAGGAACCTAGCGATGTTGATTTCTAAGGGGGTAAGTGCATGGAATAGCATTGAGGTTTCAAGTTTAGAAGTGAGAGTTAAAGGGTATTTGGCTCAGTTGGGTGTTCAGTCAATACTATTAGACCGAATTAAGGAAACACAAGGAAAAGATGAAGAGACGTGAGGATACATTAGAGTATGGTAAAGGGAAAGGTAATAGATGTTCGTATAGAAGACAATGAGATTTTAAGGTATCAATCGATAACTTGAGTACCTAACGACAAGGATATAAGAAGAGAGAGTGTGCAGGAAGTGCACTGTCAAAAGTTTTCTGTACATTATGGGAGTACGAAGACGTATAGTAACCTAAGAGAATCATGTTGGTAGAAATAATATGATGGGAACTGTGGCAGAGTTGTATCGAGGTGTTGGTATGTCAACAAGTGAAGAGTGAACACCAGAAACCGACAGGATTATTACAGTCGTTACCAATTCCGGAATGGGAGTGGGAGGATATAACAATGGATTTAGCAGTTGGATCACCTAAAACATTGAAGGGTCATAACGCAATTTGGGTTATAGTTGACAGACTTACTAAGTCGGCTCATTTTCTGGTGATTAAGGTGACTGATTCGTTAGAGAAGTTAGCTAAATTATATGTGGATGAAATTGTAAGGTTACATGGAATACCGGTCTCGATTGTGTCTGACCGAGATGCGAGGTTCACGTCAAAATTTTGGAAGAGCTTGCAGAAAGCATTGGGAACAGAATTAACGATGAGTACAGCGTTCCACCCGCAAACTGACGGACAGTCGGAAAGGACGATTCAAACTCTTGAGGATATGTTGAGAGCTACGTCATTTGATTGGCAAGGAACTTGGGATGAGCCTTTGACTTTAGTGGAGTTCGCCTACAACAATAGTTTCCACGCTAGTATCGGGATGGCGCCATATGAAGCGTTGTATGGGCAAAAGTGTAGATCGCCTACTTGTTGGGATGAAGTCGGAGAGAGGAAGTTGATTGGACCTGAGATTGTGCAAGTGACAGCGGACAAAGTGCAACAAATTCGTCGATGGTTACTAACGGCTCAAGATAGGCAGAAGTCATATGCGGATCGCCGACGTCGTGATTTGGAATTTCAAATAGGGGATCATGTGTTCTTGAGAATATCACCAAAGAAAGGTGTTATGAGGTTTGGAATTCGTGGGAAGCTTAGCCCGAGATATGTGGGATCATTTGAGATTCTAGAACGAATTGGAAAGGTGGCCTATAAGTTGGCGTTACCACCTGTACTCGCGGGAGTGCTAATGTGTTTCATGAGTCGATGTTGAGGAAGTATGCTTCTGACCCGAGTCACGTCATTGAGTACAAGCAATTACGATTCCGAGCAGACTTGAGTTATGATGAGCAACCTGTGAAAAATTGTGGATTGGAAATATCAAATCTTGAGGAAGAGAACATTTCCCTATGTGAAAGTGCAGTGGAGCAACCACGCGAAAAGAGAAGCAACGTGGGAGCTCGAGAGCGAGATGCGAGAGTTGTATCCCGCTCTGTTTTATGATTAAGTGTGTTTGGTTTGGAGGACCAAACCCTTTTAAGGGTGTAAGAATGTAATAACCCATTTTTTTAGTATTTATTTATTACTTTAATTATTATTTGGGTGATAATAATAAATGAATGAGTGTTGGTGTGAATGTGTGCCCAAATTCTAAATTTTTGTTTTAGATCGGATTCACGCGAGTTTGAAAACATCCGGTTTAATTTGAAAAACGGAGTCGCCACGCCATTTTGATTTTCTCAAAACTTTGAAAAAAAGGATTTTAGGGTTCGGAGGTTAAGTTACCCCTTGGGAAGAACGGATCGTCGTTCACCCAAGGTGCCTTGCCGTAGCAAGTCTCCCTAGATTCCATTTTTCGTGCTTGCTTGCGTGCTTTCTTGTGTGCATGTGTTGAAAAGAGGGGGGGAAATGTCCCAAGTTGTCTTTCGGACATACAAACCATTTAGTTGGTTGTCGCTCGGGATTCCTTGAATTTTTATGTGTTCGGGACTTTGATCCCGTCCTCATCTTGGACTTGTGATCATCGCTATTTGACCTTGGGTCTTGCGTGATCGAGAGAAGGACTCTCTTTTATAGTCCAAAATGGGGTTCTTTAGGAAAGGAGTGACCTTAGCCCATCAATCCTACACCTTGAGACGATTGAGCTTATATGGGAGCTATCATGCTCGTCTCAAGCGATAATCGGAGATATAGGTTCAAGGTTTATCCCTTTCTAAAGAAATTTTGGCACCTTTAATGGAAGAAACGATGTAAAGATAGGATCTTTACACCGGTCCGTTTCGAAGGTTGCTAATGGGGACATGGGGAAAATGCATGTAAAAATGACATTTTTTAGTGAAAAGATGACATTTTTGGGGTGCAAAGGATGCTTTTGATTTGCAAATGATGCTTTTTGATGGAAAGAAAAGATTTTTATGCAAAGGATGCACTTTTATGTAAAGAAAGGATTTTTAATGCAAATGATGCATTTTTGATGCAAAGAAATGATCTTTAATGCAAAGGATGCATTTTTATGTATAAAATTGAGTTTTAGGGTGCAAAGGATGCAATTTGAATATAAAGATTACATTTTTATATGCAAAGGATGCATAAAGATACCATTTTTATATAAAAAAGGGATTTTTAGGTGCAAAGGATGCACCTTTAATACAAAGATTACATTTTTATGGGCAAAGGATGCTTTTGATCATGCAAAGGATGCAAAGGGGGAGGAGGTATGATTTATATGAATAAAGATAGGATCTTTAACAACAAATACCAAGTCCCAAGCAAGATAATGGTAATATATGAATGCAAGGAGCAATTATATCACATAAACAAGCATGATGCAAGGTAAAGGGGTGAGAGGTTACTAATGGTGGTGATCTCTTCTTCTTTGGATCTTGCCTAGTGGATGGACCAACTTGGAAGGCTTCAAGGAGGAGGGAGGTGGCTTCTTGGCACTCTTCAACTTCTTGGATTTTCGCAGCAGGGCTTGAACAGAGCTTTTGATACTGAATATGGTCTGTTGTTGGTCTCTAAAATGGGTAGAGGAGGGATCTATTTATAGGCAGTCTGGACAAGGCTAATGAGGCCGTGCGGCTAGGAGTTCTCTCCTAATGCAGCCGTGCGGCATTATCCTATGTGACTCAGCATGTTTCTAGAATCATGCAAGGTGGCAATTCTAGAAGGATTCCAAATACAAGAAAAATGTGCTCTTTTATTTTAAATCAGTCCCTTCATTCCTCGGAAGGTTCGGAACAGTTCTGGAATTGCTCCCGGACTTTAGGAAAGTCAGGGAAATTGTCGGAAAATTTAACCGGAAGGCATGAGCCAGATTTGGATACTTACAGAAGCCCCTCGACAACGTCACTTGCAGGGCGAGTGGGGTTGTCGATAGAAAAGGATCCGATCTGGCGAATGCCGAGACGGATTAGGTGACCAAGGTGGTCGAGTGGCTGAACCTTTGGAAGGCTACCTACGTATCCCAAGTGGGAATCAAGCCAGGTCGTAGTTCAGAAAAGATCCGCAGGGAAATGGCGGAGAGAAGCTGGTCTCTTGCTAGGGAAACTAGAAGAGAAAGTGACCTAGGAGGTCAGGCGATTGATCCTACTGGGGATATGCTAGAAGTGACCGATGTGGTCGGATATCTGAACCTCTATGAGGGGCTACTTCACCACTGGGGAGTGATGAATGACAAAGGGGTGACCAATGTGGTCTGATGGCTGGACCTTTATGAAAGGCTGCCTCACTGTAAGTACCCCAATCTGGATCACCCCCTTTCAAGCACACGGGAAGCACCGCAGACTCATCAACGCAGTCTCGACGACCTCTGGCACTCAAAACCCTCTCAAAACCCCCAGCCAAACCAAGGAAGGGGCCTTTCTGGGACAAAAAGGGACAAAAGGACCTTTTGGGAATTTTCAGGAAATTGGAAAAGCATACATGGTCCGTACGGACCTCTTTGCTTTAATAATTACTGAATCCTCTTAAAGTCCACAATATTCCCTCAAATCCCGGGAAAAATGATTACCCTCCTGTAGAGTTGGTACGTACGGACCTCTTTGCATGTCAAGTTGGTCCGTACGGACCTTATTGCTCAGGGAACATCATAATTGCAGAATATTCACCATCATCACAGATTCCCTCAAATCGAGGAAAACCAAAAGTCTGGATTACCAGGGAGGTCCGTACGGACCTTCTTGCACCAAATCTGGCACTATAAATAGAGGGCTCCCCCTCCTCATTTTCACACACCTCCCACTTCTCTCTTCCTCCCTAGGCCTTCTGGCTTCCCCTCTAAGTCCTCTCGAGGCACTCCCGGCCCCTTTCGGATCCTTCCGAGGCCTTTCGAGCTCCCTTGTGGTGCTCAGAAGCCTCCCGAGCGCTCCCGCGACAGCTCCCGCGCTGCCCGAGGCACTCTCGAGGTACTCGAGGCCCCTCGTGGTACTCCGAGGCCTTGCACAGTCTTTCCACGGTGTCCCGGCTCTTTCCGAGTCAAATCGGCGATCCCAAACCACGCCGAAACTCTGCCCGAGTGATCCCTGCGATCCCAACGCACGCCGAAACTCTGCCCGAGTGATCCCTGCGATCCCAACGCACGCCGAACCTCTGCCCGAGTGATCCCTGCGATCCCCACGCACGCCGAACCTCTGCCCGAACGCGGCTGCAACATCAACTCACGCCGAAACTCTGTCCGCAGACAACCGGTCCCTCCCGAAGCAATCCCGATCCGTACCGGAACGCTACTCCGACCTCAAACACTATTCCTCAGCGGAAGACAGACACGAACCAACATTGGTAAGGCTTCCTTCCATTACTATTTCAATACATTTCAATACGTAGTGTACAATGTAGACATCCGACACAGCATGCATTTTAAAAAAAACACACACACACACAACATTTTTAAAGGATATTAGGGGTATCCGAAAGACTCGTTTTACGAGGCGACTCGGGTGAGCTCTAATATTCTAATATTCTCTTCCCGGGGAGTCATCTGACCTCCGAACTCAAAATCTCATCACACAAAAACAGTTTAAAATTATCTTTAAACTGATGCCCTTTTTCAATGTTTTGGGCTTAATAAAAACGGCGTGGCGACTCTACAAATGCGAAAACAAACGGCGAGACACCTCCAACTCGGAAAAAACCCGCTGCAAAGCGGGGAAAATGCCAGATGCCGGGGCGCGATCGCGCCGCCTCTCGGATCCGGGTAATTTCAGTTGGCGACTCCGCTGGGGACTTTTTGTTTTAAAATCTTTTTAAACAAAACAAAAGATTTTTAAAACGATGATGAGGGTCAAACTTTCATTTTACCCCTTCCTTTAACTGTTGTGTGTGTGTGCACGTGCTTTACTTTTTATTTTATTTAAAAAAAAAAAATACAAAAAAAATGCATCAATATACATCTGTGCATACATTTAGAATTCTTCAAAAACTTCTGTTTTACTCAGAAAAAGAATTTTAGAGACCGCACACTACTTGCACTGCTGCCTCGATTACACCACACACTACTCGCACTGCTGCCTCGGATACACTGCACACTACAACCCTCAACCCGGGGTGGTCTCAGTTGCAGTCCGTTTGGTCTTCCTAGGCCTCTTGGACGCGCACGGGATCATTCCAAACATCCCATCCTAGCCAAGCGTCAACCCTGCACGTTTGAGTCTTGAGTCACACTCTGTCCAGACTCTGTTGGTTTTTACCCAGTCCGTGTCATACAGCTTGGATACATATACCATGCCGGCCATTTTACGAGTCAAGGCTCGGAACTTCAAGATCCCTTGCGCAAGCAAAGCGATGAAAAGTCATGCTAAAATCTTGACACGATCTTGATTTCCGAAGCTACACCCAAACGATGTTCCGTCCCGGATATACATCCATGCTCACATGACACCATGTCATCACGCCTTTGATACGTCAGCCATGACAATATGACCCGGCCAACGCCCAACGTCACAGATCCCTTGCGCAAGCAAGGTAAAGAGAGGTCATGCCAAACTCTTGACCTGATCATGACTCAGTGGCCGGCTCGGTTCACTATTCACATGGCTAATGCATCAAAACGAACATGACAGGCTCGGTCCTTAGGTTCGATTTTCTTTTAGGCCGGTGGAAACCGCTTGCACTATAGGACCCTCACCTGGGGCTGTCCACCCTGGGATGTCGAAATACAGGTGCAAAACGAGGGGCTTATAGCCGCACAGATGGTCTCCACTGACCCAGGATCTAGCATAGTTGCGAAAAAGAAGAGAAATCTTTTCCAACCTACCTAAGACTCTGAGAAAACATGTTTTAAGTAAATTAAAACAACAAAAAAAAATCATAAAAAAAAAGAAACGGAAACCGCATGCCACGTGAGCTTTCCCCCTTTTATCCCGTGAGGCCATTCCTGTGTCTAAACCTTGCCCATCACCCCCTCCAGCTAACAGAGAGTGGTCGAGAGTACTCGGGAACCCGTCTCCCAGTGTCAAAACAGCAAGGTCCTACCTTCTTCCCAGCTCTGTCACCAGGACAGTCCGTCAACTCTCCATGGCCAAGTCAGTGGATAACAACGATGAGAACGGGACCTTACCCCCAAGAAATTTCCCAACATTGGAAGAAGTTTGGCAGGTCCTCATGGCTATTGAGAAACGTCAAGGTGAGCAACAAGCCTGGATCGAAGGTGCCATGTACCACTTTGGAACATTAGCCGCTGACTACCCGGGCTTCCCAAGCCATGGCTGCTCCTACGGCCTCTAACGTCTCTCATTGTTTCCAAGAAGTCAACCTGTTACCCTCGTACGAGCCATGCAATTATGACATAAGGCCACAGGACCCTCCGGGAGAAAGCCTGCCCATTCAGCCTCCTGAGGTCCCGGTACCACCGCCGAACAACGAACACATCTGGTGGGACGTCTGCGATTGCAGTGCTTGTCTGGAAATGGAATTCCAGGATGAAATGAATGAGGACCGTCCTCGAAGAAAGAAGAAGCTATCTTCTCAACAAAAACTGAAAAAGAGATATGAATCCGGTGATCCCACAGTCGGAACCCTTGGAGAACCCTCGGGAAAGTTTGACTACTATGTCATCTACTCCGGCAAGTCTAGCTCTGCACAAGGCCATGGCAACGTACGCTCTATGATCAGTGGGACGAGCTCCGCACCGCCATCGAAGGCCCGAAGGTCCAGATGATCCAACCCCTGTCTTGGGAAGATCTCAAAGCCACTATTGACACTTCGGTAAAAGCCGTGACGGTGAACGAATTGAAATGCGCGGTGCGGCCTTACGCCAATCGTGCTCCTCCCACTACGTAAATGGGAGAGACAAGCAAAACCATAAGTCCGAAGTGAACGTTCGACACGTTAGGTCAAATCCCAGTGAATCCTCCATGGACGGACAAAAGGCCGGCCATACACAGGCCACGAACCGAAAAGGGGCCACTACGCGAAGAAGGCTGAAACCTTGGACCCAGTGAAGATCCTGTCTTAACACACGGCTCAAGCGCACTCAGGCTAACATCTCACTCTGGTCCTTACTCACTTCATCTTACCCGCACAAGCTCAAGTTGGAAGAAAGCACGGCCCAGACCATGGTTCCCATCACGGTGACACGATGAAGCGGTTCGAGATGATTGGCAACGTTAATTACATCAATATCATCACTTTCACAGAGCTCGACCTTCCAAAATTTGGGGCGACCACAATGAGCCTCTCTACATAACAGTTCAGCTGGACGAGCGTCGTCTCCCACGGGTTTTGGTAGATGGGGGATCATCCATGAACGTCCTTCCGGCCAAAATGATGGATTTGCTAGGGATCAAAGCAACCGATCTAAAGCCCTCGACTCGAGCAATCAAGGCATACGACTCAACATCCCGCCCAATCTTGGGAATAGCCACCTTGAACTTGTGGTTCGGAAAACAAATGGTCCCGACAGATTTCCAAGTCATCGACATCCGATCACTTTCACTGCCATTTTGGGACGCCCTTGGCTACACCGAGATCAATGGGGTGGCATCCACTCTCCATCGGTGCATAAAGTTCGTCCAAGGAACAGATCTAACCATCATCTACGGCGATAGCGTAGTCGAAAGGACCGACACAAACGGCATCCCGGTCTTGGAGATCAAACATGACGATGATGGCATGATGCTAACGGGGTTCACCATCGAAAGCCCAAAGGCCCAGGTATGCCACATAGACTGCCTTTGATTTGGGACAAGATCCACTCCCCGATGAAAATGATGAAGCACATGAACTACATCCGGGGCTCGGTTTGGGAAAACGCCATCGGGGCACCCAACGGATCATCAATATCAAAGAACGAGAATACCTGCACGGCACAGGATACATTCCTACTCCCAAACACATTGCGGAGGACAAGCGAGCCGCACGAAAATGCTCCACGAGATAACAAAAAGAGGCTTGCACGCAATCTCCGATCTTCGTCCTTACGGCTTCGACATGACCAAGTACTTCACAAAGAAGGCCGGCAACTTGGAAGAAGATCCGGGAAAGGAACAGAGGCGATCGGCGCCAAACAAAGTTGGCCGACAACCATGGACAAGCTCCAGCGAGAACTGGCAAGATTCAGAGGCCTCAAGCCAAATCCCGTCCGAAGAGCATTTCTCGACAAACCGCCTCTACTGGGATCCATGACCACCACTATTCACAACGAATTTTGGTTTGGGAAAACCCCCTCTTTGGCAGAAGGACTCGAAAAACTCTCTGTCAACACTCCTATATTCAGCAAACGGGACGAGTCTGCATTCGAGCTAGTAATGCCCAAGACAAAAGAAAAAGACTCCGCAGACGATGCTTGGGACGAGCCACTGCTCCACCTGCTCTTCAAAGAAGAAATCGAGATGCCAGATCTAATCGATTTTGTTTTCGATAACTCTGTGATAGCAATAATTGGGAATGGCGACATAAAGCCCTTCAAGCCCCATCTCCTATCAAGCTCATTGCCACTCAATAAGCTTGGGCCACCTTCTCCGGACCAGCTGCCCGGCCAAAAAGGACATGATCGAACAACTTGGTCGACCCCTCGAGTCCTAGAGTCTAGTGTCAAAACTCATCCTAAGTCCATTAGCTTTGAATTTGAGTCTATCGAGTCATCGATGGCCTCACGCCGAAGATTACGAGCTCATTGCCAATAATGTATTCCCGTATGCTCTTAATGAATGCTTCGATCTTTGAGTATCCTCTCATTGCATCTTTAACAACCGATAAATTAACTAACACACAAACGAGTTAATAACGATTCACTTGATAAAGAAGCGAGACACATTAAACGAACAATACATTAAGCACATCTTTAAGCATGTTGTCAAACGAGAGAAAAACCGGGCCCAAGCTGCCGAGGAGGTTTTAACCAAAGTGAATTTGGGAGGCTGGCGAAGAGCCAAAAGAGACGCAAATCGGAAGTTTCTTCACCGGCACGAGCAAGACGCATTGGCACTGCCTTTGCTCAAAGAGTTCGTGGACGTGTTCGCTTGGTCTTACCGAGACATGCCGGATTAGATCCTAACATTGTAGAGCACCGGATTCCCTTGAATCCCGAGGCTAAGCCCATCAAGCAAAAGCTACGCCGAATCAAGCCGGAATGGTCTTTACAAGTCAAAGAGGAGATCGAAAAAATGCTCCGCGTTGGCTTCATCGGGGTGATCGAGTACCCCATATAGCTCTCCAATATCGTCACGGTCACCAAGGCCAATGGAAAAGTACGCATTGCGTGGACTTGAGATCTCAACAAAGCAAGTCCCAAGGACGATTTTCCACTACCCAACATCGACATGTTGGTAGACACTACAACCAATTTCGAAGTCAAGTCCTTCGTGGACGGGTTTGCCGGCTACAATCAAATCAAGATGGCGAGAAGAAGACCAAGAAAAGACGGCCTTCACAACCCCACTGGGAACCTCTTGCTACACGGTAATGCCGTTCGGACTAAAGAACGGCCAGGGCTACCTACCAACGGGCGGCAAGCGCCCTCTTCCACGATATGATCCACAAAGAGATCGAAGTGTATGTCGATGACATGATCATCCACTCAAAGGGATCGGATGGACAACACCTCACGAGACTAAGAAAATTCTTCAATCGCCTCCGAAAACACTCAATGAGGCTTAACCACGCCAAATGCACATTTGGGGTTAGCCGAGGCAAGGTTTTGGGATACATGGTCACCGAGAGAGGCATCGAGGTTGATCCTCAAAGATCAAGGCCATCATCGAAATGAGACAACCGCAAACTCGAGACGAGAGGTGAAAAGCTTCATGGGCCACCTACGGTATATCGGTCGCTTCGTCAACCAATTGACCTCTATGTGCGAGCCAATCTTCAAACCGATGAAGAAGAACGCCGACATCGAATGGAACTCGAGAATGCCAAGATGCCTTTGAGAAAATAAAAGCATACCTTGTGAGTCCTCCGATTCTCTGTCCTCCCACGAGGAAAAGCCACTGTTGCTATACCTAAGCTGTGGCCAGACACCGCAGTTGGAGCCATGCTCTGTCAAGAAAAGAAGGAGTCACGAGTCGAAACGCCATCTACTTCGTCGGTCGAAAGTTTCAAGGCGGCGAACTCAATTACTCGGCCCTCGAGAAAACTGCGCGGCTACGGTATGGGTTGTCGGGAAACTACGGCACTACATGCAATCGCACACGGTACACTTGGTTTCCAAAATGGATCCGATCAAATACCTCTTCGACAAACCATCTCTGTCAATGAGGCTTGCCAAATGGTCTTTCTTCCTAGCGGAATTTGACATCAAGTACGTAAACCAAAAGTCAATCAAGGGACGGGCAATGGTGAACAAGCTGGTGATTTCCCAACCGATGAGGCTCGGGGCCCCGAACCACAATTTCCGAGACGAGGGAATCTTTGCACTCGAAGGCGAAAACCGATGGCAAGCTTGTTCTTCGATGGAGCGGCCAACAAAAAGGAAACGGCATTGGTATGCTCTTGGTCGATCCCAAGGACGAGCATACCCCAATCGCCATAAAGCTCAATTTCGAGGTAACCAACAATGCCGCCGAATATGAAGCTTTGTCTTTCTTAGGACTACAAGCCGCACTCGAGAGGAATGTCCGAAACTTCGAAGTTTATGGGGACTCGGCCTTGATCATCAACCAAGTCTCCAACAAGTGGAAAACCATAGACCCAGGCTTGCAAAAATACCATGCCCGCATGGAAGAACTCATCACACAATTCGAAGAGGTCACCTTCCACTACTTGCCAAGAGACCGAAACGAGGTTTGCGGATGCCTTAGCCACCTTGGCTTCCCTTGTGGAAATCCACTGAAGGAAAAGCAATCAAACCCTTCAAAGTCGGACGAAAGGAAATTCCTGCCTACTTGTTGTGAGATCGAACCGAGAACCTAAGCCCATCAATGAGCCATGGTATAACCGGATCTTCCAATACCTCAAGAGCGGAAACTACCTTCATGAAAAGGAAGACCCACACACAGAAGGGGTCAAAACCAAGAGCATCATGGCCCTAAAACGCCTCGCCTCTCACTTCGTCATCCTCGGGGACATGCTATACAAGAAACGCTACCATGGACCACTCCTACGCTGCATCCGCCATGAAGAAGCAAACAAGTTCATGAACAGAAGTCCACAATGGGGCTTGCGGTCCCCACATGAACGCCGAGCCACGATGCAAATCATTCTCGGGATGGGCTACTCTTGGATCTCCATGGAGGCGATGCATCCACTTTGTCCGAAGGCTGCGACAAGTGTCAACGGTTCTCCAACCTCAATCATCTGCCGCCCCACGATCTCTCTTGCATGACTACACCTGGCCATTTGCCACTTGGGAATTGACGTCATCGGGAAAATCGCTCCGCCGAGCGGCAACGGTCACGAGTTCATCTTAGTAGCCATCGACTACTTCACCAAATGGGTCGAAGCCAAGTCCTACAAGGTACTTACCTCCAAGAAGGTCGCGCATTTCCTCAAGGAAAACATCATCTGCCGATACGGCATCCCAAATGAGGTCATATCGAGACAATGGTTCACACTTCGAGGGGGAATTCGACAGACTGCTGGCCGAATTCAAGATCACACGCCACAAATCTTCTCCCTACCGGCCACACACGAACGGCGCCGTGGAATCAGCAAATAAGACCCTCGAACGGAGCATCAGAAAAATGACCACCCGAGGAAGAGATTGGCCCGAGAAGCTGCACCTTGCACTTTGGGGCTACCGCACATCGGTCGAACGACCACGGGAGAAACCCCATTCGCCACGACATACGGGATGGAAGCGGTCCTTCCCATTGAATTGGAAATTCCCTCACTCAGAGTCTTCTTTGGAAAATGACATCAACGAAGTTGAATGGCTACTGAAGCCGACATGATGAATTGGCTCGCTAGACGAGCGACGACTAAAGGCCATGGAACACGTCCGAGCCTATCAAAGCGGGATGGCTAGAGCTTTCGACAAGAAAGTCAAGTCCCGAGACATCGGGGAAGGCGACCTTGTACTCGAAGAAAAGCCTCCCGCTCGAACCAACCCAGCTGGGAAAATGGGAACCCACATGGATCGGCCCTTTCGTGGTTCAAAAGATCTTCTCCGGAGGTGCCATGAAGGCGAGGACCTAGACGGCAATCCCTTCATGAATCCAGTCAACGGAAGCAAACTTCGCGAATACTTCGCCTAAAGAAGAACAAGCTGTGCATCTCTTGGCACTCCATGTAGTGTCGAACTACGCAGACTGAGCCCTCTAGTCAGGAGAACGTAGGCAACCTTAATTGGTCCGGTCTAAAAATACACAAAAGTCAAAAGTTTGAATGTCAATCAAGACCTCCATCAAGCTACGCACTTTTCAAGAACACGCCCCAGCAGTCACCTTGACCAAGTCAAACGACGGCGGCAACATCAAAGGACATCCGAGGGTCACTCGGCATCAAACGGCCCGGCTCATGTCTGCTTCCAAGCCAGGGGCTTGTCTTTGCCTTCACGCGCTTCAAAAAAAAAAGAGAGAGCTCGAGCAAGGGCTCACAAAAAAAGAGAGCTCGAGCAAGGGCTCACAAAAAAAAATAAAATAAAGAGCTCGAGCAAGGGCTCACAAAAAAAAAACAAAAAAAAAGAAGCTCAAGCGAAGGCTGCAAAAGAGGTCAAGAGCCCGACGCCAACAAGAGGCAAGGAAGGCTACGAAAAAGACCGTCAAAACGACTTGTCGGGGATCATTCAACCTCTCGGCCAAGCACAAAGCCTCGGCAAAGGGGATTGCCGTCATGGCCCGAGGCTGCTTCAATCCAAATGCAACGAAAAGTCCAAAGATGGACGCCGACAAGGTGCACAAAAGAAACAAAGGCAAACAAGAGATCTTGCGTCTCGACAAAGCTTTAAAAGTAAATCACAAATCACTAACGGTTACAACATTTCTTGATGAGTTCAAGAACGGTCTACTCTCAAGTTCACAACATGCTAAAAGACTGACTTAATACATTTAACTAATAATGTGTTTGCAAATGCAATGAATGGATACCTAGGAGGTCATTCCGCGCCATCTGCGCTTGTCCCCTCGCCATTCTTTCCTTTCTTCCCTCGTCCCCGGCGAGTCTTCTTTCGCTCCACGTGAACCCAACTCTGCGTCTCTCGGTCAGAGATCGGGGTCCTCCCCGTAGAGTCAAGCAATCCGGTAGCTCTCGGGGCTTCATTCGCTCGTGCTTCGGCTCGGATCTCCTCCTGCGAGTGCAAAAGAGGACCTCTCCCTGTCGGTCGGTCAACTCTAGTCTCGTAGTCAAACAAAGTGTCTCCCGTCACATCGAAGGGTCGGACCGGGCTTCGGCACTCCTAAGGCAATAGCTACTACGGCAGCCGGGTCCCAGAATCGCTACACGCCCTGCTCTCTCCAAGACCACTTGGGGCCCAACAGCTTGCTCATACCGGGCCAGTGCGAGTCGTCAATACGACCTCCCAGACGTCTAAGGAGTACCACGGGAGGGAAAGCGGAATACTTCCATACCCTCGAGAAAATACAAGAAGGCACCCGAAGCCGCCATACAAGAGGAACTACCTCCGGTAGCAAGGTCATCCCGGCCCAACAAAGGCTCTGCTTCATCCCAAACTGCAGGAAACAAGCGACGGAATATAGAAGGAGGACCACGACAAACCTGGAACTCGACAACGTAGGACCGCTTCTGAAAGACACTCCTAGTCTCAATCCTCCGGTGAGGAACCCACCAACGGATCGATGCGTACCAAGGCTGTGCCATCCATCTCTCCCGGGCGGGTGATCCATATCCAACACAAGAGGTCGGCGAGAAAATGACCACGGACTAAACGACGTCGGAGCCTCGGGCATGGCTGAAGTCTCTCTCGCGGCCACAAGGTGAGCAAAGCGGGGCTTCCCCCTCTCATGAAATGATCCCCGGTTGCCGGACGGTCGATACCATGAAGAGTCTCCCCCGGCACCAACGGGACAATATCCTCTCCGGCTCTGCGGTGCCCAACCACATCTAGCAAAGCGCCATCGCAAATGCCAAGGAGGCGACCATGAAAAGCGTCGCCGTCACGCACAAGGCAAATGCGTCCCAAGAGACATCACTCTCATCATCAACCATGAACCGCTCCGGCGGCTCGAAATGTCAATATGACCCGAATCAAGGATCATGCCCTGCACTTCTTCCAACGAAGTACGAAGAAAGCCTGCAAGCTTCACGCTCACCGCAGGACCACCAATCAAAAGAAGCGAGATGGCCTCCACCTTCGGTCCCCCCCATCAAAGCCCGAAAATCCTCAAAAGTGGGCACCATTTCATTGTAGGAGAAGCAATACACATGCCTCCTAACATCCCAGAACTTCGCGGCAGCCCACAACAAATCCCAATCAGGAACCAACTCCTTAAAAGACCAAATCGAGCAAAGACGAAACCTTACCTCGAAAGCCCGTCTCTGATGCCTCATACGGCGCCGCATCCACGTTTTCAGCTGCTCAAGTAAGTGTGCTTGCTTTTCCTTCGAAAGCCTCGGCAAAATTCTAGGGACATACGAAGAATCCATGGCAAAAATGGAGGTTCCTAGAGAAAATGGGAAAGAAAGCTCGAAAATGGCTGCAAATGGGGAAATGGGGAAGAACCAGACACTGGAAAGCATTTATCTCCTTTCCAAAAGCAAGGTTGGTCCGTACGGACCTCTTTGCATGCTAAGTATGTCCGTACGGACCTCCTTGCAACCATGACCCATTTCCCCAGCAAACAGTACAACAACCACTGTCCTCAGCAGGACCTTACTCCAAACTGCCCAAACACTGGCCAAAGCCATTTCAGGCAAACATACACTACCCACAAACGCACTCTCAGCTCACGTGGCATGCACAAAAAAAAATAATAAAATAATAATAATAGCAACAATTTCTAGGACAAATCCCGGGAATCACAAAAATGACATTACATCTTAAAATAAAATGCTGTTTGCCGTGCAAATACGAGTGTTTTATTACAGGTACATCAAATGTCTGTTGCTAAAAAAAAAAAGAGAGAGGATATGAAAAGAGGGAAAGCAAATGAATACTAATCAGACTCCTCAGCATCATCATCCTCGCCAAGGTCCTCCAGAGAGAAGTCGGGCATCCCGGTGAACTCGCCCGTCACGTCCTCGTCATCAGAGTACCGAGCCCCCTCCGGAGGCTGGTACTCAAAATACTCAGAAGGATCAAATCCGGCGAAAGGATCAAAGAAGAAGGCTACGACGAACCCTCACCTGTGCATCTGCCGAGGAAGAAGCGATAAAGAGCTGCGCCTCGGAGCTCCCGAAGATGTCCCGGCATCCATGCTATGCCGCCCCCTCGAAGGTCCCTCCTGTTGTGGCTCTGGCTCGGCTCTCGGTGGAGGAACGCCTACAGAATGCCTCGAAGGCATAGGCTCGTACGCCGGCACGCGTCGGGAAGACCGGCAAGACAGCTTCGACGCCATCTTCTTCGCAAACGACCTCATCGCCACATAACGGCGAGTCAACATATCATAAGCTCTCCCGGGACTGCTGCACAAGCAAGCGACCAAGGAAACGCTCGGCAATACGGTTATACTCAACAACAAAAGAGAAAAATGCATAAAAGATGCCAAAATGGAAAAGAGTAAGCACACTCGCGATCTGTCGGGATCCGCTCGGTATGCGGCGGGAGCACGCTCGGAAAGCGGGTACGAGACACCCTCCTCCTCGATCCGTCCCCACGGACATACGTGAAATCCGGCCCCGGCATCGGAACCTCTGGGGAACTGCGGGCCGGCCTCTCTCTCCTCGCCGATACTGCGGCGTCCTCAACTTCCTCCTCACGAAGGCCCCATACTCCTCTCCATACAAAATAAACTCCTCGGCACCCACCGCCAAGGTACCTCTCAAAATCCAACACATCCATATCCCGAGAATCAAGCATCCCAAAAGGAGGGTCCCTCGGAGCCACGGGAAGCACACACAGGCCATCTTTGCCGAGAAGACCCGCTCCCAGGGTGCATGACGTCGCAAGTCGGGCCCCGCGGCATCTTCCGCTGCGCTGTCACCTCAGGGAGCCCCCTCGAACTCATCGGCCTCATACCGAGCCCACGGGAACAAAATAAACCCCTCGGGCTACCCCTCTCCAGACGCTCCTGCACATCCCCGTAGGCGATGGTGAGCTTCCCTCTGGTCCTCCTCTTCCTCGCCGTACGAGCCCGGCCCGACATAGCGGGATACGCGGCTACGGCCCAGGATCTCTATCCCACGGGAAGCAACCGAAAAATCTCGTAGAACCACACCCTATGACAAAAACGAGAAAAGGCTCGGTGCAAAAGAAAACGGAGAAACGACAAGTTGCTAAATCAAAAACGACAATAAACTCATACCTCCAAAGCAAATTCAAAACAGGCCAAAGAGCGGCCACACCCGGCTAAACCGGTCCAAAGAAAGTAGAGCTCGGCCAAGCACGCCTCGCCCCAAGCGATATCACAAACCCTCTCCCGGATCAATCAAGCTCTCCAACGAGCAAAAGGAGCCGCGATCGCGTGGTTCGAGAACAAAGTCTCGGAAAGTGCAAACCACAAAAGGAGCGCGCCCGTGCTCCGCCGTCACTGGCCGGTACCCGGAACATAGGCCCCGAATGCGCCGTGATCCTCGGCTCCACATCGCTATATAACATCCCCGGACCCTGCGAGGACGAGGCTCAAAGCCCGGCGGCTCGGTCAACACATCATCGGCAATCATATCTCGCCACCGCACCGGCCCTCCTTTGAAGGAAAGCCCGTGTCGCAGCAAAGTCGGTAGGCGTCAGCAGTCACCTCTCCCGGCTCGAGATGGAAGGTGTGGGTGGTATCCCACCAATACTCGAAAGGCCAAGGAAGACGCTCTTGTTCTTCCTCGTGTCGAAACCCCGGCCAAATTCTCTACGAACACGCCCGGGCCGAAGCGTAGACCCGGCCTCACGGGACTCGGCCTACCATCCACGAAATATCGGGCATCCATTGCCACAACTCAACAACAGCCTCGAGCGATCCCCGAGTCTTCATCCTCTTGGCCTTCCCAGCCATGAGCCCCTCATCCTGCAGGTAAACACAGCAAGGGTACGTCATTCGCAGTACTTAATGCAAAAGAAAATCAAAGCATACATATCCCGTCACGAAACACGGCACATATTGCACATACTTTTTACATGCAACTCAAAACAATGACATGCATTATACATAATTTTTTCCATGCAGTCCGTCACAAAAACACGGCACACACTGTACAAATTTTCTCAACAGAGGGATCAAGCACTACACGACACATTTTCAAAATAAACCGTCACAAAACACGGCACATATTGCACATACTTTCCCCACAGAGTCCGTCACCCAAAAACACGGCACACACTGCATAACACATTTTCAAAAGAAAAATCCGTCCCTACACGGCACATACTTTCAGACAAAACCCGTCACGAAACACGGCACATGTCACATTTTTTCTACAAAATTTGTCCCTACATGACAATTTTTCCCACATAGTACATACATAAAAAGCATAATGTACAAAACAACAAAACATGCATTTTCATAGAGAGGCACTTTATTTTCACAAATAAGAGCTAATCTACACATTTCTGCACAAAATGCACATATTCACAAAATTTACATGCTAATTTTCAACAATTCATCAAGAATTTCACAAAAAGCATTGCAAATAATAAAAACCCCAAAATGCGAAAAACTAAAACCTAGTTCTAGCATTCAAAAAAATTCGAGCAGGGAATCGAAACGGAACGGATTTCTTACCTCCCCGACGTTCCTAGAGCGACGGTTGTGCACCTCCGGATTCGGATACAATACATCCGGGTTCTTCGAAGATGGAACAAACGAGATCCAATTTCTTTGGAGCTCCATCCTTTGCTCAACCACATCTTGACTGCGTTGTCGACGACCCCTCCGAGATCCTTCCGCCATTGCGAGCAATTCAAGCAAAAAATGGAAGATTTTGGTTAACAATGGAGGTTTTTCTCTCCCTCTCTCTCTCGGGTTCACACACTGAAGAAGAAGGAATGGGGAAGGGCTCGGCATTTAATCCCAGTCAGAAACACAGGAGCTGTAAAAAACCAACTTGGTCCGTACGGACCTCTTTGCATCCCAGGTTGGTCCGTACGGACCTTCTTGCAAGGGAGGGCCAAATTACTTTTCTGCCCTTATAATCTTTGCCCCTGGCTGTCCTAAGGCCTATTTCAGCAAATTCAGTGCAGTATGGTCCTTAACCCATCAAATTCAAGAACCGGCCGTCAGTGTAAGACCGGACCTCGCCCACTCCAACGGCAACGCAAGAACCGGCAGTCAGTGTAAGCCCGAACCTCGCCCACTCCAACGGCAACGCAAGCACCGGCAGTCAGTGTAAGCCCGAACTTTGCCCACTCCAACGGCAACGCAAGCACCGGCAGTCAGTGTAAGCCCGAACTTTGCCCACTCCAACGGCAACGCAAGCACCGGCAGTCAGTGTAAGCCCGAACTTCGCCCACTCCAACGGCAACGCAAGCACCGGCAGTCAGTGTAAGCCCGAACTTCGCCCGCTCAGCGCAACGCGGCTGCGGTCGGTGTAAGCCCGAACCGCCCACTCAACGGCAACTCAAGCACCGGCCATCAAAGTAAGCCCGAGCTCCTCCCGACAAATCAAAGGGAAGTCGTACAAGACTACATATCCCCGGCTCACCGGCCGTCAACGTAAGACCGGACCTCGCCCTCAAGCTAGCAATTGGCACCGGCGGTCAATGTAAGCCCGAACCTCGCCCGCTCAGCGGCAATTCAAGCGCGAAGGAGCGACACTCCTCAAGTACAAGTTCCAAGGCACGAACGCCTCCAAAATGCCAAACGGTGAAGCAATCACCGGCCATCCTCCTGCCAGCCTCATCGACAACACCAAACCACCGGCCATCAAAGTAAGCCGGCGTCACCCTCTCGGCGGGGAAAAGCCCTCTACAAGGCCACGATAATCCCAGCGGATGAATCTACGGAAGCCGCACAAAGTAAGCTCCAGCTCCTTCCCCGGCAAGTCAAAGAAAAAAAAAAAAGGGAATCCTTGCAAGCCCCTACAAAGGCCACGATAATCCCCAACGGATGAACACCAGAATCGTAAGTCCAACCCTCTCCCGGCGGACAAAGCACGACGCATCTACAATCAAAGCACAAGAGCGCGGCCATTGCCTCGCGCAACCACGACTTGACCGGAAGACGATTCAAAGTCCTCACGCATGGCAAACCGCAGCCGAAGACGATTCAAAGTCCTCACGCATGGCAACCACGCCCTGACGGAAGACTATTCAAAGTCCTCACACATGGCAAACCGCGACGAAGACGATTTAAAGTCCTGCGTGGCAAACCACTGAAGACGATTCAAAGTCCTCGCGTGGCACCAAACCGCAGCCGGAAGACGATTCAAAGTCCTCACACATTATGGCAAACCGCAGCCGAAGACGATTGAGAAAGTCTTCATGCGTAGTGCTAACGCTGCTGACCGCGAAGACGACTTGAAGCCTTCCTCGCACGTAGCGGCCAGGAAGAGGCACTTTAAAGCCAGAAGACGCGTATAAACCTCCACATTACTATCTCCCGGCCGGAAGGCTTTAAACCACTCGGTCTGAGAGACCGTATAAACCTCCCACATTACTATCTCCAGCCTGGAAGGCTTTAAACCACTCGGTCAGGAAGACCGTATAAACCTCCACCATCACTATCTACGGCCGGGAAGGCCTTAAACCACCCGATTAGGAAAATCGTAAAATTTCCATCCGGGACACCACCACGTCCTCACAATTTGACCTCGACGGTCACCACATCTTAGGACACCACCACCTCCTTAAACCACTCGGCCTCGGCGGTCACACAACACTTCGGGCACCACCACGCCGCGCACTATTCAGACCTCGAGCCTTAAACCACCGATTCACTGTGGATACGTAGGATCCATCCCGGGACACCACCAGGTCCGGCCATCGACCTATGCGGTCACCCGGGACACCACCACGTCCTTACCCGCGACCTCGGCGGTCACACAACACTTCGTGGCACCACCACGCCCGCACTCACGGTCATGACCTCGAACTACGACCGAGGCTTGATTCCCGCCGGGGATACGTAGGAATCCTATCCACGGGGTCCGGCCATTCGACCTATGCGGTCACCCAGACACCACCACGTCCTTACCACCGACCTCGGCGGTCACACGACACTTCGGGGCACCACCACGCCCGCATTCACAAAACACTCACCCCACACCCGAACTACGACCGAGGCTTGATTCCGCCGGGGATACGTAGGAATCCTATCGCGGGGTCCGGCTGCGGCCTAAACGGTCACACGATAGGACACCACCACGTCCTCACACGCGACCTCCCGGTCACTTTATCTCCCGGCACGCGATCAGATTAGGACCACTTATCTTATCGGCGACCCCACTTCTTTCATAAGTGACGTCGTCGAGGGCTTCGTAAGTACCCCAATCTGGATCACCCCTTTCAAGCACACGGGAAGCACCGCGAGACTCATCAACGCAGTCTCGACGATCTCTGGAACTCAAAACCCTCTCAAAACCCCCGGCCAAACCAAGGAAGGGGCCTTTCTGGGAACAAAAGGGACAAAAGGACCTTTTGGGAATTTTCAGAAATTGGAAAAGCATACATGGTCCGTACGGACCTCTTTGCTTTAATAATTCTTGAATCCTCTTAAAGTCCACAATATTCCCTCAAATCCAGGGAAAAATGATTATCCTCTGCGAGTTGGTCCGTACGGACCTCTTTTGCACATGTCAAGATTAGTCCGTCACGGACCTTATTGCTCGAGGGAACATCATAATTGCGAGAATATTCACCATCATCACGATATTCCCTCAAATCGAGGAAAACCAAAAGTACGGATTACCAGGGAGGTCCGTACGGACCTTCTTGCACCAAATCTGGCACTATAAATAGAGGGCTCCCCCTCCTCATTTTCACACACCTCCCACTTCTCTCTTCCTCCCTAGGCCTTCTGGCTTCCCCTCTAAGTCCTCTCGAGGCACTCCCGGCCCCTTTCGGATCCTTAGAGGCCTTCCGAGCTCCCTTGTGGTGCTCAGAAGCCTCCCAGCGCTCCGCGACGCTCCCGCGCGCTGCCCGAGGCACTCTCGAGGTACTCTGAGGCCCCTCGTGGTACTCAGAGGCCTTGCACAGTCTTTCCACGGTGTCCGGCTCTTTCCGAGTCAAATCGGCGATCCCAAACCACGCCGAAACTGATCCCTGCGATCCCCCAGAAACTCTGCCCCGAGTGATCCTGCGATCCCAACGCACGCCGAACCTGCGCAGAGTGATCCACTGCGATCCCCGCGCACGCCGAACCTGCGCCCGAACGCATGCAACATCAACTCACGCCGAAACTCTGTCCGCAGACAACCGGTCCCTCCCGAAGCAATCCTGATCCGTACCGGAACGCTACTCCGACCTCAAACACTATTCCTCAGTGGAAGACAGACACGAACCAACATTGGTAAGGCTTCCTTCCATTACTATTTCAATACATTTCAATACGTAGTGTACAATGTAGACATCTGACACAGCATGCATTTTTAAAAAACACACACACACACGCACAACATTTTTAAAGGATATTAGGGGTATCCGAAAAACTCGTTTTACGAGGCGACTCGGGTGAGCTCTAATATTCTAATATTCTCTTCCTGAGGAGTCATCTGACCTCCGAACTCAAAATCTCATCACACAAAAACAGTTCAAAATTATCTTTAAACTGATGCCCTTTTTCAATGTTTTGGGCTTAATAAAAACGGCGTGGCGACTCTACAAATGCGAAAACAAACGGCGAGACACCTCCAACTCGGAAAAAACCCGCTGCAAAGCGGGGGAAATGCCAGATGCCGGGGCGCGATCGCGCCGCCTCTCGGATCCGGGTAATTTCACTCACCACTGAGGAGCGGTGATGAAAAAGGGTGACCACTGCGGTCGGATGGCTGGACCTTTTATGAAAGGCTACCTACGTATCCCGGAGGAATCAAGCCTTGATCGTAGTTCAAGCATCACTAGATAGTTAGGAACGATGTCTAGGATCCTTGAGGTTTTGACAATTAATGGAGGTTGTCACCTAAGGTGACTAAAGCTTACGTTACTATCGAGGGGATAGAGGTAGCTGAAGTTTGGAAAACTTGAGCGTACTTCTCAATCTGTGATAGAGGTAGCTTAAGTTTGGGGAACTTGAGCGTACTTCTCTATTCATGATAGAGGTAGCTTAAGTTTGGAGAACTTGAGCGTACTTCTCTATTCGTGGTAGAGGTAGCTTAAGTTTGGAGAAATTGAGCGTACTTCTCAATCTGTGATAGAGGTAGCTTAAGTTTGGAGAACTTGAGCGTACTTCTCTATTCGTGATAGAGGTAGCTTAAGTTTAGAGTTCTTGAGCGTACTTCTCAATTCGTGATAGAGGTAGCTTAAGTTTGGAGAACTTGAGCGTACTTCTCTATTCGTGATAGAGGTAGCTTAAGTTTAGAGTTCTGACAATTCGGAGGTTGTCACCTAGCGTCATTCCGTTATAACGAAAGTAACAGAGGCGACTGGGGAGGAAAGTCTATTTGCTTAGGAGATAACGGATATCCTTTGGAAAATGATGTTATCCTAGTTAAAGGATAACAGGAATTATATGTCCAAGTGGAAAGTCCAGGGGCAAAATTGTAATTTCTGCTCAGGGCGAAAGAAGCCGCCCGGCGTGAGACGGGGAAAAAGAAGCCTTACGGCTAGAAGTCTGATTTTTCCAGATTATTTAAAACATATTTGAACGGGCATTGGGCATTGTTGCCGCCCAACTACTGTCGAGGAAGAAAGAGAGGAGGGAGAGAATTTTCTTCAAAATCCTTCAATTCCCTTGCTTCTATTGATTAAGATGGATCCGGAGGGGAATCCTATGCCAAGGCAAGCAAGAAGGAACATCTCCGAGGCCGCTCGGAGGAGGAGGAAAGAACTCGTTCGTACGGAGAGGAAGTATGACTTCCTTATGCATCCATCGGAGCTCTATCCGGGTAGGAGGGAGCACAAATCGACAAATCCTCAATCGGTTGGGGTAAGCATTCTTAATTTGCTCAATTCCGTCGATTTTGATTGATTCTAGGGCTTGACTCGAGTTTTAAGAATTTCTCGAATTTTCCTAGGATTTTTGGTGATGATTTTGGAATATTAATGATTAACCTATGAGGCTAAGAAGATGCATGTGCAATTTTCTTGAGAAATAATGAAAATGACCCATTTTTGAAAATAAATTGAGAAAATAATTGTCTAAGATGTGACGGAGTCCTTGCATGTGCTAGAACTAGGTCAAATTTTGATCATGGATGCTAAAACGGGATTTTGGATGATGAAAAGGATTCATGCATGCCATTTTTGAGAAAAAATTGATGCTTATGTGCAAATAATTTTGAAAATTTTGATTTTGTGCTTAGGATAGCAATGTGCTTGACACGATGCGTTTCAAGTGATGAAAGACACGTTTTTCATGCAAAGGATGCTAGAAAAATTTTATTGAATGCTTTTCTTTTGAAAACATGTGCACCTTTGAATATATGCATGCTTTTGAAATGAGGTGAAGGACTGATATGTTTCTTTTGTTGTGCTTGTCTACAGGAGAACAAGTCTAGGGGCCTTAGAGATTGCGGTGAGGCGTGGCGAGAGGATGCCCGATTTTGCGAAGGATGGGGTGAACCCCAAGCGGCTAGTGAGGGATACCGGCTGGATTTATTTATTGAGGCTATCGGCGAGGTATTCACATTACCTCGAAGAGCGAGGCTTGATCCAGGCCCTCTCGGAGTTACGGTGGGACACCACCCACGGCTTTCATCTTAGGCGGGGGAGCGACGGTGACACTGCGGATTTCCGCTATTGCGGCTGCGGTTCACGGGAGGCTTGTGACCTGGAGGAACCATGTTACGGCGGAGGAGTTTAGAGCTTTGGTTGGGTTTGAGCTTATTCCTAAGGGTCTCGGGATGGAGACTAGGAATGTCGAGGTGGCGATCCCGAGCGCATGCGGGAATTTCTTTGCTAATGAGGTGGCTTTGCCTCCCAGCTTGCGAGGGTTTTTGTGTGGTTGATGTTGTCAGTCACCATTTTTGCTAATGCAGGATCGGCTATGACTTGCCTTCTCGACTCCTTGGAGGATGTAGATGGGATTGGGACGGTCTCTTGGGGCGAGGCCGGATTGGCGGAGCTTTACTTTTCCACTGGATCTGTACGTGGAATAAGGCGCTTCGATGGATTGCTTCTCTTTTGCTCTTCGAGGTAGTCTCACTTTCTTTTCTTTCTTTTACTTTTGTCTTTGAGACTTTTATGAGAGAAAATGACCCTTTTGATGTTTTGATCATGCGGAGTGCGGTTTTGCGAGGTGATCGGGTTCTTTCCGTGGAACCAACAGAGCGATGCTACCATCTTTCCCGCTATGATCCGCTGGAGGGGAGATACGAGGGATAAGTTCACCGGGAAGACCCGGATCACCTTTGACTACAAGATGGTTAGGCCGGTTATCAACAGGGATGGGCACGATGGAGTGGACTTCTACCCTTGGGGGAGATATCCAGAGATTTTGCTAGGAGAGGCCGTGGAGGCGACGAGGCAGAGGCGATGGTTGACCGGGCTGACATGTGATGTCATCTATCTGGGGGACCGTTTCTCTAGGCAGCATGGCCATATCCCTCCATTGGATGCCATTACCCCCCCCATGATCCTCCAGCACGGATGCTGCAGCCCCGGGATTGGTCGGCGGACGATATAGAGAGATATCAGGCAGGTGTGGCAGCTGAGGAGTACTTTGACATGGCTACCCCTTATGCTACTTTTGTGGAGCAGCGACTGAGGACGCCACAGAAGCTAGTGAAGCTGGCTGTCATTCAGGGGTATGGGGAGGCCGAGCCTACTGACCCGCCGATGCCTCCTGCTCATCTTTCTTATGTAGTCAATGGGGTGCCGAGGAGGTTCAGGATACCTGTCCCCGACACTAGGGAGCCCCAGTATACTCTGCCATCGGACAGCACTGTAAGTACACTTTAGGGTCTTTTCCCTTTTTTAGACTTCTTTGCTTTTTGCAATTTCAAGATTTTCTTCTCTTTTCTCAGGTTCCAGCTCGCACTTACGATGGCTTGGTCAGGCAGAATAGGGGCTGGAAAGATGTATGCCGGTCCCTTTTGAAAAAGTTGGCTTGTGCTTCAAAGGCTGCAGCAAACGTGTAGGAGCCTGTGCAAAAAAGGAGGCACGTAGGGGGCACAACATCCACCTCATCGGCTTCAGAGTACTCCTCTAGCGCCATGCCTCGGGGATGGGGACCCAATCTGCGGCATCTTGGAGCATGGGCGAGTACGAGCACGAGAATGTCCATCTCTCGATGTGAGCGACGGCGAGGACTTGATGAGAGGCGAGCCTTTATGGTGAGTAGTGATGAGGAGGAATCGGAGGCCTAGGAGGTCTCTAGAATCGATTTAGGAGGGAAAACAAACAATGAACAATTTTATGCACACTTTGTTTATTTTTTGCTTTATTTGGGCGCCGATGGGGCGAAGACAATGTATTACTGCTTTATTTGCTTTTTAAATTTATGCTTTATGAATTTGCATATTACTTGAGCCTCGAGGCAGTTTTTGCTTGGAATTGGGGTGGCTGGGCCAAAATGATTTGTGATGACACATAAGCGCATGGTTAATGTTTGGATATGTTTTTGTACAGGTTTTTGTTGGAAAAGTGGGGTGAAAACTCCCTTTGGGCAGCAACTTGGTTCTGCTTGATTTTCTCACATCGAGGCAAATGAAGCCGTGCGGTGCAGTCTCTGGAGCAAATGAAGCCGTGCGGCTTACGGTTACATGCAGGGTGGTTATTTTTAGAATAAAACCAAGGCTTGGCCATTTCATTTCATTTTCACTCTAGACTTGTCCCAACTGTTCCCAGAGCACATATTTGACCCAAAGACATCAACTTTGATCATTTTGCAATGGAGAAGCCCGTTAGATTGCAAAAGGGGAGAAGAGACCGCTTTCTATCCAGATCTTCAATCTTGGGTGAGATATAACTTTCAATCTCACAAGGGGCTGTTTGATTCTTCTTTCAAGATCAAATCTTTATGGCATTTGAGGGAATCTCACCCGATTGGGATCTTTTGAGAGTAGCGACGGCAAGGTTTTGGGACGTCCAGGAGACACGTTTCTTGCTTTTCTTACAATGAGATTGTCCCAACTTATGAAGACTTCCGAGCCTTGATTGGGGGTCCAGAAATCGAGCTATATCGATTCCTGCGATCGGAGATGTGCCGGTGGCGGCAAAGTTGGCATCTTTTACGCACATATCTGCAGGAAGAGGCGAGGGGATGATGATAGCCCGGACGGGATTGACCTTTACGATATCCGGGCGGAGTTCGGGTCTCCGGATATGGCTATGACCACGGTGGCTATGGATGCCTTTATCCTCTGCATATTCTCTTCTCTGTTCACCGGCGAGTCAGTGGGGATCTGTCATGGTGGTCTCTTGGACATGGTTAGGGATTGCGAGTGGGAAGGACATTGTCCCATTGGTTTTAGGTGAGACCATTGCATGGTATCGGTAGGATGGCTAGAGGAGACCGTTTCATGAGGTGCAGGAGTCCGGCCGTGTTGACTTTGTGGGCTGCGAGGAGAGGCTCGGGGCTTTGCCGGGGGCTTTACCGACTCGGTGCCCTTGGGTGATTTCTCGGAGGGGTTTACCTCGACGAGCGGGACCGGGCGGCGGGAGGCGATGATGGCTAGGTTATCCACTTCGGATATTATTTGGTGGATACCTCACTGGAGGCTGCGGACCGGGAGGACATTTCGGGAGTCCTATATAGTGAGGGTTCCGGGGTTCTGCTGGTCATCCTTCTACATACCTGTTTGGTATCCGAGCGGTTCGGGGCCTTACAGGAGCCGTTGGGCGATTGGGAGGACATCCGTGCCATGGAGGTGGTGCCATTAGATATGAGAGATCCAGCCAGCTTCTTATTCTTCTCGAGGGCTTGGACATATGCTGCTTTCCCACCCAGGGCTATTCTCAGGAGCAGGAAGAGTACCATCTTGACTACGGTCTACTTGGATTGGTACGAGAGGGAGATGGGAGCGACTCAGGTCATATTGGGAGAGAGGCGTCAGGCTTTATTGGGGGCGGCTGACTCGAAGCGGGACTACGAGGAGGCGAAGCTAAGGCGAGTCACCATAACCGGTCGGGTGACCTTATCAAAGATATGGAGGCTCGATATAAGAGGCTTTCTGAAGTCGCTCCCTTGACTGAGGCTCAGAGGGAGGAAGTGCGGACTCGTGCCCGTGTTGAGAGGGCACTTATTGACACCGGTTTGATGGAGGCTCCAGTGAGGATACCGGAGATCGGGATGAGGGAGACCGACATCTTGGAGAAGAAGAGAAAGAAAACTCGACGGGGTCGAGGTAAAGGGAAGAAGACCAAAGAAGACTCAGTGAATGACGACTGACAGATCTTTTATTAGGATTCCCTTATTGCCATTTTTGCAAACACAGTAGTTTATTAGGCATTTTATTGTATTTTAGATCTTTGTAGCAGGTTAGCAGAGTTAAGAGTAGACCGTGCTTGAACTCATCAAGGAGTTTTTAACTTGTAATGAACAAGAGATATTATCTTAGAAATTAATCAAGACACAATTTCATGGAAATTTCAAATGTCTTATTGATTAGGACCCGTTTTATGAAAACTTGAATATCCTTTATTATTGTTTAGGACGCATTTCATGGAGACTTAATCGCCCTTTTTATTGTTTAGAACGAACCATAAATGGCTGCCTACGTTCCCCTTTTACAAGAAAGACTAAGGGGCTCAGATCTTCGTAGTTCATTCTGGTGAACTCTTTTTTTTTTTTTTTTATGTATGTGCAGCCCTGTTTTTTGCCTAGACCGCCCTTTTTGGGTTTTCAGCCTAGCTGGGCATTACTCTTTTTGCACTAAGATTTTTTTTATGTGCAACCCTGTTTTTTGCCTAGACCGCCCTTTTTTGGGTTTTCAGCCTAGCTGGGTATTACTCTTTTTGCACCAAGATTTTTTTTCTTCTTTTTTTTTTTATATTTTTTTTTATTTCTTTTTTATTTCTTAGGCATAGTACCTTCGGAGCTTATCACCATTGACTAGGTGGACAAAGGGATTGTCGTCCAGGTCTGCAAGCTTCATGGCTCCTCCCGATAGTATCTTCTGCATCACATACGGGCCGATCCAAACGGGTTCCCATTTTCCCAGGGGGTTGTCTCTGGTAGGGGGCTTCACTTTCAACACTAAGTCACCCTCTTTGATGTCCCTGGCCTTGACCTTTTTGTCAAATGCTCTGGCCATTCGCCTCTGGTAGGCTCGGGTATGCTCCATGGCTTTTAGCCTTCTTTCATCGAGCAGGGCCAACTCATCATGCCGGCTACGTAGCCATTCTACTTTGTTGACCTTTGTTTTCGGGAGGACCCTTAATGACGGGATTTCCAACTCCACTTTGGTAACACCGCTTCCATCCCGTAGGTTAGGGCAAAAGGAGTTTCTCATGTGGCATTACGGACGTTACGTAGCCCCGAGTGCCGGGTGCGGCTTTTCGGGCCAATCACGACCACGGGTGGCCATTTTCGGATGATCCGTTCGAGCATCTTATTAGCGGCTTCCACGGCTCCGTTAGTCGAGTACGTATGGGGATGACTTATGGCGAGTGATTACTGAATTCGACGGTAACCTATCGCAATCTCCTTCAAAGTGCGACCCATTATCTGAAATGATCTCATGGGCACCCCATATCTACACATTATGTTTTCCTTGATAAACAGGGCCACCTTCTTGGAAGTGAGGACCTTGTAGGACTTGGCCTCTACCCACTTGGTGAAGTAGTCGACGGCTACTAACACAAATTCATGCCCATTGCTTCTGTCGGGGCTATCTTCCCTATCACGTCAATACCCCAAGTTGCAAACGGCCAAGGAGTCGTCATGCAGTACAGGTCATGAGGCGGGAGATGGTTGAGGTTGGCAAATCGTTGGCATTTGTCGCACGCTCGGACATGCTGGACACAGTCTGTCTCCATGGAAATCCAGTAGTAACCCATTCTGAGGATCACTTGCATCAGGGCTCTAGCATTCATATGAGGACCGCAGGGACCATTGTGGACTTCAGTCATCAACTCTCTAGCCCTTTCTTGTGTAACGCACAAGAGTAGTGGTCCTTAGTACCGCTTTTTGTACAGGTTGCCTCCTAAAATGACATAATGGGAGGCCAACCTTTTCAGGGCTTGCAAGCTCTTGGCTTTGACACCTTCTTTTGGTCTACCTTCTTCGTCTCTGAAAGCTGACTCTCCATTTTTGAGGAACTGGTAAATTTGATTGTACCAGGGTTCCTTGATAGGCTCGGAGTCCCAAGTCTACTTCACAGCAGAAGGCCGGGGCTTCTCTTCTACCCACTCTGAAGGGTTTTATGGCTTTTCTCTCGGGGATCTCTACCAGTGAGGCTAGAGTAGCTAGGGCATCTGTGAATCTGTTCTTTTCCCTTGGCAAGTAGTGGAAAGTCACTTCTCTGAACTGTCCAGTCAACTCCTCCATATGGGCATGATACCGGCGAAGATTAGGGTCCACGATCTTCCATTTGTTGGAGACACGGTTGATGATCGGGTGAGTCTCCATAAACTTCGAGCTCCTTGACATTCCTTTCTAAGGCGGCTTCTAAACCAGCAATGCAGGCCTCGTACTCGGCAACATTGTTCGTGGCAGGGAAGTTCAACTTAAGGGCTATGGGCGTGTGCTCATCTTTCGGATCGACCAGTAGCATCCCTACGCCATTTCCTCTTTTGTTAGCAGCTCCGTCAAAGAATAGCTGCCATCGGCTTTCAGGCTCGACTACAAAGATCCCTTCATGCAGGAATTGGGGTTCGGGCCGCGGTCCTCATTGCGGGAAAATTTGCCGGATGGTCGACAATGCTTGACCCTTTATGGCCTTTCTGGTCACGTAGTTGATGTCGTATTCAGCCAAGAAGAAGGGCCATTTTGCTAGGCGCATCGAGAGGGAAGGCTTGTCAAAGATGTACTTGATGGGGTCCATTTTTGAGACCAAGTTCACAGGGTGGGCTTGCATATAATGCTTGACTTACCGACTACCCGGACCGATCCTGCACAAGTCTTTTCACATGCTTTGAGTAATTGAGCTCACTTCCTGCGACTTCCGGTGACAAAGTAAATGGCATTTTCTACCCGAGAGTCTTTCTTCTCTGAGCAAGCATAGCCCCAACTGCCGTATCGGTGACGGTGAGATAGAGCGAAGAGGTTTACGTCTATGTGGGGGCATAGTGGGAGGATGTACTAAGTACGCCTTGATGCGGTCAAAGGCATCCTGGCATTTTTCGGTCCATTACGTGTCTACATTCTTCTTCATGAGCTTGAAAATGGGCTCGCACATAGTGGTCAGGCGGTTGTGAAAGCGGTGATGTACTTTGCGGTTGCCCATAAAGCTTTTGACTTACATGCAGGTTTGAGGTGGCCTCATGTCCATAATGACTTTGATCTTTCGGGGGTCGACTTCGATACCTCGCTCAGTGACCATATACCCAAGTACTTTTCCCCTTGTCACTCCGAAGGTGCATTTAGCGGGGTTTAGTCTCATGGAATGTTGTCTCGGCCTCTCGAAGAACTTTTGCGGGTCAACAAAGTCTTTGCCCATCCTCGCCTTTGGAGTGAATTATCATGTCGTCGACGTAGACCTCAATCTCCTTGTGGATCATGTCATGAAAAAGCGCGGTCGCTGCCCTTTGATAAGTAGCCCCGGCATTCTTAAGCCCAAATGGCATTCTTGTATAGCGATAAGTTCCCCACGGTGTGGTGAAGGCATCTTTTCTTGGTCTTCTTCGGCCATCTTGATCTGGTTGTAGCACTGAAGCCGTCAACGAAGGGTTTGACTTCGTAGTTGGCGGTGGAGTCCACCGGGATGTCTATGTTTGGCAAGGGGTAATTGTCTTTGGGGCGCCTTGTTCGAGATCCCGGAAATCTACACGGCGGCGCACCTTCCCATTGGCCTTGGTTACGGTCACAATATTGGACAACCATGTCGGATATTCGATGACTACGATGAATCCTACCCGCGGTAGCTTCTCAATTTCTTCTTTGACTTGTAGAGACCACTCACGGCTTGATTTTTCTCGGTTTACGCTTCACTAGCTTAGCATCGGGTGCTAGAGGGATTACGTGCTCTACTATTGAAGCTGTCTAGCCCGGCATATCCTTGTACGACCATGCAAAGACGTCCATGTATTCTACGAGCGAGATTAACCCGGTCTGTCCCTTTCAACCCCACGGAAGAAGCTTCCAATCTGTGTCTCTTTCGGTTCCTCGACGGTACCCAAGTTAACACTCGTCAAAACCTCCTCGGCGGCTTGGGCCCGGTTTTCTCTTTTACGTAACACCTTAAAGATTTCTTTAATATATTGTTCGTTTAGTGTGTTTGCATCTTGTTCAAATGATTCATTATTAACTGTTGTTAAGTTTTGGGTTAATTTATCATTTGTTAAGTTGGCAATAAGAGGATACTCAGAAAGATCTGTCATTTCATTCAAAGCAAAGGGAAAGATGACATTGATTACATGTTCATAATCCTCAGGCGTGAGGCCTTCGGATGACTGGAATTCAAAGATTCCTGACTCAACTGACTCTTGACCCTACTAACTCTAGACCCTACACTACTTATTGACTCGAAGTGTTTGACGCGGGTTGGACTGGGGTTTACTCTTTCTGCTTTGTTGCCACTGGGGAGTAGCAGTCTTGTCAGCATTCTTCAGAAAGTTGGAGACTTCAAACTGATCAAAAACTTGCCGGAAGTCATTGGTAGGCCGGTATCTTGGAAAGATGGTGAGAGGAGCTAGAGTAGCTTGATGCAATCTCTCGGCGAGCTCGTCTGTGACAACTGGACTCATTGACTGAAGAGTCTGGCTCATCTTATCAATACACTGCTGATAACTCATTTTCTCTTTACTGATCTTTGATACCACGACCTTGTCAGTATAGCCAACAGGAGGGTTGGCTTGGATAATGCTGATGAAGTCTTCTTCAGAAGGGACCTTGATTCTTCCTTGATTAGCCACGTATTCTATGGGTTTTCTGTATTCTGCTTCCAAATCTGCTAGCTTCTCATTGAACTTCACGATGGCGACAAATTCAGAACTTTCTGCCTCGAGAGGGTCACTGACTACAGGGGTATCAGGCTGGACTGCGTTTTGAATGACGGGTTTTTTGGTAGGTTCCTTGGCATAACTGACGTAGTAGTCAAACTTGCCTGAAGGCTCCCCTAAAGTTCCAATGCTCTTGTCCCCGGCTTCGTACCTTTCTTTTAATTTCTGTTGCATGGACTTCCTCTTCTTCTTCTTTCTTGAAGGAGCGTCTTCGTTAATCCATTCTTGATACTCATATTCCAGACAGTCTTCACAATCACACACATCATACCAGATGTGGGGCCTGGGTTGAACTGGGATGGCCTCTCCGACTACTTGGTCATTACCATTGTTGACTACCACGTTGGCCATTTTTGACACTGGAAAGTTGAAACTTGAGGATTCTGGTGAACTGTCTGAGAATTCTGCGCTAACAAGTCGCTGACCCGGTGTTCTCACCCACTTCTTTCTCGCTGCGGGAAAGGGATAGGAGAGGTTTAGACTCGGGGTAGGTGTTTAGGCTGAAGGCTCAAGCAATATGCAAATTAAGAATCTTCCAGTTTACTTAAAACAGTGTCTTTTATCAATTTCTATTTGGTTGGAAAAGGGGTTCTGCCCTTCTTTTTCGCAACTACTCTAGATCCTGGATCAGTGGGTTCCGTCACTACGTCTATAAGCCCCTCGTATTCCACCTGTATTTCGACCTCCCAAGGTGGAAAGCTCCGGGCGAGGGTCCTATAGGGCACACGGATCCCACCGATCGAGAGAGAAGAACGCTCCTAACGGGTCTAGCGAGTCATAGGACCTTTAACGCACGAGCGATGCGAATTATAGTCAAGTCAATACCGGGAAAGTCTCGTCTTTCAGCCTTAACAGAATTTCGGCAGAATTTCGCTTGCGCGATTGACGTTTTGACTTTTCGGTAATGTTCGAGAAGATAATAGGCATGGGTCAGGCGGTAAAAGCTGGATGACACAGTGTCACATTGAACTTCGTTGCATACGCCGTGCGTGAGTCAAGATCGAAGTCAATGCCGGGTCAAGATCTTGCCAATTTTTCCTTGTCGGAATTTTGGCAGAGCTTCGCTTGAGCGAAAGATCTTTTGGATTTTTGGCAAGGACTCGGTCTCGACTCTTACGCATTCCGTGCGGGTCAAAGTCAATGTCGACGCCGGAGTCAAGATTCTACCGATTTTTCCTTGTCGGAATTTCGGCAGAGTTTCGCTTGAGCAAAAGATCTTGACTTCCGTTATGGACTAAGGCTTGACCTTTACGGGGACATGCAACTGGGCTATATGTCACGGACTAGACCAAAAACCAACCAAAAAGTCACGGTTTTTTGAAATGTGTGACACGGACTGTGCATTGGTCGACACTGGCTGCCATGGGGAGTTTGGGGTGATTCCGTGCGCGCCGGGAGCATCGTAAAGGCTGTCAGTGGCTGCGGTGAAAAACCACCCCGGGTTTAAAGGGACGTGCGTGCAAAGTGTACAGGATATATAAGGTGCGCGTAGTGTGCGGCCTCCTAAAAATGTTCCTTTTTGAGTTAAAACAGAGATTTTCGGAAATGTGTTTTAAAGGAATGATTTTTCGGGACGGGGGAAAATGCAACAGATAAGGCACGTAAATTTTCTGGGAGCCCCAGTCAGTCTTGGAACTGAATAGCTCCAAGCTGCCAGATTAACCTCAATTTTTCTTGGTGGAATTGCCACTGAGGCCGTCCGGTCAGAATCCAAGGAGGATTGAGCCGTACGACTGCATAGATCAATTTTCCAGGTTCCACTCCTTTGCAATTTCAGGTTGTTTCCCGAACATTTTAGGCACCTTTTAGCCTTGAGAAGGCTTCCTGTTCAAAGTATGCACAATTCCCAAGATGCAAATGATGCAATGCAAGGCAAAGAAAGCAAGCACGATAATTTGAATCTGCGATGGAAGTCTAACCCGCTCAAAGAAAAGAAGCTTTCTTTTTTTTTAATATTTTTTTCGAAAAGAGATACCGGTACGTGGGATTGTTAAACCACCTTTTATCCCAAGCCCCGGGTTAGGGAGCGATAAAGGAAGGTTAAATGGTTTCCACCTATATACCGGGTATCATTTATTTTGAAAATGAAAGCTTTTCTCCTTTGGGATGTCCCCAGCGGAGTCGCCAAACTGTGAATGTGTGCCCAAATTCTAAATTTTTGTTTTAGATCAGATTCACGCGAGTTTGAAAACATCAGGTTTAATTTGAAAAACGGAGTCGCCACGCCATTTTGATTTTCTCAAAACTTTGAAAAAAAAGATTTTAGGGTTCGGAGGTTAAGTTACCCCTTGGGAAGAACGGATCGTCGTTCACCCAAGGTGCCTTGCCGTAGCAAGTCTCCCTAGATTCCATTTTTCGTGCTTGCTTGCGTGCTTTCTTGTGTGCATGTGTTGAAAAGAGGGGGGGAAATGTCCCAAGTTGTCTTCCGGACGTACAAACCATTTAGTTGGTTGTCGCTCGGGATTCCTTGGATTTTTATGTGTTCGGGACTTTGATCCCGTCCTCATCTTGGACTTGTGATCATCGCTATTTGATCTTGGGTCTTGCGTGATCGAGAGAAGGACTCTCTTTTATAGTCCAAAATGGGGTTCTTTAGGAAAGGAGTGACCTTAGCCCATCAATCCTACGCCTTGAGACGATTGAGCTTATATGGGAGCTATCATGCTCGTCTCAAGCGATAATCGGAGATATAGGTTCAAGGTTTATCCCTTTCTAAAGAAATTTTTGCACCTTTAATGGAAGAAACGATGTAAAGATAGGATCTTTACGCTGGTCCGTTCCGAAGGTTGCTAATGGGGACATGGGGGAAATGCATGTAAAAATGACATTGTTTAGTGAAAATATGACATTTTTGGGGTGCAAAGGATGCTTTTGATTTGCAAATGATGCTTTTTGATGGAAAGAAAAGATTTTTATGCAAAGGATGCACTTTTATGTAAAGAAAGAATTTTTAATGCAAAGGATGCATTTTTGATGCAAAGAAATGATCTTTAATGCAAATGATGCATTTTTATGTATAAAATTGAGTTTTAGGGTGCAAAGGATGCAATTTGAATATAAAGATTACATTTTTATATGCAAAGGATGCATAAAGATACCATTTTTATATAAAAAAGGGATTTTTAGGTGCAAAGGATGCACCTTTAATACAAAGATTACATTTTTATGGGCAAAGGATGCTTTTGATCATGCAAAGGATGCAAAGGGGGAGGAGGTATGATTTATATGAATAAAGATAGGATCTTTAACAACAAATACCAAGTCCCAAGCAAGATAATGATAATATATGAATGCAAGGAGCAATTATATCACATAAACAAGCATGATGCAAGGTAAAGGGGTGAGAGGTTACCAATGGTGGTGACCTCTTCTTCTTTGGATCTTGCCTAGTGGATGGACCAACTTGGAAGGCTTCAAGGAGGAGGGAGGTGGCTTCTTGGCACTCTTCAACTTCTTGGATTTTCGCAGCAGTGCTTGAACAGAGCTTTTGATACTGAATATGGTCTGTTGTTGGTCTCTAAAATGGGTAGAGGAGGGCTCTATTTATAGGCAATCTGGATAAGGCTAATGAGGCCGTGCGGCTAGGAGTTCTCTCCTAATGCAGCCGTGCGGCATTATCCTGTGTGACTCAGCATGTTTCTAGAATCATGCAAGGTGGCAATTCTAGAAGGATTCCAAATACAAGAAAAACGTGCTCTTTTATTTTAAATCAGTCCCTTCATTCCTCGGAAGGTTCGGAACAGTTCTGGAATTGCTCCCGGACTTTAGGAAAGTCAGGGAAATTGGCGGAAAACTTAACCGGAAGGCATGAGCCAGATTTGGGTACTTACAATTGGGCTTAAGTGATAAATTAAAATCCATTAAGTAATTGGATGATAAATCCTTTTGGACTAGGGATTTGGAAACCCCATAATATAAATACTCTCCCTACCCAAATTACCTCTCAGTTACCTCAGCCGTGAATTAGAAATTGAGAGAGAGGAAGGCGGCACAGTCAATTGCCGAGAGAGAGAGGAGAGAAACCGTGAGGGAGAAAGAGAAGAAAAGAAAGAGGAAGAGAAGGAAGGGATCCTAGGCAATCAAGGTAAGAAAATCCTTCCATTGTTTTGTTGTTTATGTAGAAATAATGAAAATAATCTTAAAATCCTAGATTAATAAGAGGGATTAGGGTTTAGCCATAATCAAAGTATGATTATTGTTTCAATATTGAGTATTAATCCTAAGTTAGTATTGATTAATATTGATTAGTATTGGTATGTTGAAGTCAAATTGTGAAAAGAGGATTTTGCATGCTAGAGGTTTAAAAGATCAATTTTTGGGTTTAGTATATGTTTTGGGTGTTCCTGTGTGTGTGTTTCCATGTGGGCAGTGTGTAGGGATGGCAACGGGTCGGGTTCGAGTCGGGTTTGACCTAACCGAACCCGAACTATTCAAGTATAGTAATCGAACCCGACCCGACTCGAAATGACCGAACCCGACCCGACCCTGAACCCGACCCGAAATGAGTAAAATATTTTTAAAAATAAATATTTTAAATAATTTTATTATGATAAAAATAATTTATAAATAAATAAAATATAATTTTAAGTACTTATATATTTAAATGTTACGAAGTACACTTAAATGCAAAATATTTATTGAAATTCAATAAAATTTAGCACTAGAAACATGATTATTTTTATTAATTTCATACAAAACTCATTTCGGGTCGGGTCGGGTACTATTGGAATACCGAACCCGACGGGTTTTCAAAAATGGCTACCGAACCCGACCCTAACGGGTTCGGATATGCTCGGGTTCGGGCGGGTCCGGGTCGATTGCCATCCCTAGCAGTGTGTGTGTTTCGGTGTGTGTGCTTCCGTGTGTGTGTGTGTGCAGTTTGCGTCGAGTGCGTGCAATGGGTGTGTGAGTGTGTGATGCCGTGTGTGGATGGCGGCTGTAGGTGAACCGTGTGTGTGTGTGTGTTAATATGTATTATGTGTTAATGTGTGTTAGTGTGTGTGTTTAATTGTTGTGAATAGTGTTTTTCATATATTGTGAATAGTGTTTGTGTGTGTGCTGTGAATAGTGCACTTAAAGTGAGAAAAGTCACTAAAAGGAATTGAATAAGGTTTGTAAACTTAGAAACCCTACGGGTATTTTGGGAAAAATCTAAAAGGGTAAAGAGTAATATTTAAAAAGAGTTAAAAAAAAAATAACTCGTAGGATAATGTGACTTTAGATAATAGTTGGGAATTAAGTAAAGGAGCATTACTTATACCCAAAGACCTATCTTGCATGATTGTAGATTCGTGCGCGAGGAGTTTCACTTTCGCTAAGCAACGCTAAGGTAAGGGATTACGTTCCATAGCGTTTGATTGTTTTCATATCCTTTGTGATAGGATTTCTTGATTTCATAAATTATATGCTGCCAAGTGGCCGGTAGTTATTTGTATTCCATTTATATGAGCGTTCTTTGGAATATCTTACCATTGATATGTTTTGTTCAATGTGTATCCATGGTGGTTGGATTTGATTTATGTGTTCTTGTACCTTGAACACTATATATGATATTATTCTGTCCATTTGATAAGGACTTTGTATGATTTGATCTAGACATATTGAAATGACCTTAATGTTGAGTGAATTTGTCTAAACAGATTGAAATGACCTTAATTCTATTTATGATATATCAGAATAAGGGAGCACCCCAGATAAAAGGCGTAGATTCTCTTATTTAGAATAAGGGGGTGCCCTAGATTATAGGCGTAGATTTTCTTATTCAACGATCACCGAATAGGTGTATCGGAGTCACCCTAGATTAAAGGTGCACCATGAAATGGGAATTGACGGACATATGTGTATACAATCTCCATCTGTTTTATTCTTGTAGAAGTGCCACTATTTGTTAATTGAAAAGTATATTTCCTTGTTGTTCTACGTATCTGAACCATTTATTGTATAAGTTATGCTTTCGTTGAATATTCGTTTGAACTCCGTTTGTTCCGGTCATCTCTTCCTAGAAACTGAAGAGATCCCGTATGAACTTGCTGAGCATTGTTCGCTCACCCTTTTTTTTATTTATTTTCCCTCCCAGGTAATAAGTAATGGAGTGGATTGTCGAGTGGATAGCGACTTAGCAATTACGGAGTTAGAAATCATTTTGAAGACATTAATTATTTTATAGAGCTAGTGATTTGTACTAACTGTTGGGTATTTATTGCTATTTATTGATGTAATACATTAGGGTTACCGTTGGAGTATTTTTATGAATATTATCTATATTTTGAGGTTTTATTATTATTATTATTATGAATTATGAAAATTAGGGTCGTTACATTATATAATTAATTAAACTATGCATCTTTTTCCCTTTTATAAGCATTCATTTTATTTTAATACATTATTATGCATTCTTTATTTTCTAAGAGCATCTATTGTTTTGCTATATCTTAAATTCATTTATTATTTGGTGCTTGATACTATTAAAAAAAACTAAAATATAGTGATGAAAATATGTTTTTTTTGCCTTTTCAAAATCCAAGTAAAACTTATGAATGTCACATCATTGAAGTCATTTAATTAATGTACTCCCTCCGTCCCATAATAAGCGACGCAGTTACTGTTCCGCACGAGAATTAAGAAAAAAGTGAAAAGGTTGATGTGTTGTGAGTGTAGATAGTTGAGTAGGAGAGAGAATGAGTGGAGAGAATAGTAAATTATAATGGTGTTGTGAGTATTATAATAATGTAGGAGAGAGAATGAGTGAAGAAAATAGTAAAGATTCTTTTCCATTTTAGGAAGTGTGACTTATCAGTGGGATGCCCAAAATGGCAAAGTGTGTCGCTTGTTATGGGACGGGGGGAGTATGCAAAAAGCATGTTTTCATCACTAAATTTACAATGTTTTTATTCAACTTTTATTTTCTTTTGCAAAATTCTCATTAAACTTTTCATATTTTTACAATGTTCTCATTGCGTTCATAATTTCGCTAAAAACATAACAAAAGCCAGTCACATAACCTTACATGACTAACTTTGATTAAATTTTTAATCAATTTACTGATTTGTACGCTAACTAGATTATAGATGATAAATCACCCTCCATTAATCTGGCACATGACCTCACGAAAGTTTTTCATATTATGTCACTTAACTGATTTTTGTTAACTTTTTAGCAAAATTATAGATAAAATGAAAATATTGTAAAAATATGAAAAATTTTGGTGTGAACATTGTAAAAATAAAAGTTTATTGAGAACATTGTAAATTGTCCTAAAGTTAAGTGATGAATGGAGGATTTTTGCCTTTAATGTATAACATCCATTATTAGCTTGTCACATTTATTATCTTTGAAGTCGAAGATCAAATTGATTATTTAAAATTGTACTAAAATAAAAACGATTGCCTACCATTAACATAAAAAAATGTTTACTCTTATGTTTACCCCAACTTTGCCAATATAGTATTTAATTTTTATAATACATTACTCTAATTTTACTTTTGACCGATTACCCAAGAAATATTAGGTAGGGGCATAATAATAAGTATTCGGTTCAAATTGTGGTTCGAAATCGAACTAAATCAAATCAAGCGGTTTAGTTCGATTTTTAAGTAATTGTGGTTTGGTTCGATTTCAAAAATTGTCAAATCATGTGGTTCGGTTTGATCTGCGGTTTGAACCCCCAAATTACGATTCGAGACCACGAGACCGAACCACCAAACGGAACCAATAAACCAAACCACCAAACCGTTCAATTTTAACCGTATATATGTATATCTTTCATTTTCACCTTACATTTAGATTTGAAAATCCCTAATTCTATTCATGGGTTTTAGCCCATAACCCTTTTTTCTTTTGGTTTATTTTCTTATAATAATGTTAATTCACTCTTTATCACATATCATTACAAGTACTCAAATGACATGTTGTTATCATAAACATTGAAGCACAATTTAAAGTTGTATTTAAACACTGAATCTCTTATTTATGTTATGTTTGAAAAATTCAAACAAACATGACAATGAATTGTGTAGTTTGAAACCATGTTCTAATTAATGGTTTAAGCAATGTTCTATTTCATGGTTTGAACCGTGGTTTGAATTGTGTAAACCGCGGTTCGAACCGTAAAATCAAACCGCGGTTCGAACCAAACCGAACCAAACCATGGCTGTTTAGTTTGGTTCGATTTGAATTTTTTCATGATTCGGTTCGAACCCTAAATTGGCCCAAATCGAACCATTTACACCCCTATTATTAGGTAGGCCTGACAATTTCGACTCATTACCCATTAACTAACATGACCCACCCACTAATTATCCAATCCAACCCGTTGAAGTTAGCCGGTTAAAACGGGTCATCCATCTTAACCCGCCAAACTTAACGGGTCGACTCAACCCAACCCAACCCGCAAACATAAATAGCAAAAATTAATGAATATAAGGTATTTAGGATTAAAAAATAAATGAGCCGACCCGTCTCAAAACTCCGATCCGACTAGTTTCAAACCAAACCGTTTGACCTATTTAAACGGGTCTTAACGGATCAACCCGTTTTAACCCGCCATAATATATCCGACTCAATTCAATCCCACAATTGTTAGGCCTAGTATTAGAGATTGAAATAGCACCAAAATATTATCTTTTTTCTCATTGACATTTCAAATGTAAATTTTTTTTATTTTTTTTTAAAGAAGAAGAAGAATAAGTAAAAAAAAATGCCAAAAACTTATAAAAAACGCGTTTTTTGTTAACTTAACAAAAAACGTGTTTTACCGTCTTCCTAATAACAACACACAGTTACGTAACCTCTCTCTCTCTTCTCTCTCTCTCTATACGCAAAGGGAAAAATCGCGTCTTCTTCGTCTCCGGCAACTCCAATTGCAATCGCCCTCACCGTCTTCTCCTTCTCCGGCAACACCAATCCCCTCTCCGATCCCAGAAACCAACCGGCGGCAGACAACACATAACCGACGATGACTTGGAGAAGATGAACTATTTGAGAGCCGTAATCAAAGAAACCTTCCGTTTACACACTCCATTACCATTACAAAGGATTTGATTTTGAATTGATACCGTTCGGATCGGGACGGAGGGGTGTCTGGGATTGCGTTTGCAGCGGTGACGATTGGGTCGGCGCTTGCGAATTTATTGCAGAAGTTTGATTGGGGATTTCCGAATGGGGAAAATGGTGAGGATTTGGATATGACTGAAGCACCTGTTGTTTTATAACGATTAATCAAGTGCCAGTTGGTGATTAATCAAGTGTCCGTTAGTGTATAATAGAGTGCCCGTTAGTGTATAATCAAGTGCCCGTTGGTGTATAATTGAGTGCCCGTTAGTGTATAATCAAGTGTCCGTTAGTGTATAATCAAGTGCTCGTTGGTGTATAATTGAGTGCCCGTTAGTGTATAATAGAGTGCCAGTAAGTGTGTAACTGAGTGTCAATGTATTTTTGAATGCCAGTTCATGTAATTTTGAATGCCAGTTCATGTTTTTGAGTGTCAGTATATGCATTTTTGAGTGCCAGTAAATGTGTTTTCAAATGCCAGTCCATGTATTTTTGAATGCCAGTGTAAAAAAGTGCTAGTGCATGTATATTAAGTAACTTTATAAACTAACGCTGGCACTTGGTTACACTAACACTGGCACTTTGTTACACTAACACTGGCACTTTGTTAAACTAACACTGGCACTTGTTTTACACTAACACCAGCACTTTGATACACTAACACTGGCACTTTATTACACTAACACTGGCACTTTTACACCGGCACCGGCACTTTGTTACACATGCACCGCTCGTTGAATTGACCCAAACTTGACAAATTAAACCCTTTTTTCACACCATTGAAGGACATTCTGTTTATCCAACGAAAAAACGAAGAGCTATGGAATCAAATCACACAGTTATCTCCAATTAATTATGTACCAATCAATAAAGTACCAATCAATTATGTAACGAAGCAGAGTTGACAATGGACATTAATGGCAGAACTAGGGCACGAATTGTAGGTTACTAAATACTCAAACTAAACTGAGTGAACGCCGGAGAACGATCGGAGCTTGGGATGGCCAGAGAAGATGATCGAAGCTTGGGATGGCACGAATTTGTGTAATTACAAAAATGTCACCGTTTATTTTGAAAACACGTTTTTCCTTATCTTAAAAAAAACTAGTTTTTTATAAGACCAACTCAAAAAAAATTAGAGTGTGGCTATTTGCACCCGCTTGATTTCTAAATAAGCCCATCTTTATTTTTATAAAGTACACAACACTTGTATAAATCAAAGTCTACTACCCATCGAACTTTCTATATCGTCTACAATCCCTAATTCAAGAGAAACCCAAATCAGAAACAAAACCCCATCAACCCGAAAACTTCAAAGACTGATACGATTGCTTTGATTTCGTGGAGAGGTAATTTTTGTGTTTCTTAAGTGAATTGCATGCATAGATTTTCAATTTAGGGTTCCGAAATCCCAGTTAGGGTTTTTGCTCTTTGAAACCTCAACCCTTTTTGCTCTAAAGTCTCAATCCTTTTCGTCTTAATTTTGTAAATGTAGGTCTGCTTATAATGCAACTCCGTGTCGCAGCTTGAATTGCCCTAGTTTTTGAATATTGAGAATTATTATTCAACCCCCTACAATTTCTTAATACCCCCGCAATGCAATTTTCAAAATATTGCCATCAATTTAAATGACTCTATTACTATTCACTATAATGTTATACCCCCGCAATTGAATTTCTTGGATATTAATTACCTATCTACTAAGTCAAAATTTGTTCATTGATAACCAATAGTAATATAAAACAAAGAGAACCCTTCAATTTCACTTTCTTGGACATTTTCTCTGGAAAAAAACAAGATGGGGTAAGGTAATGAAAAAGATTAGAACTTTACCTCACAGACGCCATTAACAAGGTAACCAAAGAAGAACCTAGAAGAGCAAATGAGGAATTGTTATCATTTGTGTCTGTCAGTGAGAGAAATTCCATACAAAGATCTTGCTTGATTTTCGTTGTTCTTCATTTTTTTTTCACTCTTTCTTTCTCTCACTCTCTTTCTTGTAATCTGTTTCAAGAAAAATTCTCTTAAACTATATTAAATTTCATGAAAAAATCAAATAGGGCGAAATTTGCATCATTGAGTTTGGAGAGGAGGGGAGATATACAGAAAGAATTATGGGAATCATATCGGTTCAATCATGTCAACCATAAATCAAAAAAGTTACTCCCTTGGAAGGAAAATTGTGTTTGCCGGTGTAAGTGGGTGTGGGGATGGAGGTGTGTGTGGGTGTATTTTGACAGTTTAGATGGGTGTTTATTGAGGGGTTTAAAAGGGTAGAATGGTAATAATGGTGGTGTAGTCTTAATTTTTATATGTAAATTTAGTAGTGCGGGGGTATTAAGTAATTGTGTGGGGGCGAATAACAATTCTCTTTTTTTTTTTTCCATAGAATTATACTTGCCTGAAGACAGTTGTGTTGTCTTTGCAAATGTAGGTCTGCTAATAATTCAACTGCATGTCACGGCTTGAATTACCATAGTGTTTGATTTTTTATTGCAAAATCATACTGGCCTGAAGATGGGGTCAAAGAAAATCATAGCTATATGTCAGTCTGGGGGCTATTTTCAAACAAATAAAGATGGGTCATTGTCATATCATGGTGGGGAAGCCTATGCTGTGGATCTTGATGAAGATGCAAATATAGCTGAATTCAAGCGGGACTTAGCTGAGACATATAAATGTAGTGTTGATGGCATGTTGATCAAGTACTTTCTCCCGGGAAATACGAAAACTCTTATTACCGTATCGCTAGATAAAGACCTAAAGCGCATGATCAACTTTTATGCTGCTTCTGACCAAGTTGATGTCTTTGTGATGTCAAACGAAGGTGCTGCTGCTGCTGCTGTTGTGAACAGCCCCAAAATGCCTACTAAAAACCAAGGTGTTGTTGCTGTTGTGAACAGCCCCAAAATGCCTACTAAAAACCAAGGTGTTGTTGCTGTTGTGAACAGCCCCAAAATGCCTCCTAGAAGGTACTGTACTTTTGGGTTTAGGTTTATTTCTGAAAATATGTTTTATGTAGTTTAGCTGTACTTAACATTGAGTTTCAGTTTTATTTACATGTTCAAGTTAATTCTTTATAATTTTATCTTATTGCATATTATCACACTTGAGTAGGAACTGATGCAGTTTAGGCCCTATATATATCCTGGGTTTGCTATTTTCACATTTGTAGTACTCCATATTTCCCCAAAAAGGAGTCCCATTTGACAAGTTGAAATTTTTAAAATTGTGCTAATAAGTGATTTTTTTTTTTTATTTTTTTTTTTATAATCACCATGTCTTTGAAAAGGAACATAAAACTCGAAAATGATGAATTTGAGGTTTTAGGCCATTTTTAGATTTGTGGTTAACTTTTTTCTTCATTTCCTTTTGCCTTTGTAGTGATTATGTGAAAATTTGGAGAGAAATAAACAAAAAAGTAGCCAAAGAGATGGTAAGAAAAATCCAGAAGATTAACCACAAAAAGCATAAAAACTCACAACCAAACTGGGTCTTAATTTTGAAAGTGTGACTTTCTATGACACTAACCAAAACAAGAAGTGTGGCTCTATTTGTGGGATGGAGGGAGAAATTCTAAAGACTTTGTTTTTCAGTTTAGCTAGTTCAGTAGAAGAAGACCTGAAGAGTGGGGAGGAAGTGATAAGATGGTGAGGGGTAGAGGAGACCTAAGAAAACATGGATAAGGGTGATTGAAAGTGATATTAGCTAGTTTGGTGTTTCATTCATTTCATTTCACTTTCGTATTTAAATGTGATTTAATATTAATGTTTTCATGCTCTGAAAATGAAGATGTATTATTTGGTTTCCTTGTGGGAATACTTTTCAGACTACCAGTGCTAGAAATTAATGAAGAAAATTCAGAAGAGCTCTTCACATCTCAAAGTCCACAAAAATGTCCAATACAGTGCTTTGAGTTGTTCCCTCCAAGGATGGGGGTTCATAAAAGTATTTCTCTACTTTAATGAATATTGATGTCGATATTTGTTTGAAGCTGCTCGCTTGTTGTACATGCACTGTAGTTGTGAACACAGCTGAATTCATAAGTTAGCATAGGAATTTGAAATCATGGAATCTCATAGCAAACTTGGTCACAGGCCGAGCAGGAGAACTGTCTCTGAAGCAGCAGTTGTTGCAGCTCTCCCAGTTAGTACCAGTCACACCATTACCCCCCCTGACATGGTCATAACTCATGAACCCGAACTCGACCCCGATCCCCTCGATACAGTAATCAATGAACCTGCAGCAATGGTTCCAGGTGATTCCAACCATAATGACAAGCACCGGAAGGCTGCTACTTTGTGGGCGAACACCATCACTGGTGTGGGCCAGAGATTTTTTAGCATTAATGAGTTCCGTGAAGCACTCCATAAATACTCTATTGCTCATGGATTCACTTACAAATACAAGAAGAATGACAGTCTCCGTGTCTCTGTTAAGTGCACATCTGAAGGCTGTCCATGGTACATTCATGCATCCAGATTAGCTACCACCCAATTAGTCTGTATTAAGAAAATGACCATGAATCATACGTGTGAAGGAGCTTCTGGAGAAGGTAGCAACCGAGGTCGTAACCGAGCAACGAGGAAGTGTGTGGGAGGTCTTATAAAGGAGAAGCTGAAAGATTTTCCAAACTACAAGCCCAAGGATATTATCGATGACATCAAGCGGGAGTATGGTATTGAACTGGAGTATAGGCAGGCATGGCGTGCAAAAGAAAAAGCATTGGTGCAGCTTCAAGGCACTTATAAGGAGGCATACTCTCAGCTACCTTTCTTCTGTGAGAAAATTATTGAAACCAATCCAGGTAGTCTAGCCACATTTACTACAAAGGAGGACTCGAGCTTTCATCGTCTCTTTGTTTCATTTCATGCCTCCATTTCTGGCTTTCAAGTTGGCTGCCGGCCACTGCTTTTCCTTGACAGTTTTCCTCTAAACTCAAAATACCAAGGGATGCTGTTGGCTGCTACTGCTGCAGATGGGGATGATGGGGTTTTTCCAGTGTCTTTTGCAGTGGTCGATGAGGAGACTGATGAAAACTGGCATTGGTTCCTGATGGAACTGAAATCTGCAGTTGTTGCTTCTCAGAAAATTACTTTTGTTGCACATCCTCAGAAGGTTTTAAGGGAGTCCTTAGTTGATGTATTTGGTGGAGAGTGCTACCATGGTTATTGCTTACGCTATCTTGCTGAGAAACTAAATAACGATATGAAGGGTCAGCTTTCACGTGAAGCGAGGCAACTCTTGGTTCAAGATTTTTATGCTGCTGCCTACTCACCAAAGGTCGAGGTTTTTCAACAGTGTACTGATAACATAAAAGCTATCTCACCGGTAGCTTATAAATGGGTGATAAGTAGCGAGCCGGAACACTGGGCAAATGCATTCTTTCAAGGAGCAAGATATAATCACATGACATCCGACTTTGGACAAGAATTCTATACTTGGGTATCGGATGCAAATGAGTTGCCAATAACCCATATGGTTGATGTGTTAAGAGGGAAGATGATGGAGCTGATGTATACACGGCGGGTCGAGTCCAATCAGTGGGTAACAGTGCTAACACCGTCGATGGAGGAAAAGCTTAAGAACGAAGCTTTGAAAGCAAACTCATTTCAAGTGCTACTCTCACAGGGTAGCACGTTTGAGGTTCAAACTGAATCTGTTGTTGACATTGTTAACATTGATCATTGGGATTGTACCTGTAAAGGGTGGCAGCTTACTGGATTGCCTTGCTGTCATGCAATTGCTGTTTTTAAATGGATTGGTAGGGACCCGTATGACTATTGCTCCACGTACTTCACAGCTGAGAGCTTCAGGAAAACATATGCAGAGTCGATCTACCCGGTGCCTAATACGGATATGCCACTGGATGAATTGAGTGAGTTAGCAAATACGGTGACACCTCCCCCCACTAAACGCTCTGCAGGCCGTCCAAAGAGGAAGCATCCTGGACCAGGGGCAAGTTTCAAACGCACATTCCAGTGCAGTCAGTGCAAGGGGATGGGTCATAACAAGAAGACATGCCCGTAAGTTCCCTATGTCCTTTTTTCAGAACGTATGAGTTTTACCCACGTGACTGCATGTTTGGTTTAGAAAGTTGAATTTTGTATGATTCAGATCCCATTGATTTCTTTTTAATGATTTATACCAGTATTTTACGTCATATCATCACTGGATGCCTTTGAACACGCATCACTTTTCATTCTTTTTAAAAAAAACTCCCCTTTATAATAACAGCATGCTTATCGCAAATGATTCGTTTCATCAAGTTGTACTGTTGCAGGCATTTCCTGGGTAAACATTTGAAAATGTCATTATTAGATTCCAAAAGTGGAATAGCAAGATAATAGATTTGCTGTTTATGTGTATGTATCATATTTCAGCAGTAAATTGAGCAGCTTTAGTTTCAGAAAATCTCAAGTGTGAAGTTCATATGAAATTGAGAAATAAATTCATGAACAAGGCTCCATTTTTTAGCTTGTGGAGTTTTGAGTCTTCCCTAACTTGCACTCATTTTATTATCAAGGCATTCACTAGTTTCATTTTATGATTTTCACGTCACCCATGATACTTTAGGTAATTTAGGTCTTGATCATCCACCTTTCGCTAAAATTTCCCTGTAGAAACATGAATGTAGCATACAGAATTTACCTCTGCTTGTTTTGGGTGTATTGTCATTGAAAGACTTGACTGATGCGCTCTTTCTTTGTTTTCTGGTTGGGAAGTAACAGCAATGCAGAAGCCATTACATGTGTGGCATCTGAAGAGGGGAGATGTGACAGTTAAACTTGGGCTTGCCAAGAATGTACTTACCCTGTTCCCTGTCTATCTACAATTACATGTTATATATAGCCTGTGAAACAATTCATGTTCCTTGTTCAAACTACCTTTGACCAAGAGATTTAAAGGCGGCGAAATGAATACCAATAAATACCCCCTCTGTCCCAAAATGATCTCCCTATTTCTTTTGCCGTTACTACGAATGAACTTTGAACAATAATTATAGGTTGATTTAATTATACTAATGTAAATCCAAAACTTATATTTGATACACCATCAACAATACTATCAATAACAAGTTTTACATTTTCATTAGGATAATTAAATCAGCCTAAAACAATTGCTCAAAGTTAATTCGTAGTATTGACAAAAAAAAAAAAAAAAAGTGGGAAGATCATTTTGGGACGGAGGGAGCATGTAGATTGTTGTTAATGTAAGATTAGTAAGTGAAAGTGACTGAGATGTGAGTGAATGCAGGTAGGGAGGTTGGAGTATAGTGCAGAGCAGCAGCAGCAAGAAAAGGCTAAGGAAGGTTATGTTCATAACTATCAGACTTTTGCTGGTGGGTGTAATGTGTGTGTGTGGAATAATATTTCTGTTTTTTTAATTAGAAACGACTCTAGTTCCTTCCTTCTTTAAAGGGGTTAAATACCTTTTTCATCCCCAACCTATACCCTTGTTTTCCTTTTGGTCATTAAACTATTTTTTTTTCGATTTAGTCCTTATTGTCTCCATTTGCAGAACCATGTAGTCCTTCCGTCACATTTCCGTCCATTACTACGTTAAAAATGTTGATGTGGCACAGCGACATCACATTTTTTGCTTAGATGGAATTATTGCTTGAAGATATATTCTGAGGTGGAAATTTAGGGGTTAAAGTTGGAAAGATTAAAAACCTAGATCAAATTTAATTGTATGTCATTGTTCAGCCGTTCTCTTCCCCTCCCCCTCCTCCCATGGCTGCAGCCCTTTCTTCTCTCTGTCTCCCCTTCCCCTGCCTCCCTGCGCGAAAACCAACACCAAACCCGCTACTAGCCACTGGAATCGACAACTCCATACCATCACCACATCCGTCGCACCAGTCTCTCCCTTCGCCGCCCTCAGCCCTTCTTCGCCGTCGACCCCTCCCTTAGTGCAAGCACCGAATCTCATTCTCTCCTCATTCCAGCGCCAGTGGGTTAGCTAGTGGGTTAGCTGCTCAATTTTGGTGGTTTTGTTTCAGATTTGTTTAGTAATGCAATCAAAGATACTCCCTCCGTTTCAAAATGTTTGTCCCATTTGACTTTTTTGTTTAACTTTGACCACAAATTTATGACAATTTAATTATGTTCATGAAATTCTAAAAATTCCTATTGATTCACCATTAGTAATATTATCAACAACTTTTAGAATTTCATGAATATGATTAATCTCTCATAAATTTGTGGTCAAAGTTCAACAAAAAAGTCAAATGGGACAAACATTTTGGGACGGAGGGAGTACTATTTTATAAATTTATGCTGGATTCTTACATTTTTGTGTGTGAGTTTGATTACTCTGTGTGTACGATTAACAAGTGAAAAATGCAAAAAGTCGAGTATGACTATATCAATATTAGATATATTTGTTGATGTATATATTTTTAATAAAGCATTAAAAAGGAAAATTGTTGTGGTCTGATTTGATAAATTATTTGTTATACTTGTTAGATCAATGGAAATTCATATTTCAATTATTTGTAATTCATTATCTTTATGGATTTAAATTAAAAATAAATCATGATATCGCCGTGCGTAGCGTGAATGCAGATATAAATAGCCGAGTCTTTTTATAGATTTAGATTAAAAATAAATCATGATATCGCTGTGTGTAGCGCGGGTGTACTACTAGTGATATAAATAGCTTAGTGAGTTAGGAGGGTGGACAATACAAATTTCAAAGAAGCTTGATAAGGTTTTCTATCAACTTTGTTAACTTGTGTCAACAACTGTTAGTTTTTTTTTATTTGATTGCAACAGAAACATAACTTGAAACAGCCAGTAGAAACTTAGGGACCCACCCAGATTGCAACTGCTTATAAACTTGGCGGGAGAAATGTGCATAATTAACCAAACAAAAAAGGTAGGGGGAATTATAATAGGGAATTTGACCCGAAAGTTTCTTTTGGAACAAATCACTTCCCCTTAAGTTCCTCATTAAATCGAAATGATATGAAAGTTCTTATGCAGTAATATATAATACTGCATGCAATACTATTATATTCACTCATATGTGAATATAATACTGCATCTATAATACAACATGGTGAAGTAACTTCTCGAATATTATGATATTTTTTTAGAACTTCTCGGTCACTCTCCCATAATAATATGGGCCGAGGCCCAAATGGGTAAGCATAAGACAAAAGTAAGTAATATGGGATGGGCCAGTTGGTTCCTTCACATACCCGTTTGTTTTCATTAAAAAATGTAGACATTTTGTTTGACTTTTGTGCAAAAGAATAGATAATGCCCATGTGTTTTTGCAGCTACAGCTACTGGTAAAAAAGAAAGAAACACGTTAGTTAGGTGAATGTAGTTGGGAAGTCAGAAAATTTATGCTAATACTTTTGTTTTCTCCTAAAATCAGCAGCGATATCATGTGTCACACATGATTTCCTCCCTCGTACATACAACACATTTATAAAATAAAATAAAATAGAAGCTTCACTCTATCTGGAAAATTGTGGAGATGCCCCCAAATACGGTTTGAGTAGAATAGTTATTTTAAATGAGTTGGTTTTGGGAGAAACTAGTTTCTCTCAAATATTATAAAAAGTCATGTTTCATTTTAAAAATCGGTTCAATGACCGGTTCAAAAAGCCGGGTTAGTTTTGGTTTAAAATTCATGAGCCGGTTTTTTTAAGTTAAAAACAAGACTTTTTATAATATTTGGGGGAAACTAGTTTCCCCCAAAATTTTCTGATTTTAAATTATAACCTCCATATAACGTAGAGTTTACGTGATACATTAACACTCTATGTATTACTGATAATTATAGATAAAATCATAATAATGAAATAATCAATTACGAATAAATGTTGAATCTATAGTATAAATTAGAGTGGTGTGCTATAGTATTATGAATAGTGCTAAGCGGCGAATTTCCCATTTTGTCCTCATACATTTGTCCCTTTCCCATTTTGTCCTTAAAAAAAAAAAAATTTAAAAAAATCACTTGGCCTTGGACACGGGCATGTACTAGTCTATAGTATAAATAAGAACTGTCCACCTCACCATGTGAACAGTACTATAAATAGTGCCAACTGCCAAATTTTTCATTTTGCCCTCACTAAGTTGTCCCTTTCCCATTTTGCCCTTAAAAAAAAAAAAAAAAGGTGTCCACGAACAGTGAACACGCGCTTTTACTGGTATTTGATAAAACACAATTTTGTACGTACAAGTGATATAATTGCATTTGCATTGATGAAGCCACTTTATAGAGAAGGGGATCATTTGACCCCTTCATTTTTGAGAAATGTAAATTTAGCACCTTTAAGATTTGAAAAATACATTAAAAAGTGTAACTGTAAGCTGAGAGAAACAGTATAGGTGCCAATCACATGTAATGTTATGGAAGGAAGGAAGGAACCACACAAACAGTATGTGGACTGTAATATTTGGTAGGTTCCCCACTTCTTTTTCATTTCTACAATACTCCATTTTCTTTCGTTATTTCCCTCCCCTCCCTTTTTTTTTTTTTTTAAATAGAATTGCAATTTTCAAATAATATTTGACAAGTCAAACACAATATTTAACGTGAGAATAGCGATTCACTCTTTCTAATTTTATATTTTCGATACAACTACATATAATAAAAATCCTTTTCTCATTTATTTTTATTTTTTAGAATTTGATCGGTCGGTCGATAATATTGCCTCTATCACCATCGCACACAAAAAAAAAATTGGGATTTTAGGAGTGGAATGTAAAATGAGAAATTACTTAAGAAGAAACGTTAAATCATATGGGCACAAAAATATAAAAACATTTAAGAATAAAGGACCCTCCAGTACTACATTATTGGTTTTGCCCAAGAAAAAAATAATAATAATTGAAATTGAAATTAAAATTGAAAATGAAATTGAAATAGGTAGTCATAAAGTGGACCAAGCCAAATTATGGATCCAATTCATTGCAGTTTATTTATCATCATTTTATTTTTATTTTTTTTTATTTTTTATTTTTTATTTTGTGGTTGTGAGATAACTTCCGCTTGCAATTAATACATCTCTCTATCTTGTCACGTTCAGAAATATCACAAATAATACATAGTATTATTCAGCAAAAATGCAATTTTTTTTAGAGATTAGGAAGAAAAAATCCATATTTTTATTGTAAATAATCAAAACTTATTTTAAAAAATGCAATGATATTTTTATAAATAATCAAAATTTATTAAAATACAGTGAGACTCATTAATAGTATCACCGTCATTTTTAACACTATTAACATTTACTCATACTCATTAATATAATCACTAACTCTTTTCTGAATGTAAGTCTCCGTTTGTTTCGCGAAAAATCATTTTTAAATGATTTTTTTTTTTACCCGACGGGGGTAGGGGCAGGGGTTGTGGTGGTGAGCAGAGTGAGGTAAAAAGTTGTTAAAAATAAATTTTGAATGATTACATTTTTTTTTACCCGAGGGGGGGGGTGCAGGGGGTGGGGTGGTGGTGGTGGTGGGTGGGATGGGGGTGGTGAGTGGGGTGGGTAACGTGGGGGGGTTGTATGAAAACTTTGGTGTGTGAGGGTGTTACCATTTTTCGAAAAATGTTTTACTTAGAAAAAATTTGTAAGTCATTTTACGGCGAAAAAGGGAAAAATATTTTCCGAAAAATATTTACACCATTTTTTGGTGTTTATCAAACACCAAAAAATAGGAAAAACGTTTTTCAAAAACATTTTACGACAAACAAACGAAGCGTAAGTAGTTATGTATATCAAAATTGTTTAAATATGAATGTCCGTATTATCTCCGAGAATGCAGGGATTTCATCGACAACAACATGGCCTTGATTATTTAGAAATCTTTAGTCCAGTTGTTAAACCAATTATTGTTCCAACCATTCTCTCCCTTGCAACAATCAATGAATGGTTGATCACTTGGGCAAGTGGACATAGATTATGCCTCTTCATCTCAAAATCTCATCACAATGCTTAATTTATCTTTGTCTCATTTTTGTAATTATAGTAAGAGTCTAGTATTTGCAAATTATATCTCATTTTTTCATATATACAACCATAACACTACACTTTTCTAAAAATGATTTTTTTTAATATTTATTACACTTTTAATAAATTTCCGTGCAAAAATAAAAATTGTAATGATAAAGAAAACGAAAGGAGAATAACCTTTTCTTAATTTATTTTATGTGAACCCATTTGTATACGGTAACTAATACTATTAAAATGGAAGCAATCATGTTTAATTAAGTCAAGTCAATTCAATTTAATTATTTTTTTTCACGTGGCGTGACTTTTGGGCACGACGGCATTCCTTTCACGCCTCCCTCCCCGATGTTGCGTTTGGATTCGCTTCGCTCTAATAAATATCAATAAAAATATTTCATAAGTAAATATACAATCATTAAAAGTTTTGCTTTGCTTGCAACACTAAATATTTACATCACATTTTATTACAATATATTTCTAACCGATGATGCTGCAAGAATCGTACGGTAATCAATCTCTGTTCAGCTGCAAGACTGATCACCTGACTTTTGACCTGAAATCAGAACCCACGACTAGCCGGAATGGTCTCCGACAAAGACCCTCAAGCGTGAGAGTAAATACGGTGATATGAGAGCTGATAAAATATAATGAACAGATGTATTCAGAATATTAAATAGCAATTACCTTGGAACGGTTGATATTATCATGTATTTATAGTTGTTGATGAGAGATATAATTGTAATAGAATTGTGCTGAATCCCTTGAATCGTGGATCAGATACGTATGAGAGATCGTGTCCATGTATAACTCCTGATTTGTAGGGAGTCTGTTATGGAAATAATTGTATACACGCCTGAATTCTGTAGGTCGTCATGTTATTTGATAGGTCGAGGTCGCATGTTCGGTCTAGGTCGACCTGACTGATGAATAGGGTCGAATAATCCTCGTATAAGATATGGATCGTAATGTCGGACCATGCTAGGTTGGGACCATCTGAGATCGGACAATGAGCTAGGTCGACTGATCTCGCTCATGGGCCTTGGACCTGGTAGTAATTGGACCGACCCGCTAAAATCGTGGTGGCAATCGTGCTTCGAATAACTGAGCTGGATCATTGGGTCTTGCTCATCACTTTTATTACGTTCACTAACCAATATTAAAAAATTTATACTCCCTCCGTCCCAGAAAAGCTTACCCAGTTGTTCCGAACTCAGTCAACTGAGTTCAACTTTGATCAAACTTTAATATCAATTTACTTGTCATAATAAAAATCTAAAAATTGTTATTCATAAAATAATCAAATGATTTATTAATAGCAATTATTAAAATTTCATTAGAATGAATAAATTGATATTAATATTTGATCAAAGTTCATCTTTATTGACTTACTACTATAGCAATTGAGTAAGGTTTTAGGGGGCGGAGGTTAGTATTTTTTATCCAACTTTTATTGATGTAGAGGTGGACCAAATCCAAGTCCCTCCCCATCAGGAAGTCTGCCCTTAAATAAAAATTCAAATTTTAAAACAAAATTATTTCAAAATGAATATCTTTTTTTTTTGAAAATCCTCTATAATTAATTAATTAATTATACAACAAATCTAAGTCGCATTTAGACTTGCAATACAATACGTGTGTGTAGAATACAAAAACTACTTAGTTTTAGAGTAGGTTTTGGGGGAAACTAGTTTCTCCCTAACATTATAAAAAGTCTTGTTTTAAAAATCGAAACAAAGACACGTATAATTTTTTTAAAAAAATAAAAAACAAGACTTTTTATAATATTTTGGGGAAACTAGATTCCCCCAAAATTTTCTGTTAGTTTTAACATTTTTGCAAATTAAAATAAAATTTGAACATTCATTTAAAAGAAAGAAAGGAGTAAAATATTTTGATTTCAAACGTAGTTGGCAAAAACTTATTGGATATTGAAATTAATTAGTAGGGAGCTTTTAAACATAATTTATAATCATCATTCATTAACAAGAGTAATTATGAGCAAAAATATTTTATAAATTTAGTATTACTCCACGCTTTATGTTAGTTTATATATTTAAATTACTTGCCAGTCCTTTATTTTACTCCCACCGTCCCACCGTCCCAATGAAAGAAAGCCTTCACTCTTTTCTTTGTGGTTAAAAAATGAAGAAAATATTATTTATATTTAAAAATAATATGAGTGGGAAAGAGATTGTAAGTAGGATTAATAAATGAGACCCATAATTTAAGAATATGAGTATTATATAAGATGAAGCTTATAATATTAATATTTTTTATTAATATTATAAGTAGGGTATTTATAATATAATATTAATATTTTTTATTTTAAAAAAGATGAAGCTTATAATGGGACACTCAAAAGAAGAAGAAGAAGAAGGAGGGAGTGTTATATAAGAAAGGTGGTCGGCGACAGCGTTGTGTTGTTTGTCTTATCCATTTGGGTTGGGTTGGGGTCATGACTTAAAAAATGACTAAACTCTTATTCATAAGTAATGATATTTAAAAAAGAAGGTTGCCTTTTGACCCAATTATTATTAAAAAATTAAGGGTAATGACTAATGGGGATGGCCATGTGCTTACAGTCAGCTCCTCAAAAGGTTGCCTAATAATGGCATTTTATAAACATGCAAGAATATAATAAATTTAAACCAAATTATGTACGAGGTGACTCTTAAGGCGGACCTAATAAAATTAAAATCCATTTTAATCAATTACATTAGTATTATTTTTGTTACAAAATAAATATTTATTTTAAAATGAAGGAGTAGATAGGTTATTGGATTTACACTTATACACTCCTCCTAATAGACATCGACTAGGTTATTTAGATCACTAAAAACTTTTAACTTATACTCCCTCCGCCCCAATAAGTGCTTCACCCTTTTGGGTGGGCACGTAAATTATGAAAATGGGAGGGAAAAAAAATGTTGTGAGTGTAATTTGAAAATAGGAGAGAGAATTAGTTGAGGGAATAGTAAATTATAATGGTGTTGTGAGTATTAAAATAATATAGGAGAGAGAATGAGTGGAAGAAATAGTAAAGATTTTTTGCCAAAAAAGAAAAGGTGAAGCTTCTAACGGAACGCTCTTTTGGGTAATTAGTGAAGCTTTTATTGGGACAGAGGGAGTATGCAAATTCAAACTACGCAACAAAAAAACTTACTCTATATTTTCTATCTCTCATTACAAATTACACAATTTTTTTCATTATTTTTATATTAATAAGAATCACATGTTATACTCACAACAACAATTTAATCATTTATTAACCTACTTTCTATTTCCTACCTCACTTTTTATACCCACAACACATACTATACTTATAATTTTCCTTAATTTTCGTACAAATATTAATTGTGTAGATTGTAGTGGGTCGTATGAAGTATATTTCATCCGGACCAACATGTGAGACCAAAATTAAATGCAAGAAAAAAGGCGATATAACATTGATAGTGCAGAAAGTGTTGTGAGTATGAAAAATAAAGTACAAGAGAAAATGAGGTAGAAACTATGGCGGTTAATGGATTGTTGATGTCAATATGGCAAATAAGTCTAATTGAATAAATAATTAATAAAATCTTACTAATTTTAATAGTTATATTTGTTACGGGAAATATCAAAATGAAAATAAGGCGCTATACTCATTTATTTTTTTGATTGCGTTGTTGTTGTTTTTTTTTTTTTTTTTTTGTGGGGGCTATGTATTATTTTGAATTGATTGACAAGAATTAATATATATATATATATTCCTTTACCATCATTTTTTTTTCTTCTTTCCACCTATTTCTTCTCTCTCTTTTTAGTTTTCTTATATTTTTCTTTCACGATTACTTATGAGAATTTATGTTAGGCGACTTCAAATTATCCTGAGACTTAGGCTTTATTGTTGTTGTTAGTTTTTTTTTTTTTTTTTGATACCCAGGTTCCCAGCTTCACCGGACTAAGTCCTGAACCACCAGCCACCGGCCCCTCAGTGACTGGCGGAGATAAATCGTGGAAGTTAGTATATACTCCATTTGTTTAACTTCACTTGATACCAAATTTTATTTTGCTTCATCTCAATTCACTTAACACTATTCAAAATTAGGCCTGACAATTTCAACATGTTACCTGCTAACCCGTACCACCCAACCCACTAATTACCCGACCCGATCCAACCCGTTCAAGTTATCAAATTGAAATGGATCACCCGCATCAATCCTATAAGATTAACGGGTCGACTCAACCCGTAAACATAAATAATCATAATTAATGAATCTAAGGCATCTAGGTTGAAAAAATAAACGAGTCAATCTGACTCAACCCGTCGACCCGACTCATTCCGACTCGTTTCAACCCGACTCATTTGATCCGTTAACTTAAACATGTAGCCTTGGATCAGTGAATCGACCCGTTTTAACTCGCTAACCTGCCACAACTCGACCTAACCCAACCCAACTCAATCCAATCCACACAATTCCCATACCTTTACAAAATAGAAAGTTTTTATACTTACAACATCAATCGAATTACTAGTCCTTACTAATTCTTTCTCCTACTTTAATTTTTTCTTATCACAACATCTCCTTCCACTATTTTTTTATTTTTTTTTTGTGCCAAAAAATATGAAATAACATAAAGTAGAATGGAGAGAGTATTTTGTAATTTTGTAGTCATATTCTACATGTGTATTTTAGTATTTTTCTAGTAGAGTAACAATAATTATAGTATACAAGTGGCATTTTGATGGTTTAAAGGAGGGGAAAGTTAAAGAATGGAAAAGGTAGCATCCACGTTAGTTGGTTTTGGCAATGACGTGGACTTTATTGGCACAAAAAGTTCAATTGCTTTTCCATAACATATTCCCTTTTCATCAAATCTAAATATTACTCTTCCTTTATTTTTCTTATCTGCACTTGAAAAGCATAGAATTAGACTTAACTGTAGCACTAAATCTATATAATTATAATAATATTTAGATTTCTAGATAAAATTGTTATTGAACAGAATAAAAGTGATGAACTAGACCCAGCGGGTAAGTCCAATCATCTACCAATTATTATCAGGCCCAAGGCCCATCAACAAGATCGATCGGCCGACCTGGTTCATGTCCAGGCCTCTTGGCCCCCTAGCAGTCAGGCATTACGACCCAAATGCTATTCGGGTACGGTTCAGCCCTACCCATCAGTAAGGTCGACCTAGACTCAACAGGCGATCTCGACCTACATCGTTACGTCGACCTACAGAGTCCTGGCGTATCTACAATTCTTTACGTAACAAGACTCCCTACAAATCAGGAGTTATTTATGGATAAGATCTCTATCACGTATCTGTTCCACAATTTAAGGGATTTCATGCAATCCTACCACAAATACAACTCTCATCAATAACTATAAATACAAGGCAATATCAACCGCTCCAAGGTAATTACTGTTTGTTATATTGAATACATCTTGTTCATTTTTAATATTTGAGCTCTCCATATCACCATACTTACTCTCACGCCCGAGGGTCTTCGCCGGAGACCATTCCGGCTAGTCGTGGGTTCATTGTTTCAGGTCAAGGAGCCAAGTGATTAGTCTTGCTGATTGGACGGAGATTGATAAGCACGATTCTTGCAGCATCAGTTTGGTTTCATTGCCGGAAATCGTGCGTACTTGACCTTGAAATTCCTTGCAACCCACAATCATGGTGACTTCTGACGGACATGTCTTTGAGGCCTCAGACGAGCACAATGAGGGAAACACCGACACTAATACGAATGCTGGAAACCGCAATATTAACATGCCTCCTCCTCCTCCTCCTCCGCCTCGTCCGCATGCAAGGGCAACACGATCGAATAGTGTTGCCGATGGTAGAGGCCTACCTGATAACCGGAGAGAGAAAAGGCCCATGACGGACATGTCTCTGAGGCCTTAGACGACCAAGGAAGATTCACATAGTATTGATCGCCTAGGTAAAGGAAATGTGTTTGGGATTCAAAACATAGTGAGTACATATCATTATGGAATGCACGAGCTCAGAGCATGGTGAATGGTGTGTTGGGTGAAGAGGTGATGGATTACGCCCATCCATACATGATTTGGTTCAAGAAGATCACATGTTCATTAATTGTGAAATCGATCCATGTAGAGGATATAGGGTACATATCACATGCCAGTGTCTTCGAGGGTTTGGAAAGTGAATATAATTTTAAAAACTTTTTAATATTATGATTTATTGATTGTAATAATAAGTTAGAAACATTCTTGCCCTGATGATGTTAACAAGTGCAAAACTTACAACGCATGCATGAAATTAACGAGGGAAGCATCGCCCAGGAGTTGGAGGTGGATAACTCTAGGCTTCAAATGAGGCATCTCATTATATATTCTCTTATGCATATACGACAGCAACAGCGGCTTGAATGCTCGAGCACCCCCGGCACCAACTGAACGCGCCAAGGCTGTTCCACGCAGACAACTACAGCCTCAATGTCGTCGCGTGCAGAGAGTGTCACAGATGCAACATGGTCAACATTTAGTGGATGCGCAAGAGGAGGACCAAGAGCGACTGCCGAAGCAGGACCAGGAAGCTCGGGTAGAGACTCAGACAAATGCACCTCCCGAGACTCCATTGCAAATAGATGTATCTCCCGAGACTCCATTACAGACAAATGCACCTCCCGGGACTCAGACAACAATGGAGGTACAAAGTGAGTTACCTCATAGCACACGAGCCCACGAGCCCACGATACACAGGGTGAGTGTGTTACGCAAGTTGAGGGGATATATTTCGATAAAGAAAAAACATATAAGCGTAGGAAAAAAGTGATCCCTAAATGAACATTTGAGACATTTTCTATGTGACCGAGTTGTGGTCATTTTATGATATTTTGTTTTATTTACGTGTTGTTGAATATGTTTGTTTGTCAAGGGTGTTGAAATGTGTTTGATTGATACAGATTAAATGTGTTTGTTTGTCACAGACTTTGATACAACTTTTTTTATAAAGTTGGGATGTGAACTGACTTTATTTGGATGGTTTAGATTTACAGAAAATTTGCTAATGGTAGTAGCGAATTTAATCCAAAAACAGATTTAATTAATCTAAACTCGTTATTCAAAATAGCGAATTCATATTTTAATAAAATTCCCGTAAAATTCTCGAAATTGTTTACGTAAAAAAAAAAAAAAAAAGGAAAATCGAACTCGCTACACGAAGTAGCGAGTTTAAGCGATTTTTTTTTAAAATCACTACACGAATTAGCGAGTTTCAAAAAAAAAAGTCATTTTGATCAATATGTTGGAAAAGTTGTTATTTTGTAAATTATTATTTTAAAAAATTAATTATTTGAGGAAAAAAATCTGTCATAGACAACTCATGTGCAACAATTTTGGACCATAAACTCTACACCTACTATTTTCCCTTTCATGTTTGATTGAATGCCAAAGCCTATTTTTCTATTGGTAGGAAATTAGTAGTGCTGTGTATGTCTTGATGCTTTCCAAAAATGACTTATCATGTTGGTTTAAAACTTGATTTATTTAACAAAACAAAAAATGAGACTTAAAAATCTAAAATGGATCTCACTTTTTAAAAGAAAAAATTTGTCCATATTTCACAAAAAATAATAAAAGTTATTATTTTAAAATGAAAAATAAACATTTATTTTAAAATGTAGAGAATACTTCTTTTTCTTTTGGACCATAATAATAATAAAAGTTACTCCCTCCTTCCCAAAATGTTTGTCCCATTTGACTTTTTTGTTGAACTTTGACCACAAATTTATGAGAGATTAATCATGTTCATAAAATTCTAAAAATTGTTGTTGATAATATTATTAATGGTGAATCAATAGGAATTTTTAGAATTTCATGAACATAATTAAATTGTCATATATTTGTGATCAAAGTTCAACAAAAAAGTCAAATGGGACAAACATTTTGGAATGGAGGGAGTATTATTTTAAAATGAAAACTTGATAATAATTATTTTTTCAGTGGTACCCACTTATCACACTTATAATTGGCAAATACTAAATACAGGGAACTCAATTTCCAGGGAAGCAAATAAATTACCAAAATAGCCTTTTAACCACAACCCTCACTCTCTCTCTCTCTCTCTGGCACCGGCGGCGGCGCCATTTTACCGGTGACCTAGGGCATTCATTTCACCCGATTTGTGTAAATCTAAACAGTCTTAGCCTTCGTCTTCACTTGATTTGTCCAAATCTGAAACTCGATTCTCGATTCATCAGTCCTTTTCAGATCATGTTGCATCAATTACATGGGAGAGGGTAGCCATTGCTAAGTATGACAAGTCTCATGCTGAACTCGATTCAACAGTCTTAGGGTCTCGTATGAACTCACACGAGACACATCTCGTGTGAACTCATACGAGACTCATCTCGTATGAACTCACACGAGATGTGTCTCGTGTGAGTTCATACGAGATGAGTCTCGTATGAGTCATCACATGTACATATACACGAGATTATAAATCACATCTCGTGTATACTTACACGAGACGGGCAAGGACAGCGTTGGAATATTTCGTTCCCTTATAATAACAATACATTTATTATTTTACACCCCATTTATTTATTATACAAATTTTGTTAATTTTCTTGCCTTCAATTTTCAGTTTTGTTTAAAATCTGGGATGAATAAAGTATTTAAATGATTACCGATCGAGTTGATTATTTTATGTGATTATTTAAATGAGAAAATATATTATATATATACTCCCTCCGTCCCGCTAATATTAGCATACTTTCCTTTTTGGGCGTCCCGCTAATATCCGCACACTCCCAAAAAGGAAACTTTATATTAATAAAATATTCACCCAATCCCACTCATTCTCTCTCCTACATTATTTTAATACTCACAACACCATTATAATTTATTACACCCTCCACTCATTCTCTCTCCACTCATTCTTTTACACTCACAACATTTTATTAAAATATCATATTTCTTAATTCTCGCGCAAACAGTGTTTGTGCTAATACTAATGGGACGGAGGGAGTATACTCAATCTTATTTAATTGACCACATGCTTTCTTGTATTGGATGATTTAGATTCTTATATTGTTAGAATTGGGTCCTCATCCCCTTAAAAGGCCTTGTTAAGGGGTGAGGTTAACCAACCTTATATATTGGATCATTTATATTCTCCAAGTTGATGTGGGATACATGAGACTTCAACACGCCCCCTCACGTGTAGACCGGTAACTTGGCACTACACGTGGACTTTAAACCCAACACGGGCACCCAACACGAGTTAACTTAAGCCCAACATCAACTTGGGTCACTACGTCTGTGTTAGAATTGGGTCCTCATCCCCTTAAAAGGCCTTGTTAAGGGGTGAGGTTAACCAACCTTATATATTGGATCATTTATATTCTCCAAGTTGATGTGGGATACATGGGACTTCAACATATATCTATAAAACTAGAAAAAAAATTAAAGAATTCTTGTTCCTCGTCATCAGATTTATGATTTAGTCAATGTTAATAATCCTTATCATGAAAACAAGAATTCCAATTTAATATTTATTCACAGTTCCATCATATTAAATGCAACATTTTTTTTATTTTTTTAATTTGCATCTATAGATGATGCACAAATCACTTAGTAAGGAATGCTGTAATTTGAAGTCTTGTGAAAGGTAATAACTTTAAAATTTTGTTGTAAAAGTTTTGTTGCCTTTTGTGGTTCTACCCGCGACACGAAACAAATTAGCTGACATCCATATAATGTACGAATGAATACAGGCGCGAATTTATGATTTTGAAATTACGTGGACTTGATATTTAAAAAATATTGTAAGCAATAATAACAGTGAAAAATAATTTCATATATATAAAAAAAGTTACATATATAGTGGGTGGCTTAGGTAAAAAAATAATATATTTTTTTAGGTGGGTTGGAGCCCACCTCAAAAAAGGCTGGATCCGCCCCTGAATACTGCTGATGGTGGGCTGGAACCCACCTCAAAAAAAACTGGATCCGCCCCTGAATACTACTGATGGTTTAGACAAATAATGTAGTTGTATTCATCCAACACTTTATACTACCTCCGTCCCAATCTAAATGTCCAAGTCAACAAAAATTTTGAAGTTTGACTTAGACATAAATGCAAATCTAATCATCCTACTGAAATTTTAAAAATATGTTTATTGATAAATAAATAATTTATTTATCAATAACAATTTTTAAAATTTCAGTAGGATGATTAGATTTGCATTTATGTCTAAGTCAAACTTCAAAATTTTTGTTGACTTGGACATTTAGATTGGGACGGAGGGAGTAAGATATAAGTCTAAATTTTCTGTATCATTATTAATATAACAATTTATATTTTTGAATAACATTATCACAATATATGATGTGAGATCTAATAATTTTGAGCTATTGAATATTATCAAGAATAAATATAATTATTTTAATTATTTATTTTGAAACGAAAGAAATAAAAAAAAAATGGTAAAATTTCACGAAATAGCAGAAGCGGATAAGAGAGATCCAAATCGGGAGTTTGGTGGTTAGTTCCGATTGTTGCGTGTAGATTAGGAAGGAGAACAAATCCCATACATAATCTCTCTCTCTCTTCTCTCTTCTCTCTTCTCTCTCACACACACGCAGTCTCCTTCATTACATTCATTGCTTGTGTTTAGAAGCCAATTGCATTAGGAAAACAAAGAAAGATTCAAAGAAAAGGGTTTGGCCTTTTCGGAGCCATCATTAGCCTAAGCCCCAAGTCCCTGTCTCTGTCCCATCCACCTTTTAAAGCTCAACCCACCATTCAAACCCCCTCCATTTTTTACCCAATTACTTGTATATATACACACCCACACACATTGATTGATTCATTTACCTCCTCAATACCCACCCAGTAAATCCCTTCTTCTCTTCTTTTTCATCCCTTTAATTCTTTATAACGATCAAATCCTCCAACCCTATTTGCTGGTCACCGGTCGGAGCTGCATAATTTTATTTATTTTTTTGTGGGTGAATAAAATTCATACGTTTATAGGATTGGAATGGTATTGGTGGTGAGGAAGAAGAATGGAGGCGGGAACGAGGATGGAATGCAATTGGGTAAGTACGAAATTGGTAAGACTCTCGGTGAAGGTAATTTCGGCAAGGTCAAATTCGCCAAGGACGTCGAAACTGGCCGCCCTTTCGCCGTTAAAATCTTGGATAAGTCACGGATTCTCAATCTCAACATCACCGAGCAGGTACCCCCTCTCTCTCTCTCTCCCTCCTCCCTTTCCCTTGTTCTTATGGCATGTTTGTGGGTGTGTTTTGATCACTACTTTATGGGATGGGATTTTCATAAATGGGTTGCTTTCCTATATCACATACGTTAGTAATTCATGTGAGTTTTGGATAGTTCATCAAAAATGGTAATTGGTTGGTGTATTTTTTTCTTCTTTTTTTCAATTATCCAAACGAGGCAATCAGGTGAATTTTGTTTCAGATTGCGATTCAGATTTGAAAAGAAGGAATCGATGGCATTGCATTTTTTTTTAAGAATTTAGAGATTTGCTCAAAAATTTTTGATTACTGGGGTTTAAAAGAAGCATGCTCTGTGGCTGTAATTTAGGAGTAACTGTCATGCAATCTTTTATTAATTGCTCCTCCTTTGATTTCTTTTGTGTTCCACAGATTTTGAGCCTCTGAAACTGAAAAAAATGATCCTTTGAAATGCCATTGATAAGGATCTTAATGGGGGTTTATGAAAATTTGATTAGATTGATTTTTAATGGGTAACAAGGTCCATAGTTAACTTTTAAGAAATTCTAGTGAATTCCCACTTAAATCTTTGATTTCACACCAGATCACCAGCTCATTCATTTATTTACCTTCTGCCGTTTGAGTAATGGCTGCATGTTATGTTCAAACAACTAGTGATTTAGGTGGCTTATTCTGAGACTTGAAATCTGAGCAGTAGACAGTGGTACCAATATAAATGGATTAATAATGAATCAGTGAATTTAAACTGGGGATGTTGGTTGTTCTTCTGTTGTTGCAGATAAAGAGGGAGATAGGGACCTTGAAGCTCCTAAGACATCCCAATGTGGTCCAATTGCATGAGGTAGAGCTCTCTCTCTCCCCCCCCCCCCCTGCTTGCATTTCTTTTCATTTTCTGTTGTCTTTTGCTATGATATTCGGACTCTTTGGTTTACCTCGTCAGACCCTTGTCAACAAGGCTAAAATAGGAGTACGGGGTAAACCAAAGAGTCCAAGCAGCATCATAGGTCTTTTGGGTTTAGGAAATGATTTTGAACCCCAACCTCTAGAAAGAAAGATAGTTAGTGTTTTTTGGTAGGTTATGATTTTTGCTATAATTTAAAGCTTGGAGATTTGTTTGTTTGCAAAATTGAATAATAAATCAAAAATTATAAGCAAGTGGTTGTCCAACCACTATCCAGAAGTTGGGATTCTGAAGATTAAATTAAACATCAAATTTTCTTAGTTTGTTTGTGATTTGAAGTATGAGTTGGAGTCTTATGGGTATTAATGAACAAAATATGAACTAGTGGGTCGATTAAAGAACAAAAGTGCTGTTCTTTTCTTTTCTAATCCATATCTTTGAGTGCTTATCCATATGTATATGGCTAATCTAATCTCCACTAATAATTTCTTGAGGATACTCACGCGCTACACCATTTTCTTGAAAAACAATTTGTTGGGTCTTGCTATTCTAACATCTACATAGGCATCTACCATTCTAAATATGACCCGTTCAAGTCTTAGCAATTGCCTTTAGAGTTTAGACCGCTTATAATCTTCTTATCTTAATTAATTAGATTATACAAGAATAGTTAGATTCTATCAAAAAAAAAAAGATTTTTTTCAAGGAAAGACTACTAAAAAAAACCATGGTTAATAAAGAAGTCTAACATCTAAGTAATGACCCTTTAAGTCTTGGCAGATGTATTTGGACCACTTATTAACCTTCTTCCATTATTGATTAGATTATACGCAAGTAGCTAGAATCTTTCAAAGAAAGATTGATTAATAAGCATTACACACTGGGACAAATTCATTCTCTTTTGGTTTGCTGCAAGTTACCCTCTCAGAATCTTCATCCCTAAAACTCTTCTATTCCTCTTTCCTTGAACTTGGTTGGTTGCCTCCAACCGCTCCAACAAGTAATTAATTAACCCTTTTCTTATCGTAGACACAACCTTTTGATCTTAAATAATTCCATTTTCTTGTGTCTTCTCCCATTATTGCGATTCATAAGATTAAGCCTGGATTCCATGTGCAAGTTGGTCCCACATGTGTGCCCTTCCTTGTTTTGTGGGTCATATTATTACTTACATGACTACAAAAAAAGTGACCAATCAACCAAAAACTTATTAGGAGTTGGGTCTTTCCTTTTTGGTTGCTCGTGATTTTTGTCACCTTGTTAGATAGAAATAATTGGTTGAATCAGTTTGTTGTTATGCAGATATGGCAAATACCAAATTTGAGTAAGGTCCACAAAATACTAAGGCATATCTCAGTCACTAGGGAAGTCATGGCCCCCCTCTTTACAACTTAAATTATTGTTTTTCTGTGATTTAGGAGGTTTCACTTTGTTTTCACATAGCCCTCTCTCCTTATGTGAAAAATATACACCTTCCATTTATACCTCCCATTGGACCTTTTTACGCTTTGAAATGTCCTTAATTTAAGGACCACGAACATGTCTGATTAATTGTCTGTCTTCGCAGCAACACATAATACTCGGTTCATTTGTTGGCAATCACTTGTCCACAAATCTTACGTGTTGATAAGTAACACTTATAGCCATTGCACTAATAATTTGGTGTCCGTTAGTTAGGCCAAACTTAAATTATGCTTGAACAGTATATTAGATCTGTGATGCTCAGACTCTTTGGTTTATCTCAATTTTGTGATAGCTAACTAGTTAGACAGATCCTTTGCTCTTTGAAATATAAAGTTGGTGAAGACCATTTGCTCACTTGAGATCATAGGTCCCAAGTTCGACACCTCGGGGGAGGGGGGGGGGATATGGGAACATGTGTAGATCCCCTTAAAAAAGGAATTTAAAAAACAAAAACAAAAAAGAAAGACCATTTGCTCCAATTTTAACTATCACATTGAGCTCAAGCAACATGCTGCTCTGGCTTACTAGGGAACCTTGGATAGGTGAGAGCAGTGACCTTATGTGTTGGGTTGAGGGAAATTTCACGAAAAAGGGAATTTATTAAATATCACACAAACACGCACCCAGAGAAGGAACAAGATCAGCTTATGGTGAAAATTTAGATTCAAAGGAATTCATAGGAGAACCAAAAGTTGCCCAGCTGTTCAAATCTTCATTATGGCTTGCTTTAGGTGGACAGCTGTTTTAATTGTTATTATAGTTTGAGCTGCTCGCATGAAATAAACATGCAATTTAATCATTGTTGCTCAAATAACTCCTAAACTTGCTGCTGTTATCCATTCTAATTCTGCCTCCTTACTAATGTAACAAACAGGTTTTGGCGAGTAAATCAAAGATTTACATGGTCCTAGAGTACGTAAATGGAGGTGAATTGTTTGATAGAATTGTAAGCACTACCTCTCCCCCCACCCTCTCCTCTTAAAACAAATTTAATCTTCTTCTTTGAGATATTGCATTACATGTCATTTGCAACCTTCTTACACTTGCCATTGCCTAACAGGCATCCAAAGGAAAACTCTCAGAGGCGGAGGGCAGGAAGCTATTCCAGCAGCTAGTCGATGGTGTTAGTTTCTGTCATGACAAAGGTGTTTACCACCGCGATCTCAAGGTCATAAACACTCTTCTTTGTTCGAGAGACATGACACAAATGATTATTTTACACTTTACTAGTGTGTTTTGATGCAAATATTGATGATAGTGCTTTGTAATGCAGCTAGAGAATGTGCTCATTGACGCAAAAGGAATCATCAAGATTTCTGATTTTGGCCTCAGTGCATTACCCCAACATTTCAGAGTACGGCACCTATATTGATCAACCTCTATTGCACTTTTTTTGGTTGTCAAGAAAAAGCTGGGAAATTGTTTGATTTGACCTTCTGCACTATCTAATAACTCACTTGTTTGTCTTCCATTTAGGATGACGGACTACTGCACACAACCTGTGGAAGTCCTAATTATGTTGCCCCTGAAATTCTCCAAAACAGAGGTTATGATGGATCAACCTCTGATACATGGTCATGTGGTGTCATTCTATATGTAATCCTGACAGGATATCTACCTTTTGATGATAGAAATCTTGCAGTGCTCTATCAGAAGGTATTGTGAGACTTCAGTTTATGTTAATTTTCTGCCGCTTTGTCAAATTTATCAAAGCATTTTTTAACAGTGATTTATTCTTTATGAGATTTCAGATCTTCAAGGGGGATGCCCAGATGCCCAAATGGTTATCTCCAGGAGCAAAGAGCCTATTAAGGAGGATTCTTGATCCCAACCCTCGTACACGGATTAAAATGGCAGAGATCAAAGAAGATGATTGGTTCAAACAGAACTATAGTCCTGCAAATCCTGATGAGGAAGAAGAGGATATATACATTGATGATGAAGCCTTGTCTATACACGACTCTGTAAGCTCCTGAATATTGTATGAACGTGATGTATTCAGTAATGCTACAATAATTTATTTAAAAAAAAAAAACAAAACTGATTTTGCAGCCAACTGAAGTTGAAAAAGATGCTGAATCGCCTACCCTAATAAATGCCTTTCAACTAATTGGAATGTCCTCGTGCCTAGATCTCTCTGGTTTCTTCGAGAAAGAGGTGAGAACCACTTCCAAGCTCATTCGTATGCTTTGACCCTATAAAAAACTGTTACCACTGTATAAAGTCTTCTAACATTTTGATTTGACTCATTTCAGGATGTATCAGAGAGGAAGATCAGATTTACATCCAATCATTCCCCAAAAGAATTGCTCGAGAGGATTGAGGATACGGTAACACAAATGGGATTTGGAGTCCAGAAGAAAAACGGAAAGGTTAGTATGCTTTACTCATAAAATTCATTTTGCCAGATGATCAACACTTATAATCTATGTCAATTTTCTTGGCAAACATTATTCATCATTTATGTACGTTTATCCATCTGTTCAGTTAAAAGTGATTCAAGAAAATAAAGGACAAAGAAGCCCGGGTAATCTGTTGGTTGCTGCAGAGGTAAGAATTATCAAACCCGTAATGAAATCAAATGGTAACTTGAAGCATTGCCTTTATTCTCTATAAACAAATTGCTTGAAAATTTGGCAGGTGTTTGAGTTAAATCCATCGTTGTATGTAGTTGAGCTAAGAAAAACACATGGAGATTCAATCATATATAAACAGGTTTTTCCTCCTCTCTTCTTCCATCTCCATTATTTCCCAATCCCTAACATCGGCGGACTATTTTTTCTAATGCTAAAAGTGTGATATGTGCAGTTGTGTGACAAGTTGTCGAAAGATTTGAGTATCTCACGTAGTCGGGAGCTGTTGGCCACAGAGTTTCTGGAAGCTTCTTCATTAATCAAACAAACCAAGCAAATGGAGAGTTCTGAATCCTTGTAATATACTGTAGAACATATTTAAGTGATTAGGTTGTAATTAGATGCAATATTTGCTATTATTCTTTGGTTCTAAGTTGAACTAGAGTGGACGGCTATCAAAAGTTTTGGTTATTTCATTGAGCAATGGATTCTCGAGACAAATGGCTACAATAGTAGAAAGTGGGAATAGATGCACATAGTAGTCGATGCATAGGACACGCTTTTGCGTCAATGTAAAATATTCAATAGTAGATTACGTGGTTCCTGTACTTCATATTCCTAATTCATGGTATTCTACAACAAATACAACCATATACAGCAGAAAGTATTTATATACAGTGACAATAGTTCGCATTAACCCTTGTCAGTGGTGAAATGGCGATAAACAAATCTGCAAGGAGATATAACTTATTTCTGTCCGTCTTCAATCTCTTTTATGTATGTCTTTTGACTTATTTCATAGTTATCTGCCACTTGAAGCTTCTCATTTAACAAGGTCTTGTACTGATCATCTCTATCTTCTAAGTTACGCATCAGTTCAACCTAGAGATAAGAAAATATATCATCTATCACAAAAAATTGTATTACCAATAGCATATTGGATAATAATTTTGTTATAACTAGACCACATCAAGAAAAATGCAACACAAGGTCACAACTATGGTTGCTCTCCATAACTAGTTCTAGACAATCTTCATCACATCACAAGTTTAGATTACTCCATTCCTTGCATGTCGTGGGCTTTTCCGGTAAGCATTAACAGGAATCAGCAATCCTTATCCTTTATTAGGCTTATTACCATGAGCAGACAAGCCATCATTCATGAATTGTTCACATAAAAGAAAAAGCTCAAAGCCAAAATGGCAAGCAACTTATACTGCCTGAAATTGAAAGTGGTTTATGTTCACCACTGTTTGGGCGTGAAAATTGAAGTTAGCATGCCTTAAATTATCACGGTGAGTAGGTGACTACAGATTTATGCTCACTTCACATTTAAAACAATCATCAAGATGTTATTCTGAATCAGCATAGTAAGGGCATAAAATCATGGATATGATGAGAGGTACTACACACATCATTCAGTAAAGGACTAACATAAAGAAACTGATTGTTTTTTAGATTTGTAGGTTAAAGGGTGGAGGTCTTACCTGCTTCTGGAACAAGTCAAATTCATCTGCGCTCAAAGAACCATCACTGTTTGAATCGAGGAGCTGCATCATCTCTCGAGCATCTTCCCCCTGGGCACCAAGTTCTATCATTACCTCCATAAGTTCCTCAATGCTAATCTTGCCATCTCCATTCTTGTCAAGAAGGCGGAAAATCCGATTTCGGTGATCTATCTCAAGGCCTCTATGGTTTGTGGAAGGAAAGTCTTTAAGACGTAATGCTGCAAGTTCAGCAGCAGCCATCATGATGGCTTTGAGGCGCTTTGCCTGAGAGTTAACTTAAAACAGAAAATTAATCTTTCGGGCAACACTGCTAACCCGTAAGCTTACATTCAACATTAGTTTTTACTGTTTACCAACATTTCAAACTCGGTAACTAATAAAATACGCAAGTGTTTATGGGTGGGGGAGTGGTATTGTTTCAATCTTATCACGCGCAGAGATGTTGATGACACAGATAAGGTCACTGGTGTTTCATAGTGGATAATATTGAACAAATAAAATAGTAGTTGTATCATAGTTTCCGAGCCAACATGGAATAAAATAGCCATATTCTTGCACTGTGGCTTTAGCATGATTTTCAAATAAGAGTTTAATTAATACTTGAAAATGAGGTACTGTGTCTTCTTTGGTTAGACCAGTTCGAAACTGTATCAATATACTGTAATTTCCACAAAAACAAGTACATAAAGTTTTCCATACCTCTTCTGGATCAGTAAGACCACCCTTGTACAATGCATGGGATGCAGTCCCGCCAGCTGCCAACATATCCATTTCTGTCGTCCGTATTTGAATTTCCATTAGCGGTCTAGTACTGCCATCTTCACTGACATCAACTGCCATGTGTAGACTCTTATAACCATTTGCTTTGGGCCTAGAAATATAGTCTTTTGACCGATCAGGCACTTCATTCCACAATGATTGGATTATGGAACGTACCCTGTAGCATGCATCTTCACCTTTTTCAACCTCATTCTGTCCAGAAGTAGCTTTCAATATGACTCGCAAACCTAAGATGTCATTTACCTCTTCAGGCTTACGGCCATCTTTTAACAACTTCTTCATGGTGCTATAACGACTTTTGTACCGACCTTCAACAGAGATATTATCCACCATATCTGCTAATATAAGATCCGATTTCAAAGACTGAAGGAGTTTTTCCTTGTATACATCTACTAGAGGCTTGCTTCCTGTCTCATGGCTCCTTAACCACGAGTTAACATAAAGATAGGAATAAGGAAATAAATACTGGAACGAGAGGTCTTCCAGCTCGAGAGACAACAAGTTGATTCCAACAGCATGTGCCAAAGGGGCATGTATCTTCAAGACCTCGAGAGAAAGAATTTGCTGCTGATGTCTTGGGAGGTAATCTAGATGTCTCATCATATCAAGCTTAAGAACAAGGTCAAGAATCAAGGCCCTGACATCATAGTATGTGAGACAGAACTTCCTAAGAGCAGCCGCAGTTTCATCGTCCAGTATATCCACTTGGGTAGAAATGTTTTTCACACGCAAACTTTCATGCAATAAGTGTGCCGTACCAACACTAATTCGGTCCTTCACTTCGTAAAGTGATATGGCACCCGCTCCCATAACTTCTCTCAGTATACCAGCTGAAATGACTTCTGCGTCCATCTGCACCGACAATCATTGTAAATACTTAATGCAGAAAATCACAACAAAGGGAATAATAATAAGAAGAAAGTAGATTCATTCTACTACTCCCTCCGTCCATCATCTGAAGCTCATATGATGTTCAGCTACTAATTTGGCCACCAAAAAGGTATAAGTTAATATAATACTTCCTCTGTCCAATCCATTTTAGTTCTTGATTTTTGGGGATTTGTTCTTGAATTTTTGGCATGGAGGGAGTATCAATAACAATAACAACAACAACAACAACAATACTTACAAAAACAATCACAATGGTATATTAACAATGACAATAATGATAATAATAATAATAATAATAATAATTTGATCACACCATTTCCTAACTATAGAAAACATAATGAAGTTAGAACATTCAGGGAAAAAATCCTAACTGTAAAAGTAAATGTATAAGAGGGAGGACCTGAAGATCAGCGAGAAGGAGGGCAATGGATAAGGCTTTGGAAAGCGAGGAGCGGCCGTCGGGGGAGAGAGGCAGTGTGTGCAAGATAGGAAGGGAGAGCTTGAGAGATTTGAAGAGTAGGCGAGAGGATAAAACGTTAACGTTCATGCTCATTCTCTCCGTCAGCTCATTGAAGGCTCCGACTAGCTCAACCACCATCCTTCCTCCCGGCTGTTCCAATTCCAAAGCTGGTGGAGGTGCTGATAATTCCATTCCCACGCAGGATACGCGATGGCGATGGCGGTGGGTACTGTTGCGGGAGATTGGGAAATTAGGGAGAAATTTGAAAACCCTAAGCTTGGGAATGAGGGAGGGGCGGTACTTGCCTACGTGGTGGACCTCCATGGAATCGGAATCGGAATCGGAATCGGAATTGGCAAATGAATGTCCCTGTCAAGTAATAACAAACTTCGGTCCCCGGCAACGCCACGGCGGGGAAACTGAGTTAACCACCGAGTGAGTGGATATTGTCTGGTTGAGAGTAATGCCACGTCACATTATCATTATGAGTTATACTAGCGTTCCACGCTCACAAGTTTTTTAGGACACCAATGCTTCCAAAAATAATTATTTTAACTAAATTCATTATTTACTTACATTATTCAGGTAGCTTATGATGAGGTACTAAAGTTGCAAGTTTACTTTTAGTTTTACATGTCTCTTAGGATTTGTCATGCCAAAAAGGCTAGTGTTAAGTTGTTGTTTTCATGATTCCAGAGGTGGTCATTTTGGATTGGTTAAAACTGTGAAAAATCGGTCAACGCGATTGAATCGGATCGGCTTAGTCGAAATCGATTTTTTGGCGGTTCGGTTACGGTTGGGAGGTAAGAAAAACCGATCCAACCGTCGATTGAACCGGCAATTAACCCGAATTTTAAATTCAAATCAAACGGTCATATGACCGTTAGGCTTGGAAAGTTGGGCATGCTGCCTGCCTGTCGCCCTGTCCCCCCCCTCCCCCTTTCCAGTTAGTTAGTAAGTACTCCCTCCGTCCCAATCTAAATGTCCAAAAATGGGTTCGGCGCGGGAATTAAGGAAAGCGAGGTAGGAAAGAGAAAAAGTGAGGTAGGAAAGAGAAAAAGTTTAAATGTTGAGAGTATGAAAAATTAAATAGGAGAGAGAATGAGTGGGAGGAATAGTTAGGAGAGAGAATGTTGTGAGTGTAAAAGTAAAGTAGGAGAGAGAATGAGTGGGTGGAATAGTGAAAAAAACTTTCCTTTTTTGGAAACGGGAAATTTTAAATGTCCAAAATGGAAAGTTTGGACATTTAGATTGGGACGGAGGGAGTAACAGATTTAACAAAAAAAAAGACCAATTAAACCTAACTATAAATATCACCTCCCTCCTCCCATTTTATTTTCACATTATTTCTCTCTACTCTTTCTCTTCTACTCTCTTCTACTCTCAAATATTCACATATTCTCTTACTCCCATCCAATTTCCAGTTAAATATTACTTCATTTACAGTTAGTTTTTGAATGAAATTAGTGTTTTTCTTTATTTTCATCCAGTTTTAAGCTAGATTTCATTTTCAATCTTCATTTTTCCTAACTCAAATGGCTTCAAACCAAAGAAGAAGCAATTTAGGCAAGGAACATGTTGGTTCTTCCTCCCCCAACGATGATTTTGATTATCAAAATCCAACGTCCCAACAAAGTGAGGAAGAAGAAGTTTTTGAAATTGAAAGTGGTGGTAGTAGGAGGGGTAGGGGCGAGCTAGAGGAGGTGGTCGGGGTCGAGGACAACGTCAACCGCCTCAACCTCCTAGAGAAAGAGAGCCACAATTCGATACTTTGGCGATCCATTTCACAAAAGGAAAAATTACTTTCGAAGATGACTATAATCTTAAAGCACATTGCAACTATTGTTTCAAAGTTTACTCATTCAAATGAGGCGGAGGGCATGGGACGCTCAACGGGCATACCGCGTCAAAACATCCCGAGAAACTTGGCATTTTCACTAATCATACTCAATTACAATATCAACATAGTTCGGGTTCGGGTGCACAAGGTTCGTCTTCCCCTTCCGTCCCCTTTTTAAATTTGATAAGTGGGTTTATAGCGATGAACTAGCCAAATTAGTTTGCGTTAAACGCCTTCCTTTTAATTTTACGGATAATGATTATTATGAAAATTTTGTTCGACTTTCTTTAAATCCCACCGCCACGAGAGTACCACGTACGAATCTCGTACGTGATATTACTAGAGTGGTGAAAAGATATAAAAAAAAAAGATTTAATTGGTGTTTTATCAAATTTAGAAAATAAAGTTTCAATTTGTGTCGATGGTTGGAGTGATCATTGGCAAAAAAATACTTATTTGGGCGTTACTTGACATTGGATAGATAACTCATGGACTATCCAAAAAAGATTAATTGCTTATAAAGATTTTGAGCCACTGCATTTTGCGGAAAATATTTGTGCAAAATTGCTTGAAATTTTTGTTGAGTATGGTATTTTGAATAAAATATTTACTATTTCATTTGACAACGTAAGTGCTAATGCAATTAGTTTATTCGAATTAATTATCGTTTGTCAAACCTCACTTGGTGGTAAGTTTTTTCATATTAGATGTTTATGTCATATTATTAACTACCCCCTCCGTCCCATGATAAATGTCCCAAAAGGAGTTCGGCACGGGAAATAAGGAATAAATATATATAATGTAAAAAGTGTATAGTGAAATAAATGTTGTGAGTATGAAAGTGATGTAGGAAAGAGAAAGTGTGGTAGAGAATAGTTAGTGGATATTTATTGTGAGTATGACAAGTGGGTCCAAAAAGGAAAGTTGGGACATTTGGGCCGGGACGGAGGGAGTATGTTTTGGAAGTATTAGAGGTTTATGTTAAGCCAATTAGACAATATATTCAATTTATTTCTAAAAAAAATTAATACAAAAAAATGGATCAAATTTTTAAGAAGTAAAGGTGTGACGGACAAATATTTTACTTACGATGTTCCAACTATGTGGAATTCCACCTACAAAATGTTAATCGATGATTTTGCTTACAAATATCTCCTTATGCGATTTTTTATGTCAATTGGCTATAATGAACCTCTACTTGCTTATCAATGGAATGCATGCACTAATTTATGTGAATTGTTAAAGATTTTCAATACCGCTACTTTAATTTTTTCGGGAGTTTATTATCCAACTTCCGTTTTGGTGCTTGAGCATTGCGTTGCGATTGTTACTAGTTTTGACAATTTAAGGCAATGCCCTGTTTTAAAATATTTCATTGTTTTCATGAGAGAAAAGTGGCTTAAATATTTTGACACTATTTCATCTCTCTTTTTGGTTGCAAAGTTATTAGATTCCCGAGTTAAATTGGATGATTTAGAGTGCATTATAGCTTATTATTATTTGAAGTTATATCCCGATGGTGATAATGAACTTCCCTTAATTATTGTTCAAAATACAAAAAATCATTTGGTGAACCTTTTTAATGAGTATAATGGCTTATATGAAAACACTTCTCAAAGTCAACAACATAAAGATGTATCCTCTATTTCTCAATGAAGTTCTTATAGTGGGGATTCATATATTTTTTTTTGCAAATTTATATAGTAAAAAACGTGGTCCTTCTCGAGGTTCATATTCATCATCATCAAACATTCCCGTGGAGTTGGGAACATATTTCACTACCAACTTTGATTTAAATCAAGACCCAAATTCAAATGAATTTATTCTATACTTTCAATAGTTGCAAAAGAAGTCTTAGCCTCTTCCACTTCAACGGTGGCGGTTGAATCGGCATTTAGCGTTGGAGAAAATGTTTTGGATGAAAGACGTTCTCAACTAACTAGTGAAAACTTGAAACATCAACTTTTACCTGACGATTGGGTTAGAGCGGAAAAAAGACAACAAGACTTGCCTTATGAAGAGGATCGTTTATAATCGGATCCAAAATATCAATACGATGTCGAGAACTCCACGAAAAGTAGTGATGATTGATGAATGAATGATGTTTTAGATTAATTTTTATTTTAATTAGATTAGTTTAAACTTTAGATTATGTTTATTTTTATTTAATTGTAATAGTTAGGTTGAGGTAAAAGCTCCTAAATGTCCCCCTCTTATTTATAAAAGGGTAAGGTTGGTGTTCCACCTCTTTGTAATTTTATTTTAATTAATAAAATTTAAGGGTACCGTTCATTTTTTCTTTTATACTTTCGTTTTTTTTTTTTTTAAGTTAAGTTTTATTTATTTCAAAATTCATCATTTTTGTCAAAATCTCACAAAAAACGTGTTTTTTTCAAGCTTAGAAAAAAACGTGTTTTGTGAAGACGTCGACTCTTTCCCTCGCTTGCGGCGCCCAGAAGCACAAAAGAATTTAGCAACGTTTACATCAACTCTCATGCAATTCTCGCTCATTTCTCTTTCGTGAACTGCCTCCTCTCTTTCGAAATCTCTCCCAAACCCTCCCGTTAAAAATCCCTCTTTTCGCCGTTAGGTCTCCGTCACATTCTCCTCCCGCCGCCCAATTCTCCGGTCAGTCTATCGTCTTCTCCTTTCCTCACCGATTATCTGAGTGTTTTTCTCTGTGAATTTTCGATTATTCTGTAATTTGCATGGTGAGATTTGTGTGCCGCGGCGGCGCTTAGATTTGAATTGTTCGATTTTGAATCTCCAACGAGTTTTTGTATCTATAAATCATAGCTTCTTCTGAGCAATAGTTGTGGGGATATCTGTGTGTAAGTGTGTCCTAAATTTAATTTAGACCAATTCTATTTTATTTGTTTGGTGATTAACATCTAATTGGTGATTAAAAATGTACCAGTGCACGTCTAAAAAAGTGCCAGTTAAAAGCTCTCTTTGTTCAGAAACTCAGTACCAGTGCATGTGTAACAAAGTGCCAGTGCCAGTGTAAAAAAGTGTCAGTGTTAGTGTAATAAAGTGTCAGTGTTAGTGTATCAAAGTGCCGGTGTTAGTGTAAAACAAGTGCCAGTGTTAGTTTAACAAAGTGTCAGTGTTAGTGTAACCAAGTGCCAGTGTCAGTTTATAAACAAACACTTAATATACATGCACTGACACTTTTTTACACTGACACTTTGTTAAACTGGCACTGGTACTTTGTTACACATGCACTGACACTTTGTTTACACTAGGACTTTGTTACACATGCACTGGCACTTTTTTACACTGGCACTTTGTTACACATGCACTGGCACTTTGTCACACTGGCATTTTGTTAAACTGACACTGGCACAAACGGGGAAAACAAAACACGTTTTTCCTAAGTGTCAGAAAAAACTAGTTTTTATAAGACCAACTCATCATTTTTTTATATAACTTTTTGCAAAAAAAATCAGGACTAACCAACATCTAAAATAGTCTTCTTTATAAAAAAAAATTGATTTTTTTTTTGTTAATATACAGTATAGAACTTACCAGAAACTGTTAAAAAGTTAACTGTTTTTTCAAAAAACTGTTAAAAAGTTAATTTTTTTTATTCAAAAACTGTTAGAAAATTAATTTTTTTCGTAACTGTTTTTAATTCTGTTAAAATTTTCTTTTAAAAACCTAATTTGAAAAAAAAAGTTATGTTTTATTTCTTTCAAAATTCATAACTTTTTTTATGTAACTTTTTGCAATAAAATTCAGGACTAACTAACATCTAAAATAGTCTTCTTTATAAAAAAAATTGAAAATGTTAATATATAGTATAGAACTTAACATAAACTATTAAAAAGTTAACTTTTTTTTCAAAAAAATGTTAAAAAGTTAAGTTTTTTATTCGAAAATTGTTAGAAAATTAATTTTTTTCGTAACTGTTTTTAATTTTGTTAAAAATTTCTTTTGAAAACCTAATTTGAAAAAAAAAATAATAAAAAAATGGTTAACCGATCTAATCGAAAAACCGTATAATCATAACCGGATTAGGCGGTTAACCGGTTCGGTTTCGATTTTAGAATTTCCAAGGTTTAAAACGCCGATTCGATAACCGTAAACCGCCGATTAATCGAACCGGCCACCTCTACTTGAACTACTTGAACGTGATTCAACTTAGTAGAAATTTTAAAGACAAATAAGAATGCTAGTCTCAAATGGATCCAACCGTCCGCCCTTCCACCCAAAAACCATACATTTGGATTTTTAATACAAGTGTAAGTGTGTGCGTTAGAATCCTAATGTTGAAAATACTGGTTATTTAACATTATCAAAGAAAAAAGTGAAAATCTCTAGTAAAACGCGTTCTACACTCGTCTGAGTGTAGAACATGTTTTTAAATAGGCGCGATGACATTTTTGTAAATAAATAAAACTTCTCAAAATGTGCGGTGGCATTTTTGTAAATAATTAAAACTTATAAGAGGCAGTTTTCTACACAATAACAGGCACATTTTTGACATGCATATATTTTTGACACTTTAGAAGGCAGTTTTTGCTACTGCAGAAGGCACTTTTGAATACTACAAGAGGCATATCTTAACACTACAACAGGCATGTATTTTTTAATTCACCTGACACTTTTTGATACTGCAGAAGACACTTTTGAATACTACAAGAGGCATATCTTAACACTACAATAGGCACGTGTTTTTTAATTCACTTGACACTTTTCAATATTACAACAGACATTTTTCAATATTAGAAGAGACACTTTTCAATACTACGACAGACACTTTTTAACACTACAACAGACACTATTTTTCAACAATTTCACCGCATTATTTAACATTACAACCGATTTAAATGTGTTTATTAGTGTCATAATAGATCAGATACTTTGTTTATATTGCAACAGACACTTTATTATACTAGGAAAGGCACTTTCGCAAAACAGGTTTTAGGATAGCTTATCCTAGAACTAGTTTCATACAAAAGAACAGGGTAGTACTATATACATGGCATGGAATTTACAAGGCATGTGCAAATGACCAAAATACCCTCATATATATAATTAAAAAAAAAAAATCCCTTCCCTCCCCCATTTCAAACGTCGGACTGTTCTATTGTTCTCTCTCTCTCTCTCTCTCAAAACCTAAGAAACCAACGGCGCTCTCTCTTCTCTCTCTCGCTCGACGAACGCCGCCGACCACCACCGCCGGAAAAATGAAGACAAACCTCCCTAAAACCGGTGGAAAGTCCGTCTCTTCTTCCGCCGCTCCAAAAGTAATTCTTTTTAACCTAAAATTTCAATTTGAAAACCCAACATTAATTTTATGCCTAAAATGGATTATATAATGCTTAATGTTGCTTAAACCTATCCTAAATGGTTCTAATTGCGATTTCGTAACATAAATTTGGGTTTTTTGTTTGAATCGGATACGAATTCGTGTGCCTAAAATTTGAAATTGTCGGCGTGTGTTTCGTATGAACACATACGAATGGTCACCAACATTTCGTGTAATGGCACACGAAATGTAAGCCGATTCATCGGTTACATTTCGTGCAAGATACACGAAAATGTTGGTGACCATTTCGTGTTGTAGTACACGAGATACTTTCCACATTTCGTATATTAGGACACGAAATGTAAATTGATTCATCAGTTTGCATTTCGTGCTCTAATACACGATATGTGGTGAGGTTTCTCGTGTCTTTATACACGAAATGATCACCAATATTTCGGGTATTTCCACACGAAATGTCAACTGATTCTTGAAAATTAATTGTCTCTTATTTAATTTTTTGTAGGGACGTAAACCTGCGACTACCTCTAATAGAAAGAGGAAGGCTGAGGAGCGGCACGGCTAAGGCAGATAAACGGAGCAAAAAGATTCACGACAAGAATGTCGTGATTGAGCAGCCTGTGGATGAAGAGACGGATAGTGAGGGTACATATTCTAGTGAGGATTCATCTTCTCGCACTCGTTCCCGAGGTGCATCTGTGCGTGAGGCACAGTTATCTAGTGATGATGATGATGATGATGATGATGAGGAGGAGGAGGAGGAGGAGGTGGAGGAGAGTGTATTTGTGAGGCCTCGCAAGAGGCGGGAGGCACGGGCCAGAAAGGGAAAAGGGGCTAAGGATGACGAGTGGCAGCTTAAGAGTAACCCCGGTGGCGGCCCGGAGGAGGTTGATTTGTTGTACGGGTTTGGTCATCATCGAGCCCGTAAGATATGGGAGAACGCCACTTGTGAGCCGGTGTTGAAGCGCCAAACGAGGCAGCAGATTCTAGATAAGTAAGTATATGATTTGTTTATTAAATAGCCATTTGCAAAACATTTCAAGAATCAGTTGACATTTCGTGTGCCAATACACGAAATGTTGGAGACCATTTCGTGTTGTAGTACACGAGATACTTTCCACATTTCGTATATTAGGACACGAAATGTAAATTGATTCATCAGTTTACATTTCGTGCTCTAATACACGATATGTGGTGAGGTTTCTCGTGTCTTTATACACGAAATTATCACCAACATTTCGGGTATTTCCACACGAAATGTCATCTGGTTCTTGAAACGAGGGAGTATTAATTATAATGTTTTGTTTGGAATCAACGGGTTCTCGCATGCTTCTTTGCAGGAGGATGATAGAGCTTGGTGGGCTCGTGTTCGAGTACCGGCCTCCATTACCTACATGATGCTACCATTCGTCGGCTGAGCATGGCGCTCCTAACGGCGTTTGTGGAACGGTGGTCTCCGAGACTAATACCTTCCACATGCCGTGGGGGGAGATGACGATCACTATGCATGACGTCACTCATATCCTAGGTATATTCTTGTTTGTTGTCTATTTTTTATAAATTACATAAATTTTATCAATTTCATAAATTTTATCAATTTTATTAATTATTTCATTTTCAATTTGTAGGTATCAGCTGTTCAGGTGGCCCTGTTGCGAAGGCGGATCCAGAGCCTAACGTAGCCCGTATCAGGGCACGCCTTGAGACATGTCGGAAGGGCACGACCTACTCTTTAGATGGCCTCCGCCGGTCCTTTGAGTCCCCTTCCGACATGACTGACGATGAGCGCGCTTCTATGTACATCATGTTCCTCCTCGGCTCCACGCTGTTCGTGAACAAGACTCAGGATAAGATGCCCTCAGACTACCTTTCATTGTGCGTGGATATTGATAGAGTGGGGGCTCTATCCTGGTGGACAACTGCGTTGGCATATCTATACCAGGAGTTGGGGAAGGCATCTAGATACGGATGCAAGCAGATCGGTGGTTGTTTGAGTCTTTTAGAGGTAATATTTAACAATCATTTAATAATTACAACATGTATTTACGGTTATAACATTGTTAACTTATTTATTTCATACATTTGCAGGCCTGGATATACGAGCACTTTTCGGTTTTTCGGAGAGATTGACCCGTTATGGACGGAGGGCCAGCCGAGGGCTCGTAGATGGGTACGTACTGATACGGCCGGAAGGGATATGCCCCATCTATTGAAGTTCCGGTATACCCTGGACACGATGACGGTTGATAGGGTGAGTTAGTTATATTTAAAGATTTACAAATTGTTATAATTTATTATTTCTGTTGACGGTGTCTAACAAATTCATTTTTAGGTTTGTTGGACTCCCTACGGTACCACCCTAGAGGCGCTTTTGCCGGTCTCATACTTTCGTGGGGTTATACGCTTTCAGGATATCACGGAGGCGTATATGCCTGACCGTGTTACACGCCGGGGCCATTAGGATCCAAAGCAGAAACTCCCCCGCAGACCCCATATCTTGCGACCGAAATTGTTCATTGATAGCAGGTCAAAAGGGGTACAAGAAGTCCTATGGAGCGCGTGATGAGGTATGGGAGGATTGGTTAGAGGACGGCTTGGGGGGTTTCGATCCAGTGCGTAGATGGGGGCCGTCCGTGAGCGCATCTGATCCTGTTACTTCCACGTATATGCAGTGGTTCCTGGCTAGGACTCATGTTCGGATTACTAATCCGAATCATGATGCCCTAGTTAACGTTCCACCACCGCCTAGGGTTGTAGAGGCACGAGGCATACTACTTTCGCTGCTCACGGATGACAGTTTATCCGCGGAGGTCAAAGATAAGATTAGACGGGCCATTGATCTATACGGAGACGGTTCATGATTATGTTCATTTTGGTTGTTTATGTTGGTTTGTAAATTTTGGATACAATGTTTGTATTTGGGATATGTTGGTTTGTAAATTTTGGATACAATGTTTGTATTTGGGATATGTTGGTTTGTAAATTTTGGATACAATGTTTGTTTTGGAATATGTTTGGGATATGTTCATTTTGGTTTGAAAATATTGGAATCAGTTTGTTTCAGTTTGTGTTTCAGTTTCTTTGTATCAGTTTGTTTGTTTCAGTGTCTGTTTTTTTTTTCAGTACAGAGACCATCTCGTGTGCTTATACACGAGATGGTTTGACTCATCTCGTATATATACACACGACATTTTTTATTTCATCTCGTATGAACACACACGAGATACATTACTGGGTAGTTAGTGTATTTCGTGTAATGTTCATACGACATAAATGAAATACGCTGTGTATATTTATACGAGTTATGATGTTCCATCTCACAGATAAGAACACGAGATGGTCTCCTGAATGAAAAAAATGACACAAACAAACAAACTGATGTATCTATACATCAAAACTATAATTTAAGTACTACATCAAGTGATCCAATTTTAATATACTATATCCGTCCCAAAACTTCATACAAAAAATAATCAATACGCTATACACATAAACTATGGCCTATTTCCTGCAATTCGTGCTTCGTTCGCCATAATTGAGAGTCGGTTGAATGTTTCTATCCGAGTTATGTATGGCATGATCAGGTTACTTAAGGCTGATGACGTTGCTTCCCCAATATAGTGCTACCGATGGTATCGGATAATCACTATCTGGATATGTGCAAATGCAAAAGTAATAAAATAGTCAAATATAACAAATTTAGAAATTATAAGATAGTTAAATATAACGAATTAAAGTATCATACCAATATAAAATGGTTTTCCACATGTCCCAACACAAGTGTGTTCGTGGGTGGTCCTGTTCCTGCTCAGGGTACGCCACTGTAGGCATGTGAAGCCGGCGGTTTGCCAGTACGAGACAAACACCACATTATACACCGTGGCTATGATGTGCCCTATCTCCGGGAGTATCAACCAATAATATTCCGAACATGGGAGCCATAATGAGTAATGCGACTATGAGCTCGTCCATATCTCTCCAAGGCATAACTCTCTCATAAAGCTCGCGGCGATGAAGCGGCTCCGGCACAATCAGCGCACTTTGCCACATCTCCTCTGTTTCCGTATATTTGCGCTCGCACGTCTATATCCACAATTTCCATCACCCATCACATCTCGTGAAGCCATCAATAAATGGGACAATTAGTAGGGGTAAGCAACATCCTACGCACGTAAGTACGTATATCATTGACTTGTCCATTTCCATAACCCCGTCCCGTCCCCGTCCCCAACCTCGACCTCGACTCGACCTCTCCCACGACCAAGGCAACAGTGGTGGAAGAGATGTAGGAGTGGTAGGCTGGGATGGTGTAGTGTTTGAAGCCGATTTCGGATTGGTGACTCCCGCGACATCAAACTCCGATTGGGTTTGATGCGATAAATGAAGATCTAGACTCTACCGCTGAGTGGAGGGTGGTGTAGTGGGGACTCCAAAATGTCTCCGTTTGCACGCTCCCAATCCGATAGTACTCTACAACCGGTGGTCCGGGTTTATTTGCCTTTGAAATATGATCCGCTCGAAGCATCTCCGGTTTGTGGATGTAGCCCTTCATTTATCGTTTGAAATAACCTTCTCTTTTACCGGTCCAAAGTGCGTTCTACAAGCTCATTCAACACAAATTTCAAAATCGGGTCCAGCTGGGACAAGATTCTACTTCAATGTCCAACTTCTTCCAAAAATCATGAATCGAGGACAACTCAATCCGCCCCGTAGTTTTGTATGCATGCAATCTCGTGACTACATGGAAGTCCCATGTGTTCGCCTCGTGTAACACCCACGGCTGAAGGATCCACGACATTATCCCCACAACGATTCCGCTCTTCTTTGATGATGTCCAAAGCCGCCTTTGACACTCGCCTCCCAATATGTCGTGATACGTATCACGTGTCTTCATATCATTTGGAATTCTACTCTTTGATTGCTCCATAGTAGCTTTGATTGTTGTTATTTGGATTTCCATAATCTCATGAGCCTTTTTGAATAATGTGTCAAAAGTAGAAGAAGCACTCCCCAAGGCCTTCTTCAACCTGTTATGCTCACTCTTAGCCCTGTTCGTGGTGTGGGTTCCGAAGTGCAGTAACAGATTCAAAAAAATCAAAAAATTTCCTTGTACTACATATGGAAAACAGTTAAGCATATCCGATGCTCGTGGGTGAGAGAAGAATATGTCACCGATAATGTCACTCTCGTTAGCTTTCCTCATGAAGAAGGTATATTGCTTATCCTCGAGTGCTTTTATGAACTGTTGAAGCGAGGATCTCCCTTGTCGTTCTTGTGACTTGCATTTTGTGAGGGCATTGTGGACGTGTTTCGGAGTACTCACGTTCTTCTCATCCTTCCTCTTTAACATTGTTAGAATGTTATTTGGACGCACCGAAGACTGACTTGCGCTACACACCTCCTCATATTCAGAACTAGTCAATTTACCCAACGGATGACCTTCGGGATACGTTGGAAAGTCGTGATTATGAGAACCATGCTTCACAACGTAACCCCATACCCCATCACCCCTATCTTTGGCCCGGATTTCAAAATTGCACCCAATCTTCTTCGTACTAGTCAACCTCACATCTTTAGTTTTTCCGAACCTGTACTTGCCACCAAAATGGCATACAATCTTCGCGTAGCCTAGGATCTTGCCACTTGTCTTCCTCGAATCTCCTATAGAAAGGGTTATATTTTGACGGGCCGCGATATCCCGTACGTGTTTAACAAGATCATTCCTATTTGAAAATAATAGGGATGTATCGAATTGATCACTGACATCCGGTCCCTACAAATTGTATTACCATCAATTAGAAAATTGCACAATAAACAACAGGCTGAATGACGTTTCGTGTAACATTATACGAGATGTTCCTGGAACATCTCGTGTAACTTTACACGACTTAAACGCATTTATCTCGTGTAACATAATACGAGGTAATACACCATAACTCGTGTAGAAAAACACGACAAACAGCATAAAACTCGTATAATCTCACACGAAATAAAGTAATATCAGAATTTAAAAATCCAATCTTGAAAAACAATTTCGTTTCAACATTGGATTTTTATTGCGATTTTGATCAAAACACCAAATATAACTTTAAAAACTTACTTCATTGCTGCTTGGATTTTGATTTTGATGTGGAGAATTTGGTGGCAAACCTTCTTCTTCAAAAATATATTCCACAAGCTCAAGATCAATATGATCATAAAAACTTGGAGAATGTTGTGGAGAATCCATACTATGGTGTTAGATGATTTGAGAATTAATGAAAATAATGGGTATAAATTTATGGGCGTTAAGACTTGGACAATGGTGTCGCAGCTGCATGGGTGTACAGTTCTGTTGGGCCGTTGTCTGCGTGTATATCGTGTTTTATGTAGGGCTTGGTGTATCTCGTGTGTATATACACGAGATACTATGGTACATATCGTGTATACACACACGATATAGTCTTTGTTTCTGGTAATTATCTCGTATGAACAATACACGAGATACACCCTGATTCATTTCGTGTATTGTTCATACGAAATGTATTAGTAAATGTCGTGTATTTAAACACGACACATCATATAATAAAATAAAAATTAATTATAAATAAATGTGGTAGGTTATATGATATTGTATGATGTTGGTTCAATCTTATATGTAATCATTGTTTGTTTTCCAACTTATTATAACAAGAAACATATAATCTTGATTAACAAATATGATAATTTCAAATATATAATCTTGAGTAGTTGGTATTCCTCTAATGTACAACTTATCATTAATCTCGTTTATTTTTTTTAATTTTTTTCTAGATTCTAGATGACATTTAAAGTGTTTTTCATCTACATGAGTTTCCTCCAAGTCCAAATGGAAATTGAGTTACAAATATGTGCCATTATTTAGGGTTTTTAGGGTTTTATGTGTCCCGATCTTGTGAAAAATGGTATACGGCTACCTCGTTTATTTTTTTTTTAATTTTTTTCTAGATTCTAGATGACATTTAAAGTGTTTTTCATCTACATGAGTTTCCTCCAAATCCAAATGAAAATTGAGTTACAAATATGTGCCATTATTTAGGATTTTTTAGGGTTTTATGTGTCCCGATCTTGTGAAAAATGGTATACAGCTACCTCGTTTATTTTTTTTTTAATTTTTTTCTACATTCTAAATGACATTTAAAGTGTTTTTCATCTCTATGAGTTTTCTCCAATTCCAAATGGAAATTGAGTTACAAATATGTGCCATTATTTAGGGTTTTTAGGGTTTTATGTGTCGCGATCTTGTGAAAAATGGTATACGGCTACCTCATTTATTTTTTTCTCCATTCTAAATGGCATTTAAAGTGTTTTTCATCTCTATGACTTTATTTATAATCATTTGTTAGGTGATTATAAATAAAGTGGTATCACTTAAATGTGATAGGTTATATGATATTGTATGATCCAATATGACGTTTGTTCCTTGTCATGTATAAGTGTATAAATTTTGCTCAATTAACAACACAATTCAATAATATAACATAGCATATGCGTATCATTAACATCGTGTTGCAAATCATCGAAGAACACCTTCATTTTGATATGTCGTATGGATATACACGATATTAGGACATCATATAGTGTTGTTGTGTACGACATTAATGGCAGAGTAAATTTAAATTTCGTATAATTTCATACGACATAATATTTTACACAATTAGTTTATGTCGTGTAAAAGTACACGACATAAAGGCTTCCTGTCGTTCTTTCGCACACGACACGCGAATAGTAGTTTGGGTATTATTGGTGCCTTGTATATAAGCTGCCTTGTATATAGAATTTACCAAAAGAACAACCCAGGAAAAAAAGTAAAATGAGGAAAAAGCAAAAAAATATACAAAAAGTAAAATGTAAATAGTAGGGGTGGACATGGTTCGGTTTGGAAGGAATTTGGAGACCAAACCGCTAGTACTCGGTTTGGGAAAATCCCAAATCAAACCGAACCATAGAAAATTTCAAACCAAACCAAACCAAACCACCTCGGTTTGGTTCGGTTCGGTCTCAAACCACGATTTCATAAATGGTTCAAACCGTGGTCCGAACTGCGGTCTAGACTGCTATCAGAACTACAAACCTGTCCAACTAAAAGCGTTTCTCTTTACATATTATTTTTTATCAAATTAGCAATCATATATATTAAACATAAAACACAAATACTACTATCCTAATAGGAATGAGTTTTAGTAAACAGAAAGTTCATTGTTCTAACAAGTACAACAAAAGAAACCATCTCAAAACAAATTACAAGACATTGTCTAAAATAAAGATACAAAATTACAAATTCAAGATTCACGGTTTCAAACCGCGGTTCGGTCTGAATCGATTTGGTTCGGTTCGGTTTGGTTCGGTTTTGAGGTTCCAGACTGCGAGCTGAACCGAACCACAAGATTTATTAAATTTTCAAACCAAGCTAAACCATTTATAGAAAAAAATCAAACCAAACTGCGTGATTTGATTCGAATCGATTTCAAACCGCGGTTTGAACCGAACCAACCATGTCCACCCCTACTAAATAGAGTGGAATTTCACTTGTAGCACGCATAGACAAACATAAGCATTTCTTCCTCAACTAAAACCCTACTCTCAAATTAAAGCCCCTCCTCCATCTTCCTCTTTCCTTCTCACCCTCTCGGAAGGAAGGAAGGAATCAATTGAATCTTGTTCATATCTGCAATTCACGACCATCAATTCTTCCATCATCGGGACATCTTCCTGTCTCGCCATGTCCGCCGCTTCGAGAGGCCTCATTGCTCGTCTCCGGCTGCTATCAATTACTACTACAAGAACCAATCCAACTCCGATCCCCGCAACCCAATACAGGACGTTTACCACCATCATTGCCGACGATGAATCTTCTTCTTCCGTGTCCCCGCGAATGATTCAGGCTAAACCGGGAGTGATGACCCCTAATTCTAAGCGGACTGGGGTCATCGCTCTCAAATGTGGAATGACGGCTCTTTGGGACAAATGGGGAGCTAGGGTTCCCATTACTATCCTTTGGTTAGACGATAACATCGTCTCTCAGGTCAAAACCCCCGAGAAAGAAGGCATCTCCGCCCTCCAGGTTAACATTTCTATGCTCTTTTCACTTTTCATACATTATACTACCTTGTCCTATTTCATACCCCTCCCTCCCTAATAGAATGTCCAAATTTCATTTGAAGGACACTCTGAAAATCTTTGCTTTTATATACATTTCAGGGCAAAGATTCATAAATATTCTTGTTATCCACCTTCTAAACATTTAGTTTTACTATACTAAAATGAATAAAAAATTGGTAAATAAGCGTTTAGGGACAGTTTTATTTTTGCAAAAAAGACATTCAAAAAAATTCTTGAATCTGGAATTGTACTAATTCTTTCCTAAAGCCCACTTTTGAGTTCTAATTTTAATGATTAGTATTTTTTCATGAATGCATCAACTTTTAAGTATTATTAGCTCTTTTAATTCTAAGTTTAATGTAATTAGATCAATTTTGTAGTTTCATTAGCTTTTTTATCAGGGTCAGTATAAGTTTATTCTTAGTTACTAAATAAATTTATGTCAAGTGTCAACTTGGAAATTGGTCTAACTAGTTATGAATATTCAAAGATCATAATTCATAACCGATGGCAGGAGTAATTTTTTATGCCAAGTATTGCAGATTGATTAATGCTGTTAATGTTCATCATAATTCAGAACTGATGGCGGAGTAAATTGTTTTGTACAAAGTATTACAAATTGATTATTGGTGTTACTGTTCATTAGATTGGTTATGGGCACAAGAAAGAGAAACATTTGACAAAGCCTGAAGTTGGTCATTTCAGAGCTCAGGGTGTTCCCATGAAGAGGAAATTGAAAGAGTTTCCTGTGACCGAGGATGCACTCCTTCCCCTTGGTACTCCCATCGGAGTTAGACATTTTGTTCCGGGACAGTATGTTGATGTCACTGGAATCACCAAAGGGAAAGGTTTCCAGGTGAAGTATTCGTTGATAATTTTCTTCATCCAGTTTACTTGTTCTATGTCTTAATTTCTTGGACCAGTTGTAATAGATGGTCAACATTTGCCTTGTTTTGTCTAATGCTCAATGGGTTGATGCTACGAGCATATGCTGTATACCAGGGATATTACACACAATCGTTAATTAGATTTATTATTTTTTTTTAATTTATTCTATATGTTGCTGTTTGATTCCAAATATTCCTTTTTGGTGAATACAGATTTTGTGGTCTGTAGTTGTGGATGAGTTACAAATTCATTAAGAGTGTTCTTGGCCGGTTGGCCCCCTTATTCTGTTCTTTGACAAGTCTTTAGTTTCCTAGGTCTTATACAACTGTGTCTAGCCTATGACCTTGTGTGTGCCTCAGGGTGTAAATTTAGGAAGTTGAGAGTTCTCCCCCAAAAAAAAAATATTTTTCTGCAGCTTTTATCTTCTAAATCTCGAAAAGGATGGTATTGAAAGAGTGGATTCTCTTGTGAGTTGACTGGACTTTTTGTGTGATTTTTTGATTTAAGTCATTCAGTGTAGGATGAAGTTCTTTGGTTATATGGGGTGAACCATGTTGAATCTCGTGTTTCTGTGTATTTTACTTGTTTCAGCTGGCATGTTTCTCCGAATTAGTTACTTGCATAGTCATTAGCAGGGTGCCATGCTAATCTTAGAACTCAGGCATCAAAGTTCTTGGGCCTATATAAGCGACCTGCTCGAAATGTAATTGGCTAAATTGTGACCTCACATGTAAATTATGTGATGTCTAACTAATAACATGCACTGCCACGAGAATTGAATAAAAAGTCAGGATTTTTTTTTGGGATCCCTTGTACTACTCTGCCAAGAAAGTTGAAAACTTTTGTTACATGTGTATAATCCTGACTTTTATGTGGGTATTTGTATGCCTAATTATGTAAGATTTCTGGGTTAACCTGACTGAAAGTCATTCTTCCTAATATTGATGAGCTGAAATCCTTCTGTTTTAAAGTTTTTTGGTAGTGGTGAGGTTTAATAGAGGAATTATGAGTAGGGTGAATTACTCATCTTTTATATTATATTTTGTAATTTCGGTCATGTTTCTTTCATAGTATTATAGTGGCATGTTAATTTTTACTGCTTACACAATGGAATGCAAGCAATGCAATCAGTTAGGTGATGCTTCCAACATAATGCTATTCATTGCTGGTTCATATTGAGACCAACTTCACATTTGAACCTTATCTACCCATAATTGTATCTATTTCTATCAGCAGTTACCTAATGTTCTCAGTGAAAGCTGAGTAACTGAGTTTATAATGTTGAGGAGTAAGTTTTGATACATTAAGATCATATGTAAATGCCGTCAGATTTCTGCATTGTACTGTTTTGTCAATATAAGAAACCCTACTTACACATCAAAGTTTGAATTCTGTAAAACCTTCCACTTGGAGCAGCCTTTTTAGTCCATCTCGAAAGGTTATATTCCATTCATGCACATCATTGCACTGTAACTTAATTTTGGCTCTTCTGTGCAGGGTGGAATGAAAAGATGGGGTTTCAAAGGAGGGCCTGCATCTCATGGTGCATCACTGTCACATCGAAGTATTGGATCCACTGGTCAGAGGGATGCTCCTGGTAAGGTATGTTGTTACTTCTTGTGGGATTTGTGCCTTTGGAACAAAGTATTGTTAGTGGTGGACTCCATGTCTTCGTTGAGTACCATTTATTACCCGTCAAAGTCTGCATCGAATCCTTTACGAACTAATGGATGTAAACAAATAGCATGTTCTTCAACTAATATGGTTTGGAATGGTGCTCTTGGATTAGTGAATCTAACATATTCGGGTGTTTTTCAGTGATTTAATCTGCCTTTTGATCCATGAGGACCAAGAAGCGAATGCTTCTAAATTCTGTGGAAGAAAAAATGTTGGAACTTTCAAGTCTAAACTTAGAACTCCTTGATCTAAATCATATTATTGATAGACTTCGTCCAGGTTGGCTTCCCCATCTCCCAAAATATGAACAGAGAAAATTTTGGCTACTAGTCGAAATAAAGAAAAGAAAAGAAAACCCTTTACCTTTTCAGAATCTAGGGTTCCTCGAAAAGTGTGATACCTCACACTGGTAATTAACAATCTTTCTAGTCGATCCTAGGCCTTCCTGGATTAAATTCTGGTATAGAGATTTTCCATCATGGTGACTATAAGAGTTAAAAAAGCAAAAAAAAAAAAAACTTGGGAGCTTTCTCAGGTTCAGTTTTTCTATTTGAATAAAAGTTAGGATACCCATTCCAGCCTGACGGATATCCTTGGAGGTTTTCATATTAAGGCTGACTCTTAAGCTTTTCCCTGCTCCCTGATGGAGGGAGTACTTTTATTTTCCTCTCCTATTCATGGGTTCACTTACAATCGAAAATGAAGAAATTATGGCGGTTAAAAACTTAAAACGGGCTAAGGGACGAAAATGGTTGATAGATACAGTGAATTCCACTATGGTGTCGTTTGTTTTTCATCTTCAGATCTGAATGGGTGGGTGCATCAAACATAAAACAATTCAGACTGTTTGTATTTTTCTTCATTCAGATCTGAATACCTCTTATTTTTCACTTATTTTTCAGGTGTAAAACTATCACTTATTTGCCTCTTAAATGATTTTTTTCATATATATCTCTTCCATAAACTTGTAATTCCAAAAACACTCGATCCAAACACTAGATCAACAACCATTCATCCCATCTCTCTACTCCATTCAATGTCGTAATCCTAATTTTAGATGTGAATTCAGATGAATAATCAAACATCTTGAGTAATTCAGAATCAGTCTTCATACGCTACCTCCTATGAATTCAGCCAAATTCAAACGTGAAATCAGATTTCAGGACTTCACACTTTAAAAAATCAAACACCACCTATGTCAGGTGTCTTGACCACATTGAGATTCGTGTTATTATTTTCATTTATACACAGCTACTCAGCTGGTTCCAGGAAAGAGTCATCCCATCACTCCCTCTTGTTTTAGCTGGATATCGATGGAGCTCATGTGAATGTCCTTTCCATGCAAGGATTGTGCCAGTACATTCACAATTCTTTCTTTGACTTGGAAACCTTGAACTGGCCACAGACTTTAAATCCAAATATGAATGAGATTTGGTGCACAGGACAATAGGTTATATATCCATGCAATCCTATACCACAGTTCCACTGCCTCATAACCTTAAAAATAAGATTTGAAAATTATTACTCCTCAGTCCCTAGATGAATGTGTATTTTTCATTGAAGGGACATTCTAAAAATGTGTCATTTTGTAAAATTCTAATGACAGATGCATAAATGTTCTTGTTATTCACTTTCTATACTTTCAGTTTTGCTATTATATGATGAATATTGAAAAAAAAAATTGGTAAAAAAACATTTAGGGACAACATTTCTAGGAAAAAAGACATTCATTTAGTGAAGGAGGTAGTAATATGGAATAATCTCATTTTATATACATAAATTAAATTGATTGATGAGGGTTGTCTCCATTAACTTTACAGCTCTAATACATTGGCCTTTGACTCAAATAGTTCTGTCTCCACCAAGTAGCAGTCCTAGCAGGCCCGGTCCAAATATTTTATTGGCCCTGTTCAGAATTTAAAGTTAGGCCCTAAGAGTAATTATAAAAATAAAATGCAACTTATTTATTATTATAATAACATAATTACATTTATTTCCTTACAAATGTAGTAAGGAAATTTCTAAATTTACAAACAATTATCAAACTTTTCATTTGAAAATTATTGTCCGTTTAATATTATTTAAAGCAAAATCTTCAATCGAGTCTTCATAATCACTTTTATTCAGAATATCATGCTCAATCTCTGATACTCGGACTCTTTGGTTTACCCCGCCGTACCCGTGTCGGACACTCTTATTTTAGTGTTGTTGACAAGAGTCCGATGGGGTAAACCAAAGAGTACGAGCATCATAGTGCTCAATTGCTATTAAAGCTAATCCATTGAGTCTTTTTATGTCGTTGTCTAACGTAGTAGATTTCAAATAATTAAAATACTCCTTTCGTTTCAAAATGAAAATTCTATTTTAAATTTTAGAATTATTTTTTAAAAAATTGAGATTTAAGCACTTTTAGTAACATAAGTACATGAAAGTCCTTAATGATCCCACTCCCACCATATAATTAATGCTAGTGTAAATTTGAAATTGTTTGATTATGGATTAATTACTAACTTCTCCAAAATAAAGCCAATCATTTTGGTACAGTTTTGTTTTTAAAAATTGGACATTTATATTGAGACAAAAGGAATAGTAGAATATAAATAATGAAGTCTTCAATGTTTAAGATTGTTTTTTTTAATCAAATGAGTGGTTAAGATTGTTGAATAATTATAATAGTAGATTTCAAATAGAATCCTACTTTCCGTCCCAAAAAGAATATTCGCTTTTCTTTTTTTTTTTTAATTTGCTCTTCACCAAGAGCAAATTTAAAACGTTTTTGAATATTTATTTTGATACGAAGGAAATAGAAATTATCTACTCCCTCCGTCCCAGACCAAGAGTCCTACTTTCCTTTTTGGTCCGTCCCAGACTAAGAGTCCCTTTCCTTAAATGGAAAGTTTTTCATATATTTATACCCTTATCATCTCCATATATTTACAAAAAAACCATTACTATTCCTCCCACTCATTCTCTCTCCTATTAAATATTATTAACTTTTACATTCTCTCTCTTATTCCCTACCACACATTTAACTTTTACATTCTCTCTCCTATTCCCTACCACACATTTAACTTTTACATTCTCTCTCCTAAAATTTTCTACCCACTTTAAAAAAATTTCTTAAGAAGCGTGAAATAGGAGAGAGACCCTCGAGTCCGGAAGACTAGGGAGTATTATCTAATTGCACAAAAGTTACTGAATTGAAATTACATATTTAAATAAAACACAAAACTATATATAAATATACTTAGTTTTTTTTATTTTTTTTTAGTGGCCCTTCCAAAATGGAGGCCCTATGCAAAGGATCACTTTGCACTCCCTTTCAGCCGGGCCTGAGTCCTAGTCCTACTTACTTCCTTATTGATTGATGGATGACATTACGTAATGCTGCCTACAACCCGCACTTTTTGAGACATGAACTCTAGGTGACACTTGCCCCGAAGGAAGATAAACAATACTATGCGATAATAAACTTGAATCACTCACCTTATAATATTATAAGCGCCAAGATTCTTGGTTCATAAATACTTCTTCCTTTCCACTTCACTTGATACCAATTTCCTTTTTGGGCCGTCCCACTTCACTTGATATTGTCCAAAATGGCAAACGGTAATACTCACAACACCAATCAACTTACTATTCCTCCCGCTCATTGTCTCTCCTACTTTACTTTTCATACTCACAACATTCACTCCCACTAATTCTCTCTCTCTCTCTCCTACTTTACTTTTCATACTCTCATAACATTCACTCCCACTAATTCTCTCTCCTACTTTTTCTTAAATCTTGTGCACAATGGTTTGGCATCAAGTGAAGTAGGGCGGAGGCAGTATGTAAGAAGACTTGATTTTCCATCAATAAATAGCGGACAAGCCTAGTGTCAATCAGCAGAAAACGATTGTGGGTGTTTGAGACTTGAGAGCAATTATTAGATTTCTTGGTTGTCTCGATGATGACTTCTTAGCAAAATGTCAGTTGTAATACTAAGGGTCCGCTTCCGAGTTTTTAATGAAGAGAAAAGAAAGTGAGGGGAGGGAAAAGGAGAGAAAAGAAAGGGAGGGAAGTGAATTTAAATTCCTTCCGATGTGCTTTCGAGTTAGGAAGGAAATGAAAGGAAAAACAAAATTTTCTCTCCTCATGCTTCCGAGTTTTAGAATGAAATGAGAGGAAATAAAAAGAAAATGACTTCTATACCCTCATAAGTGCATCACAATAAACATGTTTTCTTCATTTTATTGAAAACAACAAAGGACTGTGGAGTAACGAGGATATGTGGATATGGGTGAATCACCTCCATTGACCACTAAACTCAAGGTTGTCCATGGGAATCAAGACAGAATTAGAGTCGGTTGAATTAAAGTTGATGCAATCTCGACCGGATTTCAATTATGTCTTACTCGGAGTGGCATGCTTCTGTGCAATTGCAAGAACTAACAGATGTGACCAAAACTGAAAGCATTTCACCAGAAATCGAAGATTGACACCGCCGGGATTAATAGAGAGGCGGCCGAAACTGCTCTCTGTTACTCGATATTGCTGCTCTTGAAGGTAGAATTGAGGCAGGTAGTCGGCGGTTAATGGCGGAGGAAAGAAGAAGGTATGGTCGTTGTTGACGAAGGGGCTGCAAGGATTGGAAATCCGGTGAAGTCTGAGGGTAATGATGTGATTACAAAAAATATGTGAGGGTAAAAGTGGGATAATAATAAAAATTGTTAAGCTTCCAATTTCTTTCCTTCCAATTCCTCTCAATTTTGGGAGGAAAATCCTAAAAATTTTCCTTCCCTTTCTTTCCACTTCCTCCCTAAAAAATCTCGGAAGCAAGCTAATAAATTTCCTTCCCTTTCTCTCCAATTTTAAACTCGGAAGCAGGCCCTAAAGATGTCGTTTACCTGTCTCCAATGCATGTTTATCTACAGTAACAACTAACCTGGATTATTTTTAACTATTCAATCTGAATTCGATGAGGATTTGTCAAAAGTATCCACAAAGGGTGATTCCAGCTGATTAATGATAAAAAAGCTATTACAGGTCAACACATACACTTTATTCGCCCGTTTTCCCCATGTTGGTCTGCCGATGCCCCAAGTTTCCCATGCCTTTCTTGGTCAACCAAGCCAACCGATTCAACTTTGTGATCTTAACTTGGAATGTACATGAGGGTTTGCTTTAGCCTTATATGTGGATGAAAGCTTAGCTTCTTAGTTGAAAAACAGGGTTTTCATGGAAATGGTGAAACTTTAATTAATATTGACTGATAAAGAGGAAGCAAAGACCAATAGGCACAGATCTAAGAATTCCAATCCTATTTTAATGTTATCATCTCTTGTTTGTTTTAATATTTGAGCTGCTATTTGTGCCTGATTTTTTGTATTTTGATATCAGGTTTTTAAAGGCAAAAAGATGCCTGGACGTATGGGTGGGAAGCAGAGAACTGTAAAAAATGTCTGGGTTTATAAGATAGACCCTGCAAGGAACTTGATTTGGGTTAGAGGCCAAGTATGATTTTAACCTTTTACTTCCCCTTTTATTGTCATGTGCCTAAGGTTTGAATTGTTAGGTCAGAGACATCATCTTATTGACAGCAGTATGCATTCACTTTGTTTTGCCTGTCATCCCTTTTTAGGGGGTGGGCTTACAGTTATTTGCTAACAAAAATAGCAAGAGACTGCTCAGTTTTAGGCAAATTAAATATATGAGGGTGATTCATGTTTGTTGCCTTTAACTTGCCAATAAGATATTAATCAAAACTACACATTTGCACCCAGGAATGCCCCTGCCCACCTCACTGCACTCCAAAAGAAAATAATGATAATAAGTTTTCTCTATCACTTTGAGGTTTCTATTGGTTCATAAAAAAATGTACTCTTAAGAATACGCATCATTTGTTGATTCTCTTTCCTGGTGTCTTGTCTAAACCAAACAACCCCACCATCATCCCACCATACCACCACTCGTGCACGCACATACGAGTTAGGATGGGGCATTGCCCTTGTTGGCACTCTTATGTTAGAAAGTCTCCTTTCAAGTACTTCAGCTGACTTGTATATCTTGTTTTAAATTATCTTGGAACTTGGGAGCATATATATGCATGTAATTCCTTGATTTTACATTATTTATCTATCCTTATAAGAGTGCTCTCTTTTCTTTGGAATAAATAAAATCAATTTTTTTTTTCAGGTACCGGGTGCGGAGGGAAATTTTGTATTCATAAAAGATGCATGGTACAAGAAACCAGATGCGTCAACTCTTCCATTTCCAACGTATTTTGCCCAAGAAGACGAGGATGTAGCAAATATGGAACCACTGGTTGCTGATCTCGGAGAAACAGATCCTTTTATGGCAGCCGATTAGTCAAAGCCTTGATTTTTATCAATTTCGCTTTTTAGAGTAAACTGTGTTTTGATCCCATTTTAATGTTTCTTGAATAGAGAAGTAGAGATAGAATCCGTAGTTGATGATTGTGGAAAGCAGCTGCAGAAGATGGAGTGGGTTGATTTTCATGGAAGTATTTTGTGGGGTAACTGCAGTTAAGCAGGGAAATGTTGTTTTTGTTACCAAGTCATTTAATGACTTATAAAGTTGAGGCAGGCTAACTGTGTTTTGTTTCACTTCAAATAATGAACATTGTACTTTCAAAGCAGTTGTGTGTTTGTTTACCCTAAATATTTTGGACAGTTTCTTTTACAAGAAAAGACATTCATTTTGGACAAGTATTTCTTGAAAATGAAAACATTTATTCAGGTATGGATGGAGTATATTATTAAGGTTTTTGTATCACGAAACTCGTGGCTTTGTTTTGTTGATGTGGTTGTTGTTGCCGCTGCGAATTACCGAATACCACTAGAGGAGCAGAAACCTTTTGGCGCTGGTGCTGTCATACCTAAAATCACCTCCCACAACCAAAAATAGCCAAAGAATTCTTTTAACTAAGTTATTCTTTCCTTTCCTTTCCTTACCAACACACAAGAAGGTCTCTCTCCTTTGAATAAGCAGCAAAGGAACTCTCTCTATCCAAGCAATGCTCATTTCACACACACAATGCAATGACACTAACCTAAACAACTCTTGTATTTACTTTACTTTTCCCTCCAACATTCTCTATTTGAATTTTGAAACTAATACTTTTAATTACCTTACGCTTTCTCTCAACCGCACTCATTAAATTTCTCTCTTATCACAAATTCTAATAGTATTAACTTTTAAACGTTCCAATTAGTTAAGATCCTCCAAAATCATTTAACGCGTCTTTCCAAACTTGTTCGGATAATACAATGCATCACATATTGTATGACATCATCACTTAAAAAAAAAAACTAAAATTATAAATTATATCTAATGGTACTTGTTAAAATAAATTCATACCGACGAACAATTACATTTATAAATAAAAAAATACTCCCTCCGTCCCATTTATAAGTTCACCATTTAGTTTAGGCACACAAATTAAGAGAAATATAATGTGTTGTGAGGGTAGATGATTGGATATGAGAGAGAAAGTGGAGTAGGTGAGTTATTGTTGTGAGTATGACAAGTGAGACCCATTTTCAGTTTAAGAAAAATGAACCTTTAAATTTAATGGGACACATATTTGGAAAATAAGTGAACTTATAAATGGGAAGGAGGGGGTATATTATTTCATTTGCTAAACAGATTTTGGTGGATGATGTTTTACATGCTTATATTTTCTTAAAATAATATATAGGAGTATATATTGTGAAAAAATTGGAAAAAAAACAATCTATTTTCTCAAAAAGGGAATATTATTGTTATTAAAATGAAATGTATGACAATATTCATGGTATCTATAGTATAAATGGTAATCCTCCGTGAATAGTACAATGAACAGTTTTAATAATCAAATTTTCCATTTTGCCCTCACTAAGTTGTCCCTTTCCCATTTTGCCCTAAAAAAAAAAAATGTGTTCTCGAACACGGGCTTTTGCTAATCTATAGTATAAATTAAACCCCTCCGTGAACAGTTCTATGAACAGTTCCGGAGGGGTTTTTTCCTATTTTGCCCTCACTATTTAGTCTGTTTCCTATTTTGTCCTTAATTTGTGCTAAGACTTTGAATTTGGGCTAAGATTTTGAGTTTGGGCTAAGAGTGGGCTTTAGAAGGGTTTACTTAAATTAATTAAGTAACTGATTTTTTTATTTTTTTTTTAAATTAAAAAAAAAAAAATTTGAAAAAAAAAAAAAAAAAAAAAAAAACACACCCGTGTCCTTGGACACGGGCATGTGTACTACTACCTCCGTCCCAATCTAAACGTCTCAACTTTCCTTTTTGGGCGTCCCACTTAAAATGTCTCAATCTCAAAATGGAAACTTTTTATTATTTTTATACTCTTCCTATCCCACTCATTCTCTCTCCTACTTTACTTTTACACTCACAACATTCTCTCTCCTAACTATTCCTCCCACTCATTCTCTCTCCTATTTAATTTTTCATACTCACAACATTTAAACTTTTTCTCTTTCCTACCTCACTTTCCTTAATTCCCACGCCAAGCCCATTTTAGGACATTTAGATTGAGACGGAGGGAGTAGTATATTTATATTGATGACCAAGAAAATGGTTATAAATGGAGGGAGGGGTAAAATCAAATTGAATACGTATAACGCAACGCCTCTTTCTTTCTTCCTTCCCAAAACAATCTCCGTCGATGATCATGCCAAAATCCAATTGATTTCTTCTTCCCTCTCTTTATGCCCTAATTTTTTGAAATTCAAAACCCTAATCCCCAAACTCCAATGATGACGACGCCGGAGTGCATTGCTTGCGGACTCACTAATTCATTCATTTTCAATGTCCGACACAGAGGAATCTACCGCCGTTTCTGCACCGCCTGTATCCTTAAAAACCACTCCGGCTGTTTCTGCCCTATATGCTTCAAAGTTTTCGACTTTGCTAAACCCCTCCCCTCTCACCAACGACTCCCCTGCTTCAACTGCCCTTCCGTTTCCCATCTTGCCTGCGTAAACCCTCCTCCCTCCACCCGCTACCGTTGCCCTTCCTGCTCCGACTCCAACTTCTCCTTCTTCGACTTATCTGATCAAAATTCTAAGAAATTCAGAACCAGTAATGGCCTTTCCCAACACAGTAAATCGATTAACAAGTATCTGTCTGAGCAATTGTTAGCTGCAGCCGAAATTGCCGCTTCCACCATGACCATGGCTGCTGCATCCGCCAGGAATGAAGCCGAGAAGAAGGTTGAAGAGGCAGCCCTGACTCGACAAAAAGCCAGAGACGCATTGGAGGACCTGACTCAACGTACTACAGGAGGCCTGCAGAAGTTTAATCATGTAAATTTTTGCAGTCCTTCTTTGCCCTTAAATCGGGTTCAAAATCAATCACCGGCCAATGGTTCTGCCCCTCCTTGGATCAATGCAGTATCTCTACCGGAAACCACAAGAATAGAGAGCAATGAGTTGCATTCATGGGTTAATGGGCACTAGATTTTCGCCAACAAATATTGCGGAAAGGTAGATTTTGGTGATTTGTTGATGAGTTGCTAGTATTCCTCAAAATTTTGGTGTGATGAACTAGTCATTGTACATGTAGTTGTGCTGCAGTCGGAAAAGAAAATCAACTGTATCCGAGCTAGGTTTTTATTGTGGTAAATGGTTGCTCTTTTTTCAATTGAAAAATGGTTTATGGGATTTATAATCGAGTTTGAACCTACTTGCTTTTTGTTGTTCCTTAGTGAAATGCAAATCCTGATCTTGGCTACATTTGTTGTGAATTTGCTTTTCCTGGTAATGCCATTGTCCATTCTGTGACAATGATTTGTTTCCCTATATGTTCTTAGCTTCGTGATCAGTTGGTCTACTGAAGACAATTGGGACAATCTTTTGTGCGAATACTTAATATATATTGATATTTTGGGGTCGTTTTGGCTGCAACATGTCAGGGTTATGTTGACAAATCTTATGATGAAATAACCAAGCCATTGTTTGAGATTTGCACCTTTATCATCAATCCTTGCTGTCACCATCTTCTCATTACTTCTATTTGTTTTTCTCATAAAATTTTATATCTGTTGAAATGCAATTAAGGACTGTATAAGCTTCAAAATCACAATTGAATTATGTTCTTTTTAAGTAAATGGGTGATTCTCAATGGCTTGATCATTTTTGCTAATGTGAAGAAAGTAGCAGGTACTATTCTTCTCGTGGATTAAGAGGGGGTCTTGGATGAGACAGTCCTTTGTTGAACTTTACCATTCACTCGTGTTATGTTTCACCGATTAGTGCATAGTTGGCGAAATCTAGCTCATGACTGAGAGTTGTACTGAACTAAACCAATTTTTCCTCTTTTTACAGATAGTACTTAGAAGCTTAACTTTATAGATTCATCTGTTTCAGCTCAGCTTTAGAATTGCTTTTGCTTTTGCTTTTGTTTTCTAATTCCTTATACACTTGTGCAAAGCAATTCAGATTATGTAGATTTGAATGCTTTGTGTCAACCATTGCATTTGTTGCAATGACTCATGCACGCTTACTTAATATTTGAAGTTATCGTCTGATAGAAGACTATAAATCATCTATTATCAAAGCATAAAGGATCCTTTTGATCTTTGTTCCCTGTCAGTTGTCACCTTTTGTTCATCTCTATGTTTGAATGAACGTCAACTGAATGTATATAATTTGACTTCGTATATGTTTTATCTTTAAATTTGTCCTTTCCTTTCACCATTATGTTGGTAATTTTCCTTTTACCTATGTGCTTAGCTTGCCATATTCTTTTCCTCCACCTCTGTATATCTCATTTAGACAACATTTTATCACAATTTGCATAATAAGTCAAAAGTAGACATATAGAACATCAGCTTTACAATTTGGGAATTACCCAGGAGAAAAATGTTTGGCAAAAAAGAAATGAAAGAAAAAACTACTACAAAAATTGCAGGCAGGGTTCAAAGCCCTCCTCATGTGCTCCCTAACAAAAGTGGATGCACATATTTATATATATATATGAGAGAGAGAGAGAAAGATGTTGGTTCTGCTATTCCTACTGCTTTAATCCAAGGAAAAATGGTGCCCCAGTGCCCTGCAGCCACATGTTTCCTTGGAGGAAAGGACCTGGAGTGAACTGAAGAGCCTCATTTCTATTGGTTATCACCTTGTAACCCTTCCACTTAACCCTTCTATTAGTGTTGGCACCGGGCCCTCGGTTTGCGTACTCTGCATAGTATAGCGTGTCGAGGGCAAAGTTTCCTGCCCAGGGCATCCATCCTGCTGGCTGGATGAAATCACCTAGCATTGATTCCAATATAATTGTCCTCGAGTATTGCTTCCATGGCCTGCCCAAGAAGGTAGGAATCTGGAACCTCTCTGCGAAGAGTTTTTGCTCTGGGACGATTCTGCAGTTTTGGATTACTAAACCTGTGGTCTCTTTAGGATTTTTTCTTCCCTGAGCTGTGATTGTGTTCTGTTGATTACTGTTTGGCCTCCTAGCAATGATCAAACAATTTTGGATGACTGCAGATGCATCCCCGAAAATGAAGTCAACTGTGCCGGAGATTACACAGTTGCGGTAAAACTGGTTGTGGGTTTGTACATAGAGGGTGTCTTGGTATCCGTCCATTCTACAATTGTAGAATGCAGACCTATCTGACTGCACTCTTAGAGCCACTGCTTGGTGCCCATCCGGCCCTGCTGTATTCTGGAACCCCATTCCCTTTGCTATAAACCCATCTCCAATTGCAGCTGAAGCAAAATACCCCCAATAACATTAAGATGTTAGTTAGATTTTTTTATTATACATTTTTTTTGGAGAGGTGTGAATGTGTGTGTGTGTGTAAGAGAGAGAGAGAGAGAGAGAGAGAGAGAGAGAGAGACTAACCGAAGCTTGCAGTCTTGTAGGTATCATAGCCTCCTCTATTACTCTTCTTCCCGGTAACAATGGTCTTTCGAGGTCCATCTCCATACAAAAAAATATTTACTTGGTTCTTTTCAACGGTTATATACTCGTCATAAATCCCTGCCTTAACGTATATAACATAACGCCCTTTGTTGTTCTTTGGATATGCAGCAAGAGCGGCAGCTATAGTTTTGAACTGCCCGCTTCCATCCTTTGCAACCACCGCATTAGGAGTTATCTGACCATTATTCTTGCTAGCTAACAATTTCCTGTCTGCAGCCGAAAGCCATTCAGGATACCCATCTTCCCTAATCTCAGTTGCATCAAGAAGTCTTCGTGAAGTTGCAGTCACGTTTACAGGTACATTAAAAGATTTCAGAATGTCAGCCATTGCTGTAACAATAGAAAGAGCATTGTCAGTAAGCTGAGTAGCATTCAGAATCCCATTTGACATTTCGTTCCTTAGATCAGCTCGGTCTGCATCAGTGAAGCCATCAAGACACGTTTCTTGATACGACACCACAGCACTCAGCCAGTTCAGAAGCTCTGATTTCCTGTCTTGGACTGTGTGCAGGTTAGCATCGCCCACCATTGAATAAGAAGCTTGAAGCTCATCAATGGCATACTGTAAAAGCTCCTTACAATCATCAGCAGCCATCTTAACCATGGGGGTGTCATTGACAGCTTCCCCAATGGTGATACCAGATTTATCCATGGCAGCTTTGACCTCATCCATGGTGGATTTAAGGGCAGCCTTGATGTAGTCTGCAGGTGTGGCACTCGCGTTATTGGCAACAGAGCTTAAGCTGTCAACACAAAGTTTCTTGTGATCAGTAGGTGTGCAGATGGAAGTGACCGCTTTTGAAGCCGTAGACAAGGCGTTGCTATTGGACGACTTGTGGTTTATGCCGATAACGACACCGATGGCTACACCGACTACGAGGATACCAGAGACACCTATGACAAGTAACTTATTTCCCTTCATCTTTTCTCACTAGTTCAAGAGTCTTGAATAACAAAGGATCCCCAAATGTTGGCAAAATTGAGATGGAATTTAGATAGTTGTATTTATAGGCATGCATGGGAAGGTGTCCTAAAATTGTGGGGTGTGTTCTTATTTTCCCGGATTAAAGTGGATGTCAAAGGGTAAGTTAGTTGGTCTTTTGGTGGTCAAAACAGATTTGACCTCCGAAATAGGAGTGGGGGAGCTTTTGTTCTAAGGAATTGTAATGCTATTTTTAGTCATATACTAGTTTCTCTAAAATCATCTCCATCCGTGCTTGAACCGCCGGTTCGGCTCGGAACCGGACCGGCCAAGAACCGGCGGGAAACCGTGAAAAGTGAACCGCGAACCGCCCTTGAGATGAACCGGCGGTTATCCGGTCCGGTCCCGATTTTTATTTTCCAAAACCGGTGAACCGGCGGTTATGAACCGTGTGAACAGAAACCGCGTGAACCGGAACCGTGAATCGGAACCGGATCAAAACCGCCGGTTCAGACGAGATAACGGCTACTTGATCTGGGTCGTTGATTAGGCTGATCCGACGGCTGATGTTAATTGCCCGTTAGATAACGGTTTTCTAGCCGTTTTAGGGGCTAAAATGTAAAAAAAAAACTTTTTTTTTAAACTTTTTCTCTCCATTTTCCAATCTATAAATACCTTCCCCCTCCCTTCATTTTTTTTCACACCATTCTCAACTCATTCTCTCAATCTCTCACTCAATCTCTATATTATCTCAAAGTTTAAGTCTCCATAATTCCATTTTTTCCACACAATTTCATTTTTTTCACAAAAATCCATTTTTTTCACATAATTCCATTTTTTTCACACACAAAAAAAAATGTCTTCATCTCGTGGCGGCGGTGGCGATAGGGGAAAGAATAAGGCAACTATACATTCAATTCCCCCCCCCCCCCGATGATTCCATTTGGGATAATATACAATTAAATGAAACGCTCGAATTGAGCGATGACGAAGTTGATACAACATTTTCAATGGGTGGTCATGGTCATACCTAAGGGAGTAACACTCAAACCACTCAAACCCAAAGTGAAGCGCGAGGTGGTGGTCAAATCCGAGGTCGAGGAGGTCGAACCACGGGGAGGTCCGACATCATGACCGTGCACTTTACAAAAGTGTCAATTGAAGGTACCAACAAATACACTGTTTATTGCAACCATTGCACTTCCAAATTTGTCTTTATCCATGGAGGTGGTTATGGGTCATTTAAAAGACACTTGGCGTCAAAGCACCCCGACCAAGTTGGAGATGCCCAAGATCAAACACAACTACAAGGATTTACGGGATCCTCACAAGGTACGTCTTCGCAATTATTTAAAGTTGATAATGCAACGTATAGAAGAGAAATGGAAAAACATTCTGCTGCTAAAGGATTACCCTTTAATTTTGCTAATGATACATTATGGTCTAATATGACACAACTTTGTTTAAATCCCGCGGCTAAATAAATTAATAAAAATACAAGCACTCGTGATACTAAAGCCCAATATCTACAAGGGAAATTAACTTTAATTACTACGTTTAAAGATTTACCCCAAAAATTGTCAATATGTGCCGATATATGGAGTGATCATTGGCAAACTCATAACTATTTAGGAATTACATGTCATTGGATTGATAGTAGTTAGAAATTACAAAAACGATTACTTGCATATAAATCTTTTGATACTGTTCATAATGCTCAAAATATTTGTAACAAAATTGCTAGAGTTTTACAAGAATATGGATTAGTTCACAATTTTTTTTCAATTGGATTTGATAATGCTGTTAATAATACTGCTAGTTTACCATCACTCATTGAAATTTGTCAACCATCCATTGATGGAAAAAAATTTCATGTTAGGTGCATATGTCATATTTTAAATTTGTGTGCAAGATGGTTTAACAACTTTAAAGGAACATGTAGCCCCAATTAAGGAAGTTCTTGCTCATCTAATGAAAAATCATAGTGTAACAAAATTGTGGATTAGATTTTGTAAAACAAATAATATCTCACCTAAAAGATTTTCCCTAGATGTTCCAAATCGATGAAATTCCACTTATAAAATGTTATCCGACTCTTACAATTTTCGTGAACTATTGTGTCAGTTTTTTCAACAAATAGAGTATCCTACTATAATATTGCCTCATCAATGGGATGTTTGTCATAATTTAAAGAAAATTTTAAAAGTTTTTAAAGAGGCTACCATACAATTATCCGGTTCTTACTATCCCACTTCACCGTTAGTTTTAGAACACGCCGATAAAATTAGTTATATATTTATGCATTTTAAAGATTGTCCAATTTTAGGTGAATGTATTAGTATGATGAGAACAAAATGGCTTAAATATTTTTTGAACATTCCCCCATTGTTTTTAGTAGCTAAACTATTAGATCATAGGATAAGAGAAGATGGTTTAGAACAAATACTTGATTATTATTATAAGAATCTATTTTCCACCGGCTTTGATTTGTTTTTAGATAGACCTATCCCAAAGGCAAAAGACGTTGTAACTGAGACTAAAAATATTGCATATGCACTTTATAGAGAATATTATGATCTTTTTGGTAATATCGTTTATCCTAGTAGTGAAAATGTAGGTGGTAGTAGTTCTCACGATGATAGCGATCCCTTTAACTTTATAGATAATTTAATTAGTTCTAGAAGTCAAAAACGTCAACGAGGTGGCTCCACTTATGTTGTACTTGAAAATTATTTAACCACTTCTTTTGAGCCTATAGAAGAATTTGATATTGTAAAGTGGTGGGCACGAAGGGCAAACAACTATCCTATTCTATCCTTGATAGCAAAGAAGATCCTAGCCACTCCCGCCTCAACCGTCGCCGTAGAAAAAGTATTTAGTGTAGGAGGGTGTGTCTTGTCCGATCGAAGGTCAAGGTTGTCTCCATATAATTTAGAATATCAAATGGTGCTTGGCGATTGGCATAAAGCCGAACTACGACTTCAAGATAAAAGAAGTAGTTCCGAGGAGGAGGCCTTCGATGAAGATACATCGGGAAGCGAAGCCGAATGAACTACGCCGCTCTTTAGACTTTAGATTAGGTTAATTGTAATTTTATAGATTAGACTTTAGATTAGGTTTATTTTTATTTAATTGTAATAGTTAGGTTGAGGTAAAGGCTCCTAAATGTCCCCTCTTATTTATAAAAGGGTAAGGTTGATTGTCCCCCTTTTTGTAATTTTATTTTAATTAATAAAATTTAAGGGTACCGTCTCTTTTTCTTTTATATACTTTCGTTTATTTTAAAAAAAGTTAAATTTTATTTCTTTCAAAATTCACAAATTTTTGCAAAAGTATGTAGTAAACAAAAGTCTAAAATAGTTTTCTTTATCCAATTTTTTTTAAAAAAAAATTAACTTTTTTATAGAACTTAACAGAAACTGTTAAAAATTTAACTGTTTTTTTGAAAAAACTGTTAAAAATTTAACAGTTTAAAAGTTAGGGGGACCGCACCAACAAGTTAGGGCTACCGCACTAATCATTCGGCCTTCTTGGGCGGCCGCCCTAAAAATAATTTTTTATTTTTTTTAAATGACGGTTCAAAATCGGAATCGAAACCGGTACGAACGGTCCAAATCGAAAACCGAAACCGTGCAGAACCGGTCCGATTACGGTTCAAGGGGTGGCGGTTTGGTGAGCCGCCGGTTCAGAATCGGAACTGCCGGTCTGAACCGGCTGGGCAAGTCTAATAAAAGAAGATTATAAAAAGATGGACACAAAATGTGATGACGATGTTTTTTTATTGATTATATCGATTGTGTACCTATAAAACTCTAATTAAAAGCACCTAACACAAAAATATGACACGTTATTTTATAAACAAAATTTGACTTTTTTTTAAACTTTGAAATTACCCTCTTTTTTATTTTAAGTAAAAAATACACATGTATACGCTTGTTGGATTACTTTTTTTTTTAAGGATTACTTTTTATTTTAAGTGTAAAATCGTCTCAATTGGGAAGGCAAACACTTAGAGCATCTTTAACAATGACACTTCAAACCCATCTCTCTCTCCTTCACTTCAGCTTCACGTCATCAGTCATCAAAAACACAACTCCAAACAATTTTATCTTCATTCATGACAAAAGTCATCAGTTTCTCTCTCCTACTTTTTATTATATCCCACCATATTGTTTCTTTCCTACTCATTTATATTACATTTATTACTACTATATATAATTATTTCAATATTCTTGTATTTTTATTATTTTTTATATGTTAATTGCAATTTTTGTAAAAATAAAAAAAAATAAAAATTTCAAGCCGTGAAGTGTGGTTTCTGCCAAAACAAAAAAACTAAAAGTTATCCATGACTTTTACAAGTGAATGTGAAATGGCAAAATTGTCAAATCAGTAGTAATGACTTTTGTAAAAGTCATGGTTGAAGATGCTCTTAGTACGTACCATATATATCTAGTAAAGCACAACTGTCCGCTATAGGCTTGTACTTTATAGTGCCCACTATCTGTTTGTAGAAATACCCAAACGAGCTCCATTGATTGAACTATGGCCTCAATTCTACTTCAGGCCACCCCACCTCCTCTTAGCTCACCGAAAACCCATTCAAGTTCCTTGCACGCCATGGAGAGTTCGTGCTCCACAATTCTGGATATCAAGCAATGTCATTCTCAGATCATTAAACTCGGCCTTTCATCCAACAATGACGCTGTTGGTCGATTAATCAAATTCTGTGCCATCTCTAAATCCGGTGACCTGAATTATGCCCTCAAACTGTTTGATTGTTTGCCCCATCCAGATGCATTCATTTACAACACCATTATGAGAGGGTATTTGCGATTAGAGCTAACAGAACCTTGCATTTTGTTCTTCTCCCAGATGTTGCAAGAATCAGTTTTACCCAATAAATTCACCTTTCCCCCTGTCATAAGAGCTTGTTCCATTAAAAATGCGATTTACGAGGGCAAACAAGCTCATGCCCATGCTCTGAAACTTGGTTTTGGTTCAGATGGATACACCCAGAACAATTTGATTCATATGTACGTTCATTTTCAATGCTTGGAGGAAGCAAGAAGGGTGTTTGACAGGATGCCACATCGTGATGTTGTCTCTTGGACAACTATGATAAGTGGTTACGCTCAAATGGGACATCTTGACGATGCTCGTAAAGTGTTTGACTTGATGCCCGAGAGGAATTCCGCTGTGTGGAATGCCATGATCGCAGCTTATGTCCAAAACAACCGTTTTCATGAGGCGTTCAGTTTGTTTGAGAAGATGCGTTCGGAAGAAGTTTCGTTTGATAAATTTGTTGCAGCAAGCATGTTATCAGCATGTACTGGACTAGGAGCATTGAAACAAGGGGAGTGGATACACGGGCACATTCAGAGGAGTGGCATCGAGGTAGACTCAAAACTTGCAACGACTATCATTGACATGTACTGCAAATGTGGCTGTCTCGACAAGGCTTTTGAAGTATTTTCCGAGCTGCCAAGAAAACAACTTTCTTCTTGGAATTGCATGATTGGAGGGCTAGCAGTTCACGGAAAAGGCGAAGCTGCAATTGAGCTTTTAAAAGAAATGGAAAGGGAAAAAGTTACCCCTGACTATATTACTTTTGTAAATGTCCTCAGCGGGTGCGCTCATTCAGGATTAGTTGAGAAAGGACGTTATTACTTCCGCTACATGACTGATGTATACGGTATTTCCCCAGGAATGGAGCATTTTGGTTGCATGGTTGATTTGCTTGGGAGGGCAGGAATGTTAGAAGAAGCTAAAAAGATGATAGATGAGATGCCAGAGAGTCCTGACGTGGCAGTAATGGGTGCACTTCTTGGAGCATGTAGAATCCACCAAAACGTGGAGCTTGGAGAGGAAATTGGGAAGAAAGTGATAAAACTTGAGCCTCAAAACAGTGGGCGTTACGTGATATTGGCTAACATATACGCCAGTGCTGGCAGATGGGAAGAAGTTGCTCGTGTGAGGAAGTTGATGAATGATAATGGAGTCAAGAAACCTCCCGGCTTCTCATTGATTGAACTTGAAGGTGTTGTAAACGAGTTCATTGCAGGAGGGCGAACAAATCCTCTGTCCAAAGAAATATACGAAAAAGTTCATGAGATGTTGGAATGTATAAGATCTATGGGGTATGTGCCAGAGACGGAGGGGTTGTTGCCAGATATCAATGAGGAGGAGGGGAGGGAGAATCCATTATATTACCATAGCGAAAAGCTGGCGATTGCGTATGGTTTGTTGAAGACGAAGGCAGGGGAAGTGATCCGGATCACGAAGAATTTACGGGTGTGTAAAGATTGTCACAATGCAAGTAAGTTGATCTCAAAGTTGTATGATCGGGAAATAATTGTTAGAGATAGGAATCGGTTTCATCATTTTAAAGGGGGAGAGTGTTCTTGTGGTGATTACTGGTAGAGGAATGGAGCTAGGCACAACTTTGTAGTTTGCATAATTTTTTAAATCATTTTTGTAATATATAATACCTCCGACTGAAAGGGAAATAATTCCTCTCATTTTATATGAAAGATTATCACATTTTACTTACACAAAGACTCTTTAAATTAATAAACTATCTAAAATAATAAATTTGTCCGGATCAGTTGAAAAAATTACAAAAATCGATAAAATAATAACATATTAATTTCAGGAGACTCTTTTATAATTTTGGGTCACATGAAAATCATAAATTAATAATTCTTAGAAATTGACAAAAAATTCTACAATTTAATAAAAATATGATTCTATAGTTGTTTATTTTCTTTATAAGCTCAAATCTAGTTGGAGTTAATCTATAATTTTTCTTATAGTTATTCTTTTTGTGTATAATGAATTCAAAGTTATTATCAATTTTTCACGTCTTTCAATTCATACAATATATTTTATAAGAAAATTTGAAATTCTTAAAAAATGGCTAAAAACTCTTTAAATCCAATGTTCTAAAAAGGGCTAGGCGGAGGCTAGCGACAGAGTCGGGTCGCAGGGCCTGCTTGTCGAAAAATTAGATAAATCTTAAATATATTTCATAAATTTATATATATATCCAAAAAATAATGTCATTTATTTTTGTTATTTATCAAAAATAAATAATATTTTTTATACAAAATAAAAAATTTAAGAGTTGATCTTATAAAAAACTAGTTTTTTCTTAAGATATGAAAAAACGTGTTTTCAAATTAAGCGGTGGCAATTTTGTAATTACTGGCAACCATGTTCAAAATAAACGGTGGCATTTTTGTAATTACTGATTTCCTCGTTTATGCCAGTGTCTGTTTAACAAACTGCTAGTGTGATAAAGTGCCAGTTCATGTATCACAAATTGCCAGTGAAAAAAGTGTCGCATTCAATTTAACAAAGTGCCAAACAGAACCGACACTGGCACTTTGTTAAACTGGCACTGACACTTTTACACGGGCAATTTTATATACATGAACTGGCACTCTTCACACTGGCACTCTGTTCAACTAACACTGACACTTTGTTACACTAATATTTTTGCTGGCTCTCAAAAACACAAGCACTGGCATTCAAAAAAACAAGGACTGGCATTCAAAATCACGTACACTGGCACTTAAATACACGTACACTGGCACTCAAAAATATTTTTACTGGCTTTCAAAACACAAGAACTGGCACTTCAAGATACATGAATTGGCACTCAAAAAAACAAAAAGGGGCATTATTTTACACCGGAACTGGCACATGGAAACTGGCACATTTTATACTAATCCACCGAGAACAAAAGAACATAACGACGATCGTCTTCATTCAAGAGCAATTAGGGAGATCGAGCACGGCGGACTTGGAGCGATGTTGGAGGTTGAAGGGGAATTGAAGGTTTGGTTGAGGAAGGCCTGCTTGGTTGCGAGTTCGCCGGTGAGGGATTCGGTGAGGGAGAGTTACTCCTGGTTGACTTGGAGAGAGGACGCCGCTGGGGTCAATTGGTGTTTGATTGGATTGGGAGAAGGCAATTGAGACAGAGGGAGGTTAGGCGATGGTGGTGGTTGAAGTTGGGTTGTCAGTCCGCTGAGGTGAGATAGGGAGGAGCTGGGCCTAAGAACGAGTGGAGTTGTTCCGTAAGAAGACGCAGTGAGGCTTTTGCGTATAGAGAGAGAGAGACCGGATAGAGAGAGAAAGAGAGAGAGTCGTGTGTGTTATCGAGAAAACACGTTTTTTGTTAAGATAACAAAAAAATGCGTTTTTTATAAGTTTTTGGCAAAATTTAATCCAATTTTACCATCCTAGCATTTTAATTAAAAGAAAATCATGAGGCTTCACTACCAAGGCCCAAAGCCCACCCTCAAAAAGCCCATTCCATTTATATCATTATCATATAAACCTAAATTACCTAATTTAACCATGTCTCTTTCTCTCCGATCTCCGATCTCACTTTCTTCTAAACTGTTTCGCCCGCCGCCGCAAACAAAAACCCACAACCATTGCCCACTTCTTCAGTCCTTCTCCGCCTCACCTTCCTTCTCTCCGATCGTTAAAAATCAGAAATATAAACACTCTTGCGGAAGTCTAGGGTTTCTTTCACTTGGACGAAGTATCAGCAGCCGCCGTGGTTCTCAAATCTCAAGTATGTTCTTCCCTGTCACCTTGACATCGCAGTTTTTCCCTAGTAAAGAACTTGTTTGACATTAGCTTATCATTTTCATTGACTGTGAAAGCAAGAAATATGCTGTAATTGGTGTACAATGAGTATGCAACGATTTAGTGTTAAGAGATCTTTCCAGGTGCTAGCTAGATCCTATAACTATACTGTTGAAGTGGAGCCAAAAAGTTGGGGCATAAATATTATGGGTCGCTCTGCAAATATACCCAAACAAGTTCTTTACTAGGGAAAAAATATGAGGAGGGCACAGAAAGATATAGCCTACGCCGGTTATATGGATAAATGGCTTTGTTTTTGTTGTTGTAGAATATATTTGTGGATCCTTTTGCTGACATGCTGTTTTCAATTTGGTTTTATGAATCAGATGGCTGAAGGGAAGCCAGTGATAGGTCTTTCGTGGGAGCCAAAGCTACCTATTCTTCTTCTGTCTGATGCAAAAAGTGGGACTGATTTAAAGACTCAAAATGGACCAGAGAATATTGCAATGTATAAGCCTAATTCAGAGCTTATTGATGGGCTGTTTGTTCCACCTAACGACCCCAGAAAATTGAACAAAATAATGAGAAAGCAAGTCAAAGACACAACTGGCAAGAGTTGGTAGGTTTGATTTGAATGTGTATGTTTTTTGTTCAACATACTTTTAGTTTCCAATGGATTTGTGTCAGACTTCAATTTGGATTGTTGGTGGAATGTGGACAGGTTTGACATGCCCGCCCCTACCATAACACCCGAGTTGAAGAAAGATCTACAGTTACTGAAGGTATGATCACTTCTTTCTTTCTTGGAATTACTTTTGAGCTATATATTGCATGAGTCTTTATCATAATTATTTTGCCGATTTCCATCGGTAGAGGTACGATTATCAGACATTATTCTTCCAGCAGAAAGTAACTGAATGTTGATAGATGATTATTTCTATGCTATAACAGAGCCTTTCTGTAAAAAGGTAATGGAAAACTACTGGCTATTGCTTGTCCCTGTGTTTTACAAAAAATGGTTACAATGGTGCCTGAGGTTTTGGATTGTCGTTTCACTGGACAAGTAATCCCAACTCCAGGGGAACTATTGGTTTTCTTGATTTGTTTGTGCCATTGTTTTTCATTTTGGTCTTATTGCTGCTACTTCTTTTTGGTGAGTGGTGTTAACTGTTAACTGCTTAGCATGTAGTTATTATTGCAGTTTCATTTGACATCTTATCAGAAGGGTAGTACCCTTACCATTGGCGTGGTCCAAAAAAATGCCCTAAATGAATCTTCATTCTCAACAGTATCATATAATGTTTACTTGCAAAAGTAAGAGATTATAAGATCAATAATATGGGTATATATGCATCTTTGCTACTATTTTTTCTCAAAAGTAATATTTTAAGAATTTCAGCAAGTAAATTTACTAAATAATGGACATTCACTTAGGGCAGAGGGAATCTTATTTAATATCAGTAATAATTCAATAGAATTCATTGTCTGGAATTTTGTCTTCATAGATTACATACCCAAGACTCCCCAATTCTCACAACTTTGCTGCTAAGATGAGTTCTGCATGTAGCGGTAGAAGACAGCTATGGGTGTATAAGCAAGTCGGCACCGGCGGAGATAGGAATAGGTGAAAGTAGGCAGCTGCCCCATTTGTTAGGGAAAAAAAATAGTAATGCAATTTTCCAAACTGGTTCCAATTTTATGGGGTTTTAATGTAATTATGCAAACTTGCTCCCATTTATGTGAGGAAATATGCACTATTATATTTTTTGCCCCCTTTTAAAATATGATATGGGTTTACAATTTTTGGACAAATATGTTATGCAATTTTTTGCCCCCATTAATAATTGTCGATTATATTTACCTGAGGGAATATAGCTCAGTTGTTTCGCTATTGCAATTGTCATGATCTCAGTCATTTCACACTCCGAGGTGACTACTTTGTCTATTTCTTTCATATGGATGTTGACCATCTTTTCTAATGTCTCTTATGAATATAGTTGAGAGACGTCATGGATCCAAAGAGGCACTATAAGAAGGGCGATTCAAAATTAAAGACACTGCCAAAGTATTTCCAGGTAAGTCCATGAATGTATAGTGATGATAGCAAATTACTACTCTTTTTTCCCAAATTAAATGTCTTTTTTGTCCCAAAATGAATAACATTTTGAAACTGTGCTCAAATAACTGTCTCTAAATGTTTTTTTTTTTTCGAATTTTTTTTCATAGTTCATTATATTTTAGGTTAATTACAAAGTAGGGCCTGAAATACATGGGGTGTTCCTTGTATGAGCCCCCACAATATTTTCTGCCAATTTAGGGCTGGAAATGCATTTTTTGGGTCAATTAAGGGTTTTTTGACGAAATTCGTTAGAGATCTCAGGTTAATCACATTTGTCGAGCACATGATGGATGGGTTGTTTAGTTTGCAATTGATAATAGCTATTAGGGAGTTTAATGCAAATTTCAAAATTCAAAGGGTTTAAAAGTTATATTATTTTTCAAACAAGTTAAGATTAAAATAAAATAAAACAATTATCATTATAAAAATATTAATAATTCAGTCTTTAAAGTTTAATAATTTTTGTAATAATTAAATATGTAATATTTTTATACATATTTAATATATTAAAAATTAAAAATAACTATTTCATCAATATATTTAAATCAATATCATATTATTTAATATATTAACAACCCTAGATTATTCATAATGAAATAAGACATTAATTAGATTTTCTTTACCGAATTAGTATTTCTTTACCAAGATAAATAATCTATAATATTAGTTATTTTAAGTAAAATATACAAACAATATATTAAATAAAAATAAATAAATTATAAAATATAGTAAGTTTAAATAAATAAAGAAAAAAAACCCCTTCTTCTCAAAGTCATCCCCGCCCCACCTTTTTTACTTCTTCATCTTCCATAACCACCATCTCCCATACAGAGCTCTGGTCACCACCCTTCCCTCCATTCCTCCTACTTCCACCCCACCTCAGACCAGACATTTCATTAAATGCATTCACTACTTCCTCACCCTTCTTTCTTCCTTCTCCGGCCACTCCGGCCACTCCCATCATCAACTTCATTTCTCCTCTCTCGCTCTTGACACCCATTATACTCCAGCCACCTACCCTCGTCTTCCCCTTCCATATCCGACCTTTTCTAGCCACCCACACACCCTCTTCTCAACCCATATTCAGCAATCACACACAAAGACACAAGCACGAACACACACTGGAATCTGGAATTGGAGTTAGCCATTTCCGACCATATACCTTGCCACTATGGAAAATAGGCGGTGATGAGAAATGGCGAGGTCGGATTGGGCAAGACTTTTAGTTTCCTGATTACAATCGGGATAAGAGAGAATCGTGGTGGTTTAGAACCCATCGAAGAGGGACTGGGACGTGGACATTGATCAATTGCCTACAATGTCAATGGTTGAATTTGGGGTGTGAGTCGACGAGAGATGTGTCGGTGACACAGTGGGGGAGGAGGAGCGGTGGTGTGTGGGGTTGCGGATGACAGTGAGTGGTTGTGGGCGAAGAAGGGTTGATTCTGGAAATGGAGTTCATTTGGGGCTGGGTCATGTTTATGGGAGAAAGAGGAGAGTTGTTTTTCTCACCTTTCCCCTCTATTTTCAGAATTTGTAATTAACTACTTTTAAACTTATATTCATTTCAAGCTAATCCAATCTGTTAATCACGTGAAAGGCACATGTGATTTAATTGAGATTTCTAACAAAATCCGTCAAAAGCCCCAAATTTGCAGAAAAAAATGCATTTCAAGCCCTGAACTGGCTAAAAAAATGTGGGGGTTCATTCTAGGAACGCCCTATATATTTCGGACCCTATTTTGTAATTAGGCCACAAAACTAAAATTTTGAAAGTGAATAGTGAGAATCTTCAGGAATTTTTCCTATTAAAAATCAACATTTTCCATAAATCCTTTAAAGTTCAATATAGACATTCATAGTGAGTTATGTATGCTGGCTGAAGGTGGTTGAAATTACATGATATCTTGAAAATTGATCAGATTGGCACAGTAGTAGAATCAGCATCAGAATATTATAGTGGCAGACTTACAAAGAAAGAAAGGAAAGCTACATTTGCGGATGAGCTACTTTCTGATCGTTCACTTCATAGTTACAGGTGAGGAGAAAAGCTTTCATTTGGTGGCGTGTTATTCAGCCTTGGTTTGTAACCGTAGTTATATTCTAAAAAATGGTGTATATATATGCAGGAAGCGGAAGGTGGAAGAAATAGAGAAGAAATACAGAACATCTGGGAATGAAAAATGGAAGATAAAGGGTAAACAGACACAGAAACGTGCGAAGGAAAGGAGAGGTGCAAAGTGAAGGAGGAAGTGATAGCTAATTCTAATCCATGCCGAGGAATGCTAGCTTCAGTTAAACATTAGATGGCGCTCAACCTGAAGTTGTTGTACCTGTTGGTTTTTCTTGCGAGTCATTGATGTATTTACTCAAGTCATGGTCCAAGAAATTTTGGCTCTCTACTACCATTTTACGTGTGTTAATTCATTTAGCTGTCTTGCTGCTTTTTTCGATGATCTTTTGCTTGAGGGACATATCTTTTGTTGGACTGTCATTACTTATTTACTACTCCCGAAATGATCTTCATTTATTTTTTGTTGGACATATTGCTGCGTGATATATATACTCCCTCCGTCCTGGAGAACTTTACCCCTTTACTATTGAGAACGGAAAATAAGAAATAATGTTATTAAAGTATGTGTTGTGAGTGGGAGAAGAGAGAATGAGTGAAGAGAATAGTAAATTTGAAAAGTGTTGTGAGTGGGAGGAGAGAATGAGTGGAGAGAATAGTAAATTTTTTTTCCTTTTTAGGAAAGTGGGACTTTAAAGTGGGACATCCAAAATAGTAAAAGGAGTAATGTTTTATGGGACAGAGGGAGTATGTACTTTCTCTGTCCAAACTTCTGAGTTCTGACTACGTACTTATTTTCCTTTTTGACGTCTCATTATTTTTTATTACTATCCCCAAATGTCAATGGGAATTTTATTACTATCCCCAGATGTCAATGGGAAGCCACTGCCACTGCCACATGTACAACAAAAATCTCCTTAATTCCCACGAATTCAATTTTAGTAACCACTAACCAGAAGTTTGGGACTAAGGGAGTATACATATTTGTGTATAGCCACGCATCAGCCTTCATTTCCATACAAATAAAAGTCTGATGCAGCAGCATAAACAGGGGAGGGGTGTACTTAAATCACTCACAAATCTTATATGTAGAAATCATTCAAACATAGGTAATTTTTTCCCAAATCAAGAATTGGATTAACTAGAAAATTGAAATCCTCATGTTAACAATAGGATACAATATTTCCCATATTTAGGTGTACAAACAGTTCAAAGTTGCTAACTTTATGCATGTTCTACTTTATAGGAAGCATAAAATTTATCACGGCAGTGGCTCTTGTGAATCTCCCAACCGAGATAAATGAAGGTATGCATCTGTCCCTGCAAGAAACATGCAACTATTATATCTTCCAGAAGACACAAAAAAAAAAAAAAAAAAAAAAATCCCTTCCCACATGTTTCTGGCATGCAGAGAAGCAAAAAGTACAAGGGATCATCCACAAGTAGTTTGGCATGCCACCAACCCACCTCCTAAAGGGTGTCATGGGAAAATCCACCAGATATGTAGAGCATTACGAGTCTAAACCTCAAGAAGTAATCCACTCGTAAGAGGTACAGAAACCAACAGTTTCAGAAGGTTTTAAACTCTCATGTGCCCGAGAAGAAAATAAGACACTCCAAAAATAAGAGAATGCCCCAACTCTCATTCTATGGAATGTACTGGCCATGTAATCCCAAATTTATTGAGGTGTTTTAATTAATAAGGGTTAAAAGAACACCCTCACTTCCACACAAACAGTCCATTATTTCATTCTGGGATGTTCCACTTTCAAAATTTATGTCTTCTACGTTTTAATTTAAACCTCCATGTCGACTTTTATATCCGTTTAATATTGGATTTCTTCAAAAGTGGACTCTTTGCATGAACAGAGTAGTAGTAGGAAAGGGAAAAAATAACAAATAAATGGAATTCCAACATACCATATCCTTCCATGGAGATGATTTGCAGATCCCCTCCAAAATACCGAGCATACAAGCGACTTATAGGAAGCCCATATCCATAACCAGCCATAGTAGCCATATCAGCTGTTCCAAGATCTGAGTGCTCATCAAGTGGATTCTTGGCAGTACTGTAGAGATACGTAAATATCTTTGGGAGACCACTTCTTGCTATTCCACCCCCTTCATCAGAAACCTGGAATACCACACATGACATTTGTTAAGCAATACTTGACCATGGAAGATGGAGAGCTTCGAGCCCAAAAACATATACAGCTGTTAGAGAAATCATGCCTTAATGGTAACATCTTCCAATCCATCAGCAACAATAATGCGTATAGGGGGAGCAACTTTGTCCGAGTCCATAAACCGCTCTTGGACAGCCCGCAAAGAGTTTTTAACTAACTCAAAAACCATCAGATGCAAGTGAGCTGGAACATATCTGTCATGTAAGTGGGCATCTAGAATGATTAAACATAATTACTTGTACCTCAGTACAAAAATATTAAGGAGGGAAAGAGAGATAATCGAAATCATTTTGAACAAGATAGATTTGTTAATTCAGGGTGAATAACTTACGGGAATGTAAAACTAGGATCACCATAGATACTGATGTCAGGAGCACTGCCATACTCTCGTAAGCACATGCAGCGGGCATCTTCACTGGCGTCTCTTGCAACCTTTACTGGAGACAACTTTGTATGTATGTAACCTATAATATCAGGGGACGGGTCGGGATCGTGCAATGCCACATGCTGCCCTGTGACCCAAAATTTGCAGCAGAAAAAAACAAATTTAGCATTCATGTTTTGTGGAACCAACAAAAACTCATTAGAGAGAGAGAGAGAGAGAGAGAGAGAGAGAGAGAGAGAGAGAGAGAGAGAGAGCTGAAGAAGAACTGAAGTTTCATAAAAATGGCAAGAACAGAATTAGCAAATTACTCTAATGATACTAACCAATGAGCATCCGAATACCAATTCTTGACATGTAAAAGCGATCAAGAAATTGGTGAATTTCATCCAGATCCCCGTAATCAATCTTTGGCTTTAGACTTTTCTTCAACTGTTGAACCCCTAGGGCCATTGTCGGAACAACATTATTGTGTCTCACCTTGATCATCTTAATCATTTGTGTAAACTCCAATTCCTCACTCTTGTCTTTGATCTCAGGAAATGACCGAAGGTCTCGAAACGAGTCCAGGTACCAATCCCGCACCTAGTAAATTTTGGAAAGAGCCTGAAATTAATAACTAATTCTATCATACCAAGTTAACAGTGAGCAGACCTTTATTTGGCATCTAAACTAGCCACAAATGAAGAACATTCAGTGACAGATAGAAAGTGACACAAACACCCATTTGAGAACACGCATATAAATTGAAGACAGCTCCCAAGCCTATAACACATACATAGTACTACTCCGTAATTAGTATCTATAGAAAGAATTCTAAAACCATTACCGCCACAGGAAAACAGGATAAATGATGTGCAAATATTTCCAAATGTGAACGGGTTTGACTAAAAATAATACCACACGGCACCGCTTCTCATTAGACCAACCAAACTTAAAAAATCAAAGTTTCAAGTGCATAGTCACAGCCCAACCTGATCAAATTTAGTGTTCTATCTCCTTATCCAAACTCTTAAAGTAACTTTTCAGAAACAAAGTTGTTTTCCTTCTAAACCAAAATGTCTAAGCCTTGATCTAATTATCATTTGCCCAACAAGACTTTTAACATAACACATCTCATTTCCACAATTACCCAAACCAATTACACCTTACGAAATTTCGAAACCCAAAATCAGTTAGCATGATAATCACAAAACTCATATCCCATAACAAATAAAGAGCATAAACCCAAATTACGAAATTAAAGACCCAAATAAATCACATAAAAAATCAAGAAATCGAAAACCAAAATGAAGGATGTGAAAGGAAAAGAAAATTCCGATACCAAACGTGTGAAAATTTTACTTTAAGAATGGCGGGCTTTTCAGATAAGCCATAAGGGAGGGACTCGAGCTCAATTGCGCGCCTAGCAATCCGAATAGGAAGCTCCTTGTGAAGGAATTGAGCGGAAATGAGCAAATTCCGGTCAGTGGGTCTGGAACCAAACTCCATCATGTAACGGAGGCTGACGCCGTTCTGTTTCAGGCCACCCCATCGGTGTACCTCTTCGATCAACGACTTGGAGAAGGACTCGTACAGTTTCTTGGCCGCCATGGAGTACCAACATGCAAGCGGAGGGTACGATGCATAGCACACACTAATTTCACATTTGTTTTCTCAGAGAGAGAGAGAGAGAGGACGGAGAAGGAAACAAATGGACATGACGGATCGAAGATGGCTGTGGCCTTTTCTTTTTCTTATCGCCAATTTTAGGGCAATTTATAGTGCGCATGCTCATCTCATCTTATTATCTAAATAAAACCTTTGAGTTTCACCTATTATATAATGGGCAAATTGAATTTTAGTTACTTGAGTTTATTGAGATGTTTCAATTGGTTATCGAATTTGCATTTGTTACAAACTAGTTATTGAGTTTGTCTTTTTGTTGCAATCAGGTGTAATTTTGAATGAACCGTTAAAAATTTAACGAAGGTTGTAACATGAACGTCTCACGTGCCAATTTAAAGGGCATTTTCGTCTTTTTCATGTAGAGTTCATTGTTGAAGAATGATGCAGATGGAACGGCAGCCATCTGGTTTTTCTACCTCCCATATGGTTTTTCTACCTCCCGTTAACCACCTGCTAACTAACATTGTCATCATCAACACAACCAAAATCTACCACAACCAAAACAAAAATCACAACCCCAATGCACAAGAAAAGTTCAATCAAAATAAAAAATTAACTAGAATACTCCCTCCGTCCCAGAAAAGCTTACCCAGTTAATACGAACTCAGTTTAACCAAGCTCAACTTTGACCAAACTTTAATATCAATTTACTTATCATAATAAAAATCTAAAAATTGTTATCCATAAAATAACCAAATAATTTATCAATAGCAATTATTAAAATTTCATTAGAATGAATAGATTGATATTAAAGTTTTGTCAAAGTTGAACTCGATTGACTTGCTACTGTAGCAACTGGGAAAGGTAATATGGGACGGAGGGAGTATATGTTTTCTAAACAAAAATTAACAACTAGAACAATCTGCAAGTTCATGGCATAAGGATCGTTAGGGATATGAAGTGGGAGGATAAGAGAGGGACGGCAAAGATGGCGACGAAGCGATTGATGCCGGAGCATTGATCGATGGTGAAGATTTTCCACCACCTGATGACAGAGCCGTAGGCAAGAATCATGGCGACGTAGAGGGGGACAACCGCCGTTAAGGTGTAAAGATAGTGGGCACCATCATTTCAAATCATATGTGGATATTATTTTGAAATCAGATATGGATCAATTGAGGGAGAATCATCAACTGGTGAAACTACAGGAACTACATTAGAATGTGAAGAATCGGTGAAATATGAAGGTTTAGGATATGAGTATGATGATTTTTATATATATGATCTTGTTTGATTGTAAGATGTGGATTTTGATTTACGAAATGAATCGAGAAAGTGGGTGTTGATGATTCCATGAATTGGGATATGGAGTTTGGTTCATGGGTTTTGGTTCTGAATTTAGAGTAAGAAAGTAAGAAAGAAATTGAATAAAAAGACCAAAATACCCCCAAGTAACTCACGTGAGCAGTACATGTTATGTTTTTCGTTAGATTTTTAACGGTTCATTCAAAATTACACCTGATTGCAACAAAAAGACAAACCCAATAACCAACTTGTAACAAATGCAAATTCGATAATTAATTGAAACATCTTGACAAACTCAGGTAACTAAAATGCAATTTACCCATTATATAATCCATCCGTCCCACCCGTAAACTTATTTCTTTTTTCGTTCATCCCAAGTGAATTTGAATTTCTCAAAATGACAATGTTTTTATTATTTTATAATTAATGAAATACACTCGTCATACTCAAAATAACAATTTACTTACTATTTCTCTCACTCATTTTTTTTCATACTTTACTTTTTATACTAACATTTACTTTATTCATTATCTCTGCTCTTATTATAATATTACTAGTGCTACACCCGTGCGTTAAACGCACGAGCAAAAAACATTGACAAATAGCAGGAACTAAATCAAAAGAGTTACTATAACTATAAAGGTTAAGTGAGATTAATGCATAGACGAAGTTGTACAATTTTACAAGCGAAAATATAACTAAATGCCTAAAAAGGAATATGTAACTAACTAAAAAGGAATATGTAACTAAAAGTTGCAAAATCTTCATGAAATTTGTTCTTGACCCTCTCCCCAATCTTCCCTCCTTTGAAGTGTGTACAATGTACACTTCCATAAAAGAAGTAATCAAGCAGAAACTAACAGGTTGTTAACTTAACATTGTACAACATTTAGTTAAGGTTAGCAATTAGCAGTTAACAACAATTAACTAATAAAAGAAGAATGCTTTGAATCAAAGGAATTGAAAGCCGCAAATCTGTACCACGATATGACCGACTAATTAAACTGCCCATCAGAACTTTAACAATATCTACTGAATATCGCAAGATGCTTTCGAGTCTCTGAGCAAAACTGTCAAAACACACATTTATCGTCTTGATTTAGCTTCATAATCTCGCTGTTGTAGCAAGCCTATTGTGGAATACTAACCAAGCAATACACGAAAATTAGGGAATTGAATAACCATCCTAGACCACTTGTTAAGCCCAAGGAATATTAGAATTTAAGATGTGAAAAGCATAATATACCTCTTGCAATTTCTGAGTCCCTGTCATAATCATAGACTTCAAGTGTATTATTTTGGAAGTTGATATTTGTTGCGCTAATTCAGAAGGTCTAGCAGTCAATTGTCAAACTGATCTGCTCTTCACCTTATATTCTTGAATCCACCTGCATCACAGAGAAGGTAACTCGCATGTGTCACAGTCATACAATAGCTTGCAAATAGCAGCTATGTTCCATGATTAGAAATTTCTTTAAAACCAACCCCCCCCCCCCATTTTTCTTTGGTTGGCATATAACATGCCAAGCAATTGAGTTTTTCCTTCTAGTATCCCCAGCAGACCAAATAAACTGTCTGCAAATGGTTTTGATTCTAAACACCTATATGCTTTCATTTACTATGATTGATACTAACCTCATCAAATATTGCATAATGTAGCTTCAAATAATTGTGTCATTGTTAAGAAGGCCGTAGTTAGATAAATGTGCCATCAAGTTTCCACTTTTTAGAAACCATCAAAATGCAAGGTTAATCATATTGAAACAAATTTATAGTGCAATTCAAACAATCAAATAAAAAAATAATAAGAATTTATGGAACATACTGTAATCAAATCAGGTCTCTTGAGCATGCCATATAGGATGAAGTTGCTTCTGCTGCCTATTCCAGTAGTCATTCGCCATTTCTTCTACAAAAATTCAACCTTTACGATTTCACTAACACATAAATTATAGATACATATATTGAGAAATATTTTTAAACAGTAATGGATCAAGGATTACCTGAGCAGAGTTTATCCAGTAAAACCCTAGCTATTCTCTAGCCCTCTGCTCTATTCAGGAATGAATCAAGGAGGAGAAATCGAATTGAGTTAATAGAACATCAGCTGGAGATCATAGTTCTAGAGAAACCCAATTACCATTAACAAAAACAAAAATGATGAATCCCGAAATTGCAGATTTAAAACCCTAATAATTTCGAATACGGGAAGAGGAAAAATGGAATTGAGGAGTATGAACCTGAGCATAGACATTCGATGACCCGCAGGTCGATTGAGCTTCCTGAATTTTGACACGGTGGAGGTGGCTGCTTCTCCGGTAAAGAAAGAACTTCGATGACCCGTAGGTCGAGAAGAAAGGTGGAGGGGAGAAGAGAGAGAGAGAGAGGAGGGGTTGTGTGTGTGAGAGAGAGAAGAGAAGAAAGAGAGTGTTTTGGGGAAGAAGGGTTGCAACGACGATGAAAGGGAGTAGAGAGAGAGACAAGAAGATGAGCGGTAAAAAAGGGTTGGCTTATTAGAATATCAAAATACCACTTTACTTTATGGCATTCTAATTACAAATATGACTTAGCATGAAATTACTTGACTGTCCTTATTTTGAGCGAGAGACTGCTCTTGCACTTGCCTCATTATATAATTATAGATATGATATTTACTAAATAAGGAAAGAAATAATAGTAGAGCTATTGGCTATCCTAAGATCATCCGCAGTGGTGGTCGGGTCATGGTTACTCTCTCTCATCCACATCAGCTCCACGCCATCAGTCATCAATAACCATAAATAACTCCATCTTATTTTACCAACAATGGTGACAAAAATTATACTCCCTCCGTCCCGGCCGAAGCGTCACTTTTTACCCAAAATGGCGTCCCGTTTATAGCGTCACCCTTTCCTAAAAAGGAAACTTTTATTAATATTTTATTATCCCATCCACTATTCCCTCCACTAATTCTCTCTCCTCTACACTCACAACACTTTTAAAATTCACTATTTCCTCCACTAATTCTCTCTCCTATTTTTAAATTACACTCACAACATTTTTTCTTCCCACACTTTTCCTTAATTTGCGCGCCACCCCTAAAAGGGTGACGCTTCTACCGGGACGAAGGGAGTATATGATAAATAATCTATATATTTTAATTATTAATTAAATAATTTTATTAATATTAATATATTAATATAAATATTAATATTAAATAATAATAATAATAATAATAATAATAATAATAATAATAATAATAATAATAATAATAATTAATATTAATATTTTGATGAGGAAGGACCCAAATGAATTTGATGACCTTTGGTCATTTGGCAGGCCAAAAAACCTTCCTGGTCATTCATGCCCACTTATTAGTCACCATTGTGGATTGTCAACTTCTCCACCTCAGCCAAGCCCAGGCAACTTTGTCACCATTGTAGGTGCTCTAAGAACAAGAACGTAGCCAGAAATTAAACCGAAGAGGGTTAAGATATTTACTTGAAATTATGATAATCAAGCTTTTGTTTTTCGCCAAATTTCAACATTTTTATCATAAATTAGGGAAAGGGGTATCGAACATTACAAAGCCATCACAGGTTTCATTACTTTTCTTCCGTCCTCCTCGACGAAAAATAAAGCTTGAGAATCCTCCTTACAAAGAAAAATGGGCCCTAAGTATTCTCTATTTATATACATCTTGTTATAATTGAATAAACATGCTCCATCTGTCTCAAACTAACCTTTCATCTCAAAAAAATAAAAATAAAAAGTAAATCCAATATGACCGTGTATCTTTTGTGAAGTTACTACAATTACATTAAACATGCAATGCTAACAACAAATAAAAATTATTCATTTACAAAAAATAAATAATTTGAAATTATTATTTTGAATTATAATGAGTTATTAATTATAAATAAAAATATAGTTATTAATTTAGTCAAAAGCCAAGTTAAAATATAAGAAAGAAAAATGATATTCTTAATGAGGGGGAATATGAAACTTAAGTTTTTTTAGTAAATTAAATTCTTTAGGTTTATAATATGACCATTTTTCTTTTAATCGTGTATTGATTTTTAACTGATTTGACGAAAAAAGAAAAAAAAAAGAAAGTTAAGGTTTTTTTAGAATTCTATTAAAATTTAGGGGATAAATATACAACATTACTTCATTAGTAAACTTTAAGGGGTCTCAATGGCTGTTCCTTAAAATTTAGGTGGGGGGATTGACCCCTTTTATCACTATGCATCTCGATCCCTAGCCTAACACCATTATGACTATAAGTACCTGCAATTATTAACCGGTGCTTTCATTGAATGCTTATTTACTATAAGCATTTCATGAAAGCCAGTTAGTAATTATTATGGGTGTGCTCGGTCCGGTTTGGTTCGGTTTTAGGCTAAAATCGAAATCGAACCGAAAGATATCGGTTTTTGTATTTTAAAACCGTTAAGCTTCGATTTTATTCGGTTTCGATTTGGTGTCGGTTTGGTTCGGTGTCGTTCGGTTTCAACAAGACGAGAAGAACATGCATATATTGATGGTTGGATTATGATAGTTACATTAAGCAAGATGAAATTTATTAATCCCTCGTTAACAAAGCAAGATGAGAAGACGCAATACTAAAGTACTTAAGATTTTCATGACAAATTTAAGTGTTTCACCTGCTACTACAAATAACAGTTAAACTACCGTAAGCATAATTTTAACTCCAAAGCAAGATGAGAAGATGAAATTTATATAGTATATATTAAAATGACACGTTTTAATAATATCGGTTCGGTTCGATTTTATCGGCTCGATTTTTCATTTGAAACCAAAACCGAAACCGAAAGTTTCGATTTTTAAATGGTTAAAACCATTAACATTTCGATTTTGTCAATTTCGATTTTTTCGGTCTGATTTTCTCGATTTCGGTCCAATTTTTTCGATTTTCCGGTTTTGTTGCACACCCCTAGTAATTATAAGTACCTATAGTCATAATGGTGTTAGGCTAGGAATCGAGATGCATAGTGATAAAAGGTCAACCCCCCCCCCCTAAATTTTAAGGAATAGTGATTGAGACCCCTTAAAGTTTACTAATGAAATAATGTTGTATATTTATCCCCCAAATTTTAATAGAATTCTAAACGAACCCTAACTTTCTTCTTCTTTTTTTTTTTTTGTCAAATCAGTTAAAAATCAATACGATTAAAGGAAAAATGGTCATATTTTAAACCTAAAGAATTTAATTTACTAAAAAAACTTAAGTTTCATATTCCCCTCATTAAGAATATCATTTTTCGTTCTTATATTTTAACTTGGCTTTTGACTAGATTAATAACTATATTTTTATTTATAATTAATACTCATTATAATTCAAAATAATAATTTCAAATTATTTATTTTTTGTAAATGAATAGTAACATTGTAAAGATTATTAGCTCCCTCTATCCCAAAATGATCACCCATTCTTGACATTGAGAAATACTATTTTAAAAGGATTGATACCGATGTAATATTAAAATTTCTCTGTTCCAAAATAAATGAATGACCATTTTTTTAATTTACTCTAAATCAAAAATAAATTTGATTTTTTCTTAATCAATCGACAAATGTGATAGCAAATATACACAAGTGGCCTTGAGTTAATAGAAAATGTACATAAGTGGCCTCACATTCCTCCATTTTTTTCTCAAATAATTCCATTTTAAAAATTTTTAATCCCAAAATAACTCACATTTGAAACTATTTGCCAAAATGATCAACTTTTTGGAACTCGCTACACGATGTAGCGAGTTTATAATTTTTCCGGTTAAAATCGCTACACGATGTAGCAAATTTAAATTTGCTCAATTTTATTTTAATATTTATGCAATTAAAAAAAATATTGAACTCGCTACCCAACTTCTCCGTCTAACTCCTACTATACAAAACAAAGGTCCAACTTCTCCGTCTCACTTTAAATTACAAAATAATAATACAAAAATTATGTATTAATAAAGAAAACTAAATAGAAATATTATTTTTTCCATTTCAAATAAATACTTTAAAAAATATGCTTATATAAAAAATTATATTCTTCATTTCAAAAATAAATATTATTTTCAACTCAAAATGAATAACCAAAAAATAATACTACATTTTTTGTAAAAAAAAATGAACATTGCTTCTTCGTCTCAATGAACATTTAAAAAAGAATACTACTTTATTCGTCAAAAAAAATAATGTCATCTTAATGTCATATTTTGAGACGAATGCACTAACATTACAAACATTAATTTTAGAGGCAAATGAAGTAGTATTAATTTTTAAAATACTCGTTGGGAAGAAGGAAGTAACGCTCATTTTTTTGGATAAAAAATGTAGTATTATTTTTTGGTTATTCATTTTGAGTCGAAAGTAATATTTATTTTTGAAATGAAAAATATAATTTTTTATAGAAGTATATTATTTAAAGTATTTATTTGAGATAGAAAAAATAATATTTTTATTTAGTTTTCTTTATTAATACATAATTTTTGTATTATTATCTTGTAATTTAAAGTGAGACTGAGAAGTTGGACCTTTGTAGTAGGAGTTAGACGGAGAAGTTGGACCTTTGTAGGGGCTTATTGTCAATTTAAGCGAGTTCAAATTTTAGTTTTTTTTAATAGCATAAATTAAAATAAAATTGAGCAAATTTAAATTCGCTACACCGTGTGGCGATTTTAACCGGAAAAATTATAAACTCGCTACACCGTGTAGCGAGTTTCAAAAAGTTGATCATTTTGGCAAATAGTTTCAAATGTGGGTTATTTTGGGATTTAGATTTTTTAAATGGAATTATTTGGGAAAAAATCCACATTCCTCCTTGTAAACATGTTAGCATTTCATTTTTCATGTAATTGTAGTAACTTCACAAAAGATACACGGTCATATTGGATTTAATTTTTATTTATTTTATTTTTTTGAGATGTAAGGCTAGTTTGAGGCGGATGGAGCGTGTTTATTCAATTATAACGAGATGTATATAAATAGAGAATACTTAGGACCCACTTTTCTTTGTAAGGAGGATTCTCAAGCTTTATTTTTCGTCGAGGAGGACGGAAGAAAAGTAATGAAACCTGCGATGGCTTTGTAAGGTTCAATGTTCGATACCCCTTTCCCTAAGTTATGATAAAAATGTTGAAATTTGGCGAAAAACAAAAGCTTGATTATCATAATTTCAAGTAAATATCGTAACCCTCTTCGGTTTAATTTCTGGCTACGTTCTTGTTCTTAGGATAGCCAATAGCTCTACTATTATTTATTTCCTCATTTAATAAATATCACATTAATATTGATAATGCATGATATATGGTTTGAGGGTACATATGTATGTATGCTTTAAAAAATGACTGAATATTAAATTCCTTAAATTTTCCTTATATCTATATGGAGCATTTTGTAATATAATTAAGTTGTGCACCCATTTAAAAAAAAATTAATGACTTAATTGGGTCTACCACTGACTATAATACAAACAATCTATAAATAAATGAGACAAATTTTATAAAAATATTGATTTAACGGAATAAAAGTGACGGGCCAGGCCCAATAAATGAAGCCCAACATTTTAATCACCAATCTACTCTATTATTGAATGGGCCGGCCCATTGCTATATTGCCAACGGCCCAGCATCGATCAGTCGACCTAGCTCATGTCCGACCCTCCGTGGTCCCGACCTAGCTTCGTCCGCCCTTAACAATATGACTAAGGTAAGACAGAAAGTACCATGAGTTATTTTACACGGTTTAAAGAGCTGGTCGACCAGATCGAGGAAGACCTCACAGGTAGGGAGGTCATCAACTGTTTCAGGAATGGAGTATCCTCTCCTGATTTGGACTACAAGCTCCAGGTTATGGGATTTCCCCTAAAATAGTGCACTATGGGTGTCTTGTCGATCTACTTGGCCGAGGTGGGTATTTAAATGAAGCTCTTGATCTGATAAAAACAATGCCAATGAAGCCAAATGATGCCATTTGGGGAGCTTTTATGTCTTGCTGGCAGAAAACACAAGAAAGATAAAATGGCAACATATGCAGCTGAAATGATGGGTGAATCAGCAAATGAGAGAACTGGTATTTATGTGATTCTGTCTAACATATACGCTTCAGTTGGAAACTGGAACAAAGTTGCAAAAATGAGATTAACCATGAAGGAGAAAGGGGTTCAAAAAACTCCCGGATCAAGTTCCATTGAAGTCAATGGAACAATACATGAGTTTACTTCAGGTGATGATGAATCACATTCTGGAAAAATCCTAATATCTTCCATGTTATATGAGATAAGTTGCAGACTGAAAGATGCAGGCTATGTTCCTGATACAACTAAAACATTTTATTTCCAAAAATGAACTACAGTTGTATCTCAAATGAAAATTAAAAGGACACACTAAACTTGATAACATAACCAACAAACTTTATACTACACACCCCCTCCCATTAATTCCCAACCCCACCTCAGACTTTCCCAGGCAAACCACTACACTTTAGTGCACCGGACACCAAATGTTATAACTTAAGTGGGGAATAAATTATAGAAGAAAGTCATCAAATCGTTCAAAATACATTAATGTTTAAGAAATATCATTATTCTAATAAATCCAACACAACTATAGATTATCCATATTCTCAACAAGTATGAACTGCATCCCCTCAAAACATTAACTCTCTAATGAACTGCAAACTGAACTACAGAAGGCAACTGCTTCTATTCAGTAACGTTTTGCTGCGCCAAACCATCAAGTTTAGCAACATTTGATCCCCCATATCTACAAGTGCTATCCGGCAGGCTAAGAAAAACGTATACTACTACGCAATTGAGCATTTCGTAAATTCCCAATACAGAAAAGGAAAAGGTTCTGATCCTAGAAACCTTTCCTTTATGAGATATGAAAGGTTTCAAACAGCTATATGGAAAAGTTTCAAAGGAAAAAACGATGCAAGTCCTACACTCTACAGAAAGTGGGGGGAGGGCACGTGGGGTCTTAGCCTGATGGTTAGGATTCATGGCTTCCAACCTGGAGGTCATGGGTTCGATTCCCCCACCAGTGGTTAGAGGGAATGACATTGCCCTCCCTAGCATAGCTAGGCGCCTCTGTGAAGTGCATCAAGGGGGAGCGGTGAAATGTGTTGATCCCCTTCAATTAAAAGAAAAGAAAAAAAGAAAGAAAAAAAAAAAAAAAAAAAAAAGAAAGTGGGGGAGGGGATTCATCCAAATGGAAATTACTACTCCCTCCGTTAAAAGATGAATGTCTAAAAAAAATCAAATTTGCGCTTGATCAAGAGCGAATTTGAAATTTTTTTGGTCATTCATTTTGGACCGGAGGTGGAACTATACTATCCACATCCCATAGAACTGAATCAATATCTTGTGTGTCTTATCCAGAACAAATTCATACGAGAAACGCCAAGTAGTAAAAATGGGTAAACATACCTGGATAAGAAGGCTTCCAGTTGTTGGTTATGTTGTTTCCATACATCAGCACTATGCTTAGACATCAGATCCAGATTCTCAACCCTACAATATGATAAATCTATAGTTAGTAAGAGTTGGAACGACTCAATCCCGAAGAGCAAGAAGAAATGTAGGGAATAGGAGAGAGAGCAAAAAAGACAGAAGAGAGGGAAATAGGAAACGAGAAAGTGTGTGTGTGTGTGTGTGAGAGAGAGAGAGAGAGAGAAAGGGTTACCTGAAGAGAGAGACAGAGACAGAGCGAGATGAGGGGGTGGACGGCGTAGGGTTTTGTGAGAGAATGAGGGAGGCGGTGATTAAGGGTTTTGAGAATGAGGGATGGCAGTGAAGGGGTGATTAAGGGTAGAGCAGAGGCGGAGATGGCAGAGGCAGTGGTGGTGTCGGCGGCGACGTCAATGGCGGTGGAGGAGGCTGGTGGTGGTGTTTATTTAATTCATTAATTGTTTGATAGGGAGGAGAGACGGAGAGAAATGGGGATTTTTTTTTTTAAATATAGCTTTTTAAAAATTTAAATACCAAAATAACATTAATAAAAATTTAAGTATCAAACTAGCACTTTACACTTGAAATTCGGAATTGGTAATTTCGGATTATGAATTCCGGAATTACCAATTCCGGAATTGATTTTTTTTTTCCAAAATTGAATTTCCCAAAATAATATTTCCGTTAATAGGGAGCGATCGCGCTAAGGAATGGAGCGATCGCTCCTAATGTATTTCGGCGTTTAAAATTCCGAATTCTATATTTTTTTTTTCCCAAAGCTGATTAAATGAGCAAAATAATATTTTCTGGAAAAAATAGCGTGCGATCGCGCGTTTTGTGGAGGCGATCGCTCTTAGGGCTCGTTTGGTAGGCCGATAGGATTAGACTGTATTAATAGTGAGGGGATTATTAATCAGAGGATTAATAATACCACCATTTTTTTGGGATTAATAAGAAGGGGATAAGAGGTTACTATCCAGGTTGTTAGAAATAATACAGTGGTTGCATTTAATGTACTAAACACCAAACTTATTGGATTAATAATCCTATCCAGCCTAAGAAGGGCTACCAAACGGCCCCTTAGTATAATCCGGAATTGATAATTCCGGATTTAATTTTTTTTTTAATACTAAATTTAACTGAATTGAATTAAGTAATGTTTTTTTTTTTTTGAAAAATTCAAATCCGGAAATGCTAATTCCGGATTTGCTTTACAAAACCCTTTCCCAGCAAATCTGTAAACAACTCACGCATAATAAAAACTCAGTGAAGAAGAAGGAGAAAAGAAGAAAGAAGAAGAGGAGAGTAGGTGAATTTTTTTCAAAAAAAATTGAAAATTCAAGAAGTTGATTAAGAAGTTCAAGAAGAAGAGAAGAGAGGTGATTAAGAAGGTACATTTAATCCTTTTATTTTTTGTTTGAAATTTAAATTTAGTATTTATTTGAATTTTTTTGTGAATGTAGTGATATTGTTAAATTAGATTTTTTATAATTTTTTTTTCAATTTTTATGAATAAATATGGCTGGAGTTCCACTTATTTTCATGTGTTATTGGGGAGGAAATGATGAACACCCGTTTGAAGGTGAACATTTTGAAAGGGGACCAAAATGTGCACTTAGGGCTAAAACTCGGTGGAGTTACAAGAAATTGATTAAAAATTTAGCTAAGAAAATTGGGGTAGATCGATCTATTGTTCAGCTGCAAGTTACATGTAGATATCCTCATCTTGTCGCTCCCGGGATTGCAAATTACATTCCATTTATAATCGACAATGATATGGGTATGGAAGTCATGTTTGATGTTTCTGCTCAGTTTGGTGGGTTAAGTAGCTTACAATTGTATGTTAAGATAAATTTAGTTGATAATGTGAATGTTGAGGAGTTTGAAACCCATGAGGAGCCATTTCAAAATGAGTATGTTAATGACATGGATACCTTCCAGATGGATTCTTTAAATTTGCTATAGTCGAGAGGGATCTTTGGAGCAAGTACCTGCGAAACATATGTGGAAGAGGAAGAGGGAGAGGAAGAGGAAGAGGAAGAGGAAGAGGGGAGGAAGAGAGAGGAAGAGGGAGGGGAAGGAGGGTGAGGAATTGTATAATGATGATGATAATGATTCGGATTATGAAGAAAATATTGGGTTGCTTCTAAATGAAGATCGTGACGATGGATATGATGATTGCGGTAGTCCTACCGATGTTAGCGAGAATGAGGAGAAGATTTGGCGTTACATTTGGTTGCTTACGAAGAACCACAACATCATGTGCATGAGAGAGTCGGGTATCAATTTTATCGTGATATTGGACAAGGATCGGAGATATATGATGATAACCAATATGACTTTCTTGAATGGAATGCGTAACATCATGACATTGCCAAAGGTATTCGGTTTTCAAAGAAGTCGGAGGTGCAGCATAAAATGAAGTTGTTTCATATTAAGAAAAATTTGCGATTCAAGGTAAAACGAAGCACAACCCGAAAGTGGACTATTGAGTGTTTGGTGAAAGATTTTCTGTGCAATTTTTATGTGAATGCGAGTTTGAAGAATGCCGGGTATTGGGAAATTACCAAATACAAGGGGCCTCATTCTTGCTTGGCAACTGAAATTAGCCAAAATCATCGAAACATGGATGCTAAGTTCATAGGGCAGGAAGTTTTGGAACTGGTTAAGGCTGATCCCGAGTTGAAGATTGCACTAGTGAAGGCGGAAATAAAAAAAGCCCATGGGAAGAAAGTTTCATATAGAAAGGCATGGTGTGGCAAACAAAAAGCTATTGCAGAGGCATATGGAGACTGGGAAGAATCTTACATAAGACTGCCACATTTGTTAGCAGCCATCCAAAAGTGGAACCCTGGAACCATTGTGGAGCATTCTGATCCTCCTCCTCCTCCCGGTGCTTTAGGTATGTTTGATCGTGTGTTCTGGGCATTTGGCACTTGTGTGGAAGCATTCTCTCATTGTCGTCCTGTTATTTCTGTTGATGGCACATTCCTGCATGAAAGATATAGAGGGGTTATTCTTATTGCCATGGGTGTCGACGCAAATGATAGTCTACTTCCTCTCGCATTCGCTATTGTTGAAAAAGAGGACTATTGAAAGTGGTGTTGGTTTCTGCATCTTCTTTGCAAACATATTGTTAAGGGTCGTGAAGTTTGCTTGATATATGATCGGCATAATGGCATCCTTTCCACGGTTGGAGACATTGCCAGCTGGCCACGAAATGTTATCCACAGATGGTGCATGTTGCACTTGCGAGCTAATTTTCTTAAAGCTCACAAGGGCGTTGGATTGAAAGATCTTTTTTGGCGTGCTGTTAGCACCACCCAAGATAGAAAGCTTAAATGCTATCTGAGGCAAATTAATATCATCAACCCTGAGGCAACTAAATGGTTTGAGAACTTGGATGCTAGAAAGTGGACAATGGCTCACGATGGTGGATATAGGTACGACATTAAGACTACTAATTTGTCTGAAGTTTTTAATGGCGTTATGAAAGGAGCCCGGGAGATGCCTATTTCAGCAGTTGTTGATGTAGGGTTTCGAGGGTCCATGCGCAGTGGAATAAGCAATAACTCGAAAAACCCCAAGCCCTAGAATTCGTTCTAGATGAATAATTAAGAGAGATGAAATAGAATTACCAACCTTGAATGCTTTTGCCTTTGATAAACTTGACCCAACTCCAGATTGAATGATCTTGTTAATCCTTGATGAACGAACGGGAATCACGAACCAAAGATCTTGATGAACGAAGATCCTCTATGTTTATCGCACGCGGAACGAACCCTAGAACTCTTCTAGGAGGATTGCTAGATCCAATTGATTGAAACACCTTTCAATCAATGAAGAACAATGGATTTGGTGGTGTTTGATTCTCAATTCTCAATTGAAATCTCCCACTCTAAGTGTTTCTCTCAAGCCAAAACGTTCTAATGACGGCTAGGGCAACCAGGGGTAAGTATTTATACATTATAAAACTTTTCCCCTCGTGAAAACCCTAGTTTTAAGTCAATTCCGTCGCCCAGAGCCAGTGGACGAGTCGTCCCCCTGTGGGACGAGTCGTCCCCTCGGCACCCGGCTTCTGACCGGCGTCCCCTTAAGGGGAATAGTTGGTTTCGCACTGGGACGAGTCGTCCCCTGAGAACAAAAACTCCATATTCTTCATTTTTGACAATTCGTTCGATGCGTGTGACCCCATAGGACTATATTATGTTGGCAATGAGTTCGATCACATCGATCCTCATAAGACATGAGCGGACTCTAGCAAGCCATCATGCCTACCCAAATAATATAATAGCAAGTTTGATTTCTATATAGAACATATCACAATCCCATTGTCACACGATGTTATATTGAACATGAGTCATGGTCCAAGTCAACTCATATTGTTCAATGCTTTCTCGTTATCAAGTAAATTGATTAATCGAATGATATTAATCACATTAATTCATTCGGGCATGGCCATGCACTACATCAATCTTACTTACGAAAGTGGCCTAGCAAACATCTCTCTTTACGAGGGACAATTTCCATCTTGACTTATCATTCTTCCCAACAAGAATCATACCATGCCAATGATAGCCCTTATTGTCATCCGGTTAAAGACAACGTTAAACTATATCAAACATGATATTCATCGAGCGGAAGACGATGATAATCTCGTGTCAAAGGATATCAATGATATGACTATATGAGATTTAATTATGACATATGACCATGACATAAATCTCATAATGGGTCAAGTCCAAGACCTTGTTCTCTAACAAGTACCCATGAATCTAATGTGCATCTCCATGCATATAATCATCACATGATTATCCATTAGACTTCATACTAGTGCTTCATAAGTACTAGGGACACGATTATTATAACTAAACATGCAAACACATATAATAATCAAAGAAGCAATCTCATATATAAATGAACAATGACATTACATAAAGGTCTATCTCTATAGGCCTAGTGGCACTAACACCTACAAGTCTCCCACTTGCACTAGGCCCAATCATTCATGTATCTTATACCCATGGACCTAACAGGACCATCATGTTTAGCTTGTGGTAAAGGCTTGGTGAGAGGGTCCGAAATGTTGTCATCCGTTGGTACCTTGCATATCTTGACGTCCTCCCTTTCACGCATTTCTCGAATGAGGTGGAAGCGTCTCAAAATGTGTTTGGATCGCTGATGTGACCTTGTTTCTTTTGCTTGGGCAATAGCACCATTGTTGTCACGTAACAGCTCTATCGGGTTAGTGATACTCGAACGACTTCTAAGTCACTAACGAACTTCTTGATCCAAACCGCCTCCTTAGCCGCATCTCGATGCCAAGCTATGTACTCGACTTCGTTGTAGAATCGCAACAATGTGCTGCGCTGGAACTCTTCCAACAAACAAAGACCTCCATTTAGCATAAACACAAAACCAGATCGCGATCTATAGTCATCTTTGTCGGTTTGGAAGCTTGCATCCGCTGTAACCCTTCACAACTTATCATCTTCCATTCCTCCAAATACCAAGAATACATCCTTAGTCCTTCTCAAGTACTTAAGGATATTCTTGATAAACTATCCAATGGTTCTCACCAGATCGATCGTATCTACTCGTTGCGCTTAGAGCATACGAGACATCGGGTCTAGTACATAACATGGCATACATGATAGACCCAATTGCCGAAGCATATGGTATATCACTCATTCTCTTTCGCTCATCATTTGTCTTAGGACAATGAGTCTTGCTAAGAGTAATGCCATGTCCCATTGGCAAGTATCCTCTCTTAGAATTTTTCATCTTGAATCTTCTAAGGACCTTGTCAATATATGTACTCTGACTCAAACCAATCATCCTTCTTGATCTATCTCTATAGATCTTGATACCAAGGATATAAGCCGCCTCACCCATATCTTTTCATTGAGAAACATTTTCCTAACCAGACTTTACGCCTCAAGTGTGAACATTGTTTCCAATGAGTAAGATGTCATCGACATATAACACCGTAAATAGCACTATGCTCCCACTTATCTTCTTGTATACACAAGGTTCATCTTCGTTTTTGATGAAGCCAAACTCTTTGACCGATTCATCAAAACGTAGATTCCAAACTCCGGAAGCTTGCTTCAATCCATAAATGGATCTCGCAACTTACACACTTTGTTAGAATCATTTGGATCGACAAACCCTTCAGCCGTATCATATATACATCCTCAAGTAGGTTTCCGTTAAGAAACGCTGTTTTGACGTCCATTTGCCATATCTCATAGTCGTAATATGCGGCTATGGCAATTAGGATTCTAATAGACTTAAGCATCGCTACGGGCGAAAAGGTTTCATCATAGTCAACGCCATGAATCCGCCTATACCCCTTAGCAACTAGCCTAGCCTTATAAGTGTGTACCTTCCCATCCATGTCGGTTTTCTTTGAAAACCCACTTGCACCCTATGGTTTTTACACCTTCGGGTGGATCAATCAAGTTCCAAACTTGATTATCGTACATGGATTTGATCTCGGATTCCATGGCTCCTAGCCACTTGTCCGAATCAGAGTGGACATCGCCTCTTGATAGGAAGTAGGTTCATCATTCTCAATGATTTCTACTTGATTACTTTCCGTCATGAGAAATCCATATCTCTCGTGTTCGGATCGTATCCTATCCGATCCGCGAAGAACTTGTGTATCTTAAACCGGTTCCACAACAACTTGTGAACTTGGTTCCGTCTCTACTATTGGTTCCTTGTCATTTTCGGGTTCTTGAATTTCTTCAAGATCAATTTTACTCCCACTAGTTTCTTTAGAGAGAAACTCTTTCTCTAGAAAGACACCATTTCGAGCAACAAACACTTTGTTCTCGGATTGGTTATAAAATAGATATCCTTTCGTTTCCTTGGGATAACCAACGAAAATACATTTATCGATCTAGGTGCAAGTTTATGTTCGTAAACCAATTTCTTTTACATAAACCTCACATCCCCAAATCTTCATGAAAGATAAGCTAGGCTTTCTTCCATACCACATCTCATGTGGGGTTTTAGGAGCCGATTTAGTAGGGACCTTGTTAAGTGTGAAAGCGGTTGTTTCCAGTGCTTGTCCCCAAAAGGAAATAGGAAGGTTCACTTGACTCATCATCGATCGAACCATATCTAATAGAGTTCGATTTCTCCTCTCTGACACACCATTCCATTGTGGTGTTCCTCGGTGGAGTAAGTTCAAACAATTCCACAACTTTTCGTATGATCGTCAAATTCTTGGCTCAAATATTCACCACCTCGATCGGATCGAAGTGTTTTAATAGTTTTGCCAAGTTGATTTTTGTACTTCACTTTGAAATATTCTAAATATCTCAAATGCTTCACTTTTGTACTTCATCGATAGACGTAGCCATATCTGGATAAGTCATCGGTGAACGTTATGAAGTACCGAAATCCTCCCCTAGTAATGCTATTCATCGTCCACATACATCGCATGTACGAGAGCCAACAAATCACTAGCCCTTTCACTACTCTTAGTAAAAGGTGCTTTAGTCATCTTGCCCAATAAACAAGACTTCGCAAACATCATATGATTCATAATCATATGAGTCTAAATATCCATCTTTATGGAGTTTAGAGATGCGTTTCTCGTTTATGTGCCCAAGACGGCAATGCCATTTATATGTGTCATTCACATTATTTGGTTTGGATTTCTTACTAACATGATAGACATTATCAACATTATTCTCAACATCCAAGACATAAAGGCCATTAAAAGAATGAGCAACACAATAAAGCATGTCATTCAAATAAATTGAAAATTTCTTATTCGCAATAAGAAAATTGTAACCCTCATTGTCTAAACATGAAATAGAAATAATGTTTTACGCTCAAATCCTAACATAATAACAGCTTATTTAAAACTAAAATTAATCCACTTGGTAAAGTGATTCCCTCAGAAGTCCCTTACACGGCCAATGCAAAGCAACTCTTGCTCCATTTCCAACCCGTAGATCTACTTCACCCTCTTTGAGCAACCTTCTATTCTTTAGCCCCTGCACATTTAGGCAAATGTGAGATTCACATCCGGTATCTAATACCCAAGAACTAGAGGTAGAAAGTAAAATATCTATCACATAGATACACGAAGTCATGGCAATCTCATTGCCCTTCTTCTTCGATCCTTCTCGATAAAGCTTGCGATTACGCCTCCAATGCCCGGTTTCCTTGCAATGGTAGCACACCGCATCCTTTTGGGATTTGGGTTTAGGCTTCTCAGCAACGGCAACCTTTGCCTCCGGTTTAGCAACTTTTGCTTTAACCTTGTTTTTGAACCCCTTTCCTTTATTCACCATCAACACTTGATTGGTTTTCTTGGTAATATTGTTCTCCGCATTCTTTAGCATCCCATGCAATTCGGACAGAGATTTATTCATCCCATTCATGTTATAATTCGGTAACAACCGATTATAACTCTCGGGAGTGAATGCAATATCATATCCGTAGCCGGCTCTAGCTGGATAGGATACCCAAGCCTCTCAAGATGTTCGAGGTGACCCTTCATCTTCAACACATGAGGCCCAACGGGTTGTCCTTCAATCATCTTGCATGAATGAAGAGCCTTACATAGTGTCAAACCTTTCCGTACGTGCTTGCAACTGGAACATTTCCTTCAAATGATTTCCCAAATCATAAGGCTTCCATGTGTACAAGGTCCTTACGAAGAGCCTTACACATGGTCGCAAGCATCGTGCAACCAACATCAATAGAATCATCCATATGCTTCTTATGTTGGTCCCTTTCGCTTTAGTTGCATTAGCGGCCGGCTCGGGTGGGAACGGGTCCATCGAGAATGTACAACTTCCTTTCCTGTTTGAGAACAATTCCCAAACTGCGGATCCAATCCACATAGTTATTGCCATTCTCCTCTAACTTGTCCTTTCTCAAGAGCGATCGCGATGACATGTTTTGATTATTGTTTACGGCCATTGATCTACAAAGATATGCAACAAGATATGAACACATATAAGTACCAATTCATTTAAGAGATTTAATTAACGTATTTCACAAATACTCTCACTAAATTATATAACCTTCTTATACAAATATGTATAATATAATTTAATAGGCTAAGACCCAACTTTAATTTAATTTCAAGCCCGGCTTATGGCACGATCGCTCAAAAAATTAAACTAAAAAGGTAGATAACATTTATCAATCATATCTATATATGACTCTTAGATCATTATGAGATTATAGACATCTTATGTCACATGTTTCAATCTCATCTTATGCCTTAGGCCCAAAAACCGTTTTGATAGCCTAATTGAGTTCAACCATGTTAAACGTATAGCAATCAGCTTATTTGCTCATCTTGATCATACAAAGATAGAATTAATGCACCTCGCTATGGCGTAGCCCACATAAAACTACCCGTGTACTCACAAGTGTTTAAACATGGGTGGCATAAAACAAACTCAAATTACAAAGAAAGTTCAATTTTTCATGCTTATCAATTACATCTCAAGGTTGATTCATGAAAACTATATGAACATAATTATGAACATGGAATGATGCAACACATATTACATTTGATCAGTAATTACTAGTACGCGGCCACGTGCTCCAAGATTATCCCACACTTCCATCGAAGTGCGAATGGGGAAAGGTTTTGGTGTCCGGCCAATATACCAAGTAATACATCACAAATATCCTAGATTAATCACATTAATCATATTAATGAAATTGACATCCCATAATCTAGATTAATCATATTAATCATATATATTACAATTTCATAATCATGGTATATCTATATATACTATTACTTCTCAAGTAAAACTCATACAATTTCATATTCTAGATCATGCACATCATGAAAATTCATATAATCATATTACATAATTATCATGATTATCTAACTAAGCATCATGAACGGGGCTACGATACCCTTTGTAGGGTTTCGAGGGTCCATGCGCGGCGGAATAAGCAATAACTCGAAAAACCCCAAGCCCTAGAATCCGTTCTAGATGATTAATTAAGAAGAGATGAAATAGAAATTACCAACCTTGAATGCTTTTGCCTTTGATAAACTTGACCCAACTCAGTATGAATGATCTTGTTAATCCTTGATGAACGAACGGGAATCACGAACCAAAGATCTTGACGAGCGAAGATCCTCTATGTGTATCCACGCGATGAACGAACCCTAGAACTCTTCTAGGAGGATTGCTAGATCCTATTGATTGAAACACCTTTCAATCAATGAAGAACAATGGATTTGGTGGTGTTTGATTCTCAATTCTCAATTGAAATCTCCCACTTTAAGTGTTTCTCTCAAGCCAAAACGTTCTAATGACGGCTAGGGCAACCGGGGGTAAGTATTTATACATTATAAAAGCCCTTTTCCCCTCGTAGAAAACCCTAGTTTTAAGTCAGTTTACGTCAGTCCGGGCCCGGGGACGAGTCGTCCCCTGGAGGGACGATACGTCGTCCCCGGCACCCGGCCTTCGAATCGGCGTCCCCTTATGGGGAATAGTTGGTTCGGCACGGGGACGAGTCGTCCCCGAGAACAAAAACTCCATATTCTTCATTTTTGACAATTCGTTCGATGCGTGTGACCCCATAGGACCATATTATGTTGTGCAATGAGTTCGATCACATCGATCCTCATAAGACATGAGCGGACTCTAGCAAGCCATCATGCCTACCCAAATAATATAATATCAAGTTCGATTTCCTATATAGAACATATCACAATCCCATTGTCACACGATGTTATATTGAACATGAGTCATGGTCCACATCAACTCATATTGTTCAATGCTTTCTCGATTATCAAGTAAATTGATTAATCGAATGATATTAATCACATTAATTCATTCGGGCATGGCTACGCACTACATCAATCTTACTTACGAGTGGCTTTAGCAAACATCTCTCTCTTTCTGGAGGGACAATTTCCATCTTGACTTATCATTCTTCCCAACAAGAATCATACCATGCCAATGATAGCCCCTTATTGTCATCCTAGGTTAAAGACAACGTTAAACTATATCAAACATGATATTCATCGAGCGGAAGATGATGATAATCTCAGGTCAAAGGATATCAATGATATGACTATATGAGATTTAATTATGACATATGACCATGACATAAATCTCATAATGGGTCAAGTCCAGTACCTTGTTCTCTAACAAGTACCCATGAATCTAATGTGCATCTCCATGCATATAATCATCACATGATTATCCATTAGACTTCATACTAGTGCTTCATAAGTACTAGGGACACGATTATTATAACTAAACATGCAAACACATATAATAATCAAAGAAGCAATCTCATATATAAATGAACAATGACATTACATAAAGGTCTATCTCTATAGGCCTAGGGCACTAACACCTACATAAACTGCTTTGCTTATTTGATTTTCTTTACTTGAATGCCAGTATAAACTTTTAGGAAGCCGAGGAAAATCATCTCGTACTTCAACGCAATTTTTTCCGTTTTGTTATTGGTCCGAGGGATGTTCCTCGTCATGACACTTAGGCTGTACTTCTTTTATCTACCTATGCTGAGGAAGATGACTCACACATAGGTCGTAGATATTTTGCCGATAAGGCCAGTGAGCCGGGGGGTTTCCTCGTCATGACGCTTAGGCGATGTTTTGTCTATAAGGTCGATGAGCCGGGGGGTTTCCTCATCATGACGCTTAGGCGATGTTTTGCCTACAAAACCTAAGGACCTTGGTAGTGGATACCTCACCTCCTTTTACTGTTTTCTCCATCTCATCATCACTGCCAATCTTTGCCCCTCCAATAACAAAACATCTATGACTAGGGTTCATGCTGAGTTGATGTATAGGTTGGGTACCGAGAAAGCTATTAATTTTGGAGCTTTTATCCTTAAAAAGATTTGTGGTTACTGTGAGTCCCCTTCTAAAAAATGGTCCCTTACTTACCCCTCTCTTATCTCTCAAATTTTGATTGCTCAAGGGGTTAAGACAGAAAAGGGTGAGACTAGGATGAGTGAATTTGAGCTGTTGAAAGAGACCAAAACTCTATTAGACAAGAATCAAAGGTTTGTGGATCTACCACTGGGAACTGAGTCTGCAGATGTGAGTGAAGATGTGGCCACATCACGTCACACATCTGAGGACTCCGTCAATGCTCAACTGGAAGTTCTAGATGCAGAGATTGTTGCTGCTGAAGCTCTCTCCACAACTCTTAAAGCTCAACTGATTGCCTCCCAGACACATGATGAGAATCTCAAAGCTTTGAAGGTGAATCTTCAGAAATGGAAGACCACTTTCTAGTCAAAGGGGGGAGAAGAAGATGAAGTTGTTTATGCTGCTGCTGATAATACCAGTGGATGGGGAAGTTGGGAAGATGTTTGAGATGTTTTGAACTCAGGGGGAGTTTATAATCTAGTTTTTATGTTTTATGATTTGGATTGAACTCTGAAACTGTTTTGTTCTGTTTATCTGTTAGCATTGAGTTTTTAAACTGGTTTGCTGTAACCTCCTAAAACATTTGCTAGATGTTACTTTGCTTTGGTTTGTGGAACTGCAATTTTTTGTACTATTTGACGGCTATCCAGTTTTTGTGTGAATGTGGTTACACATCCTCACACGCATCCATTTCAGAGAGAGGTTTGAAATCTGACAAGACTTAGTTTATTTGATCTATAATTGCTAAATCTTTGCTTTGACCAGAAAGTCCAAAATAGGGGGAGATTGAAAGAGTTAAATTTTAGGTAATATTGACTTTCCTAATTCGAATCCAATTGAAAAGTTTGGTAAGTGGATTTTATAACTTTCTTATTAAAGATTTAGAATCCTATTTGAAAAAGGACATTGTTAAATATCTAAATATCTTTTAGTTATGTAAACATATTTAGACTATGACTAATATTACTAACAAATCTCTTTCCTTGTTAGTATCAATCTATGTTTCCTTGTAGGATTTGGATTGAATCAAATAAGGAATAGTTTGACTAATTGAAGGAATTCTCAAAGATGCATATAAATACGAGACCATCGGCACATTGAGAAAACACGGATTGGGAATTATTTGAAAGAGAAAATACGACATCTTTTTAGGTTGTGAGTGCAGTTGTGACTTACATCTGAACTCACATCTAGATTTCTTTCAAGTTCTTTGTTATACTTCTGTTTAGAATAGGTTCTCCTTGAAAAAGGAAGATTGTTCTTGGTTTAGAAGTTGGTTAGAACTTGATTTAGTATTTTAATCTTTTTGTTTCACTTATTCTTATTTTCTTTTATAAAAAAACAGATCTTTAATAGTGAAAACCTTTTTGGGTTTAAAGTCTTATTTGATGTGACTGAACCAATAAACGTTTAATTATTTATTTTCTTTATTTTATTTCGTTGCTTATTGGTGGATGTTTAAACAGTTGTAACTTATATATGTACTCAAAGCCATAATCTGTTTGGTTGAAACTGATTTTCTAGATATACTAAAATTTTATATCGGAAACATTTCAAATATGTTCCCTATTCTTATAGAAATTTTGTTGTCAATCATGATATATATTTACGTTATCTTTTAAGTTTCGTCGGAAAGAAGACGCTTTTTTTCTCGACAATTTTTCGTCGCCTAAGTCATGTTTGTCGCTCCTTTCGACAAAAATTCCTTTGACAACTATTTTATATTGGCAATTTTCCTGTTTTTAATAGTGAACAACGTGAAATTTTCTATCACTACAAGAAATCAGTCTTTTACCATGTTTTTTCTACGATCAGAATTGTCATAGGTTTGATCATAAACGACGCATATTCAAAAGAGTACCGTATCAAATTATTATAGAGGCATTTACAAAAAACTACTTTAGAAAGATGGAAACTACAAAAAAAAAAAAAAACACATAAGTTCGAAATTACAATTTTTTTATTAGTTTTGGTCAAACAACTGATAATTTCAGTTATCAGTTGTTTACAACTGAAATTATCAGTTGTTTGAAGCACAAATTACTCTTCAAACAACTGACAATTTCAGTTATCAGTTGTTTGACCAAAACTGATAAAAAAAAACAAAATTTTTATTTTTGTAAAAAGAGAAAAAAAAAGTAGTTTTTTGTAATTTCTAATCTTACATGTTTTTTTTTTTTTGTAAATGCCATCTTTTTGAGTGAGTTATTTTTGTAATAAACTCATTATTATATATATCCCATCTCAATTATTGTGATACCTCCATGTCAACATGTAATATGTTTATTTTTTTAATTTATACTAAAATCTTATTTCAATAGTGATATATATAAAAATTAATTTCACATATAGTAATGCCTAACTCTAATCCCATTTATTTCCTTAATTAAAGGAAAAATGAAAATCTCTCTCCTTCGTTAGTTATCTCTGAAAACTCGCATTTTCCTTCATTTCGACGTGTCCCAAGTATTGAATTGGTGGTTTGTAAGTACTATCTATCACTTATCCCTCTTCCATAGTCTCTCTTAGGGCAACTCCAACAATAGGTATCAAATACAAAATTTAATACCTATGATAAAGTACTAGCATTTTTAATGGGGAAAAATGAGTATCAAAATTTGATACGGTACTAAGCAAGATAGCAAATGCTATATTGATTAGTATCACACCAAAATTTGGTATCCATTTTTAAAGCTTTAAATAATTATTAAACATAATATAAAATTATTTATCAGGTTAAATATAATTATTATCATGTTAAAATATTATTTACAAAATAAATAATTAATATATTTTTAATTTTTTTTGGGTTTTATATTTTTTTTTACAAAATTATTATTTTGATAAAAAATAAATTAATTAAAATAATGATTATATTTTGAAATAATTTATCATGTTAAAAATATTAATAAAGTTAATACTTATTAAAAATTAATTTGATACTTATGATTGAGATGATTTTTTGATACCATAAAAATAGTGCTCATAGGTATTAAAATTTGATTTTGATACCTATGAAGCAAGTATCACCATTGAAGTTGCCATTATTCAAACGTTCTTTCGTTCTTTCAATTGCTTATCAATTTCTCTCCATATAGATTGTAGTCGGTCATTCGTCACCCCTTGCGGATTAGTCACAATATCATTCAACTACTATAGAACCATTGAGATTTAAGAAAATTACACTCTAAATGAAAATATGTATACATTGTTATGGGCAGATGAAGTAATCCTATACTATGTTAATTAAAGGCTACTCCCTCCGTCCCGTTTGAAAAGTCACAAATTTTCATTTTGGGCGTCCCATTTAAAAAGGCACTTTTCCAAAAAGAAAAGTTTTTATTACTATTTCACCCACTCATTCTCTTTCCTACTTTACTTTTACACTCACAACATTCTCTCTCCTAACTATTCCTCCCACTCATTCTCTCTCCTATTTAATTTTTCATACTCACAACATTTAAACTTTTTCTCTTTCCTACATCACTTTTCTTAATTTGCATGCGAAATCTATTTTGTGGCTTTTCGAGCGGGACTGAGGGAGTATTTGTTTTTCTTGGTACTCTTGGCACAACTTAAAGGCTATTTTTAATCGTAAAATCTAGGGAGAAATCTCCATAAGTTATGGAGAAACGGGTTACGGATATCCAGAAGCTATTGAAAGGATATTCAGAAACTTTTTGTATTGGCCGCGACGCTTGTCCACGGTTCTTACGGATATCGCCTTCAAAGAGTTGGATATCCAGAACCCTTTGAAAGGATATCCAGAAGCTTATGAAAGTGATATCCGAAACCTTCAAAATGATATCCGTAAACTTTCAAAATGTTTCGGATATTCATTTCGATGGTTTCGGATATACATTTGAAGGTTTCGGATATCCGAAACCTTCAATAAGCATTTTCAGTCTTGGCCTTGGATTTGGCTTCAAATATGTTTCGGATATTCATTTGATGGTTTACGGATATACATTTGAAGGTTTATGGATATCCGAAACCTTCAATAAGCAATTTACGGTCTTGGCCTCGATTTGGCTTCAAATCTATTTTTCTGGATATCCGCTCAAAGGCTTCTGGATATCCGTTCCAAAGCTTCTGGATATCCAGAACCCTTTGAGACTGATATCCAGAAATTTTCTTCTGATTATCAAACGTATAGCTTCTGGCTATTAAAAACGCGTTTTTCTATAGTTATGGAGAAACGCGTTTCTCAGCAGACCTACTCATTTTTAATGCCTAATATAAACAATTCAAAAAGCCCACTACCCGACCCATTTCACAAACCCAATCTGTCCAATTCTTTTATTGACCTTCCGGTACATACCTGATCCCGACGAGGCAAACGACTCACAAGTCACTATCACTCTCTAGCCCTACCAAACGATTGACAAGAAGAACGTGCCGGCGTAAGTGCCCCAAGCCGCCGGCCGGTGACTTCCTCTGCCGGACTGTGCTGTTGCCTGTCCTCTTCTCGGCGACGGTGTCTCTCCTGCCTCGGTGCCTCCTGATCATCCTCCTCCGATTCTCCATTATCACCGGTAACTTTTGTCTTTTGAACCCGTTCCTTTATTTGTGACATTGCAGCCCTAATGGCAGAAGGTGTAATTGTGGTTTTTGTAAAATTTTAAATTGCAGCTTTAATTTGAAATTAAAATTGAAATTTGCAGCCCTATAAATTTGAGAATTATGGTGCAATCTAAGTGAAGATAGACTTGATTTTTGTATGTGTACTTGAAATTGAATTTTGAAATTTAAATTGATGTTTGAATTTTGGTTTATTGTTGTGAAATGAAAAATGTGAAAATTGAAATATGAAATATAAAATTGTGGTTGAGTGTTGTGGTGCAAAATATGTTTTAGATGATTCACTTGGTTGTTTCTGTTCCTAGGGTTTAGGATTATATTATCACGAATTTTAATAGGCTAAGAGGAACTTGTTTATAAAATTCACATAATGAGTGTCCCGGCCGAAAATTTTGCTTTGGGCCCCGAATCCCACAGGACCGGCCCTGAATGACATTTAAATATCTATCTCGCTTTGCGTAATGAGGTGATATCAATATCATTGCAATAAATTGTAATGTTCCTGATAAAGTGATTTTGTTCAATTAATTTGATAATTGAATGTTATTTCATGCTCATAAGATGTTTGACACATTACCTTGGTGAAACCAAACTATCCCCAGAGCAAAATTGAAATGGAAATATAAACATGTAGTGCAGCAGGTGCGATAAGTATATATTCCAATATACTCCCTCCGTCCCACCGATCTTAAGAAAAGTTTCTATTTTGGGCGTCCCGCTAATCTTAAGAAATCCCAAAATCGAAAGTTTTTATTATTTTTATACTCTTTCTACCCCACTCATTCTCTCTCCTACTTTACTTTTACACTCACAACATTCTCTCTCCTAACTATTCATCCCACTCATTCTCTCTCCTATTTAATTTTTCACACTCACAACACTTCTTCCACTCATTCTCTCTCCTAATACTATAATAATATTCCTTAATTCCCGTGCCATTTCAAAATTTCCAAAGATCACTGGGACGGAGGGAGTATAAGGTACTCCTATATCATATTTTCCGTGGATGTCCGAAGAACATTGGTGCTTGGAGATTTGGATATTTATGAGTAATGAAACAAAAGATTGTTTCAGAAGTATAACAAAAACTAGTTTTCTGAGGTAAGAAGCTTTCTATTGATGGCAGGATGGTAGAATTATTGAGTAGGGAAAATTATGGTGTGAGTTTAGGGTATAACGAGTGTAGATGCTGCACGGAGACAAAGGATCAAGCTACCTGCAGCAGTGCTCTAAGGAGGCATTTGATCTTTAATTCTTTCTCACATTCATTTTCTATACTCATACGTATATGGACTATAAGGTCACGGGTTCGAACCTTGGCGAACAGCCTCTTGGCAATTGTCAGGGGAAGGCTCTAGCAAATGGTTCCCTCTCCCAACCCCCGCTTGGCGCACCGGGGTTTGCCCTTTTGCCCTTTATACGTATATGGACTATCCACCTCATTTGATGTAATACTTACATGTGTTAGTGTAAATATTAATTCAAGTCTCCAATTTCTTATTCTAATAGATTTATAGCGGTGAGAAACGTGCTTAAACAGGATCACCATATCCAGCGAATATTTTTTCAGGAAGTTGCCATATATTTACCTGAGCCTAACGATTCACAGCAACGACTTCACTGTACTCTCTTTGCTGGTACCATCATCAACGTTCAAACTCCTTAATTTCCATTACAAATTCACTTGTGTGCTTCTGCACGTTTGCAATTGGTACGATGAGTTTACTTGAAGAAACCGTTGAGCTTAGGGAGATTCAAAGACTGGAAGGGCACACGGATAGGGTTTGGGGTCTTGCCTGGAACCCAACCACCGGTGGCTCCACGGGTAAACCGGCTACCCTCGCGTCTTGTAGTGGTGACAAGACTGTTCGTATCTGGCAACAATCTCCCGCTACTGGCTCCTTCGTCTGCCAGGTTTGATTGCTCTTTCTCGTGATTTGTGTATTTGTGTGGTTGCCCAGAAAGTCAATTCTAATAATGAGAGTTACTGTTTTTGTTTGAGTTTTTTGTGCTCTGCTCGCTTGAGTTTGGTTTCTACATGATCGGAAAATTCTACTATTGCTTAAAATTTATCCCAAGGGAAGTACTAATTTAGAAATTGAAAGGCACAACTCTATAGTTTCTTATTGGGGTTATTTGTTTGCTCAAAATACACTGTCCTTGTGATCAGAGCTTCATATCATAAAGGCCAAAACTAAAAGATATCTTCTGATCAAGAGAAGATTTCTGCCATAGAAAGATAAAGCTCAGAACTCCTGAACAACCTGCATATCAGTCGTAGTCCACCACCAAAATGTAACCTGCGTGTCCTTTGAAATGAAGAAGAAGTACTCTTTCTCTGTGTGTGTGTGTGTGTTTCTTTCTCTTTCTGGTTAAGAAATATAACTCAAGGAAAAATCAGAGATTAGATCAACATATAGGCACCTGTGTTATTTATTTTGAAGTCTGTATATTAAGCAGATTTTTTTTTTGTCTCTAATTGGGGACCAAACATTGTAAGAAAAAATTTAACGAAAAATTGTAGAAAGAACCGTTCACAGTTACTTGTGGATGATTGTTAATTAGTTATCATTGAAATCTTTCAGAAAGTGTATGTGTTCAATGACATGGTACAAGTCAGGATCAAAAGGAAAAATTAAGGGAAGCCATCCCATTCTCCATATGAAACGTGCAACTTAATGATGTTAAATCTCCACCGGAGTACCTACTCGGAGGTGGAGCATTTAAGCAAGTTGAAAGACTCAGACAAATGGTCTCTGCCCAACTCCTTTTTGCCTTAGCTAGATGATTTTCTATTTTTCAAATAATCTGTTTATGCAAACACTTTGAATTGCATGTGATTAGTTTGGACAACTAAGATAGAATTCTATGTCAAATGAGTGTTTTTATATTTTTCTAACTATGTTGAGCATGTCTAAAACTTCTAGAAAACAATAGGTCTTTCCAACAAAATTAGTCTATTCTGCACATTATGAATGAATACCTGACAATGAAAATTTGTATTTGCTAAACCCAGCGTGGCAGAATCCAACATTTGGACCGGTTCACCTTGAGCTTAGAAATGTTATCTTTGCCCTAACTTTTTGCAATATTGGTTACCCGTGACTGATTAGTCCTGTTCGTCTTTTCTTCTTTTTTTTTTTTTTGTTTTCAGAATCTATTTTCTATACCTTATTTGGGTCCAAATGTGTTCAGCTGAAGATTTTTTTCTCACTCTTTAATATTTCATTCCTCTTAGAAACTAAGCTGAGGCTTTGCTTAGGTGATTGTTACCTTTTATCTTCTTTAGTTCGTCTGGTATGGAGGAATATGGTCCGAATAGGATGTGGGCTCATGTTATCGCATTTCATAACTGTGTTTGTAATCAATGATGGAAAGCCTATTTCACGTAGAATGTTCATTCAAAAAAAAAAAAAAAAAAGAAAAAAGAAAATCTCAAATGGGTGTTCCATCTCTTGAAGCATGGATTAGTCTTTTCTGGGAGAGTAGAAAGTTTTTGAAAGAAGCTAGATGACCTTATCTCCTTTCTAGTTTCATTTCCATTTTAGTTTTAAATTTGTTCCCGTTCAAGCTTCCATACCAATCATGGTCTTACATCATTTACCAATTAAATGAAATGCAATAATAATAATATGTATGCTTTTCCCCTTTTCTCTCTTGATGAAACAAACAGCTTTATTCTGATGTATTTTTGATGGAGATGTGCAAACTATTCAGTATTACCAGTTAAATGGAATGCAATAATAATAATATTTATGCCTTTCCCCTTTTCTCTCTTGATCAAACAAACAGCTTTATTCTGATGAATTTTTGATGGAGATGTGCAAATTATTCAGTATTAGTATTTGTTGATTGGTTTCGCGTCGGTAATTGATTAAATTTTAACTTTTGACTGTGTAGGCAGTTTTAGATGAGACACACACTCGAACTGTCAGATCATGTGCGTGGTCACCTTGTGGTAATTTGTTGGCTACTGCAAGTTTTGATGCCACCACGGCTATATGGGAACGAAGCGGTGGTGATTTTGAATGTGTGTCCACTTTAGAGGTATGTACATTCCTCTTAATTGCAAAATCAGTGTCGTGTTCTATTAATTTGTTAACTTCTTGTTCAAGCTCAAAAGTTCATTTTTGTGGGGCGTTACACTTTGTGTGGGTCTTTCTTCTGGTTTCTTTCGAATCTTCTGGTTTCTTTCTTCGACCATCATATAATTATTGTGGGGGTCCTTGTACAGGGTCATGAAAATGAAGTTAAAAGTGTATCATGGAATGCATCTGGCTCACGGCTTGCAACTTGTGGTCGAGATAAAACTGTTTGGATCTGGGAAGTTTTACCCGGAAATGAATATGATTGTGTTTCTGTTCTTCAAGGACATACACAAGATGTTAAAATGGTCCAATGGCACCCATCCTTAGATATGTTATTCTCGTGTAGCTATGATAACACTGTAAAGGTAATCTCAATGACTTTTTCCTGTTGTGTTAGGCTTATTAAAGTATCTTAGCTTTCTACTTATAGTCCAAACATACTAGTGGAATTGTTGAATTACAATGCTAGAAATTCTGCAGGTTTGGGTGGAGGATGGTGACAGTGATGATTGGCATTGCGCTCAGACTATAGGTGAATCTAACAGGTACTAGCTGAACTCTCTTCCTCTTGGAAATAATATTTTGCTTGTACATTCTTATGTTAATATTTATTAGTAATTTTCAATTTCTTATCTGACCTTTACCTTCTTAGTTTCTCAATTTATTTTCTTAGTTTTTAATTCGCTTTACTAATATTGATGACCGAATAGCTAATAAAGACTGAAATGACTGTCATGTCAAGAGGTTGTTACAATTTTCACCTAGATGTTTCAGGCACTTGCTAATAATATTTGTATGCCTCAACTTTTGAGTTGTAATCAACAAATATAACTTTTTCTTTCCTTTTAAGCTTTTTACTAAATTCCTTGAGGCGGGATATTTTATTTCTGTGGATGCGTTTCTTTTCTCTGCATCTGACTTTGGCATACGAGGAATCTGCTCTGTTTTCTGAATTTCCCAGTAACTCATTCTCAAAGGCCTGGAGAAAAATGAGAAACATTCTAGTGACTTACGGATTAGTCTTTTTTTTTTGTTGACCCTGTCAAAAGAGAGCATGGATACTAGAACCCCATTTTGTCATAGTGATCCTTTATAAGCGCGATAATGTATTCTCAATTCTTCAACACTTGCTTTCTGCTCTTATTGCATCTCAGATAAATGTATTATTGGCCATGATTCTATAGGTAAGGCAACCTTGACCTTGTTTAGGTTATGAGGAATGATCTTGGCTTTCGTTTGGTGATTGGAGAGCAGAGAAGCAGATTGTTTATCATTGTCATGGGTATCATTGAATCGCTCACGCCTATAAGCTAGACCGAGCTCATGTAGTGTACTTTTTGGTTATTTTTCTCTTCTGAATGAAGTAAGATGTTATGTACATTGTTGTCTAAATCGTACGATACTCACATATCTTACGTTATGGTTCGCGTATTACTTTCAGTATGAAAGTGTCAATGGCCTTGGATAAGTGAGAAAAACTCACGAGTGTTGTCCCAAGTATTGACAGTACTTAAGACAACACTGTTTGACCCCAATCCAACAAACTAAAAATAATTAGTTTTGAAAAAGTTTTGCAACGGAAATTTAAATCACACAACTATTGGATGAATTGAGAGTAGTCCCTTGCGAATCATTCATATAATCTGATTTGGGCACCATATCGCGCGTTTCATATGAATCATAAGATTTGATGTTGATTTGAAGTTGTTTGGTCTACGTAGGTTCATGCGGAGCCATAATCAAATGGCTCAAAGAAATACTTTTATGCTTTTGTAGAGGAAATCAATCAATTCTGGGGTTCCTTTATGCCTCTATTGTGTGTCTCTGTAACTTTTCTTTCTCTCTCTAATACATTAAGACCTTTTTGAGGGGTTTTGGGCCTTTAATAAGGGTTTCTTTTTTTAAAACTTGAAAGAGGAAACATAATTTAAAACATATCTGGAGTAATTAGTAAAGGAGGAAACATAAAAACATTACAATAATTCTCTCACATGATGAATCAACAACGGAAATTAGTAACTTTGTATGTGATCGAAAGAAAAAAAGGGAGAAGAAAATACCATCTGTTTGGCAAAGTTGAGAAACAAAGGCCCATTCCATCAGCGAAGTCCGTCACAGTTGCCGGAGATGGAGGAAAGTCGCAGTTGGACTTCTATCCTTCATCTACATGTCATTCACATTGTTTCGAGTGATTCAATGTTGCGTTAGTAATTCTGGGTTTCCTTTTGATTTCCTTGCTGCACAGTTTCCTAAAAATAGGGTTTACGTTTAAAGACTTCTTTTAGTGCGTCGTATCTTTACTGCCACTTCCACCCTCCCAACTGAAGAGTCGGACACAGACCCCCAACTGGGGTCGGTATCAACTTGTGTTGGTATTCCCCCTTATTTGCCGAGTCCTTGTATCAGAGTTGACAACTATGTTATGCGGACTATCTAATGTTGTGGCACATGCATCTAGAAAAGGTTTGATTTGGTGTACTGATAGCTGTCAAGAGTTTTTGCTTTTGTGGTAGTAGGAGCACAAGCATCATCTTGCATTCATGCTGTGTCAGCATGTTATCCTGCGTAACCAATTGCAGTGTTGTAGCCACTTTCTTCTTGTGCAGCCTAATATTTTAAGCTTCTTTCAGGTTGATATTTGATACTTTGTGTTCATGGTTTTACTGCTGTTTCCTGGCCCTTAAAGTGCTTGGTGGCTATTAATTTTGAGAAGAAACACGAATTTAATGTCATTCAGGGTTGGTTGGTTTGTTTTGCTGAGATCTAATTCAGTTACATGCTGCTTTCAGTGGACACTCTTCTACAGTCTGGTCTCTAGCTTTTAACGATAGTGGAGACAAAATGGTTAGCTGTAGGTATGTTGGGCACTGCTTATGTCTTTAGGCTCCACATTTTTGTATTTGGGGACTGTTAGAAGTATCTACCAGCTGTTATTGAAGTAGAGCCTTGAAGTTAATTTGGTTATTTGGTCTTTACAGCGATGATCTTACCATAAAGATATGGGGCACTGACATTGTAAGAATGCAATCTGGTGCTGGCTATGCCCCTTGGTAAGGAATATCCTCTATCTCACAATCTTATACTGCTGTGATGGTGTAGATTATGCTTTCAGTTGAGAATTTTCTTATCTATTTTTGTTTGCTTACTTATTATATCATTATTGCTTTTTAATAATTTTATTGATGCAATAAAAGTAGATATTGAGCTTCATTTCAAAGTCTGACCCAAAGATTGCTGTCAATTTTTGCCAAACATGTATACTGCTCCATCCCATAACAAATGTTACCAAAATTGAATGCACATGAATCAAGGCAAAGTAGTATAATATTATTAGTGGAGTAGGTGTTGTGGGTATGATAAATATAGTATGAGAGAGAAAATGGGGTAGGGAATAGTAAGTGGATTGTTATTGTAAGTGTGCAAGTGGGCCCCATTGAATAAAGAATTATTATCAAGTCTTCATTTTAGGATAGTAACATGTGTAATGGGACTCTCAAAAAGGAAAGAATTATCATTTGTTATGGGAAGGAGGGAGTATAAATTATAATGCTTTGAATGGATTAACCCCAACCTTTCGTCCCAACTACTTGAGTAGGCTGAGCATATCCTTTTGTACCACTTGTTTTGAGGATGTTTTTTTATGATTAAGTCACAACAGCTCAACCTTTTCTCCATTGATTTACGTTAGAGGTGCAACAAATCTCTCTTGACGGAAATGACATGTTATAGTCCCTTAACTTTTTCTCTCCAAATAAGTCACTGTTTCAATTCTGAGTAGGATGCACGAACCCTTTTCCACTTTTAGTATGAGCAAAGCAAGATTTAGGTTAAACCCATAGTTGTTAAAGGTGAGAGGCTGTTAGAGGTTCCTTAAACAGGTAAAGTAGAACATAAAAAAAATAGTAAAGTAATATATACTCCCTCTGTCCCACTTCAATGGAGACTAATTCCTTTTAGTCCGTCCCGCCGACCAAAATGACAGCTTTTTATACTATTCCTTCCCCTCATTCTCTCTCATACTTTACTTTTATACTTACGACACCGATCAACTTACTAATCAAAAACCATATTTTCGTTACTAAACTTAGCATTTTTTAAAAATGTTCTCACCACAACAACAACAACAACAAAGCCTTAGTCCCAAAATAATTTGGGGTCGGCTAACATGAATCCTCATATGTTATCGTGAAAAAAATAAATAAAAAAATTAAATTAAATTAAATTTAAAAAAAAATAAAAAAAAATAAAAAATATAAATATATATATATATATATATATATATATATATATATATATATATATATATATATATATATAAATAAAAAAAAAAAAAAAAAAAAAATCAACCCCCCACATGGATTTTTGCCCTCCACTCCGGCCTCTTCAACACCATACTTTCATCCACTCCAAGTAAATTCATATCATTTTCAATTACTCTAATCCAAGTTTGTTTGGGTCTTCCCCTACCCCTCGCCATTTTATCATTTCTCCACTGTTCCGGCCTCCTAACCGGTGCATCACTCGGTCTCCTTCTCACATGTCCAAACCACCGTAGACGATTTTCCCTCATTTTATCCTCAATGTTCTCACCAAACTTATATTTTTCAAAATGTTCTCACTGAACTTTTACTTAACGTGACTAATGTTCATTAAGTTTTTTCAATCAATATGTTAACGTTGTTGACATGTATGATGAAGACTACAAATAATCTATCTAAATATTAAATGAAGCAAGTGGTAAATGTTGCCACAATGAAGGGCAAATCTGTCTTTTTTCAATGAGTTGAATAAGATAAAAATGTAGTCTACAAAGTTAATTTACTTTGCTGATGTTAAAGAGTGAATTTTTGTCATTTGTTGAAAAAAATGACAAGTGTAGGTGTAAAATATGAGTTGCATTCAAATATTGACATGTGTTTCCTTTCAAAATTTGAATTCAAATTTGACAAATAAATTTCATTATATTCAACCTTCTTTTTCATTGTCAAAAACACACACACACACACATACACGGTCTCACACACACACAGTCACACACACAGAGAGCAATGAAGACATACACACACCAAAACAAGCACAAGCACACAAATTCACGCAAGAAGTTTTTTACTCTCTCGGTTTGATGAACACACTCAGGTAATTAGAGTTCTTCGTTTCTTGGTTTGGCAACCTCCAGATGTAGATCATTGATATTGCAACCGAGGTTGCAGCCATGGCGGAGTTACCTTCTTACCTGAGCACTTACAGATATGAGCCTTGATTTACACTATTGTGAAGTATTTAAAGTGCAGCCATGGCAGAGTGTTAGAAAAGATGAAATTTGGCTAGGGATTTTGACTTTGGAGGGAGGAGAGTGTTGGAGATCTTACCGGAATGAGGATTGATGAAGCCGGTCTGGAGTAGTTTGGAGAAGGAGGGATAAATGGAGGCGGTGGGCGGCGTTGATGATGGTGGTAGGAGGCGGTGGGCGGCGGTGATGATGGTGATAGGAGGCGGTAGTGGGTTTGGGTTTGGAAATGGAAATGGGTGGCAGGGGAAGGTGAACGAGCGGCGGGGAATGATGGAAGGGGTGGCGGCGGAGAAGGGTAGCTGCAGAGAGGGTTGGCGACGGGGAGGGGATAAGAGAAATGGGGAAGGGAAAGGGTATGGATCTGAATAAATGAGGGGAGTGAATGTTTTCAAGGATTATTGATTGGGAAGGGTTAGGGTAATTAGAAAAGATTAAGTGGGTGGAATTTTAATTTGGAAATCGGATTGGAGGAAGGAAACGGAAGATGTTTTTCGGATTTGGAGAAATGAAAATTTGAAATATTTTTTTATTTTACAGTAAATTAAAACTTTTTTATGTGTGTGTTTGTGTGATAATTGTAATTGACAAAATATTTGCAAATGATTTTTGTTTGAATTAATGGGTGAAGAACTGTATACTTGTATACTCCCTCCGTCCCAGACCAAGAGTCCTACTTTCCTTTTTGGTCCGTCCCAGACCAAGAGTCCCTTTCCTTAAATGGAAAGTTTTCCATATATTTATACCCTTATCATCTCCATATATTTACAAAAAAATCATTACTATTCCTCCCACTCATTCTCTCTCCTATTAAATATTATTAACTTTTACATTCTCTCTCTTATTCCCTACCACACATTTAACTTTTACATTCTCTCTCCTATTCCCTACCACACATTTAACTTTTACATTCTCTCTCTTAAAATTTTCTATCCACTTTAAAAAAATTTCTTAAGAAGCGTGAAATCCTCCCCGAGGACCCTTGATCTGGGACGGAGGGAGTATTAAAATAGATAAATATTTTTTTCCAACTCTAAAACTTGTTACAAAATGATGACTTTATTTTTTGGAAAATTTTTTTTTTTTAATCATGATTTTTTTTTTCGGGACACTATATTTTTTTTATGGATAAAATGGTCCCAAAATTGTATTGGAATTTTTTTTTTTAAAAAAAGCATCATTTTTTTAGAGATAAAGAGAATACAAATATTGTAAAACACAATTACGGGTGTACAAACAAATTTACAACTATAAACAACAACACTAAATATATTTGCACTCTTTATAAATATCTCAAGATAGAATTCTCTTACATGGGTTATTAGTAATTTTAATTTATTTTCCCTATATAATATTAGTACTACCTCTGTCTCAAATACATTACCATTTTCGTTCAGATTTGATTGATCTTTTGGTCCTCAAATGTGTCCCAAAATTTTCCATATTTTGTAATGGTTATATTTCAAGTTTTGTTTCTTTTTTAAACATTATATTTTAAAAAAATGGAAACAAAAATTAAATTAAATGTATCAATATTTTATTTATATTTAAAATAATAAAAAAAATAGTGAGTAATGGTTTCTAACTATTTTAACTATTTTAAGCTATTTATTGTAATTATTATTAATTTCAATCTAAATAAGTACTCCCTCAGTTCCAGGAAAATATACAATTTTTTGGGCGGCGCAGGAATTAAGACAATGTGATGTGTTGTGAGTATAGATGGTTGGGTAGGAGAGAAAAAGTGGAGTAAGTGGGTAACGGTTGTGAGTAGAGAGAAGTGGATACCATTTCCATTTTGGGAAAATGCAGATTATTGTGAGACATTCAAAAGGGGTAATTTTGCAGATTATCATGGGACGAATGGAGTATAGTATAGAAAAATTAAGGAAATACATTTGACTTTTTAATTACTAGATACAATATGGAAATTTAATTTCCAAAAAATATAAATACTATATCGAATTTGTTTTGCACATGTCAAATATAAAAAAATATAGAAACTGCTAATTACAATATATTGAAATTAATTCATATAAATTATTGAAACGGTATTCTATATTTCCACCGCTATTTTCAATACCGCATCTCTCTTTTCACAAATTTTATCTAACGGCTATTAACAAGGATAGAGAACAACGACATTTAACGAATGGAAGAATTTATTAATACCTTCGTCCCGGCCGAAATGTCTCAAAATGGCCCATGCACGGAAATTAAGGAAAGTGATGTAGGAAAGAGAAAAAGTGTATAGTAAATGTGGTGAGTATGAAAAGTGATGTAGGAAAGAGAAAATGGGGTAGAAAATAGTGAGTGGATATTTATTATGAGTATGACAAGTGAGTCCCACAAATAAAAAAATAATAAAAAATTTTTCTTTTTTGGGTTAGAACATTTTAAATGAGACACCCAAAAAGGAAAGTTGAGACACTTCGAACGGGACGGAGGGAGTATATAACTACTAGGAAAAAATATCAACAACAATATTATTTGTAATCTCAATATATTGAAATTAAAAATAGTTGTGTTGTTATAAAATATTATTATAATAGTAACTAAAAGAAAAAGGAAAAAATTGGAGATAAATAAGAGATTTTTTATGAATAAAGAAGGAGAGGTTGGGAACGGTTTTATCGGAAATGAAGAAATAAATGTATGTTGTTGATTTTTAATTTCTTTTTTTTCAAACATGTGACATAATAGATACTCCCTCCGTCCCACAAATATATAGACTTTTTGGTCCGACACGGAGATTAAGGTAAAAAGTGATAAATATAATGTGTTGTGAGTGTAAAAGTAAAATAGGAGAGAGAATGAGTGGAGAGAATAGTAAATTTAAAAAGTGTTGTGAGTAGAGAGAAGTGGGTCCCATTTCCATTTTGGAAAAGTATAGATTATTGTGGGACGCCCAAAAGGGAATTTTTTTTGTATATTTATGGGACGGAGGGAGTATACCAAAAATATGTACTCCGTATTAAAGAAAAAAGATGTGGAAATTTGGTGGAGTTGGGCGGATTTTGTGGAGATTTTGTGGGGAGAGTAAATGAAAGTTTCATTGTGAACATGTTGTTTTCGTTTTTTAAACATTTTTTTTTAAAAGGTAGAGATAATTAAATGTTGAGAAATTAAAAAAAAAAACAACGGAAACAATTCCCACTGATGATCTTATATGCAATGACGATCAATAAAAGTATAGGGTAATCGTTATCTGTGGTCAGTTTTATTTTAAAGAAGCCAGTAATTTGTCATGACCAGCTGTATGTCGCTTTATCAAGAATTAAAATTTCAGATTGTTTGAAAATATTGATATATAATGAAAAAATACCTGAACATTCTGCTATTTGTACCGACAATATAGTCTTAAAGAAGATTTTCCAATAATGTATAACATAAATATGTGTCCTTTTTTTCCTATATTAATTTATGTCGTTTGTGTATAAGTAATAGCCCGTGCATCGCACGGGTGTAACACTAGGTGGTTATGGGATAATAATGAGGGTGAGAAATGAGGGCTAGGTGGATAATTTGTTTGAGAATTTTATGTTGAATGAGAGAGGATTAGGGAAGGGATTGATGTGGTTATGGGATATTTAATGGTTAAAATGAGTGATAAATTAGTAGTATAGAATATTAATATTTATGAGATACTCTCTGTGATTAGTTTTATTTAGAGCATTCACAATGGGAGCTTTTTGAGAGCTCCTTATTCTTATGAAAAATCTCTATACCATTGTGAAAATGATGAAAGAGCTCCTTAGTAAGGAGTAGCTCTTTCTACAAAGAGCTAGCTTTTTAGCTTTTTATCATTAATGCTACACATTTTCTATGCAAGTCATTCACTCTTTTTTACACATGAGATCCATAAAAAAGTTGAAAGAGGAGTTTTACCATTGTGAAAAAGTGCTTGAGGTTTTTAAGTTTTGAATTATAATGATGTGGCTCATAGAAAATATAACAAAAGCTATCTAGAGAGCTTTACCATTGTGGATGCTCTTAGTAAGTTGTTTCATCATTTATCATCTATTACTACTATTAAATTGTCAAAAAAAAAATTTAAAGCTTTAAATAATGATAGATAAATATTTATACTATTGTTTAAATACTACGAATTTTCTTAAGTATTGTTTACAGATGCATAATAACCAATGTCATTTATACTGATGCTTTATCAATAATAAGAAATAATTTGTATAACAATATGTAAATAACTTTACGATTTTATTTGTTTGTCATTAGTTTTTTTTTTATAATTAATTATTTATTCTTAGTAACAATTGTTATTCTACATGATATTAAAAAAATTTATAAAATTTTATAAAGTGGTAGACTTAAGGTTGACCAATCTGCAAATAAGATATTTTACAATTTTCATTGTTTCAATTGGATTGGATATTTGTTCAAATTTTATGATGATAATTTGCGCTTATTGAAGGGCTTATAATTGGGTTGGGAGGTGTGGTAAAGCTGTAAATGGAGAAGGAGGAAAGAGGAGTGTACTGATTTTGTGATGTATGTTTGACAAATGTGAAGATGAAATAATTACTTTAAGAGATTTGATAATTCAATTTGATTAAATTGTACCTGTAAAATATTTTCCATAACCCATAAAAATATATTAAATTATAAAAAGTAAAAAAAAAATTAAAAAATTGATGGAGTAGAATGTATAGTTGTAAATATAAGAAAAAATGGTAATATTTTTTATGATATAGAATATAGACCAACAAATAATGTGGCTAATATAGTAATTGTTTCAATTCATAATAATAATTGTATGACTATGAAATGTTGATTGGGTAAGGTTTATATCTAATACTTTTAAATTGATTCCAAAGTATGTAATAATATATATTTTTTTTTTTTTTCTAAATATTTTAATGTCATGTATAACTATTTTTTATTATAAATATGTCCTATTTGTTATAATGTTTGTGTGATATTTCTTTAAATATCTCTATTCATATCTAAGAATTTTGTCGTAATTTTGCCGTGCATCGCACGGGTGTATCACTAGTTAATATAAAATGTAATCATCACATAGTTTATAGAAAATATTACAAATTAATTCCCCAAAAAAATCATTTACTCTAGATCGTTTTTAACAAAAATTGTCACGTGAGGTCACGTGGCGAGTGAGCACATTTTGAATGACGTGGAAGTTCGGTGAGAACACTTTGAAAAAAATAGTTCAGTGATAACATTTTGAAAAAGGCTAAAGTTTAGTGACTAAAATATGATTTTTGCCATCTTGTTATTCCTCCCGCTCATTCTCTCTCCTATTTTACTTTTCATATTCAACACCTCTTCCCACTAATTCTGTCTCCCACTTTTCTTTAAATCTTGTGCCCAAAGTTTTAGTCTCCATTGAGGTGAGACGGAGGGAGTATGTAATAGTATTAAACAACGCTTACTCATTTTATGAAAAAGAATTTTGCATTAAATAAAGATCACAATTCCACGTGTATTAGCAACTTAACAAAATTAAAACCCCAAAAGTCAGAATTTCAAGACAAAAAATACATTTGATGTTCAAATTAATAAATAAGTAGTCGTTTAAAAGCGTGAAAATAAATTTCAAAACATGATAGAAAAGATAATAACATATGAATGTAAGCTAATATATAATTCAAACGTATATTTCTATACCTAGAGATGAAAATAAGAGATAAGAAAATTTCAAATAACAAAAGGAGACCCAAATTAAAGAGAAAACACAAAGTAAATTAGTATACAAAATAAAGATTGCACGCCTCCATTTAAAAATTAGAATAAAGCAAGCTATCGGTAGTGTTTTTGTCGCACTTATTTCTCGTCATTCTAATTTGTTGTTTATGTCAATTAGTTTTCTTTTGATCGCTCGAGAGAAATTAGGACTTTCTTTTTTTCGCATGCGACAAGCTATCTTTACACCTTGTTTTCCCAAAACAACACATTTAAGTCAAACATTAAAACTAAACTACAAAATGACCCCAATTTAACATAACATGTACGCTTATTATGCCTTTTGACAAAGGCCGACGCCTCACGCCTCTCGCCATAACCAAGAAAGGCGTTGCCCGTGCCAAAAAGGCGCACAACTGCCCTCTACAAAACCTAAAGGCGGTCGACCCCTATAGGCGCCAAAAAGGCGAGGATGACGCTAACCTTTCACAACTATGGTTTAGCCAATCTTACTAGTGCCCCCCCAAGAATCCCCATTTATCACATACCTTGCGACTATTTTTGTGATATACAGGATAAGACTGTACTTTGGACCTCTTAGATAATAATCCTATTTTTGTTTGTTCTACGTACTTTCGTCTTTGTATGGGGATATGAATCTTCACGGACATCTGATGCTCCACTCACTCTTGAATGCATAAACTGCATTAAAGCGAGATGGACCAATCTCTGGGACGAACTTAATGAAATGCTTACCCATATCATCATGAGTTCTGCCGAGGTAAAAGCAATCACTTATCACTGTTCAAGAATGCGAAGCTCTCTCAACTGTCACAAAATGAACTCTTTTACTTCCAGTGATAATCTTTGTTAAATCGAAATACGATATGCTCGATTGATTTCACAAAGCATCAGTGTTTAAATTGTTGATTTGTTTATCCGTAAATGAGATCGTCTCAGTTTCATGTTTACTGTTTATGGATATGATTGTTGATAATAAACTATTTTCTTGTTTTCTTTTTCCTTTTTCCAGGAGACATCTTTGCACACTTGCTGGTTTTCATGATCGAACAATCTTTTCAGTTCATTGTTCAAGGTAGCATAAAACCTGAACCCCTTCTTCCCCTCTCTCACACGGGCACATACATTTTGAAAAGATAGAGAAATTTAATTGTTTTAATAATCATGTGTTTGTGTGGTTATCTGTTGGAACTTTTAAAGTACCATGATATAATTAGTACAGTTTGTATGTCATGTCTGTTAAATATAAAATACATGACATCTGGTGAACTCATCGTATACATGGTTAGCTTGATGATATTTTGGTTATACTCATATATGAAGACTCAGGCAATGAGAGATGTCTTTCATTGTTCACACTCATCGTTCCTCTAGACTTCTGTTTTGGTGCATTAAGATGCAACTATTTCACGTTTAAATGGGCAATTTCTTTGGTTCACCATATTTAAATCCTAAAAATTTGTAATCCGATGTTATTTTACGCATGATTGAACTGTGTCTAATAACCAAATGTGTAGGGATGGAGTAATTGCCAGTGGAGCAGCTGATAATGCCATACGCTTATTTGTTGAGAGCAAAGATGGTTTGGTACTCAATCTCCCCCATTCTCACTTGTTATGTTCTGTAAATAAATGAATCTTTTTTTCAGTTAACTTGACATCAATTTTTCAGTCTTTGGTGAGATGAGGAAAACGCACGAAAATATTCAGTTTACTTTGCTGCTACATGTTTTCTCACACTGTCTTTTATATTAATAATTTTATGTTTCTTCAATATATTTTGGACGAGCTAAATTTTCCAGCATAGCATTATACTGTTGTATAATCACATCTTGGAGGGAGCAAGGAAAGCATACACATCTTTGATAGCTGCATGCGTATTACTAAGATGGGCCCATAAGAACAGAAGAAAAGCACAATTCTGAATGTATCAAGTGAATAAATAAAAAGCTATTAGACCTGAGTCAAGAGACTTGCCTGAATTCTGTTTCCCTGGACTCAAAATCTGTAGCCTTTGCTTTTGTTGAGTTGCGAAATTTTCATGGCCAAACATTGCCTTTAGGTACTATTGATGGTCTAATCTATACATAGTTAGGGTAACTTTGGGAACTCAGGAATTGTTTGGCAGCGACACCAGATAACATTACTTGCTGAAAGAAAATATATTATTTTATAAAATATCAAATTATCTCACATACAGCTATCCGGAATTCGGTAGAACATCGATTGAACTAATATATCTCACTAAAGAGTAATTTGGTAATGGAAAACGTTTATCTCCTTTTTCTTCGGGGTTAAATTATAACAAGGGCAATCAATTAGTTCCGGATAAAGAATTATCCTCTCATCCAGATCTTTTTTTCCTTGTTGAGAAAGTGATCACAAACATTAGATTCAGATATAATCTGCCTATTTCTCCGACAACTAAAATGAGCCCTTAGAATATATCAAATTAATCGTTGCGGAATGAGTTACGTTAGCGTTGCAACGTACACAATTGGACTCTTAAATCCAACGAGCAGAAAGTGGAATTGTTTGAAATATTATATTGAATTTTCTTCCGGACCTCAGGAGTTCTTCTAGCTCTATGCATGTTTTTTCGGTCTATTCTGTGTGGTTATGGTCAACTCTATTTGCAGGTTGATGGACCAATGTACAAGTTGCTCTTGAAGGAGGAGAAGGCCCATGACATGGATGTAAATTCAGTTCAGTGGAGTTTCACGGTAAATTTTTTTTCCGTCTTTTTAACTTAGATCGTAAACAGTCTCTCTTCAAGCACGGATATAAGCTCAATATGTCTGAACTGGGTATGCTCCTATAAGAGTATGGTCAACTTATGATATACGTGATCTTGTAATCATGGCAGGATAACAGTCTTCTTGCTTCTGCGAGTGATGATGGGTCAGTCAAGATCTGGAAATTGGGTCCGTTGCACTGACATACTATACTATACCGATGATATGTTTTTTCCAGTAAGTTATCTTTTCCCGCGATATAATAACTAAATATATCCTATAACAATGATATTTATGTGTAATGTGTTTTTAAATTAGACAACATTACTACCATAATACAACAAGTCTACACACAATTTTGTATTAATTTTTGGCTGGATGAATACAATGTTCATTTTGTTTTTTCCAGTAAGTTATCTTCTCCGGTAAGTCTTGTGTGTTTTTTTTTTGCTTCTATAGTTTGAAAAGGACAAATTTTAAGCAATTTTAGTACTCAAATTTTCATAAATACCATTACTGTCTGCCTATTTGTTAATGGTTAATTTTTCGACCTCAGAAGGAAAAACCTCTTTAGAGACAATTTTTATTGGAAAATGGACATTATTTAGTGTCCGAGTGTAATTTTAGTACCTCCAATTTACATAAATACTATTACTGTCTACCTATTTGTTAATGGTTAATTTATCGACCTCAAGAGTTATTTTGAAGTCTATTAATGACGTTGAACTTCTTGAACTAACCTTCTTGTAAAAATTTGGAAACCAAGAGTAATACCATGGCTCATTGGCAAGTTTCCTTTCTTAGAATTTTTCATCTTGAATCTTCTAAGAACTTTATCAATATAAGTTCCTTCACTCAAATCAATCATCTTTTTAGATCTATCTCTATAGATCTTGATGCCAAAAGATGTAGGTGATTTCACCCATATGTTTCATTGAGAAACACTTCCCTAACCAAGACTTGACAGTCTGAAGTATAAGAATGTCGTTTTCAATAAGTAAGATATCATCGACATACAATATTAGAAATAGTACTACACTCCTACTGAACTTCATGTATACATATGGTTCATCTTCGTTTCGTTCTAGATGAAGCCAAACTCTTTGATCGATTCATCAAAATGAAGATTACAACTCCTAGAAGCTTGCTTCAACCATAAATGGATCTCTGTAACTTGCATACTTTGTTAGAATTTCTTGGATTGACAAACCCTTGAGGCTGTGTCATATATAATTCCTCAAATAGCTTCCCGTTTAGGAAAGTTGTTTTTGACATTCATTTGCCATATCTCATAGTCGTAATATGCGGCTATGGCAATTAAAATTCTAACAGACTTAAGCATTGCAACTGGCGAAAATGTTTCATCATAGTCAACACCATGAATTTGCCTATATCCCTTTGCTACAAGCCTAGCCTTGTAAGTATGCACCTTCCCATCCATGTCGATCTTCATCTTGAAGACCCACTTGCACCCTATGATTTTTACACATTCAGGTGGATCAATCAAGTTCCAAACTTGATTATCGTGCATGGATTGCAATTCGGATTTCATGGCTCCTAGCCATTTATCCGAATCTGGAGTGGACATCGCCTCTTGATAGGAAGTAGGTTCGTCATTCTCAATGACTTTCACTTCTATACTTTTCGATACGAGAAATCCATATCTCTCGGGTTCGGATCGTAACCTATCCGATCTACGATGGACTTGTACATCTTGAACCGGTTCCACAACACCTTGTGAACTTGGTTCCGTCTCTACTCTTGGTTCCATGTTATTTTCGGGCTCTTGAACCTCTTCAAGATTAATTTTACTCCCACCAGATCCTTTATTGAGAAACTGTTTCTCAAGAAGAATACCATATTGAACAACAAACACTTTGTTCTCATTGCGGTTGTAAAAGTAAAATCCTTTAGTTTCCTTAGGATAACTTTGTCATATTTTGGTGCTAACTTATCGGAGACAAACCTCTTCATATAAGTTTCGCAACCCCAAATCTTCATGAAAGACAAACTAGGTTTTCTTCCATGTCACATCTCATGTGGGGTCTTAGGAGCCAATTTAGTAGGGACTCTCGGTGTGAACGCAGTCAGCCTCTAATGCATGTCCCCAAAAGGAAATAGGAATGTCAACTTGACTCATCATCGAACGAACCATGTCCAACAAGGTTCTATTCCTCCTTTCAGACACACCATTCCATATTGGTGTTCCGGGTGGAGTCAACTCTGAAATGATTTCACAGTTTTTGAGATGATTGTCAAACTCTTGGCTTAAATATTCACTACCTCGATCGGATTGAAGTACTTTAATAGTTTTGCCAAGTTGATTTTGTACTTCATTTTGAAATATTTTAAATATCTCAAACGATTCATTTTTGAACTTCATCAGATAGACGTAGCCATATCTAGATAAGTCATCAGTGAATATAATGAAATATCGAAATCATCCCCTAGCAATGCTACTTAATGGTCCACATACATCAGTATGTACTAGGGCCAAAAAGTTACTAGCCCTCCCACTACTCTTAGGGGGCGTTTGGTTGGTGTCATTTGGTCATTCCCTCATGAAATTGGAATGGTCAATTCCATTGACCATTTCCTTTGGTGTGTTTGTTTTACAATTTCCATGGCAATGGAATGATGAATTCCATCAAATGAAGGAATTGGCCATTCCTTCCAAATATGAGAGGAATGGTCAATTTCTTAGGGAATGGAATATTTTTTTGACCAAAATACCCCCACCCCCTGTCTACCCCCCAATCCAGCCCCCACCCCACCACCACCCCAACCCCTTCCCCCACAAATTTTTTTTTTGCATACCCCCTGCCCTACCCCCACCCCCTACCCCACGATTTTTTTTTTGCATACCCCCTGCCCTATTCCCCCAATCCAAATTTCCCCCACCCCCGCCTCTATCCCCCCCACGATTTTTTTTTTTTTTTTTTTTGCATACCCCCGCCCTACTCCCCCAATCCAAATCCCCCACCCCCACCTCCACCCACCCGCGAATTTATTATTATTATTTTTTTTTTGCATACCCCTGCCCTACCCCCTCCAATCCAGCCCCCACCCCACTCCCCCCCCCACCCACGAATTTATTATTATTTTTTTTGCATACCCCTACCCTACCCACCCACCCACCCCCCAAAAAATTTTTTTTTTAAAGAAGGGTAAATTGGTCATTTTGTCTGCTTTCATTCCATTCCTATAATTTGTATTTTTTAACCAAACATATTTTGCCAAGGAATTGAATGACAATTTCATTCCATTCCATTCCGTGCCAACCAAACAGAGGGGTTTGACCAATTTTTTTTTTCATTCTAATTCCTTCAGGAATTCCATTCCATTGACCATTCCATTTGTTCACTTTTTTTTCATCGAACCAAACGGCCCCTTAGTGTATGGTGGTTTGGTCATTTTATCCAATAAATAAGATTCACATACCTCATGATTCATAAACATGTGAGTCTAACAATCCATCCTTATGGAGTTTAGAAATATGTTTCTCATTTATATGACCAAGCCGACAATGTCACATGAATGTGTTGTTCACATTATTCGGTTTAGATTTCTTACTTATATTATAGATATCTTCAACATCATTTTGTTTCTCAACATCAAGGATATAAAGACCATTAAATGAATTTGCAATACAATAAAGCATATCATTTAAATAAGGGCAAATTGCATTTTAGTTACCTGAGTTTGTCGAGATGTTTCAATTGGTTATCGAATTTGCATTTGTAACAAGTTGATTATTGAGTTTGTCATTTTGTTGCAATTAGGTATATTTTTGGATGATCAGTTAAAAAACTAACGAACCATGAAACATGTGCGTCTCACGTGACTAACTTAAGGGGTATTTTCATCTTTTCCTTCGAATTTGACCCCCTTAATAATTTTAAGGGGGTTAGATGACATTTTCTAAAAATGCGAGAAAATTTAAATATATATATATATATATATATATACAACAACAACAACAACAAAGCCTTAGTCCCAAAATAATTTGGGGTCGGCTAACATGAATCCTCATATGTTATCGTGAAAAAAAAAATAAATTAAAAAATTAAATTAAAAAAAATTAAAAAATAATAATAAAAAAAAAATAAATAAATAAAAAAATAAAAATAAAAAAATAAAAATAAAAAAATAAAAAATAAAAAATAAAAATCAACCCCCACATGGATTTTTGCCCTCCACTTGGCCTCTTCAACACCATACTTTCATCCACTCCAAGTAAATTCATATCATTTTCAATTACTCTAATCCAAGTTTGTTTAGGTCTTCCCCTACCCCTCGCCATTTTATCATTTCTCCACTGTTCCGGCCTCCTAACCGGTGCATCACTCGGTCTCCTTCTCACATGTCCAAACCACCGTAGACGATTTTCCCTCATTTTATCCTCAATGGGCGCAACTCCTACTTTACCTCCGATCACCTCATTCCCCAACCGATCCTTTCTTGTATGACCGCACATCCATCGAAGCATACGCATCTCCGCCACATTCATCTTATGCACGTGACACTGTTTCACTGGCCCAACATTCGGTCTTAGTAAAGCAATGCGGCCTAATTGCCGTGCGGTAGAATTTTCCCTTTAATCTATTGGGCATGTCGCGATCACGCTAGAAACCACCCGTAGCACTCTTCCACTTAAACCAACCTCGCTTTAATCCTATGAGCCACATCTCCATCTAATTCTCCATCCTTTTGGATAATGGATCCAAGATAGCGAAAAAACTCGTAAGCTTGGATACTATTTCCATCAAATGTGACCGCTCCGCCTCCCTACTTCCAACTCGCTAAACTTACACTCCAAATATTCGCCTTGCTTCGCTAATCGAAAACCTCGAGATTCCAAAGTGTGTCTCCACAACTCCAATTTACTTTCAACACCCTCTCTTGTCTCATCAATCGGACAATATCATCTGCGAACAAAGATACACTTTGGTATATCATCTTGACCGACCTCGTCAATTCGTCCATTATCAAAGCAAAAAGAAAGGGGCTAAGCTGCGGAACCTTGATGCACTCCAATCTTTATAGGAAACTCTTCGGCCTTTTCCAACACTAGATCCGTACACAAGTACTAACTCCATTATACATGTCCTCGATAATATCAATATATTTCTTTGAAACACCCTTCTTTGCTAATGCCCACCAAAGTACCTCTCTTGGCACTTTATCATATGCCTTCTCCAAATCAATGAAAACCATATACAAATCTTTCTTTTGATCCCGATACTTCTCCATGGTTTGTCTCATTAGATATATTGCCTCCATAGTCGATCTTCCTGGCATAAACCCAAATTGGTTATCCGAAATATCCACAATTTTTCTCAGCCTTTGTGCAATCACTCTTTCCCAAAGTTTCATAGTATGGCTCATTAGTTTGATCCCCGATAGTTGGCACAATCTTGGACATCACCTTTATTCTTATACAAAGGGATCGTAGTACTCTTCCGCCACTCCAATGGCATTGGTTAACTCTCCATATCTTGTTAAGTAGCGTTGTTAACCAATCTACTCCCTCTCCCGAAACATCTCCAAACCTCAATTGGTATACCATCCGGTCCAACGGCTTTCTTCAATCTCATCTTTTTCATTGCCATTTCCACTTCACTCTTTCGAATTCTCCGCATAAAATCTCGATTAACCATACTCGAAGAGATATTTAAATCTCCAACATCCTCGCTTCGACCGCCATCAACAAGGTATCAAAGTACGAACTCCATCTATCTTTTATCTCTTTATCCCCGACTAGAACTCTTTGGTCTACATCCTTCACACATTTAACTGTCCCAATATCTCGTGTCCTCTTATCCCTCATACGAGCGAGTCTGTAGATGTCCTTTTCCCCTTCTTTTCGTATCCAACTTATCATAAAGTTTCGATTCACCTTTGCTCTTGCGTCTCTTACCGCTTTCTTAGCATCTCTTCTAGCTTCCTTATACTTCTCATAGTTCTCGTCGCTCCTACATTTCCCCAATAATTTATAGCATTCTCGCTTGCCCTTTATTGCTTGTTTTACTTCCTCGTTCCACCATGATGTGTCCTTACTTGGTGGCCCATTTCCTCTAGATTCTTCAAGGACTTCTTTCGCCACATCCTTTATGGTATGTACCATCTTAGTCCAAGTCGAATCTATATCCATATCCTCCATATTATCCGCCCAAATACCGGTATCGACCATCTTAGCTACAAATTTCGATTGATTTTCCCCTTGAAGTCTCCACCACTTGATTCTAGGGTCTACCTGTAATTTTCTCTTCACCACCAGATTAAAAAAAAAAAAAGATAGAGGGGGTGGCATTTTCGTAATTATTTCATTTAAAATCCCCCTCAAATTTCAAAATAAAATATCTCAATATCTATAAATCAAAAAAAAATTCGAAAACACTGATTTTTTTTCTTGACGAGACGATTCAAACTAGATCCCTGAAGATAGGATTTTGAAAAAATAATATTGAACAACGTCTAATTTTTAAAACACTAACTAATTAACTAGTGTACACTAGCTAGTTAAGTAATGTACACTAGCAACTTAGCTAGTGTACCAGGACCAACTTTTGAGTGAAACAGTTCAAAATAAGAAAGTACATGGTGTTTGCCCAAACAACACCATGGGTTTAAATCTCTATATAAATCAATATGTTCATTAATATTATCATTAAGAAACAGAAACTTGAATAGAAAATAAACAAATAACTAATTAATATTAGCTAGTGTACACTAGCTAGTTAAGTAATGTACACTAGCTAGTTAAGTAATGTACACTAGCTAATTAACTATCAATAACAAATAAACAAGTTTTAGAATTTCATTCCTAAATTTTTAGCCAAAGTTCAATCAAATCAACCACTAAAAAAGTGATACTATCTTTGTGGGACGGAGAAAGTACATTAATCGGCCTCCTCAAAATTCCCAATGCTCCATAGTTTTCTGTAGTTGGCTGATTTCATGATTAAAAATTGGGGGACTTGGCCTAGAGAACTCACTTTAACCGAAAGGAAAATATTGCACATTTGTGCAATAAAAGTGAAATGGCAACTACATGCGACCACAACCTAGTTCAGAAGAACTCTGAATTATCAGCTTGAATAGGTTGTGACACTTATTTGAAACAAAAGACACTGCAACAATGAGAAAGTTGTCACTCTTGTCCAATTGCATTACGTGTTACGACAGTAACCTACATATCTTTTACCTTAAGTAAGCTCTCAATATTTATATTTTTGCATTGAAGGAAAGCTTGTTAGAATTTGCATAGCAAGGATTAGTGTGCTAATATCATTACACCTGGTCCGTTAATGGAACTGTTCCATTAACATAATTTCTAAGTAATATCATTACACAGTGTGCTAATATCTATTATATACTTAGAGAGTAATGGAACTTTTCAAGTAATTTTGAACTGGTAGATGCTTGGAACTTTAACTAGTGTACACAAGGACTTATGTACACTAGCTAGTGTACACTAGTTAATTAGCTAGTGTACACAAGGACTTGGCCAAGACTAAGCCAAGACAATGTCCAGTATAAGCCATCTGGCTAGTGTACACGAGTTAACTAGCTAGTGTACACTATATACATAGCTAGTGTACTTAGCCGTAACGGCATTTGATGAATATTGAAATTAAACTTGGGTACACTAGCTAAGTTGCTAGTGTACATTACTTAACTAGCTAGTGTACACTAGTTAATTAGCTAGTGTACACAAGGACTTGGCCAAGACCAAGCCTTAATCGGTATATTCATGAGATAGCGAAATATTCAGAAGGAGCTGATGGATTATACGTGAATCATTGAACTGATGAAGTTACATAACAGCTTCAATCCTATATTTTCATTTCAATCTTACCATATATTTTTTGTTGTTGTTGTTCCGCTTTTGCCCTTGACAAATCAATACTAAAGCAACAGCCATATTTAGGCAATCAAATACTCTTTCCTGAGGTTGATTATCTAATGGAATGCATACTAGTATGTTGTGTAGCAATGTATCTGTACAGGCCAGAAAACACCCGGTACGTGAATTTGGCTAAGCATTACTTATTACTCCCTCCGTCCCAAAATAATCAAGAACAAAAGTTGACATCCATTTTGAGACGGAGGGGCATAAAAGCAAGTAGTTTGTGAATTATTCTTCAATAATTCCCCCAGTTGTTATTTTCCCAATGCCTTGGTCTTCTTCTGCCTTTCTTTAGTCTGACCTAACAAGGCTAAAATAAGGTTGTGAAGTAATGTACACTAGCTAGTTAAGTAATGTACACTAGCTAATTAACTAGTTAAGTAATGTACACTAGCTAGTGTACTTAGCCATGGCTAATGAACATTGAAATTAAACTTGGATACACTAGCTAAGTTGCTAGTGTACATTACTTAACTTAACTGATGACAAAATATTATATTTGAAATCCTGATGTGACCAAAAAATATATTGGACTTCAATTAGAAGATCCCCTATGAATTCAAGCTTTAAATTGTTATTTGTCCTTAAAAATAAAAAATAAAATAAAATTGGACATAGGGGTATACAGTTAAATACAATTATCAACATAATTTAGGTCTCAATTTTTTTTCTCATTTTAAGTCCTCGTCATTTACACGTCACACCTGACCATAACTCTTTTTTTTTTTTTTTTAGAAATTAAGGTCGGTAAATTTGAGAAAGAAAAGGACAAAAGAGGGAACATTAATTCAAGAACCGTGTTCAGTTCAGTTGCTCAACCTTTGGAAATAATGCCTTAACTAGTGTACACTAGCTAATTAACTAGTGTATACTAGCTAGTGTACACAAGTTCTTGTGTACACTAGTTAATTAGCTAGTGTACATTACTTAACTAGCTAGTGTACATTAGTTAATTAGCTAGTGTACACAAGGACTTGGTCAAGACCACGTTGTTCAATATTATATTTTCGAAATTCTATCTTCAGGGATCTAGTTTGAATCGTCTCGTCAAGACAAAAAAATCAGTGTTTTCGAATTTTTTTTTCGACTTATAGATATTGAGATATTTTATTTTGAAATTTGAGGGGGATTTAGTTCACAATAATTACGAAAATGCCACCCCTCTATCTTTTTTTTTTAATCTGGATCATTGATGTGTTTTTAATCCAATGGTTGGGTTTTTAGCTTCCTGCTGGTTCTCATATAAATTTGGTTCTCATTTAAATAGCTTCCTATATATATATATATATATATATATATATATATATATATATATATATATATATATACTCCCTCCGTCCCACTACAGTTGACACTTCTTTCCATTTTGGGCCGTCCCACCTCACTTGACACCTTCCAAAAATAACCAAGTTTTTATATTTTTATATTAATGGACCCCACCACTCATTCTCTCTCTTCATTTTCCATCACTCAATTTATTCAACCAACACTACTATTTATCCCACTCATTCTCTCTCTTCATTTTCTACCACACATTTTCTTTATTTAAATGTTTCTTCTTAGTTCCCGTGCCCACTCCTTGGGTGTCAACTATAGTGGGACGAGAGGGAGTATATATATATATATATATATATATATATATATATAAAACCACATACACTCTCTCTCTCTCCGTTCTCTTTCTTTCTTTCTCTCTCTATCTTCTCACTACTCCCTCTGCATCCTCACCCAGACCCATCTTCTCCACGTACTTCATCAGAAGATTTTTCTGCTGTTTCTTCATGAACAGCTTCTTCTTTTTCTTCTTCATAAACAGAACCCATTGAAACAGAATGGAGCACGGACAGCTTTAGGGTACCCATCCATTTAATCAAGAAACTGAATTGGGTTTGAAGCAAAAACAAGAAAATAAACAGAGATTGGGAGAAAATCAGGATGGCGCCATTGAATTTGTCAAAGAAAAATAGACCTCGTACCTGTAAAAGAGGGGAAATGAAAAATTAAAGGGAAGATAATCAGAGAAAAAAGAGGTGAAATATTACCTAATTGGAGAGGGTTTAGGGGCAAGTTGATGAATTCTTCGACGCAAATCCAAATGACCCAGACCCTTTTCCGGATTTGGAATTAAACGCCGATTTCTTACAGCCTGGGTTGAGTTCTGAAGGCAAAAAGGTCGAATCATCATCGATTGAGGAGTCTTGACATTTTTGACGGCGAAGAACGGGATTTGGGCTTTGATTCCATCTCCGTTCTGGCTTTTGACAATTTTCCGGAAAAGGATTCTTGATTGGAGGCGAATTGTTTGAATGAGGTTTGAGAGGTGGTTGGTGGTTGGCGGTGGCAATGTTGTGGTTCTAGTGGTGGAAATGAGGTGGTGATGGTGGTGAGTCTGGGTTGATGTGGTGGTGATGGCTGATGGTGGGTGAAGATTTTTTTCTTGGCAGGGCGGTGGTCATATGATAGTTATTATGGTTGTTGCACGGTGGTGGTGATTAAAGGGTGGAAAGGGGGTGGTTATGGAAGATAAAGAAAGGGAGGAAATGTGTTTGAGTTGGGGATGAATGTATACATGGATATGAAGATGAGTTGGGTTTTTTCTTGGGTAAAAAAATATTTATATGTTTTTTAATTTATAATGTAATAAGTGTATTTTAGTAAAAATATTTTTTCACCCAGTTATTTTTTTTTAAAGATTCAATTTAAATAATTAATATTATAAAAATATATATTAAAAAATTATATACTTAGGTAATAGTTTTTTAGTGAAATATAATAAGGTAATAGTTAATAGCTTGATTTATTATCCTTACAAAAAAAATTAATTTATTATAATTCTTTCATATTATTAAAAAAGAAATATTTTTGCTCATAGAAAATGAAATATTTATTTATGTTTTAATATAGTCCTTTTACTTATGAAATTTTCAATAAACCCATCAAACAAACAATTTCGTTTAATTGTCATGTGGCCTGTTAGTTTTTTAACTGACCATCCAAAAATATACCTAATTGCAAAAAAAGGACAAACTCAATAACCAACTTGTTACAAATGCAAATTCGATAACCAATTGAAACATCTCGACAAACTCAGGTAACTAAAATGCAATTTGCCCTTTAAATAAATATAAAACTTCTTATTCTCAATAAGAAACTTATATCCTTCATTATCCAAACAAGAAACATAAATAATATTCCTACTCAAATTCGAAATGTAGTAACAATTTGTTCAAAACAAGTACTAGTTCACATGTAAAGTGACTTCATAAGTCCTTACGGCTAATGCAACAACTTTTCCTCCATTCCCCACACGTAGGTCTACTTCACCTTCTTTGAGTAGCTTTCAATTTTAGTCCTTGCACATTTAAACAAATGTAGAATCCATATCCGGTATCCAATACCCAAGAACAAGAAGTAGAAAGGAAAATATCTATTATATAGATACCTGAATCAGTAGCAATCATATTGCCCTTCTTCGCTTTTAGGCCTTCCTTATGAGCCTTGCAACTTTGCTTCCAATGACCAATCTCATTGCAATAGTAGCAAATTGCATCCTTTTGAGACACTTTGGGTTTAGCCTCTTCGACATTGACAACTTTTGCCCTAGGTTTAGCAACCTTTGCTTTACCTACTTTGTCTTCCCTTTTGGACCCCTTTCTTGTGTTAACCATTAACACAACATATCTATCTTGCCTAGCCTGCACTTGGAACATTTCCTTTGTGCAATGTGCTAGGTCAAAAGCAGTTACCATGTGTTCAAGGTCCTTCTTAAGAGCCTTACACATGGTGGCAAGTATAAGGCAAGCAACATCATTAGAATCATCAACATGTTTCTTATGTTGCTCTTTATCTGCCCTTGCAACATTTGCAGCGGGTTTAGCAGAAATGGGTTCATCAAGAACGTACAATTTGCGTAAGAACAATTCTTAAGCTTCTGATCCAATCAGAATAGTCTGTACCGTTCTTTTCGAGCTTGTCCTTCTCAAGGACGGATCGCAATTTATTGTGTAATGCCATTTCTACAATAAGATATACATACAATATGAACACATATAAATATCAATTCATTTACCATCTAAGAGACAAACAATGTATTTCATAAATACTCCCACTAAATTATACACCTTCAAATACAAGCATGTATCATATAATTATAATGGACTAAGATCCATATTTCACTTGATTTTGGTTTAACTGAGTCAATGCCCGAAATCAAGCTATTTAGGTAGATAACATCAATCATATCATATATGACTCTTAGATCTTTTATGAGATTCTAGACATCTTATGTCAACATATCTTTTAATCTCATCTATGCCTTGGGTCAAATCTCATTTGAAAGCACCAATTAAGTTTAACCTTTTTCAAACGTATGAGACACAGAACGATGCACCCAACTGAGTCGAAACTACATCAACCGTTATCTCATCTTGATCACATATTAAGATATAATGGTGCACCTAACTGAGTCAAAACTACATCAAAATACCCTAATATTTCTCAAGTGTTCTAATTAAGGGGTGACATAAAACTTAAACATTTAAGAAGGTTTTTCCATATAGCAACAAACATTACATGGTTGTATATGAAACTTATGTGTACATAACAATGAACATGGGATTTCACATAACATCCTACTTTAGGATCATCCATATAATCATGTAACAAATAACAATTATCAAGTACATAATTATCCAATTCTCAAAATTTTAGGATTCAAATAATCATGTTAATCGAATTAAATATGAACATCAAATCCTAAACAAACAATTTGTTTCAATTTGAGAATTTACTAGTCTAATTAATCAAATTAAAAAGATCAATAACCCATGTAGAAGATCAATTACATCAATTAACTATTAATCACAATCATGTTATATCACATATAATTGTTTTCATAAAACAACACACATAAAATCATTAATCTATATCACATAGCATATTAAAGCATATAATCCAATTATATCTAGCATGCCGATTTTAACCTAATCATGATTAAACGCGGCTCTGATGCCACTGTTGGGTTTTGGGGTTACATATATACGTAGCGGAAGATTCATATCATTCACAAAACCCTAGCCTTTAATCCGTCTAACATGAAGAGATTAAAACAATGAATATAGATTTACTAACCTTGGTTGTGATTTTGTCTTTCGTACACGAATTCGTAATTCACCTTGAATCGTAGACGAAACTTGAATCTTCTTCCTTGTTCTTCCTTGGTGATGAATCAACAACGGTGATCTTTAAGCTTTAGGTGATAAAGCAATCACCCTCTATCGATAATCCACACGCGAACGAACCAAGATCTGTATCTTGTTGGATTGCTAGATGATCCCCGATTGTTGAAACTTTTTTCAACAATCTATGGCTAATATGGAATTGAATCTGAGGAATTTTGATCTTTGATCTATAATCAAAATCAAGGAATTAGTGTTTCATAAACCCTAATTTTCGTCACCCTTGGCTGAGGAGAAGGGGGCTATTTATACTTTATAAATATCCCTAACTATTAGGGAGAAACCCTAATCCAAGCCAAAATCGTATTTGCTGATTTGCCGCTATGCACGGCCGTGCACTTAAACTTGCACGGCCGTGCAACCACATGCACGGGCGTGCACTTTAAAACGCACAGTCGCTCCAGCTCTTCTTTCACGGGCGTGCAGATTACAACGCACGGCCGTGCAAACGGGCGTGTCCTTTAAACTGCACGGTCGTGCAACAGTCCCATAATTCCTTTTCCCAGATTTGAGTCATTTTCAATCCGTTCTTTGTGTGTGACCCTATAGGAATTATATTTTATGTTGATAGTGAGTTGAAACATCAACCTCACACGACATAAGTGGTCTCTAGTAAGCCATTATGTCCACCCAATTAAATATAACATTAAAGCTTGATTCCTTGATAGATCATTGTCACAATCCCTTTGTCACACGATGTCATATTGAACATAAATCATGGTCCACATCAACTTATATTGTTCAATGCTTTCTCGACTCCGAATATATTGATAATCCAATTGCATTTGTTCTCTATCAAATCTCTTGAGTACGGTCGTACATTTCATCAATACTATTCATCGAGGGGCCCAAGCAGATATATCTCTTTACGAGTGTCAAATCCCATCATGACTTATCATTCTTCCCTACATGAATTCAATCGTGCCAACATAGCCCTTATTGCTATCCTATTAAAGATAGTGTAGTTCAGTCCTTGTTTTCAAACTGTTTTTCCAGTCTAGCCCCTCAGATTCAGTTTATTTCAGAAAATCCCTTTTAGTCAAACCCTCTTTCAAAACACACACACACACACACACACACACACACAGAGAAATTTTCAAGTGAGGAAGACTCGTCATACGAGGCATTCCGAGTGAACGCCAAACGTTCTTCCCTGAGTGTAACGTGACCTCCGAACTCATTTTCTCTAATTTTGGGCATTTTTCAAAGTTGGCCCCTTGAACTAAAAACGGCGTGGCGACTCCGTTGATTTTTCAAAGTCCGATAAAGATTTTTCAAACTCCCAAAAAGCATTGTCGGGCTCGGCCAAAAAATCGGGTACATCACAAACTCAGGGCCGTGCAAACCCTTTGCACGGGCGTGTCCTTTAAACTGCACGGCCATGCAATAGCCCCATAATTTCTTTTCCCAGATTTGAGCCATTTTCAATCCGTTCTTTGTTTGTGACCCTATATGAATTATATTTTATGTTGGTAGTGAGTTGAAACATCAACCTCACAAGACATAAGTGGTCTCTAGCAAGCCATTATGTCCACCCAATTAAATATAACATCAAAGCTTGCTTGATTCCTTGATAAATCATTGTCACAGTCCCTTTATCACATGATGTCATATTGAACATAAGTCATGTTCCACGTCAACTTATATTGTTAAATGCTTTCTCGACTCCGAATATGTTGATAATCCAAGTGCATTTGATCTCTATCAAATCTCTTGAGTACGGCCGTACATTTCATCAACACTATTCATCGAGGGACCCAAGTAGACATCGCTCTTTATGAGGGACAAATCTCATCTTGACTTATCATTCTTCCCTACATGAATCCAATCGTGCCAACATAGCCCTTATTGCTATCCTATTAAAGATAGTGTTAGACTACATCAAACGTAACCTTCATCTTGTGGAAGACGATGATAATCTCAGGTACAAAGGATTCTAATGACATGACTATCATGAGATTTAATCATGACATATATGACCATAGACCATGTCATAAATCTCACAGGTGGGTCTGTCCAGTACCTTGTTCTCTAACAAGTACCCATAAGTGTAATGTGCATCTCCATGCATATAATCATCTCTATGATTATCCATTACCAACTTATACTATTTTTTTACAATAACTAGGGACACAGATTATTATAATAAACATGTAAAACAAATAATAATCTAAATAAACATTCTCTATTATAAATGGTAAAGACGATTACATAACGGTATTAACTATGAGTCAAAATAGTTATACACCTAAGGCACAACACCAACACTTTACACCTCTCTCTTCGCCGCTACAGCGTCGTCGACCTCTTTTCAATTGCCCACTTCTCCATCAAAATCTCGACCTGCTTCTTCTCTTCACGACAGTAACTTTCCACCCCACTCCAATAACAACATCCCCGCCGAACACGTCCCTCAATACACTTTTTCAACCATAACAATTTTTTTGGTGGGTGTAACCGATGTTTTTGCTAATTGGTTGGGTAAATCTGGATTTTTTTTTTTGGAAATCTGCACTGATCGGCCAAAATATTGGATTAAAATCGGTAATGGTTTGCCAAATTTTGAAATAATTTCAGCAACCAGTGATCGAAATCTGCACATTCATTATGTTGTTGGTAGTGTTTTAAATGATTGTCAGGCCTTGGAATCTTGTGGGTTTAGATTCAACCTGCAGGTTCATAGTTTAAATTCAAAAATCCAAAATGTGTTCGATAAAGTGGTGATGCTACCAATAGAAACGGGTATGCAACGGTGGTCCGGCTCAAGGATGAAGGCGATCGAATATCTGGCTTGACTTGATCTCCTTAACCTGAGAATAAGAAAGAAAACCGTTGACTCAAAGCCGAGGGGGGGGGGGCCCTGGCGATGAGGCTCCGACGTGAGGTAAGAACACAGTGATGGAGATGAAGTTATGGAATATGGAAATTGGCTTGAGTTCAAGTGACTTACCTTCTCCCTTGAGGGAGAAGTCATATTTATATGAGGAAGAGGTTTGGATTATAATCGAATATCAAGGGGACACATGTTCATACCTCATTGGTGGAGAGTCCTTTTGGTTGGGAGAGTGGGGGAGCAAATCTTTGTTGGGACAGAGACTATGAGAGCCTTCTCTCTTCCATGCAGAGGGAGTGGAGTCGTTGGAGATTTATGTCGGAGGGATCACTAGGATGATCGTCATACTCATAGAGGGACCATTCTAGGCCAGTTAGGGTCATTACACGTAGAGGGGTTGTAGATGTCTATAGGAAGGAACGATCGTCCAAGTTAAGTATGGGAGGATCATGACGATAATTGGTTAAGAGGAGGAAATCGCATGGGGACGACTTCTTGGGGGGCGGAGTGTTCTTCATTGGAGAAGTATGATGGTACGAACTCATGGGCAAGCCGGCTATTGCAATATGCCTTATGGGATATCGAGGTGGTCAGCTCGATGTGTGGGAAAGGTTCTTGGAGAAATGCTAAGGGCTTCATGGGGGAGATGACACCGCTTAGGATTAAGGGAAGAAAATAGTGGGAGAAAGACTTGGGGCAAGCTGCATAGGTGATACTCGGTTAAGGGGGAAGCCCCTACTAGGTGATGAGGGGAGACCGCATGGAGAAAGGGGAAGGGCAAAAGGATGAGGGATGGAGGAGTTTAGGTGAAGGTGATAGGAGGCCTAGGGGGAAACCGCACATAGGCGATTTGGGGGGTATGCCTATGCGGTTTGAGGGGAGAAGGGAAAATGTGGTGGAGGTGTGAAGGGAAGGATAGGACGAGAAGGAATTCAACGGAGGGGGAGACCGCATCTTGCCGTTTGGGGGAGAGGGTCACAAAGGCGGTTTGGAGGATACCGCATTTAGGCGGTTAGGCTTGTCACTATGCCTTGATCCGGTTCATTTTGACTTGTCATTTTTACAATTCGGTTTGAGCATGAGCCTTAAGCTTTGGCTCATCAGTAGCCCCCGACTCCTTAGCTTGATTATTTATGATCGAGTTGAGGAGGAAATAATATGATCACTTAGATCAATTTTTGCAAATCTTCATCGGTTTGCTATGGTCACTTAGACCAATTTTTGCAAATCTTCATCGGTTTGCTATGGTCACTTAGACCAATTTTTGCAAATCTTCATCTGTTTGCTTTTTGCAAATCTTCATCGGTTTGCTATGGTCACTTGGACTAATTTTGCAAATCCTCATCAGTTTGCTATGGTCACTTAGACCATTTTTTGCAAATCTATTTGTGGTTTGCTATGGTCACTTAGACCAATTTTTGCAAATCTTTATCGGTTTGCTATGGTCACTTAGACCAATTTTTGTAAATCTTCATCGGTTTGCTATGGTCACTTGGACCAATTTTTGCAAATCTTCTTCAGTTTGCTATGGTCACTTCCAATTTTTGCAAATCTTCATCGGTTTGCTATGGTCACTTGGACCAATTTTTGCAAATCTTCATCGGTTTGCTATGGTCACTTAGACCAATATTTGAAATCTTGGCCTTAGCCTTTCATTGCTATGGTTGATTGAACCAATTTTGGCTAAGTATTTATGCATCATGATCTCTGGGATCGATTTTTACTAACGACCTGAGCCCTATTTTTAGTCATATCACCACTAAGGCCATGGGGTTTTGTTTCATCACCCGATATGCTTGTGGTGTTCCTGCTAGCTATGACCTCCTGGATCAATAGTCGCGAGCACTTTTATCGTGGCCATTCGATACCCTTTTGCTATAATCATTGAGATTAATGTTTGCAAGCATTTCGATTTTTATTTTTTGGTATCGTTACAAATGCTATAACTTCATGAGTTAATTTTAGCAAGTGCGGCAGTGCTATGGTCGTGTTTGACCAATCTTGGCAAAGCGTTCAGGCCTAGTTATTCCTGACCTTCGGTTTCCATGAGGAACCGTTTCGCAAACCGCTAGGGTCATTTGGACCGATTTTCGCGGAGTGCGTTGTTTTTAGCTTGTTTATCTTAGGCCCATATCAGCTGAGATATGTGCGGTATGGACACCTTTGTTAGGATACCGCGTGGAATAACATATGTAAAGCTTTTGGAGAAATATCGTAAAAAATATGATGGAGAACATTTTCAAATGGAGAAGGCATCGATTTCATTAAACTTTCATGGAGAGTAGAGAAAATCTACTACAAGTTTAAGTCTTTGGGGAAAGCGGCAAAACATTTTACCGATGCTACATCTTTTAGGGAAAACAGTAAAAACTTACTAAAGAGGTTTACAATTTATGTTCAGGAATGGATGGACTGATCCCAATTTCCTCTAGCTCATGAGCTTGTATATCGAGTTCATCCCTCATCTGCAAACTTTAAATCTCAATGTCTCTCTTCCTTGGAGTTCTATCTTTTTCAATTTGCCCTTCCTTCTTCCCTTCATCAGCTTCTTCCTCTGAGGTCACCACTATCTCCTTCCCTACATCATTTGAAAGAGGTTCATCCACATCCTCATTGATTTCTAGCACCATTTCATCATCTTGTTCCAAGGACTTGCATGTCGCAACTTCATTGTCATCGGAGATCACTTCCACTAGAATTGGCGATTTGGAAATTTGACATTCACATACCATGGGGTCTTCCTTCTGGTATTCCTATATCATTGAATCTTCCTTCTCCTCTATTCCAAGTCGGCAATTATTCCAATCGTGCTCCTGGAGGAAGTTTGGGAACATCTAAGTGTTATTTCACGATCTGGCTCATAGATTGCTATGCTATTCTTGTTCTTCTGCATGGTGATTTTTTTAGGGTATCAACGGGCTCACTTTTCAAGCAACCAATCCCTTTGGGAGTAGGAAACTTTTCCTTTTGATGGGGAACGAAAACCACCATTTCAAAACTTTTCATGAATGGTATGCCTACAATGGCGTTATAAGGAGACGCCAGATCTAGAACCATAAAGGTAACCATTTCGGATCTAACCATATCGCCATCTTCAACGTAAATTAAAATATTGATGGTGCCTTTGACTCTGACCGCATGGTTTGTGAAACCCTCTAGCATTCCGGCGAAAGGTGCAAGGTGAGCTTCAGAGTACCCCATCCCCAGGAGAGCTTCATAATACAAGATATTGTGGGATGCTCCTGTATCAACAAGGATTCTTCTAATTTATTTTTCTGCGGTGTATAACTTAATGATGATGGGTTGATCGGCATGCCCAGGCGACTAAGCCAACTCCCTCCTACTGAAACTGATCATTCTTTCCTCCTCCGGGGAATACGCCGGCACATTGAAAGTGTGATTTAGGCTGTAAATCTGGTTATGGAGTTGGGTGATACTTGGAATTCTTTCACTGATCATGTGAATAACCGTGCGGCTTCCTTCTTCCCCGTGGTGCTTTTCTTTGTCTTCCCCTAGTTTGATCCCTTCAAGGAAACCATTTAGGAGTCCTCGATCTGCCATCTTTTGCAAAGCCCTCTTCAAGTGAAAACAATCTTCGGTGTCATGCCCCGTGTCTCTATGAAACTCACAAATCTTGTTCTTGTTACGTCCTCCACTATATCTGGTGTCCATCAGTCTGGGGGTTGGCACGTCAACGAGCTTAAGAATATCGGCTCTGGGCATATTCAACGGAGTAAATACTTCTTCCTTGGTGGGCCAGTTTCTATCATAAGGCCTCCTCGTGCTCCTTTCATATCATTTGTGAGCTCTTACATCATGCTCCACAACTTTAACTCTTTCCTTCCTAACTCTTCTGGAGTCTGAACCTCCGCCTTGGCCATCAATATCTTCTCCTCCGGTCTCCTGAGGATTTGGGGGGACTCATATTCAATTCACTTCTGAGGTGGGGAATGGCCAAACCGGCATTGAACAACATAATAATTTCTCCATCATTAATATCTGCTATCTGATCCGTCAAGTGCCTAAACCTTGTGACATAGCTGATGATCGATTCTCCTGACCTCTGCCTAATTTGACACAACTCCAATTTGGCAATGGGGAAAGCTCCTGAGGCACTAAACCGAGTCATGAACTTGGCTTTGAAATCATCATAACTATTAACGGAGTCAGATGGGAGAGCCATGAACCACTCCAGAGCGTGGCCGGTGAGAGTGCTAGCTA